>CM035346.1:20150925-20810924 GCA_020226455.1 Prunus salicina | reverse complement strand
CTAGTAGGAGGAGTTGTGTCTCCTGAGGGTTTAACAGAAACGATACCCACAAACGCTTTACTGACTCTACAAAACAAAAGGTTAGAAAACTGATTTTGAAAACAACTAAAGAAAATGAAAGAAAATTTTAGTCATACCTCCAACACCATAGAGTTGCCAAGATAGATGATCAATAAGTGTGTACAGTGGAAGCTATAGCTCAAAGGCACACGGCTTCAAAGTAAACATACTCAAATCTTGAAGGGAGAACATGCTTCAACTCTAATTATCACATATAGCTCTCAATCACTCAGAACCTATGGTTTTATTCTTTCAAATAAGCAAAATGAGTATATGAAATAGAAGCACAATATTTGGTTAGATCTCATGAAGGGAATCAAATACTAAGAATAAAGATACACACATACATACCAGCACCCATGAATACATCCTCAAAGATCAGCTAGGTCTTTCACATGGTTGTAATGGAAGGCTAAGGTTAGGGGAAATGGAAGAATTGGAAGGAACACAATTAACTTAAGAATACCCCAAGGTTGCATTCTTCATTGATCTGCAAGGTATCATTGATTTAGAATGGTATGGCTGCAACTTCATAGCATCATCTGGCATAGACCTTATATTTCACATTTAGATCAAATCGAAACACCTTCTCTTTATCTTTCTTATTTGCTGACCTGATCTATTTTTTTTTTTTTAAAAATCAAACTTCCACAGATTCACACCAATTTACATTCAGGCATGTGGCAGCAACTTCCTTGCTTCAAACTTTATCTTGGCACACCTTGGTATATTTCTAAGCTATAGGGTATGGCTATAGTAGGTTAAATATCTCAGATTGAGATACAAAGTTAGGGGAATTATGAGGGTGATAGAAGAAAATGGGTTAAAGTGTTTGGCTGCAAGAGGGCTGATGGAACACACAAATGGGTAGGGTGAAAAGAAAGCACAGAGAATTGTTATACACACATAGCCTAGCATCACTTCAATGAGTTCATTCATGAGTGAGAGCATGCACCTGATATCTGCAAAGAGAATCATCCTTAGTATTCAATCAAAATGGAACAATGAGATCATTTAGAGTGAATTGAAGAAAATAAGTAGAGATGAGGAATAGAAACACTTTAAACCCTCTCAAGAAAGCAATTAGGCTCGAAATAGCTCACTAGGGTAGTCTCCACTATTCTCCTTCAAGAATCTGAGCATGGTACTTATCCACCAGAATTCTAAGAGCTACCGCTTTGTGAAGTGTAATATGTCTCACATGAAAATCGAAATGGCCGCTCCATAGCATTGATTGTATGACATTCTTAAAAAAAAAAAAAATTAGCGACACCGAACAAAAATTGGAAACACAAATCAAATGAACAAAAATTGAAAACACAAATCAAATGAACAAAAATTGAAAACCTCCCCCCAGACCTGAATTGAACATTGCCCCCAATGTGAAAGCATATAAGAAAACAGAAAACAGGGATTAAGGGTAACCTGGCACTGCACGGTTCATCCTTCAAACATAGCATTTCTCAAAATGCTATCGATGGCTGAGCTCACCCATGGCTCATCTTCTGACTCACTTTCCGAAAGGTCTGAAACAGAAGAATCATATTGGGCTCCATCTATTATCAACTCATCCATCTGTTCCACGAAGTCTCGGAGCCTTGTGGTCATGTACACTAATTGGAAGTGAAACTCGTCAAGCATACTTAAGTAAATGCCAAACTCGTCTTGAATGTTACCTGTACAGTACATGTAACTGCTCAACACAACAGTTCTTGCCACAAACCTCCTATCTAGTAGATATTCCCTCCAAGTATCTAGACAACGTGCTAGCGCTGCAAGCTGCATCTCTTCCAATCCACAATTCAGATCCCAATTTGGAATCATGTCTTCAATTTTCTTTATCACCCTACCGCTATGAAACAGAAAGGCATCTATGGTAACTTCTGAGGGATCCATGGCAAACACAACCACGAGCACCTCAATCACCTCCAACACTGGTTGCATAATGGTGTCTTTTCCCAAAAGATCTTCTGGTGGGATAGCTGGTAGTGAGTTCAACAGAACCATTGGGCTAGGCACCTTCACCATGCTCAATTTGGACTCCTCCACTTTGAGCTTTCCACCGACGGCCTCCTGGAGTTTCTCTATTTGCGATATCTACAATAAGCAACAATTTGGAGAAGGTTTGGTTCGGAAGGAAGAGGAAGTTGAGATGTTCAGGGGTTAGAGGCGGCTAGATAAACTAAAAGATGGAGAGTTAATTTTAGGGTTAATGTGGGTAGTGTTTCAGTGTTTGGCAGTCCACAATAACTTAATATCCAGCCACTAATAAACATTTACATATAAAAGAAACATAAACTTCAAATAATAAGAAAAAGAAAGAGAAAAAATTTATTTTAAAAACACACGAATATACAAGTGACTCACGGATTACCAATTAAGAACCTCAGAAAACACAGCCAGGGGATCCGGGAAGTTTGGAGAGGCCACAATGGTCCTTCTTAAAAACCAAACTTCTTAGACACCGAAGGTGTCGCCTAAAGAACTCCTAGACACTGTATTAACAGAGGTGTTCATTGGAGTTACCAGAAGTCAACTCATATGAAAAATCTCTTCGTTTTTTTTTTCATTTTTTTCGTAGGCATGCAAGACATTGAACAAATTATACTAAGCAAAACAACGCTCACACAAAACACAAAATTGTCAATCCCTACCCCCAAACTTAAATGGAGCATTGTCCTCAATGTTTAAAAGAAGGAAATGCACTGCAATAACCAAACTAGACCTAAAAAAAACACAAAAAGAAAATTACTCTAAAAATAAAAACAACATAACCTGGTATTGAAAAAAGGTTAGGGTGTGGTGAACTCAAGGGAGTCCACAACTTGTGTTTCCAATATGTCATCCAAGTATTGTTTCAACCGCTGCCCATTCACTTTGAAAACTGTCCCGTTCCTTACGTTTTCAATCTCAACAGCTCCATGAGGAAAAACTTGAAGCACCTTGAACGGGCCAAGCCATCTAGATCTCAATTTACCTGGAAAGAGACGCAAACGTGAGTCATACAATAAAACTTTCATACCTGGCTTGAATTCTTTCCTGAGAATGGCCTTGTCATGATAACGTTTGGTCCTTTCCTTGTAGATTTTGGCATTCTCATAAGCTTCATTCCTTAGCTCCTCCAATTCATTGATCTGCAACTTTCTGACATTCCCAGCTTCCTTGAGATCAAAATTGAACTTCTTAATTGCCCAATATGCTCTGTGCTCAAGCTCCATCGGCAGGTGACAAGCTTTCCTAAACACGAGTCTATAAGGGCTCATCCCAATGGGAGTCTTATACGCTGTCCTATATGCCCAAAGTGCATCATTGAGTCGCAACGCCCAATCTTTTCTAGTCTGACTGACAGTTTTCTCCAAAATGTTCTTGATCTCTCTATTGTAGATCTCGACTTGTCCAGATGTTTGAGGATGATATGGAGTCGCCACTCTGTGTGTGATATTGTACTTTTTCATTAAGGCTTCAAATGGTTTATTGCAGAAGTGGCTGCCACCATCACTAATGATAGCTCTGGGAGTTCCAAACCTAGTGAAAATCATATCTCTCAGGAATTTTAGGACAACCTTGTGATCATTAGTCCTTGTAGCCAACGCCTCCACCCATTTGGACACATAATCTACAGCAACAAGAATGTAAGTATAACCCAAAGAGGAAGGAAAAGGTCCCATGAAATCTATACCCCATATGTCAAACAGCTCCACCACCAAAATGTTGTTCAGTGGCATCATATTCCTCCGGCTTATGTTTCCCATTCTTTGACACCTATCACATTTAGAACAGAAATAAAAGGTATCTTTAAAAAGAGAGGGCCAAAAGAAACCGGATTGAAGAATCTTAGCTGCTATTTTCTTGGCACCAAAATGACCTCCACATGCAAATTCATGACTGAACTTGAGTATGCTTTGCTGCTCATTCTCTGGGACACATTTCCTTATGATTTGGTCGGGGCCATGTTTGAACAAATATGGATCATCCCAGAAGTAATGTTTGGCATTGGCAAGGAATTTCTTTCTTTCCTGAAAAGTTAAATCATCTCTCAAAACACCACTAGCAAGATAATTAACAAGATCAGCATACCACGGTTCTTGATCGTGAATGGCCAATAGTTGTTCATCTGGAAAAGATTCATTGAGCGGTAGGACATCCTCATTCTCATGGTTACCATCGATGAGACGAGATAGATGATCAGCAATAACATTCTCACACCCTTTCTTATCTCGGATTTCTAAATCAAATTCTTGCAACAGCAATACCCATCGAAGCAAGCGTGGCTTAGCATCCTTCTTGGTTAACAAGTACCTAAGTGCTACATGGTCAGAATATACAATCACTTTAGAACCAACAAGATATGAACGAAACTTCTCTAAAGCAAAAATTACAGCAAGCAACTCCTTCTCAGTTGTAGAGTAATTGAGCTGAGCATCATTCAATGTTCGGCTTGCATAATAGATGACATGAGGGAGCTTATTCACTCTTTGACCTAGAACTGCACCAAGAGCATAGTTAGAAGCATCACACATTAATTCGAAAGGTAAAGACCAATCTGGTGCCTTGATAATTGGAGTTAATGTTAGTTCAAGTTTCAAAGTGTTAAATGCATCTAAACAATCTTTATCAAAGTTGAAAACAGAATCTTTAGCCAAAAGATTGCATAGAGGACGAGTGATTTTGGAGAAATCTTTAATAAAACGACGATAAAAACCTGCATGTCCTAGAAAACTCCTCACTCCATTCACTGAAGTAGGGGCTGGCAAACTAGAAATCAAATCAATTTTTGCTTTGTCTACCTCAATACCTTTGCTGGAAATTGCATGACCTAACACAATACCTTGCTTCACCATGAAGTGACACTTCTCCCAATTCAAAATGAGATTCGTTTCCTGGCATCTTTTAAGCACTAATGACAAGTGGTTAAGACAATCATCAAAAGAGGATCCAAAAACTGAAAAGTCATCCATAAATACCTCAATGAACCTCTCTAGCATGTCTGAAAAGATAGCCATCATGCATCGTTGGAAGGTGGCTGGAGCATTGCATAAACCAAATGACATTCGTCTATACGCAAATGTTCCAAAAGGGCATGTGAATGTTGTCTTCTCTTGATCTTCTGGGGCTATTGCAATTTGATTATAACCTGAAAAGCCATCAAGGAAACAATAATGTGAGTGACCAGCTAGCCTTTCAAGCATTTGATCAATAAAAGGTAAAGGAAAGTGATCCTTTCTAGTGGCAGTGTTTAGCTTCCGATAATCAATGCAAACTCTCCATCCCGTGATGGGTTTTGTCGGCACCAGCTCATTGTTCTCATTCTTCACCACTGTGATGCCTGACTTCTTTGGAACAACTTGGATAGGACTCACCCATTTGCTATCTGAGATAGGATAAATGACTCCTACATAAAGTAATTTGAGTATTTCAGTTCTTACAACATCCTTCATATGTGGGTTGAGTCTCCTTTGGGGCTCACGAGTTGGCTTGGCATCCTCCATCAAAATTCGATGCATGCACATTGTAGGGCTTATTCCCTTGATATCTGCGATGGTCCATCCGATAGCATTCTTGTGGTCTCTCAGAACTTTAATCAGCTTGTCCTCCTCTAATGGTGAAAGGTCAGAAGCTATAATGACAGGAAGGGTTTCTATCTCACCAAGGTAAACATATTTAAGGTGTTGTGGAAGAGGTTTGAGCTCAAGTTTAGGTGGTTTGACAATGGAGGGAACTAGTTTAATGGAGGCAGGTTCAAAAGGCTCTATAATGGGTGAAATGGAAGAATGGTATGGTTTCGAAACCTCAAGGGCAACTGCAACTTCCATGAACTCAGGTTCATCATCAAGGTCACCTAAAGGTTGTGTCAAAACAATTTCTAAATCATCATCAGATTGTGCCTGCACAAATTTAGAGAAGACCAGAGAATCCAAACAATCAATTGAAAAACAATCAACTGAATTAGAAGGATGAGATAAGGATTCAAACACTTTGAATTTTACGGTCTGGCCAAGGACTGTCATTTTGAGAATGCCATTTTTAACATCAATGAGAGTGTTTGCTGTGGCCATGAATGGTCTTCCAAGCAAGATAGGCAGCTCACGGTTATGAATGGGTGCATCTTCCATGTCTAACACTATAAAATCAGCAGGCAATATTAGCTTATCAACTTGAACCAAAATATCTTCAACTATACCTCTAGGATATTTCACTGAGCGATCAGCAAGTTGTAAGCTGAGTGTGGTGGATTTCAATTCTCCCAAGCCTAGTTGAAGATACACTGAATAAGGCATTAGATTGATACTTACACCTAAATCCAACATGGCTTTCTCAGCTCGTTTATCTCCAATGGTTATGCCGATTGTAAAACTGCCTGGATCCTTGAGCTTAGGAGGAAGTTTCCTTTGAAGGACAACACTTACATTTTCAGACACCAACACCTTCTCATGAGGGCTATACCTTCTTTTGTGTGAATTCAACTCTTTAAAGAATTTAGCATAAGTTGGCATATTCCTGATCATATCAAGCAAAGGCAAGTTAACATTGACTTTACTAAGTATGTCATAAATTTCAGCAAAAGACTTATCGTGTTTGCTTGTAGCAAGATGCCCAGGGAAAGGAATTGGTGGCAGATAAGGGTTCTTGGCCTTGTGCATTTGAGGTGAAATTGTTGACGTGCCAATGGGAATTGCTTCCTTTGGTGTGGTCTTTTCATTTTGTTCATCACCTGCATTCACAATATCATCATTAGTAACTTCATTGCCAACTTTATTATCAAAAACCTTACCACTTCTAAGCACTGTGATTGCTTTGGCTTGCTCGTGATGCTTGGGATTCACATTTGTTTGGCTAGGGAATTTTCCAGGTTCTCTTTGGTTCAAACTATCTGCAATTTGTCCTAATTGAATCTCCATCTTGGTAAGGGCAGCAGAATGTTGTTGAAGAGCACCATTAGTAGTTTGCTGGAATTGCAAAGTATTTTGGGCCAACAACTTGACTGTGTCCTCCAATGAACTAGATTTGGGTTGGAATGATGAACTCGCTTGATTTTGATTTTGATTGTTGCTCCATGAGAAATTTGGGTGATTCCTCCAGCCAGGATTATAAGTGTTCGAGAAGGGGTCATTTCTTGGCCTTTGGTTGTATGAATTCATCATGTGGGCTTGTTCATGGATAAACGCAGGATAATCATTACCAGCTGGACACATGTGAGTTGAGTGTCCTTGAACGTTGCAAATACCACAAACTTCAACTTGAGGAACTTTAGGTACCATATTGAGCACAGAGTCAAGCTTCCGCTGTAAACCAGCAACCTGTAAAGCAAGCTCATTGTTAGGACTAATCTCATAGATACCAGCACTTTTACCTCTTGTATCTTTGTGTTGGTCATTGGATCCCAACATCTCAAATATGTCATATGACTCTTGAGCATTCTTTTTCTTTAAAGCTCCACCTGCAGCATTATTGACAGTAGATTGACAAGTCTCGGTTAGTCCATCATAAAAAATTTGCATTTGTAAGTATAGAGGTAACCCATGATGTGGACATTGCATTAGAGTTCCCTTGAAACGCTCCCAACATTCATTGAATGGTTCACCATCATGTTGTGAGTAGTTGAAAATCCGAGCCCTCAAGGTGGCTGTCTTTTGGGAGGAGAAAAACTTCTCCAAGAACTTCTTAGCTACAGCATCCCAACTGGTTAGTGATCCAGGGGTTAACGACATCAACCAAGTCTTTGCTCTATCTTTCAAAGTGTAAGGGAACACCCTCATCCTCAGATCTGCTTCAGACACATCCTTCAAAGGCAAAGTACACACAACAGTATAAAATTCTTTAATTTGAGCCAAAGGATCTTCGTTAGGTAAACCATAAAAAGAAGGAAGCATTTGAAAGTGAGAAGATTTAAGCTCATAGTTTCTAGCTTCTGTGGACAGCAAGATGCATGAAGGTGAATTTGGTATGACTGGTTGACCAAGATCCTCCAAAGCACGTTGGTCATTGGATGCCATCTCTTCTATTTTTTCTTCTTCTTCTTGATCTGAGTTAAAGATGTTGAATTGAGAGTACTCTTCTAAGCTTGCAGAATTGGAGGTTTCAGCTTCTGAATAATTGAGAATAGATTCAATGGCTGCCACTCTTGCTTCAACAAGGCTTTCTTCAAGTTCAACAAGAGATGGTTGTTGTGTACCACGGATTGGTTGGATCTTAATGGTTCCGGATTGAGAGTGTTTCCTCACCGTTGATACAACTTGTTCAAGCAATGGTTTCTTCGAGATGCAATAACTGAAAACAAAGAAAAACTAAAGAAAGTAAGCAGTAGTAACAAGACTCTTAATCAAGTCCCCGGCAGCGGCGCCATTTTTTTGTTAGACAGATTTTGTTCTATCTATTTCTCGCAAGTGCACGAATCAATTATAGTATAGGAATGCAAGTACGAGGTCGTTCCACAGAGACTTAGATGAAAGCACTTAATACTACTACTTAGATTCCAAATAACCATAAGCTAAACAGAATTTAATTGAGATTGAATTGAGTTGTTTGGAGTGAAAACTACTAAAAAGGAATGCAAAGAGCAAGTGATCAGGAGTAGATGTTTCGAGAATGTAAAGACGATGAGACAAGCACTAGGCATTCAACTTCACCATGACAATCCAATTTCAAGTTACAAGTTGACAATCACCTAAATTGATTACAATTCTGGAGTTCGTGTTATGTATGATTATCCATATGATGTTTGGTTTTAATCAAGTACTCAGAAACACAACCTAGCTATGATGTTTAGTCTAAGTTATGAATCTGAATCCATTAAGCTTGAGTACCAACACTATAGAACCAAGTAAACATTTAAACATGATGTTTGTCCTAAATGCATTACTCACTCATTCACTAATCAGTTCAAGAGTCATATGATGTTTATGTAAACTTGAACTAGATAATCAACATGCAGGTGTTAATAATGGCCAGTTATTTAAACATGCATAAGGATTCAATAAGAGCAATTGAATGAAACCAGAATTTAGAAGTAATCAACAAGGGTAACATTAACTTGAAAACATGAAATTGTCTTGACAGGCTACATTGAACCCCTAGTTATGGTAGTTAGTTACACATCATTAATGGAGAATACAATTGAATCAAAGTAAACATGGAGAAGGTAAGAAAAACCCGTGAAGATCAAATTATGATGTTGAAGAACTCCTCACAGCTTCCACCATGTATGCTTGCAGCCAGAGGTGAAGAGTGGTGTGAATGTAGGAATTGTGTTTGGGAGATGATGGGGATGTGAAGGATGGAGTGGTTTCTGGGAATTGGGCTAGAGGAATTGTGTTTGGGAGATGATGGGGATGTGAAGGATGGAGTGGTTTCTGGGAATTGGACTAGAGGAATTGTGAATCCTAAGATGTGTTGTTTTTGGAATGGGATGGATGTGGTATTTATAGGGAGAGTGAGAAGAGGAATCTGAATTGATTTAAGCCTCCACCATCAACACTTGCAATTGAATATCAGTTTCTTGGCTGCTCCACTTCACCAACCAATCCCACCAGAAACCACACCTCATCCTTAGCTCAGCATGATGCAAGCAATGTGCTCATCTGTAAGTCAGCATGACGTGTATTTTGATGGGCTCACGGATTGGGCTTGCCTTGATCAACTGATGACATTAAGCTATCCATCTTGAAGTTCAGGCTTTCATCTTTCCAACCACATGCTATATGGGCCAATCCAAGATCGGATCAAAAAGATAAGTCCGAAATGAATTTGTAACTCAGTCTTCAGATTTTACACATCGTTTTCACCATTTTACTCCAAATGTCTCAAGTATTACCTAGAGTTCAATGAACTGAATGACAAACACAAAAGAGGTTAAAAGCACAAGTTTTACTTAAAAACATACCAAATCATAAGTTAGAAGGGTACAACAAGATATGTAATTATGCACCGATCAGCCCAGCAGCCTCTTACCTGATCAAAGGAATGGCATGTGAGATCTGAAAATAGGCCATCACTGCCATGCCAATTAGTATGAGATGTGCAATCACCAACATAGCATTCTTCCTAACAGGAACAGAACTGCCAAATCTTGCAAAATGAAAATCTTCAATATTAATGTTTCTAAACATCTGATGAGACAGGATTAGTTCAACATTTTCCAGATATTTTCAACAAGACTTGCAAGAAAAACATATACTAAGGGCCCGTCTGATAACTCTATTAACTCTTTGTTAGCAATGCATTGCCTGAAGAAATATCGTAAATATATTTTGGGGCAGGACTGCCTGATTGGAAGACCAGAATTAGAGTAGCTTGTTCAGTGAAATCACGTAGAGGGAGAATGGATATTAGCCATGTTGACAAGGAATTGCAGCAAGTCAGAGACAATCTTCTTGGATGTGCATTGAACTAAGGCCAATGCAGCAGGTAATTAGACTCTGTACTGAACAAATTATTGAATTTCTCAATTCTTTTGTCAAAGACTCTGGTGTTTACATAGAAATAAAATTTTCGGACATATAGACAGATTTGTAACTGAATATATACATACAAAGATCCCTTTATTTAGTTTATTTTATGCAGTGACGTAGCAAGAGCAAGGCAATGTGCAAAGAAATAGAAGAAAAGAAAAGGAAACATAATGTGAATCAGAATGTCTTCTATTTTCCAAATGAAATGAAAAATACGGAACATCCTTATTAAAATAATCTGTTGCACATAGATGAGCTTATATGAGTCTCTAATTGACTTTATTTTGTTCACAACGACATTCATAAGCATCTGCTCTCCTTGTGAGATTACAGACATGAAAGTCCTATCTTCATCAGCTCTTGGATACAACCATGAGTCTAGATGTGGAAAATAGTAGGGAGAATATGTTTTCTCATTATGTTTTGTTTACAAGATTACATAGGTATATATGTATAAGATGGGGAAGGCTAATATCCACTGGCCAGGTTAAGAACCATTGGCCAGTCTAAGAGTTGTTGGCCAACACACCACAACCTTAACTTTAACCCCTAATTATAGGAAAACTCTAATTACAAGTAACAAGATCAAATCCCCTAAATTAAGGACGTGTAAATCAATCACAGCTAGCAACCACCAAGCTAATCACAGCTATCAGCAACCAATACTTCCAATACTCCCCCTCAAGCTGGATCAAGGGGATTAATTGATCCGAGCTCGGAGAGCAAGCGCTGAAACTGAGTGGAAGCAAGAGACTTGGTGAAAACGTCAGCAAGTTGATCATGGCTCCGAGTGAATGTGGTTTGAATTACCTTGGACTGAACTTGTTCACGAACATAGTGACAGTCAACTTCAATGTGTTTGGTGCGTTCATGGAACATGGGATTGGAGGCAATATGCATAGCTGCCTGATTGTCACCAAAAAGAGACAGAAGTTTGTTGCTCGAAAAACCCAAGTCTGAGATAAGGCCCTTGAGCCAAATGAGTTCACATGTAGTGGAAGCCATGGCTCTATACTCAACTTCGGCACTTGAGTGAGCAATTACATTTTGCTTTTTGCTCTTCCATGTCACGATGTTTCCTCCAACAAACGTGCAGTAGCCAGTAGTGGATTTTCTATCAATAGCATTCCCTGCCCAGTCAGCATCGGTGTATGCCATGATTTGAGTATGACCATTGTTCTTCATGATAATTCCCTAACAATGGAGCCCTTGAGGTATCTTAGAATCCTTTCAACAACATTTAAATGAGCCTCAGTGGGTGCATGCATGAATTGGCTAACAAGATTGACGGCGTAAGTGATATCCGGTCTAGTAATTGTGAGATATATAAGCTTACCCACCAATCTTTGGTAGTAATTTATATCGCCGAGAGGCTCTCCTTTCAAGTCCAACTTCAATTTGCTATCAAGAGGAGTTCGAGCCGGTTTGCAATCTATCATCTTCACTTCTTGAAGCAAGTCAATCACATATTTCCGTTTACCTAAAAACAATCCCCTGGGAGAAGTACCCATTTCAATCCTAAGGAAGTATTTTAACACTCCCAAGTCTTTAATGACAAATTTCTGATGAAGAGAATGCTTACGAGTGTTAATCTCATCAATATTGTCACCTGTGATGATGATATCATCAACGTAGATTAGAACAACTAATTTGCCAACTGATCTAGTTCGAACAAACAAGGATGAATCAGCATGACTTCTCTTGAAACCAAACTTTTCAAGTACGGAGCTCAGCTTGGCATACCAAGCACGTGGGGATTGTTTCAATCCATAAATGGATTTGTGAAGCTTGCAAACCATACTTGAATTATGTTCCTGTGGATGACCAGGAGGTAATTGCATGTAAACTTCCTCTTCACGGTCTCCATGCAAAAAAATATTTTTTACATCCATTTGGTACAATGGCCACTCATGATTAACTGCAACAGATAACAAAACCCTCACTGTACTCATCTTAGCCACGAGAGAAAATGTCTCCTTATAATCAACTCCAAATGTTTGAGTAAAACTGCGAGCCACCAACCTTGCCTTGTGTCATTCAATTGAACCACCAAAATTAAACTTGGTTTTGTAGATCCACCTACTACCTACCACCTTATTTCCCTTTGGAAGTTGGGCTACACTCCAGATTTTATTTTCATCCAAAGCCTTGAGTTCTTCTTCCATGGGTAGCCTCCAAACATCTTGAAGGTTGGCTTCTTGAAAATTCCTTGGTTCACTTTCATTTGACAATTTACTGAGAAAAGCTGCATGGGAGTCAGAGACTTTGGAGTAATTTACAAACTTATGAATTGGGTACCTTACATTGTACGTTACATAGTCTTGTAGCCTTGATGGTGGATGTCTATCTCGAGTTGGATTCCTTCGAGGTTGAGCTGGGATCACAGTAGGTTAAGCTCCAGTCTCTTCTATAGATGATGTGTCATTGTCATGAGGAACAACTTGTGCTTCGGAGGCTTCAGTTTCATCTCCAATAATCACATTGTCATTATTGGTTGCATGAGAGTCACTGTCGTGAGAATGAACACAATCACTTGTTTCAGATGGATTTGGTAATGGAAAGAAATCCAGTAAGTGCTCCCCCTGATGATTTTGATATGATGGTTTGTTGAAATACGGTTTGATCTCATCAAACCTTACATCTCTTGAGACAAATAGCTTCCTGGAACATGGATTGTAACATTTATAACCTTTTTGAGTGGAAGAGTAACCCATGACAACACACTTAACTGCCTTGGGATCTAGCATGTCTCGGTGATGGGATTGGATATGAGCATAACAAGTACATCCAAAAATTCTCATATGGGAAAGGTTAATTTTTTTGTTTTGCATGACCTCATATGGTGATTTTGAATCCAGAACACGACTAGGCAGTCTGTTGATGAGGTAGGTGGCTGCAAGAACTCCTTGAGACCAAAACCTCTTAGGCACATTCATTTGTAACATTAGAGCCCTGGTTTTCTCAAGTAGATCCCTATTCTTCCTTTCGGCAATTCCATTTTGCTGAGGAGTACCTACCCAACTTGTTTGATGTATAATGCCATGTGTGCTCAAATAGTTAGTCATATTTTTGGATATATATTCAGTGCCATTATCATACCTTAGTATGTGAATTTGAGACAAAAAATGGTTCATGACAAGCTTATGAAAGTTCTTGAAAGCATCCATGACTTCACTATTGAATTTTAGGAGGTAAAACCAAGTGACTCTTGAAAAATCATCAACAAAAGTAACGTAGTACCTATAACCATCAAAAGACTCTAGAGGTGCAGGTCCCCAAACATCAGAGTGCACTATCTCAAAAAGCTTGCTAGCTCTAGATATGGAAGAATGAAATGGAAGTCTAGTAAATTTTGACAGATGACAGATTTCACATACAAGTGAGGATTTGCATAACCTAGGGAACAAAGTAGACAAAACAAATTCTGAGGGATGTGCTAGACGTTGGTGCCACAACTGATGTTCTAGATTTGAACTGACCTGGAACCCCTTTGGAACATTAAGGTCCTTTGAAAAATAGTACAGCCCATTTAGGTAGTGACCTTCACCAATCAGCTTCTTGGTGGCTAGATCCTGAAAAATAACATTGTGAGGGGAGAAAATTGCACGACAGTTGAGAGAATTTGTAATCCTTCCTACGGGCAGCAATTGAAAAGGAAAGGATGGAACATATAATGCTGTGGACTCAACACTATCTGAAATTAGTTTAACTTTCCCTCTACCTAGATAGGGCACACCTCTACCATTTGCTATAGAAACTAGTGATGGTTTAGTGTAGTTTTCAAAATTGTATAGCCTTGAATATTGATTTGTCATGTGATCAGTGGCACCTGAATCTATAATCCAAAAATCATGAGAATGACTAACATTTAGAGCAGTTGAAAGAGCACACATACTACCTGGAACATCTCCTTGAGGTACAAGATTAGACTTAGCTAAGAATCATGCAAACTGCTCAAGGAGAGCAGTTTGATTTCCACCAGTAAATACTTCGCATGTGCTTCCTTTTTTGGTTTGAAGATAGGCTGAGAACTCATTTATCAAGTCAGCTGGATTGGCCGTGAAGTTCATCAGCCCATCAATTGATGTAGCAACAGCAACATGGTTTTTGTTTGTATGTGATCTGGTTTGTGAGGCCTTGTAGTCTTTTGAAGGCTTGTTCTCAAACTTTGGCTTCAACTCAAGGTGTAATATCCAACATCGATCTATTAGATATCCAATATTATTGCAGTGTAAACACTTCAGATCTGACCTTTTTCCCTTGTACACTTTATCTCTAGATGACTTGTGGTTTGTCACAAAATCTCTAGCCTCAGACACACTAGATTTTATGTCAACATTCATGACTTTCCTACGTACTTCTTCTCGCTGGATAGTGATCGGTGCATAATTACATATCTTTTTTGTACCATTCTAACTTATGATTTAGTATGTTTTTGAGTTAAACTTGTGCTTTTAATAAAGTTTTGTGTATGTTTCAGTATAATAAGGTTGAGACTCATTATTTACATTTTGAAGACAAGTTAGCTCAAAACAATGTCTGCAGATCAGTCATATTTACGGATTAACCTGTACTTGCTCAAAAAGAACCAGATAATGCGCCATACATCATTGGAAAGATACGGAAGTCTAGTTTCCATAGCGTTTTACGGTGCATGATTTGGAGTCTTCTAGAGGAAGTTATACATGATTTAGTAGCTCAAGGTCAAACATTCGGGCCTCAGTCTAGTTTCCGTGGGTCACTTTCCAGGCCTCCGTTCAGCTACTTGCACAGGTCAAATGGGGTGACATCCTTGATAGAAGTTGTTCCAATGGGTGTCTACTATAACATATCCAAATTTCAGCCCCATTCGATAAGTATGGAGCCCTCAGCATTTCAAATACCGAACCTGGTTCACAGACAATCCAGGCCTCAGTCTAGTTTTCATGGGTCCGTTTGTAGGCCTCAGTTCAGCTACTTGCACAAGTCAGATGGGGCGACACCCTTGATAGAAGTTGTTCCAATGGGTGTCTACTATAACATATCCAAATTTTAGCCCAATTGGATACGTTTGGAGCCCTCAGCATGTCAAAAACCGAATCTGGTTCACAGACAAACCTTTGTTGTCACATGTGCTTAAAGCAGCCACACATGGAGGCAAAGCATGGGCAGCTATTGAGCCATGTTCTTAAAGCAGCCACACATGGAGGCAAAGCATGGGCAGCTGTTGATCCATGTGATTAAAACAACCACACATGGAGGCAAAGCTTGTGGCAGCTGCAAAGCATGAGCTGCCACACATGGGAGACAAAGCATGAGCTGCCACACATGGGCAGCTAAGAGACCAGCCAAGGGGGAGGACGAATTTGAAGCCTATAAATAGAGAGTTTCAGCTCATTCAAAGGAGGATATCATTCCATAAATTACATTTCCATTGTACACCATCAAAGAGTTGTCTACCATCAAAGAGTTGTTTACACCATCAAAGAGTTGTCTTCTTTATCAAAGAGCTATCTTCTTCTTATTTCTCTTTTTATTTTCTGTTTTGTATGTTCTTGCTATCCATTCAAATTATAGATAGCTAAATATTTTAGTTAGGGCTCGATTGAAGCCCTAATCATGTTTCTTTAAGGATTTTGATATGTCTTTGCTATAAACTACTTTTGTGATGCTTATTGATTAATTTTAGATTATATTTTACTCTTTACATACGTTATGTTATGCTTGATCATCATATGCATGCTATGTATTGAGTGTGTTACATAGGTAAATTTAGATGACCGAGTCTTGTACCTATGAAAGTAACAAAAGAACTAGTTATAAGTTCTTGAAATTAATCATCATGAATAACTAGAATAGATACCATGTTCTAGAATTTGTGTGTTTGTCGATTTCCATTGTGTTATGCATTCTTAAAGTACAACTTAGTAGATACCATGCTAAACACTTTAAGAATGAAAAGAGTTAGAGTAGATACCCATGCCTAACTTGTTGTTTAGGGAAATCAATAACTTAAAGAGTAGATATCATGCCTTTAGGTTGACAAACATAAGCATCCAAAATCTGTTTTGTAGCATTGTGCATGTCGTTTGCTTAAGGAAAAACATTAGTGGTGAACATCGAATCCCTAACTAGTTTTCTCATTGTTTTAACCTCAATCCAATTCTATTTTTAATCAAACGCTGTTTTCAATATTTAGTATTTAAATTTTCAGTTTTCAATACCATCATAAGAAAATCATCATTTTGAACACCTTGTCTACACCGAATGCCATTTCGTTTAAGGAAAATAAATTAAGCACAAATTAATCCAATCCTCGTGGGAACGATCTCGTATTTGCTTTCTATACTATTTATCTGATCTTGTGCACTTGCGAGTTAAAACGTGCATATAGTTGCTTAATTTTTAGGTTACTATTTGTTCACCAAGTTTTTGGCGCCGCTGCCGCGGATTGTGTAACTAGTTTGTGCTGAATTTTATTTTTTTTATTTGTTTTATTTTACAGGTTGAATTTTGTTTATGCAAGGTCGTCGATCCCAAAATTTAGGTGTTGTTGTCTACAATCCTGAGATTGAACGAACTCTTACACGTCTTCGTAAGCAAGCTGAGGGGGAAACTGTGAACGAAATGGGGGATGAACATGTTCGAAGGCCAATGAAGGACTCTTTTGTCCCTCAAAACCTTAATCAACCATCATGCATTGCCTACCAACCAAATGTGCAAGGCAGCTTCAATTTATCACCTCAATTGCTTAACATGGTGCCACACTATAGAGGCACACCTTCTGAAGATCCATACTTGCACATTAGGGATTTCTTTGATCTCTGCAAGACTCAAAACATACAAAGCTTGACAACAGAAGGAATCAGGTTAATTCTTTTTCCTTTCTCCTTAAAAGATAATGCTAAGTTGTGGTTGAATTCTCTGGCTGCAGGTTCCATTACTACTTGGGAACAATTGGCCACTAAATTTTTGAAGAAGTTTTTCCCAGCCCAAAAGACAAGACAACTTAAAAGGGAGATTCAAACCTTCCAACAGAAGGATGGAGATCTTTTCTTTGAGGCATGGGAGCATTTCAAGGAGTTGCTTCTCAAGTGTCCACACCACAATCTATCTCAAGATGATCAGGTACAAGCTTTTTATGAAGGTTTAAATGATACTAACAAAAGTCTTGTTGATTCAGGTTGTGGAGGTGTGCTTATGGAAAAGAGTAGTGATGAAGCCATTGTGCTATTTGAGACCCTAAGTGAAAATTCTCAGCAATTCTCATCAAGAGGGAGACAAGGAGTGAAAGGTAAAGGTGTATATGAAGTTAGCACAAATGATGGAGTCCAGAGTCAAATGGCAGCAATGGAGAAGAAGTTAGATATACTAGTGAAAGCAATGTCAGCTCAGAACATCTCTCAAGTTCAACAAGTTGCTAAAATCGAGGTATGTGCTATATGTTCTCATTCTAATCATACTACTGAGACTTGTCCTATGTCTTGTTTTACAGATCATGAGCAAGCTAATTATGTGGGGCAAAACAACTATCATCCCAAGAACAATCCATATTCGAACACATATAATCCAGGAAGGAAAGACCACCCAAATTTTTCTTGGAGCAACAATCAAAATGTGCTTAATCCACAAGGGCAACAGAAGAACTTCCAACAGGGAAGTAATTATCATACTTCATCACAGGTGGCACAACCAAATACTGACTAGAAGAAGAATAATAATCTTGAAGGTGCCATACTCCAATTCTTGACTGCACAGCAACAGACAAATGCTCTAACTAGTCAGAACATTCAGATACTAGAAGCAACAACTAGCCAAGCTATTCAGAGATTGGAGGCACAAGTAGGGCAATTGGCAAAGGAGTTGAGTGAGAGGAAGAAAGGAGAGTTTCCATCACAAACCATACCTAATCCAGGGGGCCAGGAGCAGCTCAAGGCTGTGACAGTCCTTAGAAGTGGCAAGGTAGTTGACAACAAGGTGGGGACAGATAAGAAAGAACAAGAAAATGTTGAATCTTCTCCAGCCACAAAGGTAAGTGAGAAGGAGAAGGTGATATTTCCACCCTTCCCTCAAAGGTTAGTTAAGCAAAAGAAAGAAAAACATCTTCTTGATATTTTTGAAACTTTGAGAAAAGTAGAAATCAACATTCCTTTACTTGATGCAATTAAACAAATTCCTTCTTATGCTAAGTTTTTAAAGGATTGTTGCACACACAAAAGACAGTTTCAGGAATATGAGAAAGTTGCATTAACTGAGGAGGTAAGTGCGGTTTTATTGAGAAAATCACCACCTAAGCTAAAAGATCCAGGTAGTTTTACAATTCCTTGCAGGGTTGGTGACCGTCTATTTGAACGTGCTTTGCTTGATTTAGGAGCAAGCATCAATCTGATGCCTTATACAGTTTATGAGGAGTTGAGGTTGGGGGAGCTCAAACCAACCTCAATTACATTGCAATTGGCAGATAGAAGCATCAGAAGACCTAGAGGTATTTTAGAGGATGTTTTGGTTCAGGTAAATGAATTTATTTTGCCTACTGATTTTGTTGTTCTGGATATGGAAGATTCTCCTATGCCATCTTCATTACCTATTATTCTTGGTAGGCCCTTTATGATAACTGCTGATACAAAGATAAGTGTAAAAAAGGGTACTATACGCATGAAAGTTGATGGTAAGAAGATAGAATTCATGTTGTCTGACACTATCAAATTGCCACATGATAACCATGATTGTTTCAAGATTGATGTGGTAGGAAGTGTTGTGGAGCAAGTGTTTCAGGTACATAGCATTGAACCATTGGAGGCATGCATAGCTCACAGCCTCACAAGGATGAATTATGAACGTGGATGTGATGTTACAGAGATAGACCTCCATGAAGCTGTGCATTCTCTTGAGGCTTCTATGCCTTATCCAAGTAAGCATGTACCTCGCTTTGAAACTCTTGTGTCTACTAATACTACTCTTGTCCCTTCCATTGTCAGGGCACCAGATCTAGAATTGAAGCAACTACCTGAACAACTGAAGTATGCTTACTTGGGAGAGAACCAGACATTACCAGTGATAGTTACTGCAAACTTGAGTTTGGTGGAACAAGAGAAGCTATTGAGAGTTCTTAGGGAGCACAAGACTGCATTAGGGTGGACCATTGCCGATATCAAAGGCATAAGTCCATCCAAGTGCATGCACAAGATTGTTAGACAGATTTTGTTCTATCTATTTCTCGCAAGTGCACGAATCAATTATAGTATAGGAATGCAAGTACGAGGTCGTTCCACAGAGACTTAGATGAAAGCACTTAATACTACTACTTAGATTCCAAATAACCATAAGCTAAACAGAATTTAATTGAGATTGAATTGAGTTGTTTGGAGTGAAAACTACTAAAAAGGAATGCAAAGAGCAAGTGATCAGGAGTAGATGTTTAGAGAATATAAAGACGATGAGACAAGCACTAGGCATTCAACTTCACCATGACAATCCAATTTCAAGTTACAAGTTGACAATCACCCAAATTGATTACAATTCTGGAGTTCATGTTATGTATGATTATCCATATGATGTTTGGTTTTAATCAAGTACTCAGAAACACAACCTAGCTATGATGTTTAGTCTAAGTTATGAATCTGAATCCATTAAGCTTGAGTACCACCACTATAGAACCAAGTAAACATTTAAACATGATGTTTGTCCTAAATGCATTACTCACTCATTCACTAATCAGTTCAAGAGTCATATGATGTTTATGTAAACTTGAACTAGATAATCAACATGCAGGTGTTAATAATGGCCAGTTATTTAAACATGCATAAGGATTCAATAAGAGCAAGTGAATGAAACCAGAATTTAGAAGTAATCAACAAGGGTAACATTAACTTGAAAACATGAAATTGTCTTGACAGGTTACATTGAACCCCTAGTTATGGTAATTAGTTACACATCATTAATGGAGAATACAATTGAATCAAAGTAAACATGGAGAAGGTAAGAAAAAACCCGTGAAGATCAAATTATGATGTTGAAGAACTCCTCACAGCTTCCACCATGTACGCTTGCAGCCAGAGGTGAAGAGTGGTGTGAATGTAGGAATTGTGTTTGGGAGATGATGGGGATGTGAAGGATGGAGTGGTTTCTGGGGATTGGGGTAGAGGAATTGTGTTTGGGAGATGATGGGGTTGTGAAGGATGGAGTGGTTTTTGGGAATTGGGCTAGAGGAATTGTGTTTGGGAGATGATGGGGATGTGAAGGATGGAGTGGTTGCTGGGAATTGGACTAGAGGAAGTGCTGAATGCTCAGATGTTGTTTTTGGAATGAAATGGATGTGGTATTTATAGGGAGAGTGAGAAGAGGAATCTGAATTGATTTAAGCCTCCACCATCAACACTTGCAATTGAATATCAGTTTCTTGGCTGCTTCACTTCACCAACCAATCCCACCAGAAACCACACCTCATCCTTAGCTCAGCATGATGCAAGCAATGAGCTCATCTGTAAGTCAGCATGACGTGTACTTTGATGGGCTCACGGATTGGGCTTGCCTTGATCAACTGATGACATTAAGCTATCCATCTTGAAGTTCAGGCTTTCATCTTTCCAACCACATGCTATATGCACCAATCCAAGTTCGGATGAAGAAGATAAGTCCGAAATGAATTTGTAACTCAGTCTTCAGTTTTTACACATTGTTTTCACCATTTTACTCCAAATGTCTCAAGTATTACCTATAGCTCAATGAACTGAATGACAAACACAAAAGAGGTTAAAAGCACAAGTTTTACTTAAAAACATACCAAATCATAAGTTAGAAGGGTACAACAAGATATGTAATTATGCACCGATCAAATACCCCCAAACCTAGATTTTACTAGTCCTCGAGTAAAACAAAATGAAAACAAAGATAAAAACAAAACTAGACCACTTTCGTAGGTAACTCGATTGCATTGAGCGTATGCAACAAGCCTTTAAACCTCTAGGCATCCCTAGTTGGAGGAGTTGTGTCTCCTGAGGGTTTAACAGAAACGATACCCACAAACGCTTTACTGACTCTACAAAACAAAAGGTTAGAAAACTGACTTTGAAAACAACTAATGAAAATGAAAGAAAATTTTAGTCATACCTCCAACACCATAGAGTTGCCAAGATAGATGATCAATAAGTGTGTACAGTGGAAGCTATAGCTCAAAGGCACACGGTTTCAAAGTAAACATACTCAAATCTTGAAGGGAGAACATGCTTCAACTCTAATTCTCACATATAGCTCTCAATCACTCAGAACCTATGGTTTTATTCTCTCAAACAAGCAAAATGAGTATATGAAATAGAAGCACAATATTTGGTTAGATCTCATGAAGGGAATCAAATACTAAGAATAAAGATACACACATACATACCAGCACCCATGAATACATCCTCAAAGATCAGCTAGGTCTTTCACAAGGTTGTAATGGACGGCTAAGGTTAGGGGAAATGGAAGAATTGGAAGGAACACAATTAACTTAAGAATACACCAAGGTTGCATTCTTCGTTGATCTGCAAGGTATCATTGATTTAGAATGGTATGGCTGCAACTTCATAGCATCATCTGGCATAGACCTTATATTTCACATTTAGATCAAATCGAAACACCTTCTCTTTATCTTTCTTATTTGCTGACTTGATCTATTTTTTTTTTTAAATTGAACTTGCACAGATTCACACCAATTTACATTCAGGCATGTGGCAGCAACTTCCTTGCTTCAAACTTTATCTTGGCACACCTTGGTATATTTCTAAGCTATAGGGTATGGCTATAGTAGGTTAAATATCTCAGATTGAGATACAAAGTTAGGGGAATTATGAGGGTGATAAAAGAAAATGGGTTAAAGTGTTTAGCTGCAAGAGGGCTGATGGAACACACAAATGGGTAGGGTGAAAAGAAAGCACAGAGAATTGTTATACACACATAGCCTAGCATCACTTCAATGAGTTCATTCATGAGTGAGAGCATGCACCTGATATCTGCAAAGAGAATCATCCTTAGTATTCAATCAAAATGGAACAATGAGATCATTTAGAGTGAATTGAAGAAAATAAGTAGAGATGAAGAATAGAAACACTTTAAACCCTCTCAAGAAAGCAATTAGGCTCGAAATAGCTCACTAGGGTAGTCTCCACTATTCTCCTTCAAGAATCTGAGCATGGTACTTATCCACCAGAATTCTAAGAGCTACCGCTTTGTGAAGTGTAATATGTCTCATATGAAAATCGAAATGGCCGCTCCATAGCATTGATTGAAGGGACCTAACTCAGATAAAACGTTGAAGAACTTGCATTAATATGATCTCAAGAAGGATGCCAAACACTTAAAAGTAAGAAAATGGATGCAATTTAACCACATGACATTTAAGATCAATTGAGGTCTTTAACATAGGTTGTAATGGGGCCAAGGGTGTAAGGTGAGTAAGAAATGAAAGGTATGGATAAAACAAAGTCTAAGGAACTCAACATATAAGAGTGTAAAATAAATTGTTTTTTTTTTCTTTCAAGACTTCGAATCATCACAATGAGATTTTCAATTAATTGTTTTTTTATTTACAGGATCAAACCTCCTTATACTCCCTTATTGAACAACCATTAATTTATTTTGAAGGCCCAAACATGGATTTTCAATTAACCACCACTTATTCACAACTCTTTTTTTTTTTCTCTCTCTTTTTTTGTTCTCTTTTTTGTTCTTTTTTTTTTTTTTTTTTGAAATGTAATGCCCCTTCCCAAACTTAGCATGAAAACACATCTTAATTAAAGCTCATGAGTTCCTTAGAAAGGTAAATATTTGTTTTTCAGGCTAAGGTAAGGAAATCTAATTGGTTAAATGAAAGAAAAGGTTTACAAGTAGGCTCAAAATGGTTGACAATGGAAAATCATGCTTAAGCATGCATACGGTTAGCTTGAAAGGCTCAAACGATCCAAAGAGGGCCTAAATATCATTTCTTAAATGTCATGAAATCAAATTGCAAAATAATGAATGACTTTTAAGTGTTCAACCAAATCAATGAATAATGAGATCAAACAACAAATTTGATGACAAGAAAATAAGAGTATGTGTATAACACTCATGAATTGAAGTATAAGGCTCAAAAGCTCACTTTATATGGTTATATAAGTCTAATTTATGCTTGATACAATTCTTTAGATCATGCAAATCCTTTAATTGGGAAAATACGAAACAAATGGCAAGTGCAAAGAGGGTTTCAAACATATCATGCTAGAACAATGCCAATTTTTCTTTTTTTTTTCAAATTTTTTTTTTTCATAAGAAAATTGAAATCCAATTTGAACAAAAAATCAAGTGAACGAAAATTGGAAATACAAATGAACAAAAATTGAAAACACAAATCAAATGAACAAAAAATTAAAATTGAAAACACAAATGAAAAAAAAAAAAAATTGAAAACCTCCATTAATACCCCCAGACCTGAATTGGACATTGTCCACAATGTGAAAGCATATAAGAAAACAGAAAACAGGGGTTAAGGGTAACCTGGCACTGCATGGTTCATCCTTCAAACATAGCATTTCTCAAAATGCTATCGATGGCTGACCTCACCCATGGCTCTTCTTCTGACTCACTTTCCGAAGGGTCTGAAACAGACGAATCATATAGGGCTCCATCTATCATCAACTCATCCATCTGCTCCACGAAGTCTCGGAGCCTTGTGGTCATATACCTTAACTGGAAGTCAAACTCGTTAAGCACACTTAAGTAAATATCAAACTCAACTCGGATGTTACCTGTACAATACATATGACTGCTTAACACAACAGTTCTTGCCACAAACCTCCTATCTAGCAGATATACCCTCAAAGTATCTAGACAATGTGCCAGCCCCGCAAGTTGCATCTCTTCTAATCCACAATCCAGATCCCAATTTGGAATCATGTCTTCAATTTTCTCTATCACCCTACCTCTATGAAACAGAAAGGCATCTAAGGTAACTTCTGAGGGATCCATGGCAAACACAACCACGAGCACCTCAATCACCTCAAACACCCGTTGCATAATGGTGTCCTTTCCCTTAGGATCTTCTGGTGGGATAGCTGGCAGTGAGCTCAACAAAATCATTGGGCTAGGCACCTTCACCATGCTCAATTCGGATTCCTCCTCCTTGAGCTTTCCACCGATGGCCTCCTGGAGTTTCTCCATTGACAAGATTTACAATAAACAACAATTTGGAGAAGGTATGGTTCGGGAGGAAGAGGAAGCTGATATGTTCAGGGGTTAGAGGGCGGCTAGATTAAATGAAAGATAGAGAGTTAATTTTAGGGTTAATGTGGGTAGTGTTTCAGTGTTTGGCAGTCCACAATAAGTTAAAATCCAGCCACTAATAAACATTTACAAGAAATAGTATTTAAATATAAAAAAAAAACACTAATATAAAAAGAAATAAAAAATAAATAAATTTCAAATAATAAGAAAAAGAAAGAGAAGGTTTTTTTTTATATATTATATTATATTGTTTTAATTTTTTAATTTTTTAAATTATTATTATTATATATATATATTTTTATTTATTTATTTGAATAAAACACACGAATATACAAGTGACTCATGGATTACCAATTAAGAACCTCAGAAAACACAGCCAGGGGATCCGGGAAGTTTGGAGAGGTCACAATGGTCCCGCTTAAAACCCAAACTTCTTAGACACCGAAGGTGTCGCCTATAGAACTCCTAGACACTGTATTAACAGCGATGCTCATTGGAGTTACCATAAGTCAACTCATATGAAAAATCTTCTTTTTTTTATATATAAATTTTGTATAAAAAGAAACATAAACTTTAAAATAATAAGAAAATAAATTAAGAGAAAGGATTAGAATGCTCCCCCTCGAAGCAATTAGGTCGAGCATAGATGTATTTGGAGGTCGCGACTTCTCCTACTACTCCACACTTCTCATCATGATTGGAGTTGCATTTTCTCTCCTTTTTTATTTAGCTATCTAAATTGCTAAAGCAAACACAAACAAAAACTTGAAAGAGAATTAAAAGGATTAGGACATAAAAACTAAAATGAAAAGAAAAAAAAAAAACAACACACATCTAATTCCATGCTTCAAAGTTTTTTTTTTTTTGGTGTTGTGTAAGCCGGGACTTAAACCCAGTTCTCTTGCTTGTTAGGCAATTGTCCTGGTCCGTTGGACTACAAACACAACTTGTCAATCAACATCATTAATTTCAAAACATGAAAGTGCCTAGGAAGACATGAAAAGGAGAAAAAAAAAATAAAAAAAATAAAACAAGTAGGGAAAAGAAATAGAACCAAACTATGTTGCCAATCCCCGGCAACGGCACCAAAAACTTGTTGCGTCGATTCAGCTGCACCAAAATAGATTCAGCTGCATCCTCAACTTGTGATACTCGCAAGTGCACGAGCCGTTGGTAGTTTAGCATATGTAAGTGCGAGGTCGATCCCACGAGGATTGATGATAGATTGATTTAATTCAATTCCCTGTACAAAACAGAAATGAAAAAAAGAAAGAAAATAAATCAAACAAGAAAGAAAGAAAAGAATTAACTCAAGCGAATAAGTTCCCAAGTTCAATTTAGATTAACGGATTGATTCTAGCTAAAGTATGATTAAGCCATGGTGTCTGGTCCTAACCTTGTGTTCCTCATTCCCTAACTTGATCATTTGTTGTCTAACCTAAATTAAGCATTAGGAACCCATTAAGCATAGAAGAACATTTTAAACAACCAAGTATGTATCTAATCCCTGTTCTCGAATGTCCATACATACTCTTCCTATTCATAGTTCAATTCGAATTAAAGCATGGTGTCTGCTCTTAATTCAAACCAAGATAGCTAACATGCAAGCCTTAATGGTGATCAATCATTCAAACTAGCATATTAACTTATAAGCATAATGAATACGAACAAAAACCATAATTGAAACTTGGAAACTACTCAAACTTGAATTGCTAAAGAAAAGAATTTACATTACAATGAAAAGTTAAGAAGAAATCAGAAACATTTAGCAAAATGATTTTATTACAACAATTGAGAACTAGAAAGGAAAACTAAGAGAATTTGAGGGAGAGAAGGGAGGGGAGCTCTAGAGAAATGTTTGAGAGCTCCCCCCCTTGGGGTGTGTTTACAAGCTTGGAAAACCTTACTATTTATAGGCCTAAGGAAGTTGAAAATCTAAATTAAATATTGCTTTCCACTCACTTCATCAACTTCACCTAACACACCATTACATTTGAAAAGAATTTTTCTTTCTTTAAACTTAGTGTTTGAGAGAATCCAATGCTCTCTTAATTGCTCAACATGTAAGGCTCAAAAGAGGATCCAAAGCTCAAAAGATGATCCAATGCTCAAAAGAGGATCCAATGCTCAAAAGAGGATCCAATGACATTGCATTGCAGTCAGCTTGTGGGCAGGTTTTGGGCTTGGTATTTGCTCCGAAAAAATCTGGACAAATATGGATCTTCAAGCCCTTTGTCTTATCTTTCCAAGCATATGCAGCCCAACTCAAGGAAAAATCGGAAAGACCTTCAAATGTCATTTGTGGCCCAGTAACGCAGATGCTGCCGAATTTTGACATTGAGCTACTAAATTATTGATAACTTCCTCTAGAATACTCAGAATCATGAACCGTAAAATGCTACGGAAACTAGACTTCCGTATCTTTCCAATGATGTATAGCTCATTATCTGGTTCTTCTTGAGCAAGTACAGGTTAATCCGTGAAATTGAATGATCTGCAGACACCGTTTTGGGCTAATTTGTCTCCAAAATGCATTAAATGAGTCTCAAGCTTATTATACTGAAACAAATACAAAACTTATTAAAAGCACAAGTTTAACTCAAAAAAATAACCAAATCATAAGTTAGAAGGGTACAAAATGATATGTAATTATGCACCGATCATGATACTCCTGCCAGGAATTTACTTAACACAATCATGACTAGTGACTTTTACTACTTGTGAATATAAGTTCATAACGATTAGGTGAAATTCACTTATATCCTAGCATCAAATCCCTGCATGCAAACTAAGTATGCATCCTTAATAAACATGCAAGAATAAGTCCTGAATAAAACAGAAAAATAAATCACATTCATACTTTACGAAATCATAACTGGAAGTGATCAATTCATATAAAACATATGTCCATGGCTTCGAATTCACCTCTAACTAATTTGTGCTTAATTTATTTTCCTTAAACTAAATGGCATTCGGTGTAGACAAGGTGTTCAAACTGATGATTTTCTTATGATGGTATTGAAAACTGAAAATTTAAATACTAAATATTGAAAACAGCGTTTGATTAAAAATAGAATTGGATTGAGGTTAAAACAATGAGAAAACTAGTTAGGGATTCGATGTTCACCACTAATCTTTTTCTTTAAGCAAACGACATGCACAATGCTACAAAACAGATTTTGGATGCTTATGTTTATCAATCTAAAGGCATGATATCTACTCTTTAAGTTATTGATTTCCCTAAACAACAAGTTAGGCATGGGTATCTACTCTAACTCTTTTCATTCTTAAAGTGTTTAGCATGGTATCTACTAAGTTGTACTTTAAGAATGCATAACACAATGGAAATCGACAAACACACAAATTCTAGAACATGGTATCTATTCTAGTTATTCATGATGATTAATTTCAAGAACTTATAACTAGTTCTTTTGTTACTTTCATAGGTACAAGACTCGGTCATCTAAATTTACCTATGTAACAAACTCAATACATAGCATGCATATGATGATCAAGCATAACATAACGTATGTAAAGAGTAAAATATAATCTGAAATTAATCAATAAGCATCACAAAAGTAGTTTATAGCAAAGACATATCGAAATCCTTAAAGAAACATGATTAGGGCTTCAATCGAGCCCTAACTAAAATATTTAGCTATCCATAATTTGAATGGATAGCAAGAACATATAAAACAGAAAATAAAAAGAGAAAGAAGAAGAAGATAGCTCTTTGATAAAGAAGACAACTCTTTGATGGTGTAAACAACTCTTTGATGGTAGACAACTCTTTGATGGTGTAGACAACTCTTTGATGGTGTACAATGGAAATGTAATTTATGGAATGATATCCTCCTTTGAATGAGCTGAAACTCTCTATTTATAGGCTTCAAATTCGTCCTCCCCCTTGGCTGGTCTCTTAGCTGCCCATGTGTGGCAGCTCATGCTTTGTCTCCCATGTGCTTTGTCTCCCATGTGTGGCAGCTCATGCTTTGCAGCTGCCACAAGCTTTGCCTCCATGTGTGGTTGCTTTAATCACATGGATCAACAGCTGCCCATGCTTTGCCTCCATGTGTGGTTGCATGAATCACATGGATCAACAGCTGCCCATGCTTTGCCTCCATGTGTGGCTGCTTTAAGCACATGTGACAGCAAAGGTTTGTCTGTGAACCAGGTTCGGTGTTTGACATGCTGAGGGCTCCAGACTTATCCAATTGGGCTGGAATTTGGATATGTTATAATAGACACCCATTGGAACAACTTCTATCAAGGGTGTCGCCCCATCTGACTTGTGTAAGTAGCTGAACTGAGGCCTGAAAACTGACCCATGAAAACTGGACTTAGGCCTGGATTGTCTGTGAACTAGGTTCGGTATTTGACATGCTGAGGGCTCCAGACTTATCCAATGGGGCTGCAATTTGGATATGTTATATTAGACACCTAGTTGAACAACTTCTATCAAGGGTGTCACCCCATCTGACATGTGAAAGTAGCTGAACAGAGGCCTGCAAAGTGACCCACGGAAACTGGACTGAGGCCCGAATGTTTGACCTTGAGCTACTAAATCATGTATAAC
This sequence comes from Prunus salicina, assembly GCA_020226455.1. Classification (NCBI taxonomy): domain Eukaryota; kingdom Viridiplantae; phylum Streptophyta; class Magnoliopsida; order Rosales; family Rosaceae; genus Prunus; species Prunus salicina. The sequence continues at coordinate 20,781,623 of CM035346.1, read as the reverse complement.
TTCCTCTAGAAGACTCCAAATCATGCACCGTAAAATGCTACGGAAACTAGACTTCCGTATCTTTCCAATGATGTATGGTGCATTATCTGGTTCTTTTTGAGCAAGTACAGGTTAATCCGTAAATATGACTGATCTGCAGACACTGTTTTGAGCTAACTTGTCCTCAAAATGTAAATAATGAGTCTCAATCTTATTATACTGAAACATACACAAAACTTTATTAAAAGCACAAGTTTAACTCAAAAACATACCAAATCATAAGTTAGAATGGTACAAAAAAGATATGTAATTGTGCACCGATCAACTACTTGTGAATATAAGTTCATAACGATTAGGTGAAATTCCCTTATATCCTAGCATCAAATCCCTGCATGCAAACTAAGTATGCATCCTTAATAAACATGCAAGAATAAGTCCTGAATAATTAGAAACTCATTCTTTTGGCTAGTGCACTTCACCAACAAATCCCATTGTAATTAGAAACTCATTCTTTTGGCTAGTGCACTTCACCAACAAATCCCACTAGATAGTCATGCATGACATAGTCAGCTTGTGGGCTGATTTTGGGCTTGTTATTCACTCCAAAAAATTCTGGAAAAATATGGATATTCAAGCCCTTTGTCTTATCTTTTCAAGAATATGCAGCCCAACTCAAGGAAAAATAGGAAAGACCTTCAAATGTTGTTTTTGGCCCAGTAACGCAGATGCTGCCGAAGTTTGACCTTGAGTTCCTAAATCATGGATAACTTCCTCTAGAAGACTCCAAATCATGAACCGTAAAATGCTATGGAAACTAGACTTCCGTATCTTTCCAATGATGTATGGCTCCTTATCTGGTTCTTCTTGAGCAAGTACAGGTTAATCCGTGAATGTGACTGATCTGCAGACACTGTTTTGAGCTAACTTGTCTTCAAAATGCATGTAATGAGTCTCATCCTTATTACACTGAAACATACACAAACTTTATTAAAAGCACAAGTTTAACTCAAAAGCATAACCAAATCATAAGTTAGAAGGGTACAAAAAGATATGTAATTATGCACTGATCAATCGTTGTCAAAGAATGGGCAATATAGGTGCAAAAGATCAAATGCCACAAACTCCTATCTTTTCTGTTGAGATTTTTTATGTTTGGGGTATTGATTTCATGGGCCCTTTTCCTTCCTCACATGGTTTTAATTATATCTTACTTGCTGTGGATTATGTTTCGAAATGGGTGGAAGCAAAAGCCACCCGTACTAATGATTCCAAAGTGGTTGCAGATTTTGTTAAAACTAACATATTTGCAAGATTTGGAATGCCACGAGTACTTATAAGTGATGGGGGCTCTCACTTTTGTAATCGGACCATAGAGGCACTGCTTAAGAAGTATAATGTCACACATAAGGTTTCAACATCTTATCATCCCCAAACAAGTGGACAAGCCGAAGTTTCCAATCGGGAAATCAATAGATCTTGGAAAAGACAGTTGGACCAACTCGAAAGGATTGGAGCTTGCGTTTGAATGATGCATTGTGGGCATATCGTACTGCCTACAAAACACCATTTGGAATGTCTCCTTTTTGGCTCATTTATGGGAAACCATGCCATCTTCCAGTTGAGTTTGAGCATCGTGCACATTGGGCAGTCAAGACTTTCAACATGAACATTGATGCAGCTGGACTTCATAGGAAATTGCAATTGAATGAGCTGGAGGAAATTCGGACTGAAGCTTATGAGAATGCTCATATTTATAAGGAAAAAACAAAGGCTGCCCATGATAAGATGATTCGTAGTAAAACGTTTTCTGTGGGGCAGAAAGTGTTACTTTTCAACTCTCGGCTTCGTTTGTTTCCGGGTAAGTTGCGTTCTAAATGGATTGGTCCTTTTGTTGTTACTAATGTTTTTCCCTATGGTGCAGTCCAAATTCAAAGTTTAAAGACAGGACAAGAATTCAAAGTGAATGGACACCGCTTGAAGCCATACTCTGAGTGTTTTGAGGAGCATGTAGTGGAGGATGTACCCCTCCATGCCGTTGGCCCGAGTGAAGCTTAAAGGGAGGTATCGTCCGGCTGAAGACATAAAACTTAGCGCTTCTTAGGAGGCAACCCATGTGTTGAAGAATAAGGTGCTTGGTAGCGGTCGACCTAATCGCATCAAGAGGGAGTTTCTCTAATCCTTTGTCTTAAACTTTCCCCTTATTATTTACATGTTCTCACTCATCTTATATGCTTTCACATTGAGGACAATGCTCCATTTAAGTTTGGGGGTAGGGATTGACAATTTTGTTAGGTTTTGTGGTAGAGTTAAGTTGTGTGAGCTTTGTTTTGCTTAGTATAATTTTGTTCAATGTCTTGCAAGCCTATGAAAAAAAAACAAAACAAAAAAAACAAAACAAAAAAAACATAAAAAAGATTTTGCATATGAGTTGACTTCTGGTAACTCCAATAAGCACCTCTGTTAATACAGTGTCTAGGAGTTCTTTAGGCGACACCTTCGGTGTCTAAGAAGTTTGGGTTTTAAGCGGGACCATTGTGACCTCTCCAAACTTCCCGGATCCCCTGGCTGTGTTTTCTGAGGTTCTTAACTGGTAATCCATGAGTCACTTGTATATTCGTGTGTTTTATTCAAAAAATAAAAATAAAATAAAATATAAAACAAATAAAACAAATATAAAAAAATAAAAATATAAAATAAAATAAAAAACAAATAAAACAAATATAAAAAAAATATATAAAATAGAATAAAATAAAAAAATAAAAACCTTCTCTTTCTCTGAAACACTACATTAACCCTAACTCTCCATCTTTCATTTGATCTAGCCGCCCGCTAACCCCTGAAACCAAACCTTCTCTTCCCAAGCCTTCTTCAAATTATTGCTTATTGTAGGGCTCGTCAATGGAGAAACTCAAGGATGCCGTCGGTGGAAAGCTCAAGGAGGAGGAGTCCGAATTGAGCATGGTGAAAGTGCCTAGCCCAATGGTTTTGTTGAACTCACTGCCAGCTATCCCACCAGAAGATCCTTTGGGAGAGGACACCATTATGCAACGGGTGTTTGAGGTGATTGAGGTGCTCGTGGTTGTGTTTGCCATGGATCCCTCAGAAGTTACCATAGATGCCTTTCTGTTTCATAGAGGTAGGGTGATAGAGGAAATTGAAGGCATGATTCCAAATTGGGATCTGGATTGTGGATTGGAAGAGTTGCAGCTTGCGGCGCTGGCACATTGTCTAGATACTTGGAGGGTATATCTGCTAGATTGGAGGTTTGTGGCAAGAACTGTTGTGTTGAGCAGTCACATATATTGTACAGGTAACATTCGAGACGAGTTTGGCATTTACTTAAGTGTGCTTGACGAGTTTCACTTCCAATTAGTGTACATGACCACAAGACTCCGAGACTTCGTGGAGCAGATGGATGAGTTGATGATAGATGGAGCCCAATATGATTCTTCTGTTTCAGACCCTTCGGAAAGTGAGTCGGATTGAAAGATGAACTGTCCTAATCGCTTCAAATGGGAGTTTTTCTAAACTCTAAGATTTGGTTATGTCTTTTCCTTATCTTCTTTCCTTGCATTTATGAGGCATTGCATGTTCTTACGTTCTAAACATTAAGGGCAATGTTTCATTTAAGTTTGGGGGGAAGAATTTGGTTATGTTGTTTTACTGTCAAATTTTAAATTTTTTTAGTGTGTTTAGCGTCTAAAAACGCAGGATTTTGTGTGTTGTTTCGTTATCCTTCCAAACACCTATGATAAAACTTGGATTTAATACTAATATGGTTTATCAGAAATTGAGAGTCATTTTTTAAGGACTTTGTGTGGTTCTGAGTTAACTCTGTCTTGCATGCCACCCTTGCACTTATTGAGCACTTTGCCAAGTTAGTCCAATTTCTTGTTACTTAGAGACGTTATGCAATTCTACTTATCTCATGATCTTGGTTTTGTACTCTAGAACTTATTTGAATATCTCTTGAGACATTTTGTTGCCATACAATGCTTAGGAAGTGATTTAGGCCATGTTTGAACCGTTTGAGCTTTTCTAACCATCCCTCTACATATATTCATCCCTAGTCAACCCATTTGAGCCTGCATTAAGCCTTTCTTTGTGTAAACCATTCCTACCATAATGAATTTCTGTTTTCTTATTCTCACTTATTCTATGAGCAGTTAAAGTTATCTTCAAAAGAGAGTTTTAAAGAATGCAAGGTTTTTGGAGCAAAAGTGAATCATTAGTGCCATTACCCAAGTCTTGAAAAGAAATAAGTTTGGGGGTATTGGTAACTAATCAAAAGAGGTAATGAAGTGTGACCAATGTAGTCACGGCCCTAGGGTGTTATAAAAGAGAAGATCATGGTGATCTAGGGTAAAGAGCCACAAAATTAGGCCAAATAAACACATTTGAAGGTGCTGAAATTATGTTGAAAATCTGCTCATGTATGTGTTCCTTGCTTGTTACAAAGTTCAATAATCTCTTATGCTCTTACCTGTGCTTTAATTGTGCTAAAAATATTGTATATCTCATACCCCCTTCTTTCATTCTACTACCATGAACCTCATTACTACCCTTGTACAGTCCTTTTGATCCTTGGTGTTGCATGGTATTACTGTGGAGAGCAGATTGGATAATGAGCTTATGGGGTTCAGAATTATTGATTTTGCTCTAAGTGTGTGCGCATATACTTATTTGAGTGGCAGAGGTTGTTCTGATTTGGCATTCACGTACTACACTTAAGGGTGTCATTGTGAGCTTTGCTTTCTCGTGAATCATGTGTGGAACTTAGATTGTGATTATTGTGTTTCTTTGGAACCATATACATTGGTGATTCTTTGAGGATATTGTTTGGAAGGGTAGTTGCTTATTTCCTGTTTCCTAAGTTGTAGTTTTATTTTGTTTTACTCGAGGACTAGCAAAATCTAAGTTTGGGGGTATTTGATCGGTGCATGATTACATATCTTTTTGTACCCTTCTAACTTATGATTTGGTTATGTTTTTGAGTTAAACTTGTGCTTTTAATAAAGATTGTGTATGTTTCAGTGTAATAAGGTTGAGACTCATTACATGCATTTTGAAGACAAGTTAGCTCAAAACAGTGTCTGCAGATCAGTCACATTCACGGATTAACCTGTACTTGCTCAAGAAGAACCAGATAATGAGCCATACATCATTGGAAAGATACGGAAGTCTAGTTTCCGTAGCATTTTACGGTTCATGATTTGAAGTCTTCTAGAGGAAGTTATACATGATGTAGCAGCTGAAGGTCAAAATTCGGCAGCATCTGCGTTACTGGGCCAAAAATGACATTTGAAGGTCTTCCCTATTTTTCCTTGAGTTGGGCTGCATATGCTTGGAAAGATAAGACAAATGGCTTGAAGATCCATATTTTTCCAGAATATTTTGGAGTGAATAACAAGCCCAAAATCGGCCCACAAGCTGACTGCAATGCAATGTCATGCATGATCAAATGTTATCTAGTGGGATTTGTTGGTGAAGAGCACTAGCCAGAAGATGAGTTTCTAATTACAAGTGCTATCTAGTGGGATTTGTTGATGAAGAGCACTAGCCAAAAAGATGAGTTTCTAATTACAAGTGGTATCTAGTGGGATTTGTTGGTGAAGTGCATTAGCCAAAAGATGAGTTTTTTTTTTACAAGTGCTATTGGCATAAACCATATTCAATTTAGATATTCCCCTTCCATTCTCCCTATAAATAGCACTCCAATTCTAAACACAAAGGCATTCAACAATCCATCAATTCACTTCATCCATTACTCATACACATTCAGATAGAGAGAGAGAGAGAGAGAGAGAGAGAGAGAGAGAGAGAGAGAGAGAGAAAGAGAGAGAGAGAGAGAGAGAGCGAGAGAGAGAGAGCTAGTTGCAAAGGAGCAAAGCTTGGAGCTGTCTTGGGAATTCCTTCCTGCCATCATCTAGTTCTTTTCTTCTCTTTATCCTATCCTATGTATTTCTTATTCTATATTGCTTTTCAATTATTAAATATGTGTAACTGAATTTCTTCTTAGTTAGAGGTGAATTCGAAGCCATGGACATATGTTTTATATGAATTGATCACTTCCAGTTATGATTTCGTAAAGTATGAATGTGATTTACTTTTCTGTTTTATTCAGGACTTATTCTTGCATGTTTATTAAGGATGCATACTTAGTTTGCATGCAGGGATTTGATGCTAGAATATGAGGGAATTTCACCTATCATTATGAACTTATATTCACAAGTAGTAAAAGTCACTAGTCATGATTGTGTTAAGTAAATTCCTGGCAGGAGTATCATGCTTTTCATAGTTACAAATGCTTTGTCAAAGCTTATGATTTTCATAGAACTTAATGATCTTTGATATGTATTTCTATCATGCTGTTCATATAGGGAACTTGATAAGAATAATTTGATTGAGTTGCTGAGTCCAATTCAATGAATTTAGGAAAATCTGAGAGTTAATTAGTGCAATTCACAATTAATTTGGGGCTTTGTCATTCATACTTTATAGAAAGAGTAAGTGGAGATCAATTTGTGTGCATATGTTCCATGTGTGGAGAAGAATCCTCTAGCTATCCCTTAATCCATATTTCATTCACAACTTAGTTATTTGCTGCTGTCAATTTTACTTTGGTATAAATCATCCAACTCCCCCCAATCATTGTTCCCTTAACTTAGTTCTAGTTTAATAAATTTAATTTGTGTTGATTAGCATCCCTCCTAATCCCCGGAATAGAACGATCCCTACTTACTTGTACTACGATTGCATGATTTATAGGGTTTAATTTGTGCGTTAGTTATTTCTCACGCCAGTTATGGATCATAATTTGATTTTGACTCAATATTTTGAGTAATGTATTTGATTCAATCCAACTCCTATGTATCTTGTGGATGTTATTTTGTATTTTGCGTAATGTTATTGATTCAGTCTTTTATCGATCATAATTGTTAATGCATGTCAATGTCATAATTCACATACATAGTTTGACATACAAAACCAATTTTATGTTTAGAATTTTATCAGGAACAAAGCCTAAGATACTCTTTTGAGAGTGATTTTAAATCCTTAAGTTACTCAAGTTACAAAATCTATGATTTGGACCACATGCATACATATTGATTGGTGGAATTGGCAATGATCCTTGCAGCATATTGGACACGAGATTAAAAGAATGTAGATTCTGCCATGGGAGAATTATAGGATTTCGGTAAAATCCTGTTAAGAAGTTGTAAGTGATGTGGAGACTCAAGAAAGTTTCTCTACTTGTGTTCCACACCCATTTTGGTATTCACCCACGAATGTTGTAGTCGCTAAGGTCTAGGTTGCGTAATACGTATTGATTTTTAAATCTTCTCCTAATAGAAGATTTATATGATGTGTTGATACATTTTGTTATTAACATGCAACCAACAATGATAAGGACAATCGATTGGTCAATTTATATCGACAGCCCCTTGTTAGCTGGCCCTTTAGTGTTTGTTGAATTCAAAATCTTCCTCGATTTAACGTAAAAGAAAATCTTCCGGCTGCAATAGATGCAAGGTACATTGCCTCTCACCATACGCATGCAAAATAACCCACATCTTGTCCAAGAAAAAAAGGCATTCTGAAGGTTTATTATACAAGAAAATGTACACATCATTTGACTGAATAAAAGATAAAAGAGATTTTTGCACAGTCCTAAAATATTTAATACAAGTCTCGAGAAAATTTTAACAAACTTCTTGTGAAGATACTTTATACGAGCCATAGTCGTATAAATACAGGCCAGAACAAAACATACCCATAAATACCAAGCATCCCATGCCATCACCTGCCACAAGTTAATAACATACAAAAGCAAAAAATATGTCAACACAAGACAATAGCAAAACCACACTGGAAGATGACGTAAGAAACTAGCATAAGACTACCACATGGAAAGTTTTATGGCCGTTGTAAACCAATACATGATACATTTGAAAAGAAAATGACACAAAGCACAAGACTTAATCCATACATTCTAATCATTGTAATAACGTGAATCTTTATCATATTTCCCTTTCCATATGACCTAGCAATGAATTTCATGTGCTTACACATTTAGCAAAAGACCCAACTTTTTGCCCTTTCAGTAAATAAATGTCAAAACATTATAAGAAAAAGACTATCTAACTGTATATCTTATGCATATAAAATCAGTAAAACTCTTATGCGTTACAAAGGACCAACATGATAAAATAGAGAGCTTTTCAGCCGTAACAAAAGCAAAAGGAGATGTATATCTACACTAACAAACTGAGGAACATAGAAAGATTAAACTAACACATACATCATGGAGAGATGAGGCTCGGGCGATCAGTATTTGAAGCACGAAACTACTCCTCTAGCATCTTCCCCGCACTAGCATCCCTATTCACACACACACACACACACAAGTCAAGTCCAACTATGCATGCTAAAAACAAAAGGAAATAAGTGGATGCAGAACAAAACCAGTACAATAACAGTGGGCAAGCAGCTTATGTACTAGCAGAACAAAACCAATACAATATCTCGTTGTAGTAATCTTATTTGGTGAAATCAGATATTTTACAAGCAACTTATGTACTAGCATGGCTTGAAGTGAAGAAATTACAGAGGGAGTTGCTGAAGGAACCGAGCTGCAGAGGGAGATGGGTTATGGAGATGTAGAGGAAGAGAGTGAAGAAGATAGTTGAGAAATGCAGAAGTAGACATGCAATCAAATTAAAGAGAGAAAACCAGAAAAAATAAATTAATAAAAAAGAAAAGGGAGAGAAGGTTTAGAAGTCTCCGTTGTTGCCAATAAAGTAATAAAACCACATTTTGTTCATCTTAAATGAATCCTGATTCATAAGCACATTAGATGAAATGTGACGATTTTGAGTTACTGATTCAGGTTTGGGTGTTGAATCAGTTGAGAGGGATTTGCATGCAAAGAATAGATAAAGTAATCTAGTCACGCAAACCTAAAATAGTGCAGCAAGAAACCTAAGAGTGGTGTAGTGGCCAAAAGGCCAACATTTATAAATTACACAGATAGATCAATCAAAACCAAGATAACTAACTGCGATATACGTACCTGAACCTGCGTATAGATGCAATGGTGTCCAGGACGGTTTGTTTTTCCCTCCATTCCCGGTACACATCAATGATGTGGTACTTTGTAAAGCTATGACTGGTCCTATTGGAAAACAAGTAAAGTCAAACTATAAATGTTGGTGACAAGTATGCATTGAGGAAGTCCACACTTGAGGATTCCTCTATAAACATAACTAAATATAAATCAAACACAACTCGATTCTAAAACATTTGCAATAGACAAGCCAATTTAGAATTTCACCATAATGGACAAACATATCGACTGAATTATTGAATAAGTTAAACAAGCTCACTGAAGTAGAAATGGCGGCCAGACAGACAAGACAAGAACCGAGTCCAAAGAAAAGTTTACTAGTTCACATGGTAGTCTCCAATTAATTTCCCAGGTGATGAGATTGTATATGTGGGCTTTCAGCCTCAGTATTAGTATATTATATGCGTGTAACCCTGGAAAAAACCAGGACTCTTAATCTCTTGATAATTGAATTATAGTAGCCTGGCATGTGAATGCTGAGCAAGCCGTGTTTCTTTATCAGAGTGTTATTCTGATTGATGCCTTTGGTTGTTCCCCCATCACCCACAAAATGCTTTACACAAGCTACAACCTTTGTACTTCCAACAGAAATGAAGGAATATTATAAACAAAATACCTTGTAAAAATTAGTAACAGACTTATTGTTTGGAATCCAAAAATTATTAATGATTTTTTATGCACAAATCAGAGTGCAACAATATGGGGAGAACAGTGGCCTTTGCAACCACAGTAAATTAACTTTGCTGTTCCTAGAGTACCTACTGATATTTCTCTGAAAGAGCTTAAATGCACTCTTCATCTCTTACTTTATTCAACAAAGAGAAGGATAAAAAGAAAGATAAAGAAAAAGGAAATTTGAGATGGACAAAACTGAGGGTTACAAATATTTTTCGTAAACCTATGACATAATTAGGCCAAAACAGATAGATTATATATAAGTGTGTGTGTTTTTATGGATGGAAATACTTCCCACACTCCAGTAAACGAAAATATAGCGATGCAAAGACCAGAAGAACCAACACGATTATGAGGCGAAGCGAAGAAACCAATTAACGCAAGGATGCAGAATAATTAGAAACTGGAAATAAAAATTATAAAAGAAAAAAAAAACCATATAATTAACAATTACCTCTGAAACTCGTCGACCTTTTTGTCCGCTTCTAGCATCAGTGTCGTTGCTTCATCTGCGAGATTATAAATTTTATAACTCATTATAGAAATTCCAGTGAGTATCAGGAGTTTGCATATGGGATGAGCAGCTTGAGCCATTGGGAAGGATCGGATCGGACGGGACGAAAGGAATGCTCTCGAGTTAGGGCTTGAGACGGTACAGCGATAGCAGAGAAGAAAGGTTTGGGTTCATTTCTTGGACCAATTTATATACTTCCGGTCCGCTGTCCGCATAAAGATTGGGCTTTGGTTGCCCAACAATCGCCGCCTTCAAACTTTCCTGAAGAAGTCCTTCCCTCGCTTACTACGAAACGAACCTATGATATCCAAGACAGGCCAGGCCCATCACAAATATTTTTACATATTATATCCATGGGCCGTTCTCTGGCAAGTACTTCTATTTGTGAACCTTCATGTGATAACACTCTTAGATCTAATCCAATGGCTCCAAAAAAGTAATTCTAAGTGAAACCCTCAATTTGTTCTCTCTCCTCTATCCTCCTGTTGAGGCCCAAAAAATCCAGGGTTTGGTCCAAATAAAATTTCAGCCCAGTGCGATACCTTATTAAGAAGAGACCCGATTTAGAGCACGCGAAAGTTCGTCATTCACGCTCGCATGAGTCACGATCCACATGTCATGCCAAATAAATATGTAATCTGCCACACTATAGCCTATAAAATGCACTGGCTTTACAAGCTTATGCTAATTATCTTGTCAAACATCATATCCCTTTTTAAAGGAGACAAAATTCAAGCACGCTAAGCGACATGCAACGCCAAGCGAAAATCATTATTATTACACCTAGTCACGCTACAAACTTAAGTGGTCCTAAGCCATGCAAATGCCTGGGGCTTGCTGTGTGGGTTGTGGTATGGATGGTAACGAACTTTCTTGAAGCCCATTGATGAGCCGAGAAATGAAATTTTTGGGCTGCTTGGCAAAATCGGAGAGAAACCATTAGGGTTTCTTGGAATGGAGGAGCTCCCAGCGGCTATAAAAAGGGGTCATATCCTACCCATCAAACAACACACATCCAGAGAGCAAGCTTCATCTCTCATCCCCGAAATCTCTGCAAATTCGAGCCTCATTCCTTCATCTCTTCCCATTTTCTCTTCTGGTAAATCGTTCTAGAGTTTGACAGAGTTTTCATCAAGCTGCCGGAAACTATTCAACAGACCCATTATACCCCCATCTCTCTCTCTCTCTCTCTCTTCAACAAACCTTCTTAGAATCCCTTTCCCCTTTCATTAGAACCCCTGTTTCTCATAGGAACTCACAGCCCTCTCTCTCTCTCTCTTTCATGCTAAAATCATGACTTCTTCAACAGACCCATTATACCCCCATCTCTCTCTCTCTCTTCAACAAACCTTCTTAGAATCCCTTTCCCCTTTCATTAGAACCCCTGTTTCTCATAGGAACTCACAGCCCTCTCTCTCTCTTTCATGCTAAAATCATGACTTCTTCAACATACCCATTATACCCCCATCTCTCTCTCTCTCTCTCTTCAACAAACCTTCTTAGAATCCCTTTCCCCTTTCATTAGAACCCCTGTTTCTCATAGGAACTCACAACCCTCTCTCTCTCTCTTTCATGCTAAAATCATGACTTCTTTGCTCCTATGCCACAAGCTTCTCATGCAAAGCTAAGAATCTTCATGTAAGCAGTCATTGTTTTTGTTGGTGAAGATAACCAGGGTGTTTTCTAGGGCTTCACTACCTTTTCGAAGCATTCTTGGGGTCTAATTCTTGAACTTAGACTCAAGGGGTAATTTCACATATTTGCTCCTTACGGCAGCCCAGCCTATTTGTAGCTGCTGGAACCAAAAAAGCCCCTACACCTCCAAAACCTTTTTTCAGAAAATTTTCCTATCCTGCTGGAAGCCAATTTTTCTCGATCCTACCCTTGAATGTAGATATTTTAGCCCCAAAATTATATTAAAAAAACTGAAAGCAATAAGCTTTACCCCTTTCAGTGGACTTTTCAATCTCCATGAACTACATTTCTCTTTTCTCGTCTATCTTTCCATTTATCATCCATATCCTTGCTTTCATTTCTATACAAAGCATTACTCATCTTCGATTCTAAAATTTTTCTGTCGTGAAAACTATGATGACTAGCTACCAATGTAACAACCCGGTCCTTAATTAATTTTTAATTATTAATTTAATCGAGAAAAAGGTTAAAATACCCTCGAAATTTTTTCTTATATTTAAAGTTGACTTTTTGATCAGGAAGGAATTTGGAACTTCTATTGTACCATTGCGTAGAGCGCAATGAAACGAGTCCGTAGACACCTAGTGGGCTTAAATCGGAGTTATAATGAAGAAAATACGATTAAAATACATTGAGGAGCAAAATTGTAATTTGCCATATCAGAAATTTTAAAACTCTCTTCCTCTCTCTAACCCCCCCCCCCCCCCCCCGTGGGCTCAACCGGCCTAGCTCCGCCGTCAATCTCATCTCACCCAAACGCCGGCAGCTGCCGAAATCTCGCCGGATCGAGATCGGAATTGTTGGTTTTGAAAGAGAATTTCGCCGGCTTCAATCTCGCTCCTCCGGCCACCAATTCAGTCGAGTAAGGTATAGATTTTCGACTATTTTTCGTGCTCTAGTTTATGGTTGGGTAGGATTTGAGAAATTTCTAGCGTAAGTGGGGTTAATTTTGGATTTAGTGCTTGGCCGATTTTGGAAGCTCGATTCCGGCCATTTCCACTTGTTTTTTGGGGTATGCCCAAGAACAAAAGTGACTCCAAATGAGGTTTTGCACCTAGGGTAGGAAGCTTGACCCTTAAATTTGAGAATTTTCCGGCGATTGTTATCGCTTTGGACACCCACGTGCTGCTGAAGCGTTTGGCAGCACGTTGACACTGTAGCAGAGGGCATTGTGTCCCAATACAATCCCCTAGTTGTCACTAGTGTGTAGGTGTGCTCAGATTTCAATTTGGACATTGTCTCTCAAACAGATTTCTCCTATTGTGCGATTTTCAGGATTGGTATATTGTAACTTGTATTTCCAGGATCGTATAGAATTCAGGAGATCACGAATCGGAGTCCCGGATACTCCCAAATCGCAAACCCTAGGGCTAGGTTTACAGTAACTACCCGATCATGCGATCGTAAGTAATCCGACTGTCCGATCGAGACCAAACTCTTGGGACATGTGTCCTAGACATATTGGAACCTTTAAAGACTCCCGGGTTTGTGATCGGCAGTCGTGGGCCCCGTGAGCCCGGTTGAACAAGTTTAGACGATTTGACCCCTTTGTTGACCGTGAGTCTTTCAAGGTAGTTATATTCCTTGGGAAGTGTTTAGATGACCGTGTAAACGAGTCCTGACCGAGAATGAGTTATCTGGGTCATGTTACGATTGAGTATAGATGGTTATTTATAGATTGCTAATGTACCCAGTAGCTGTTATGAGAATGATTACATTCACATAAGTGCTTCCCCAAGATGACTTTAAATCTTTAATGGCTGAATGTTCTCTTTACTTCAATCTCTTCATTAATGTTTCAGCTAGTATATGTTACCTGTGAGTATACGATTGATAGTATACATATAACCTTCTCCAAGTATACATTTACAAGATTTTAGTTCTAAACCTTTTCTATGTTGTTGTTATGTTGAATTAAACTATTTAGTTCAAATTCTTTACTTCTAGTTTATTCTTCACGACACTTAGGTTTCATTTGTCTAGCTCAATCATACTCTGTGATTGAGATAGATGAATCTATGAAACCATAACTCACTCCATACATCAAACTACATGCAACTAGAGCTTGGTGCTCTTGAGAGGATTTGTTACTAAGAGATAAAGAAAATGTGCTTGCTGAAAGGTTGATTGAAGCTGCCTATAGGTGATAGATTGAGCTAAGTCTTCTTTTGTTTTTCTTGTATTTCAAAATGAATGGATTGGATCTCTCCTAGCTTGTTTCTTCCAGTTTTTTACCCTTTTGGGTTTTCTGGGTCAACACGTCTTGTGTGTCATTTACTTCCAGCTATTAATTGAGCTTAGGGCACGGTTTTACAAATTATTATATTTTCTTCTTACCCTTTGTAAGAAAACTAGTAATCCTTGTTCAAATGAGTCGCCTTTTTAGATCAAACTCTTGTAACAGCAACAGTTCTAGAGCCAGTATTAGTAAACTCTCAGAAATAGTAAATGAAGAACAAATTTAGTATGAAACTAATAGTGAAGTTGATTATAAAGATTGGAATATCCCCAAAGTCCCCACTTCAGACATATATAGAAAAAGATGGCCAATCTCCTCCTTTAAAATTACAACCCATGTGAAAACAGTCGAACAAATCTATGCCTTAAGTAAAGAACACGAAACATGTCAGCTACCCAATCTTGAGTCAATAAAGAAACATAAGAGAGACGGAAACAATTTCCTTCACATTGGCCTAGTTCAAGTAGCAGATTAGGACTAAATACCTCTATTTTACTTTGTTTACATGATGCAAGATTTACCAATTTTAGTTATGGTACTCTAGGAATCATAGAGTCAAGTCTATTTAATGGTCCAATTCATTTTGGTGACACGTCCTCACAGGCGTCAGTAACAAAAAGTCAACCCGAGTCGCAATCCTCGCAGGACTCAGGAGAAAGTTAGTCGAACTGATCCGCATTCATCGCTCCGCACGGTCCGGATAACCCTAAGACTCGTGGGGCAATTGTCAAACGCGCTGACATAACCGAAGGCAACAATATAATCCGAAGGCAACATGGGTACCTATGGTGGTTTAAAAAGAATACATGCCTTTATTGGAAAACTGTTGCGTCGATTCAGCTGCACCAAAATAGATTCAGCTGCATCCTCAACTTGTGATACTTGCAAGTGCATGAGCCGTTGGTAGTTTAGCATATGTAAGTGCGAGGTCGATCCCACGAGGATTGATGATAGATTGATTTAATTCAATTCCCTGTACAAAATAGAAATGAAAAAAAGAAAGAAAATAAATCAAACAAGAAAGAAAGAAAAGAATTAACTCAAGCGAATAAGTTCCCAAGTTCAATTTAGATTAACGGATTGATTCTAGCTAAAGTATGATTAAGCCATGGTGTCTGGTCCTAACCTTGTGTTCCTAATTCCCTAACTTGATCATTTGTTGTCTAACCTAAATTAAGCATTAGGAACCCATTAAGCATAGAAGAACATTTTAAACAACCAAGTATGTATCTAATCCCTGTTGTCGAATGTCCATACATACTCTTCCTATTCATAGTTCAATTCGAATTAAAGCATGGTGTCTACTCTTAATTCAAACCAAGATAGCTAACATGCAAGCCTTAATGGTGATCAATCATTCAAACTAGCATATTAACTTATAAGCATAATGAATAAGAACAAAAATCATAATTGAAACTTGGAAACTACTCAAACTTGAATACTAAAGAAAAGAATTTACATTACAATGGAAAATTAAGAAGAACTTAGAAAAACTCAAAGAAACATTTAGCAAAAGAATTTTATTACAACAATTGAGAACTAGAAAGGAAAACTAAGAGAATTTGAGGGAGAGAAGGAAGGGGAGCTCTAGAGAAGTGTTTGAGAGCTCCCCCCCTTGGGGTGTGTTTACAAGCTTGGGAAACCTCACTATTTATAGGCCTAAGGAAGTTGAAAATCTAAATTAAATATTGCTTTCCACTCACTTCATCAACTTCACCTAACACACCATTACATTTGAAAACAATTTTTCTTCCTTTAAACTTAGTGTTGCAACTCCCACTTCAATTATAAGACTTGAATATGCTTCATCTAACCTTCCCACAAGATAGTACACTTCACCAACAATTCCCACTAGATAGTGCATTTCATCATGCATATGTCATGCATGACAATGCATTGCACTCTTCTTTTGGGTTCGTTTTGGGCTTGTTAATACATTCATAAAATTCTGGAAAAATATGGATCTTCAAGCCCTTTGTCTTATCTTTCCAAGAATATGCAGCCCAACTCAAGGAAAAATCGGAAAGACCTTCAAATGTCATTTATGGCCCAGTAACGCAGATGCTGCCGAATTTTGACCTTGATCTACTAAATCATGTATAACTTCCTCTAGAAGACTCCGAATCATGAACCGTAAAATGCTACGGAAACTAGACTTCCGTATCTTTCCAATGATGTATGGCTCATTATCTGGTTCTTCTTGAGCAAGTACAGGTTAATCCATGAAATTGAATGATCTGCAGACACTGTTTTAAGCTAAATTGTCTTCAAAATGCATGTAATGAGTCTCAACCTTATTACACTGAAACATACACAAACTTTATTAAAAGCACAAGTTTAACTCAAAAACATAACCAAATCATAAGTTAGAAGGGTATAAAAAGATATGTAATTATGCACCGATCAAAAACTACCATTTTATTCTTCATCAAACCATTAAATCCGGTTATCACATCAAATCCTAATTTCCAATCCATATGCATTGAAACATAGCAACATATAAATAAAAATATTTAAATTCAATTAATCATGCTGGAAAGTAACCGTCTTAAACAATTCAATAAAATAAATTAATGAAAGTTGAGTTGCATAAAAATTCATTTATAAAAACAGACCCTTTGAGGGTCCCTCCTGTGGGTCAGACGGTGCTCGAGTACCTATTTAAGCCATTCAAAATATTTAATTAATAAAATTGCCCAACACAATTATTAAATACAAAACCTTGATCCCCGGTTTCTAAAAGTGCATGTACCTACTTTAAGACCATTCCTATGCCTACCTTAAACATCTCCAATGGTTAGAACAATCTGAAAACACCCAAGACTCAATAAGCGATAAATTAATTGAAATAGTCAACCCCGACCCGTACAATCGGACGGTTATCGTTTAATTACACTTCGAAATATTGAATCGGAATATCTGAGACTCCGATTCAAGATCCGTGAAATCCTACATGATCCTAGAAGTGCCTAGATCAACATATATTAAATTGGAGTCGATCCAATGGCCCAAACCTATCGAACCCGGATAACGCCTAATAGGCATAATCCGTTCGTTAACCAAACGACATCCAAATTGAAATCCGAGCACACCTATGCGCTCATGACAACCTGGAGATCACATTCAAACACAATGGACCTCTACTACAGGGCCTACACTCCATCACACGAGCCGGCAGGGCGTGTGTCCTAAGCGATACCGGTGGCGAGAAAATCTCCAAACTGAGGGCCACCCTTCTGGCTATAGCTACTACTCGACGAGTGGAACACTTTATTCAACTACGGTAACGTCCAATTCGGACTGCAAGTGGCTGAAAATTCTATTGGAAAACCAACCAAACTTAGGGTTGAAAAATTGAGTTACCTAGACTAGAAATCGATCAAATCCTACCCAACCATCAGCTAGAGCTCGAAGAGTAGATGAGAATCCATACCTCACTCGTCGAAAACGGTGGCCAAAGGAGGGAGAACGAGCTCCGGGAATATCTCAACAAACCAGGCGGTTTTCTGCAAAAATCCGTTGGATTCCGACTGGTTCAGGGGTGGAGATTGGTCAAGAAGGGAAAAGGGAGTGGCGGTGGTTCATTTGGGTCCGGTTCGGCAAGAGCGATGACTGGTCGTGGCGGCAACATTGCAATTTCCATTTAGGGGGGTTTGTCGCGTGTGTGTGTGTGAGAGAGAGAGAGAGAGGAAAAATATGGTTTTTCCAAAACAACTTCGAAATATTTACAAGTTTGCCACTAAACTATTTTTCATCGCAATTTCTTCATTTCAACTCGGATTCGAGCCCACTACGTGTCTACGGACTTGATCGGTGCATAATTACATATCTTTTTTGTACCATTCTAACTTATGATTTGGTATGTTTTTGAGTTAAACTTGTGCTTTTAATAAAGTTTTGTGTATGTTTCAGTATAATAAGGTTGAGACTCATTATTTGCATTTTGAAGACAAGTTAGCTCAAAACAGTGTCTGCAGATCAGTCATATTTACGGATTAACCTGTACTTACTCAAAAAGAACCAGATAATGCGCCATACATCACTGGAAAGATACGGAAGTCTAGTTTCCATAGCATTTTACGGTGCATGATTTGGAGTCTTCTAGAGGAAGTTATACATGATTTAGTAGCTCAAGGTCAAACATTCGGGCCTCAGTCCAGTTTCTGTGGGTCAGTTTGCAGGCCTCCGTTCAGCTACTTGCACAAGTCAGATGGGACGACACCCTTGATAGAAGTTGTTCCAATGGGTGTCTACTATAACATATCCAAATTCCAGCCCCATTGGATAAGTCTGGAGCCCTCAGTATGTCAAAAACCGAACCTGGTTCACAGACAAATCAAGCCTCAGTCCAGTTTTCGTGGGTCAGTTTTCAGGCCTCAGTTCAGCTACTTGCACAAGTTAGATGGGGCGACACCCTTGATAGAAGTTGTTCCAATGGGTGTCTACTATAACATATCCATATTTCAGCCCAATTGGATAAGTCTGGAGCCCTCAGCATGTCAAAAACCGAACCTGGTTCACAGACAAACCTTTGCTGTCACATGTGCTTAAAGCAGCCACACATGGAGGCAAAGCGTGGGCAGCTGTTGAGCCATGTTCTTAAAGCAGCCACACATGGAGGCAAAGCATGGGCAGCTGTTGATCCATGTGCTTAAAGCAACCACACATGGAGGCAAAGCTTGTGGCAGCTGCAAAGCATGAGCTGCCACACATGGGAGACAAAGCATGAGCTGCCGCACATGGGCAGCTAAGAGACCAGCCAAGGGGGAGGACGAATTTGAAGCCTATAAATACAAAGTTTCAGCTCATTCAAAGGAGGATATCATTCCATAAATTACATTTCCATTGTACACCATCAAAGAGTTGTCTACCATCAAAGAGTTGTTTACACCATCAAAGAGTTGTCTTCTTTATCAAAGAGCTATCTTCTTCTTTCTCTTTTTATTTTCTGTTTTGTATGTTCTTGCTATCCATTCAAATTATGGATAGCTAAATATTTTAGTTAGGGCTCGATTGAAGCCCTAATCATGTTTCTTTAAGGATTTCGATATGTCTTTGCTATAAACTACTTTTGTGATGCTTATTGATTAATTTCAGATTATATTTTACTCTTTACATGCGTTATGTTATGCTTGATCATCATATGCATGCTGTGTATTGAGTTTGTTACATAGGTAAATTTAGATGACCGAGTCTTGTACCTATGAAAGTAACAAAAGAACTAGTTATAAGTTCTTGAAATTAATCATCATGAATAACTAGAATAGATACCATGTTCTAGAATTTGTGTGTTTGTCGATTTCCATTGTGTTATGCATTCTTAAAGTACAACTTAGTAGATACCATGCTAAACACTTTAAGAATGAAAAGAGTTAGAGTAGATACCCATGCCTAACTTGTTGTTTAAGGAAATCAATAACTTAAAGAGTAGATATCATGCCTTTAGGTTGACAAACATAAGCATCCAAAATCTGTTTTGTAGCATTGTGCATGTCGTTTGCTTAAGGAAAAAGATTAGTGGTGAACATCGAATCCCTAACTAGTTTTCTCATTGTTTTAACCACAATCCAATTCTATTTTTAATCAAACGCTGTTTTCAATATTTAGCACAAATTAATCGAATCCTCGTGGGAACGATCTCGTGTTTGCTTTCTATACTATTTATCTAAGCAACTATATGCACGTTTTAACTCGCAAGTGCACAAGATCAGATAAACTTGTTGAAAATAGTAATCAACAACATTCATTTGGCACTTGTTGTCATATCTGATCGGTGCATAATTACGTATCTTTTTGTACCCTTCTAACTTATGATTTGGTTATGTTTTTGAGTTAAACTTGTGCTTTTAATAAAGTTTGTGTATGTTTCAGTGTAATAAGATTGAGACTCATTACAAGCATTTTGAAGACAAGTTAGCTCAAAACAGTGTCTGCAGATCATTCAATTTCACAGATTAACCTGTACTTGCTCAAGAAGAACCAGATAATGAGCCATACAACATTGGAAAGATACGGAAGTCTAGTTTCCGTAGCATTTTACGGTTCATGATTTGGAGTCTTCTAGAGGAAGTTATACATGATTTAGTAGCTCAAGGTCAAAATTCGGCAGCATCTGCGTTACTGGGCCAAAAATGACATTTGAAGGTCTTCCCTATTTTTCCTTGAGTTGGGCGACATATGGCTGGAAAGAAGACATTCTGAACTTCAAGTTTGAGGGTTCAAAGTCATCATTTGCTTAAAGGAAGCCCAATTCGTAAGCCCTTGAAGTTTCTAGTCATGCTGACCTAAGCATGAGCTAAGTGTGCTTGGTCATAATGACATGAGGATGAGGTATTATTGATTGTGGGAAGTTAGGTGCGGCAGATGCATTTCTTATATTTGAGTGGAGTTTTACAGCAGCTAAAGGGAATCAAACATAGTGAAGTGGGAGCTGCAATATAAAGCCTAAAAAGAAAAAGAATTGTTTTCAAATGTAAGTGTGTTAGGTGAAGTTAGGTGTGGTTGGTGAACTGTTAAGCTCATAATTTCATACATTTACATGCCCAATTTACTTAATTATTTTGCTTAAGTTCTTGGAATTCTGAGTTATTTGTCTCTCTTTGTGTGTTTTGTAGGCCCATAGATCAAAAGAGCATAATTCATGCAATTCAAGCATGTTAAGGCCTGATTTGGATGAATGGAAGAAGAGCTTAAAGACAAACTCAATTTGGGCCACAACCCCTTGCCAGTCCAATTTCGTAGGTCACATTGCAAGATTTGTTTCAGTCAACTACACAGCTCGGATGAGGTCGACTCCTTCATGAAAGTTGTTCCAATGGGTGTCTATTATAACATATCCAAATTGCAGCCCAATTGGTTACGTTTGGAGCCCTCAGCACGTCAAACACAGAACCAGGCTCAGGATTGCAACTTCCTCTTTGAAGCCTTGGATCCTCTTTTGAGCATTGGATCCTCTTTTGAGCTTTGGATACTCTTTTGGACCTGACATATGGAGCAAATTAAGGAAGCATTTCAACTAAAGAAGTCAAAAGGAGCAAAACATGGCATAATTAATGGAAAACATGTTTGCACAAATTAAGAAGCCTTGTTTTCCATGATTTATGGTAGGTTGTCTACACCAACCAAGGGGATGACGAATTTGAAGTCTATAAATAGAGAGTTGCAGCTCATTCACAAATCATCTTTCATTCCATCATTTTACATATTCATTGTACACAAAGAGAGGGAAGGTTGAGAGTCACAAAGGGAGAGAAGAGGGAAGGCAGCAGCTGGGAGGCTTTGGCCTCCTGGCAGCCATGGAGATGAATCTTTTCCATCTCTAGCATGCTGTCCTTATCTTCTTCTCCTCCCTTTGTCTTTTATTTTTTTCTTGTATTTCCTTTCCTTTACTTTGTTTTTATGTTGGGAACTACATTGCTTACATGAATATTCTGGGTTTATAAGTTGAAGATTTGAGTTTCAAGTTTGATTTATGATTCATGTTCTTATTCATTATGCTTATCAGTTATTATGCTTGTTTGGATGATTGATCACCATTAGAACTTGTATATTAACTATATTGGTTTGAATCAAGAGTAGACACCATGCTTTGATTTGAATTGAACTATGAATAAGAAGAGTATGTATGGACATTCGACAACAGGGATTAGATACATGCTTGGTTGTTTAAATTGTTCTTCTATGCTTAATGGGTTCCTAATGCTTAATTTAGGTTAGACAACAAATGATCAAGTTAGGGAATTAGGGACACATTAGAACCAGACACCATGGCCTAATCATACTTTAGCTAGAATCAATCTTTGAATCCAAATTAGACTTGTCACTTGACGCCTTATAACCCGGAATTGAACTAATTTCCCAATCTGTTTTCCAGCTTACAAAATAACCTTTGTTACATTTGCTTACTTTGTTTTTGTTTGAAGTTTCGTTTGCCTCTTTTGTTCAATTCTTTCTCTGTTGCTAGCACTCTAAGTAATTCAACTTGGAACCAAGTTACCATTCTCCGTGGGATCGACCTCGTATTTACATAAGCTATATTATAAACGGTTCGTGCACTTGCGAGAATTAAAGTTGCTGTTTTTTTAACAACTCCTTTTAGTTGTTAAGAAAAAAAGCTCAACAAGTTTTTGGCGCCGTTGCCGGGGAACCGGTAACGATGGTGCTATAGTTTGATTACTTGGAGTGTTTTGTTTTTGTTTGTTTCTTTTGTTTCTTTTCTTCTGTTTTGTTTTTTTGTTTTTTGTTTTCTTTTGTTAGGGTTTTTCTTCTCCTTGATGTGGGACAGACATGATGAGCAGCAGACCCAAATACTCAAGGAAGAACATGTGCTGCTATACTATGAGCATTACCCTCTCATTGTCTTCAAGGGGGAGTTCTAAACACCACTTCTTTATTTCTTTCATTTCATTCCTTTACCCTGGATTTCATGTGCATTGCATGCTTTCCATATATTTAAATATTGAGGACAATGTTTCATTTAAGTTTGGGGGTACAGGGACATTGTTTTTGTTTTTATGTTTAGTGTCTTAAACGTAGGCTTCTTCATTGCTACAAAATTTTATTTTCTGCTACTGTTTTGAAAGTTTGGTCCACGTTGTGTTCTTCATTTTTTCATGTTGAATCCAACAACATGAAGAGCGTTAAATTTGACCAAGTGGTTTGAAAGTTACATGTCAAAACAGATTATATGTTGAAATTGAGCAAAACAGCAATTTGGAACCTCACGTTTTTCTTTTCTGTTTCTTTTTCTTTGAGTCATTTTCAGTTTTCCTTCCCACACCAATGATAAATCATGAGTCTAACTTCTAATATGGCTCTTAGGAATTTTGATAAGCATTGTGTTAGGTCTGAATCTTATTCTTTTGCTAGCTAAGTCTCACATGACTATTCTTGAGTATTTGATGCACCTAAGCCATGACTATACACCTCTTGCATGTCTTACCCAATTGTATGCATTTTTGCTCTTGTGATTCACTGGAATGTTAAGTTATAACTAAGATATGATTTAGGCCATCTTTGTTAAGTCTCCATGAACCCACACAATAAATGTTCCATTGTAAACCCTTTTGTGCCCAAACACTTAACCATTTCTTTCCATTATCTTATCATCCATTAAACATCCTACAATCTAAGGGACATGTAGAGTGTGATTGTATTTCAGATTTTAAAGTTCTCAAGGCAACAAATGAGCTTAAAAAAAAGAAAATCAAAAGAGAAAAGAAGTGTGGCCAATGTAGTCACGACCCTAGGGTGATATAAGGAGAAATCAAGGTGATCTAGGGTAAAGAGCCGCAAAATTGGGCCAATATTGTACAAAGTGTGTAAATGTCAAAATCAAATTGTGAAGTGATTCGATTGCAAAATATGGTATTGTGAGCTATTCAAATTGTGTGCCTTACATTTCAAATGTCAATGATCTTGTTTACATGACATGCTCTACCTTGTTCCTTAGACTTTTCATTTCAATATCCATTCTCGTCTAACCACTACCATAACTCCATTACATCCATGAGTAAAGTCCTATTGATTTTTGTTTAGCTTGGCAAGCTTGTGTTCATTCTTGCAGGAATTCATATCGTTGTTTGAGAAGCATGAGTTGTATCTTCATGGCTATTTCACACACACACCTTGAGCATGATTTGTGTGAGATTGTGGTAGCACTTGAATAATGTTTAGAACTTCCTTAGTGCTTGTTTTGTTCCTTGTTGAGCCATGTCTATGAAGTTTAAAATTTCTGTCCGGTTGGAAGGTTAACATTTTTGTTTGTAGTTTTATTTTGCTCGTTGTAGAGTCAGTAAAGCGTTTGTGGGTATCGTTTCTGTTAAACCCTCAGGAGACACAACTCCTCCTACTAGGGATGCCTAGAGGTTTAAAGGCTTGTTGCATATGCTCAATGCAATTGTGTTACCTACAGAAGTGGTTTAGTTATCTTCTTGTTTTGTTCTTGTTTTTTTTTCTTTTGCTCGAGGACTAGCAAAAATCTAAGTTTGGGGGTGTGTTAAGCTCATAATTTCATACATTTACATGCCCAATTTACTTAATTATTTTGCTTAAGTTCTTGGAATTCTGAGTTATTTGTCTCTCTTTGTGTGTTTTGTAGGCCCATAGATCAAAAGAGCATAATTCATGCAATTCAAGCATGTTAAGGCCTGATTTGGATGAATGGAAGAAGAGCTTAAAGACAAACTCAATTTGGGCCACAACCCCTTGCCAGTCCAGTTTCGTAGGTCACATTGCAAGATTTGTTTCAGCCAACTACACAGCCGGATGAGGTCGACTCCTTCATGAAAGTTGTTCCAATGGGTGTCTATTATAACATATCCAAATTGCAGCCCAATTGGTTACGTTTGGAGCCCTCAGCACGTCAAACACAGAACCAGGCTCAGGATTGCAACTTCCTCTTTGAAGCCTTGGATCCTCTTTTGAGCATTGGATCCTCTTTTGAGCTTTGGATACTCTTTTGGACCTGACATATGGAGCAAATTAAGGAAGCATTTCACTAAAGAAGTCAAAAGGAGCAAAACATGGCATAATTAATGGAAAACATGTTTGCACAAATTAAGGAGCCTTGTTTTCCATGATTTATGGTAGGTTGTCTACACCAACCAAGGGGAGGACGAATTTGAAGTCTATAAATAGAGAGTTGCAGCTCATTCACAAATCATCTTTCATTCCATCATTTTACATATTCATTGTACACAAAGAGAGGGAAGGTTGAGAGTCAAAGGGAGAGAAGAGGGAAGGCAGCAGCTGGGAGGTTTTGGCCTCCTGGCAGCCATGGAAATGAATCTTTTCCATCTCTAGCATGATGTCCTTATCTTCTTCTCCTCCCTTTGTCTTTTATTTTCTTCTTGTATTTCATTTCCTTTACTTTGTTTTTATGTTGGGAAACATTGCTTACATGAATATTCTGGGTTTATAAGTTGAAGATTTGAGTTTCAAGTTTGATTTATGATTCATGTTCTTATTCATTATGCTTATCAGTTATTATGCTTGTTTGGATGATTGATCACCATTAGAACTTGTATATTAACTATATTGGTTTGAATCAAGAGTAGACACCATGCTTTGATTTGAATTGAACTATGAATAAGAAGAGTATGTATGGACATTCGACAACAGGGATTAGATACATGCTTGGTTGTTTAAATTGTTCTTCTATGCTTAATGGGTTCCTAATGCTTAATTTAGGTTAGACAACAAATGATCAAGTTAGGGAATTAGGGACACAAGGTTAGAACCAGACACCATGGCCTAATCATACTTTAGCTAGAATCAATCTTTGAATCCAAATTAGACTTGTCACTTGACGCCTTATAACCCGGAATTGAACTAATTTCCCAATCTGTTTTCCAGCTTACAAAATAACCTTTGTTACATTTGCTTACTTTGTTTTTGTTTGAAGTTTCGTTTGCCTCTTTTGTTCAATTCTTTCTCTGTTGCTAGCACTCTAAGTAATTCAACTTGGAACCAAGTTACCATTCTCCGTGGGATCGACCTCGTATTTACATAAGCTATATTATAAACGGTTCGTGCACTTGCGAGAATTAAAGTTGTTGTTTTTTTAATAACTCCTTTTAGTTGTTAAGAAAAAAAGCTCAACATGAACATAATTGTATAATCAGATTTCTCTAACCCTTGTGCCTATAAATAGAGTCTCCAAAGAGCTAAGAGAGTAGATCATATCAATCCATCAATTCACTTCATCCATTACTCATACACAAGAGAGAAAGAGAGAGAGCTAGTTGCAAAAGGAGCAGAGCTTGGAGCTGTCTTGGGAATTCCTTGCTGCCATCATATAGTTCTTTTCTTCTCTTTATCCTATCTTATGTATTTCCATTCTATATTGCTTTTCAATTATTAAATATGAGTAACTGAATTTCTTCTGAGTTAGAGGTGAATTCGAAGCCATGGACATATGTTTTATATGAATTGATCACTTCCAGTTATGGTTTCTTAAAGTATGAATGTGATTTACTTTTCTGTTTTATTCAGGACTTATTCTTGCATGTTTATTAAGGATGCATACTTAGTTTGCATGTAGGGATTTGATGCTACAATATGAGGGAATTTCACCTAATCGTTATGAACTTATATTCACAAGTAGTAAAAGTCACTAGTCATGATTGTGTTAAGTAAATTCCTGGCAGGAGTATCATGCTTTTCATAGTTACAAATGCTTTGTCAAAGCTTATGATTTTCATAGAACTTAATGATCTTTGATATGTATCTCTATCATGCTGTTCATATAGGGAACTTGATAAGAATAATTTGATTGAGTCGCTGAGTCCAATTCAATGAACTTAGGAAAATCCAAGAGTTAATTAGTGCAGTTCACAATTAATTTGGGGCTTTGACATTCATACTTTATAGAAAGAGTAACTGGAGATCAATTTGTGTGCATATGTTCCATATGTGGAGAAGAATCCTCTAGCTATCCCTTAATCCATATTTCATTCACAACTTAGTTATTTGCTGCTGTTAATTTTACTTTGGTCTAAATCATCCAACTCCCCCCAATCATTGTTCCCTTAACTTAGTTCTAGTTTAATAAGTTTAATTTGTGTTGATTAGCATCCCTCCTAATCCCCGGAATAGAACGATCCCTACTTACTCGTACTACGATTGCATGATTTATAGGGTTTAATTTGTGTGTTAGTTATTTCTCACGCCAAATTTTGGCGCCGTTGCCGGGGATTAGCAAAATTGCTAATCTTCCGTGCGTTTTCGTTGTTCTTGTGTTTTTTGATTTTGTTTTGTTTTGTTTTCTTTGTTTTAGGTACAAGTTTATGACTCGAAGTTCACACCCTGTTCATGCGCACATATTGGACTTTGACGACGATTTCGAACGAACTTTGAGAAGGAAGAGGAAACAGCCAGAACTCAGTCCCTCTAGTTCTAGTTCCGAACCCGAATCTGAAGCAGAAAAGGACTTGGAAGAGGAACAAGACATGGCTGTAGACAATAGATCAATCAAAGGAACTTTCAGCCTCTGAATTGGACAATGCAGTCCCTCTTTGCATTCAATACCCTAGGGCTGCTGCAGGCAAGACCGATGAGTTTGAATTGAAGTCAAGTTTGCTACATCACATTTCCAGATACCATGGGCTGTCCATGGAAGATCCAAACAAGCATTTGAAGGAATTTGACGTAGTATGTTCAAGTATGACACCCATTAACGTGGATGGAAATATTTTGAAGATGAAAGCCTTTCCATTTTCTCTTATGGACAAGGCTAAGGATTGGCTCTATGAATTAGCACCTAGAACCGTTACTTCTTGGGAAAGTATGAAGAAAGCATTCTTAGATAAATTCTTCCCAACTTCAAGAATCATTGTTTTGAGGAAGAAAATTAGTGGAATTCAACAAGGCCCGGGAGAATCTTTTCCAGTGTACTATGAGCGTTTTAAGACGTTAGTAGCATCCTGCCCTCAACATCAAATGAAGGAAGAGCTTTTAATTCAATATTTCTATGAAGGACTACTTCCACTGGAGAGACAAATGCTTGATGCTTCAGCAGGAGGTGCTTTGGTTGACAAAACACCAGTTGCTGCAAAGATCTTAATAGCAAACCGAGCTTTGAATGCACAACAATATGAAGGAGTTGGAGGAAGAGATCATGCACAGCCAAGTCAAGTTAATGAGGTAAGTGCTTTTTCAGAACTTCAATCTCAAATGGCTAATCTCTCTACTCTTATTTCGCAGGTTGTTGAAGGACCCAAAGTGCAAAGTGCAGCCACTTGTAGTGTGTGCTCTATGCATGGACACCACACTGATCAATGTCCTCAATTAATAACGAATGAGGGATGGGAAAGTGCCAATGCCATAGGTTATCAAGGCCAAACTCAACCTAGGTATGACCCATTTTCAAACACCTACAATCCAGGCTGGAGAGATCATCCAAATTTTAAGTGGAGGGAGCCTCAACAAACTCAACAATAAGGCGGATATAGACAGCCACCTCCGGGGTTCTATCAAAAGCCATTCGCACCACCACAAACTGCCCAATCAAATTCAGGTTCCCCATTGGATAATGATCAAATGCTTAAAGTACTAACTTCTTTGACTCAGGGTTTACAGAATCAAGCCAAAGAGATGAGCGAAGTGAAGAAGCAAATTGGGCAGATGGCAGAATTCATGGGACAGTTTAGAGAAGAAGGCAAACTACGTTTCTCAACCATTGTCAATCCAAAAGGAGGTTTTGAAACGGCTAAAGCTATCATCTTGAGGGGTGGTAAAGAGATTGGAACCAATCCCAAAATGTCCAAACAAAGCCCAACAGAGAATGAAAAGTTGCTCTTCAAAAAGAAGGAGGAGGACAAAGCCATGGCAAGGGAGGAACAACCATTGCTGCAGTACCCCAAAGCTCCTACACAACCAAACTCAGGTAAGGTTGTTCCAAATTCAACTCATTCTAACCATATCCCACCAAATGTGCCTTTCCCTCGCAGGTTTATGCAATCTAAGAAAGAAGAGAATGAAAAAGACATCTTAGATACTTTCAGGAATGTACAAGTAAATATCCCACTTCTTGACGCAATAAAGCAAGTTCCAAAGTATGCTAAATTCTTGAAAGATCTTTGTACAACAAGGAGGAGGAATTCGAACAAAGAAGTGGTAAGGG
The DNA here is from genome assembly GCA_020226455.1 of Prunus salicina. Lineage (NCBI taxonomy): Eukaryota > Viridiplantae > Streptophyta > Magnoliopsida > Rosales > Rosaceae > Prunus > Prunus salicina. The sequence continues at coordinate 20,752,771 of CM035346.1, read as the reverse complement.
TAAGTGAGAATGTTTCTGCAGTTTTGCAACGAAGACTGCCACCTAAATGCAAAGATCCAGGTAGTTTCACAATCCCTTGTGTTATTGGTAACACCAAGTTTGAACATGCCATGTTAGATTTAGGTGCTTCCATTAATGTCATGCCATACTCTATTTATGCATCTATGAACTTAGGGGAGCTTAAAAATGATGGAGTTATAATTCAATTAGCCGATCGTTCTAATGCATATCCGAAATGAGTTTTGGAAGATGTTTTGGTGCAGGTTAACCACTTGATATTTCCAGCAGATTTTTATGTGCTTGAGATGGAGGATTCGGCCCATTCTACACCATTGCCAATCTTACTTGGACGACCTTTCAAGAAAACAGCCCGAACCAATATCGATGTGTTCAAAGGGACGTTGACAATGGAATTTGATGGCGATATCATTGATTTCAATATTTCTGAAGCTATGAGGTACCCTATGGATGATCACTCGTGTTTCTCTATTGATGCATTTGATTCTTTGGCGCAGGAAAATCTCGAATCCCTAGATAGGGATGCCCTTGAAACCACCATTGTTCAAGGAATTGAACTCATAAAAAATGGGGCCGAACCTAATCATGAAGAAATCCGCGAGATGGTGGCTGCCCTTGAGTCATTGCCACAATATGTTGGTAAGCCTCCAATCCCAATTCCAATTCTTTGTGATTCTGTTCATAATCTGAAAAGGAAAAGGAAAGCAACAAGGAAGCGATGGAAATGGAAGACAAGCTTGGTGAACTCTCTTGCATTGCATGCGGTGCCGATTAAGCCCAAACCTCCCCATTCACTATAACAAGTTGGATGTCCGGCTGAAGACATAAAACTTAGCGCTTCTTGGGAGGCAACCCAAGGTGATTAGGAGAAGATAGAACCTGCAAGGAGCTGCTTACGTCCTAATCGCTTCAAAGGGGAGTTTTTCTAAACTCTAACCTTTGGTTATGTCTTTTCCTTCTCTTCTTTCCTTGCATTTATGAGGCATTGCCTGTTCTTACGTTCTAAACATTGAGGGCAATGTCCATTTAAGTTTGGGGGTAGGGATTGACAATTTTGTTAGGTTTTGTAGTAGAGTTAAGTTGTGTGAGCTTTGTTTTGCTTAGTATAATTTTGTTCAATGTCTTGCAAGCCTATGAAAAAAAAAAAAAAAAAAAAGATTTTTCATATGAGTTGACTTCTGGTAACTCCAATAAGCACCTCTATTAATACAGTGTCTAGGAGTTCTTTAGGCGACACCTTCGGTGTCTAAGAAGTTTGGGTTTTAAGCAGGACCATTGTGACCTCTCCAAACTTCCCGGATCCCCTGGCTGTGTTTTCTGAGATTCTTAATTGGTAATCCGTGAGTCACTTGTATATTCGTGTTTTTTTAAAATAAATTTTTCTCTTTCTTATTATTATTATTTGAAGTTTATGTTTCTTTTATATGTAAATGTTTATTAGTGGCTGGATATTAAGTTATTGTGGACTGCCAAACATTGAAACACTACCCACATTAACCCTAAAAATTAACTCTCCATCTTTTAGTTTATCTAGTCGCCCTCTAACTCCTGAACATCTCAACTTCCTCTTACTCCCAAACCAAACATTCTCCAAATTGTTGCTTATTGTAGATCTCGTCAATGGAGAAGCTCCAGGAGGCCGTCGGTGGAAAGCTCAAGGAGGAGGAGTCCGAATTGAGCATGGTGAAGGTGCCTAGCCCAATGTTTTGTTGAACTCACTGCCAGCTATCCCACCAGAAGATCCTTTGGGAGAGGACACTGATAAGGTCATAAATTCACACATTTGCATGCCTTCTTTGCTTAGTAATTCTGTTTAGTTTCTCTTTATGTTGAGTCTGTTACTTATGTTTGTGTGTTTTGTAGGTTAAGACAGCAAGGGGATCACACTTGGTACAATTCATACATGTTAAGGGTTGATTGGCACAAGAGGAATATAAGCCCAATGACAGAACCACAAAATTAGGCCAAATAAATACATTTGAAGGTGCTGAAATTATGTTGAAAATCTGCTCATGAATGTGTTCCTTGCTTGTTACAAGTTCAATAATCTCTTATGCTCTTACCTATGCTTTAATTATGCTCAAAACAATCTATATCTCATATCCCTTCTTTCATTGAACCACTACTCGTTTGGGCAGCTGCAAGCTGTAGAGCCATGTACTCAAAGCAATGGATGTCTAGTATATCATACCCAAATTTCGGCAAAATTGGAGTTATATAGAGTCCTTAGCCCTTCAAACACTGAACCATGCTCAGAAGTATGGGCAGCTGCAAGCTGTAGAGCCATGTACTCAAAGCAGCCACATGAGGGACAAACCAGCATGTAAACTCAGAAGTATGGGCACCTGCCATTCCTAGAGCCTTGTGTTGCACAGAAAAACAGCCACACATGATAGACAAGGCAGCATGGAAAATATGGGCAGTTCAGACCATTGGGAGCAGCTAGGAATGGGTGTGCTGCACCAGCCAAGGGGGAGCTCGAATTTCACTCTATAAATAGAGAGCTGCACATTCATTCATTCATTCATTCACTTCAGCCATTACTCACACACACATTCAGATTCCATCATCCACCCCAAAGAGAGAAGAGAGCAAGTTGCAAAGGAGGGAGAGCTTGGAGCTGTCCTGGGAACTACATTGCTGCCAGCTAGTCTTTCTCTTCTCTTTATCCCATCTATGTATCTTTTATCTTCTGTATTCATTGTTATGTCTAGCTAATCTATTTAGTTAGGGCTTAGGATGAAGCCCTAGTCATGAATATTCAATGTTATGAATGATTTATAGTTAATTGATTTCCTTGCTTTCATTATCAAGTTGTTAATCTCCAGTTTACTATGTGCTTGATGTATGCCTTCTTAGTAGCTAACTAGGATTTTATGCATCTAGCACAGGTTGGGAAGGGGTTTAGATTCACCAATTCTACTCTCCTTTCACAAGCAGCACTTGAATGGCCTAAGAATCATTCAAGGGGTTAACAACCATAGGTTGACTAGGACAGATACCATGTTCTAGGACTTGTGTGATTATCATATTCTCAAGGAACTTAATGACTCTTGTATGCTTTATTCTAAGTAGATACCATGCTTAGGTTGCATATTAGAGATCAGGTGTTGTGTAGATACCATGCACAATCACATGCCTTAGGAGAATCATGCATCCTGCACCTAGATACCATAGGCTTGTATGCGATAATCTATTGATGATGAAGCTTGAGTCAATTTCTGTGCATTCATAACTTGGATAGGAAGACTAGTGGTAGATTCCAAGGCTCTAACACTTCTCAATTATTGTTTCACAATCTGTTAATTGCAGCTAGTGTTTACTTTCAAGCACTTTCAATTCATGTTCTTGTTTTCATTTCAACAAAACAAAACCCCCCATTTTGAGTGTGTGTGTGGTGCTAGGATTCTGTCCTAGACCTTGAGTAATTAGCAAGAGGCATTGTTGAAATTCGACCTTGCCCTTAGCTAGTTAGTCAGTTTCCTTGTTCTATGTTTTTATAGCATTCTAAGTAATTTAACTTGCAACCAAGTTACCATTCTCCGTGGGATCGACCTCGCACTTACATAAGCTATACTATAAACGGTTCGTGCACTTGCGAGAATTAAAGTTGCTGTTTTTAATAACTCATTTTAGTTGTTAAGAAATTGATCAACAAGTTTTTGGCGCCGTTGCCGGGGAATCCGGTAACGATGGTGCTATAGTTAGATTACTTTGATTGTTTTTGTTTTTTTTGTTTCCTTTGTTTCTTTTCATTGGTTTTTCCTTTAGTATTCTGTTTTTGTATTTAGTTGTTATCTCCCTTGAAGCACTGAATTGAGTTCCTTGGTGTATGTGTCCGAATCTGACCAGGAGCAAAGTTCACCTGAGCCACTCTCACCAAGAACGCTGTGTACGTGCTGGTTTGAGGAGTAACTATAGTTCTTCAAGCACTGAATCTAGGAGTTGCGAATCTGAAAATTCAAGCAAGATGGCAGAGATTCCGAACAACAACAATAATGTTGAAGGAGGTGTTGCGCTTGTTGTCCAACCTCGAAAACCCTTGTGTGAGTTTTCCATTCCCAAAGTCACCGATCAACCTTCATGCATCGTCTATCCTCAACTCACAGTTGACAGGTTTGAGCTTAAAAGTGGTATGATTCATCTTCTCCCAACTTATTATGGTAATACCACTGAGGATCCTTACATGCATATTAAGCAATTCTTTGAAATATGTGCTACGATCAAAATTCAAGGCCTTGATGATGAGCAGATTAAGATGAGGCTATTCCCATTCAGTTTAAAAGATAAAGCTAAGTCTTGGTTATACTCTTTGCCTAATGCTTCAATTCATACTTGGGAAGAGCTTTCTAATAAGTTTTTGCAGAAATTCTTTCCAGCTCAAAAGACTAACAAGATTAGACAGGAAATCCTTCGTTTCACACAAAAGGAAGGAGAAGCTTTTCATGAATGTTGGGAGAGGTACAAGGAGATGATAAGTTCTTGCCCACACCACAACATAGAGACTTGGATGCAAATGCAGTCTTTCTATGAAGGTTTGCTTGATTCCGAAGGATGATGGTGGATGCAACAAGTGGAGAGGGATTGATGAACAAAACAGCAATGAGGCTTTTACTCTCTTTGAATCCTTGAGTGCTAACTCTCAACAATGGAGCCACAATAAGGGAAGAGGAGCTCCTATGAAAGCTGTGGTCTCTGAGGTAAGTACTAATAATGAGATTGCTGCAAAACTTGATGTTATGTGTTCTTTGCTTCAACAGCAGTGACTGGCCCTCTAGGAAGCAAAGTGGAAGTTCAAGATCAATCTTTTGCAGAGCACATGCTAGAACAAGCAAATGCCTTCAAGCAAGGAATCCTAATAATGATCCTTACTCAAACACATACAATCCGGGGTGGAGAAATCATCCTAATTTCAAGTGGAGCAATAACTCAAATGTGCAACAATCTCAAGGACCTCCCCCAGGATTTCAAATACAACAAAGGCAATTCCAGCAAGCTCCCCAACAAGTGCAAGAGCAAAAGGGTGATCAAATGGGAGAATTGCAAGACATGTTCAAGAAGTTCATGGGGCAACAAATGCAAACCAATCAGAATCTTCAAAATGCAGTGAACAAACTAGAAGTGCAAGTTGGGCAGATTGCATCCTCCTTGAGCAATAGAGCATCCGGAACATTTCCAAGCCAAACGGAGGTGAATCCAAGGCATCAAGAGCATGCTAAAGCAGTACACATCTTGAGAAGTGGTAAACAAGTTGATAATAAGGTGGAGATGCCAATGAAGAGCAAGAAGATGGAGAAAACGTAGAGATCCTTCACCCCCACATGGGCAGCCCACAGGTTCCACCAAACAGCCCCTCAATGCTCCTGGAAAGAGCACAGGCCCTAAGGTATCACCTAATGCTAATCAAGTTCCAATTTCAACTAATGCTTTTAGGCCTATTGCACCCTTTCCCAGCAGGTTATCAAAGTCAAAGAAAGATCAAGGCTTTGATGAGATAATGGAAACATTCAAGAAGGTGCAAATCAACATCCCATTGCTCAATGCCATTGCTCAGATTCCAAAGTATGCAAAAATTTTGAAGGATCTATGCACTAACAAGAGGAGATTCAAAGAGCATGAACAAGTTGCATTGAGTGAGGAGGTAAGTGCAGTGTTACAAAGGAAGCTACCTCCAAAGCTAAAGGATCCAGGTTCATTTTCTATACCTTGCATAGTTGGTGATTGTAAGTTTCAAAAAGCTTTGCTTGATCTTGGTGCTTCTATAAATCTTATGCCATATCATGTTTATGAGAAACTTAACCTTGGTGAGTTGCAAGCCACATCTGTGAGCATTCAATTGGCAGATAGAACTATTAGGTACCCTAAAGGCATTCTAGAAGATGTTTTGGTGAAAGTGGAAGAGCTAATTCTGCCAGCCGATTTCTTGGTATTGGAAATGGAAGAAGCACCAATTCATGACAATCAGTTACCACTCATTCTAGGTCGGCCATTCATGGCAACTGCAGGTGCTATTATTGATGTGAAGAAGGGTACATTAACCATGAACGTGTTTGATGAGACAATAGCATTCAAAGTGTTTGAAGCCTCCAAGTTTCCCAGTGATGAGCATGAAGTTTTCCAGCTTGATGCAATTGATACTATGGTGAAAGAAGCACTGCCAATGAGTTATTTGGAGCCTATTGAAGCATGCATCACACAAAGCATCAGAAAAGAAGAAGTGGACAGCTTAGAGGCTGTGATCTCTCCTTTACTTCTTGAGCTTGTTTGCAGCATGGATAGCTACATAGAAGTTGGAAAGAGGTATGCAAACCAATTTGAATCATTACCCCCACCTACTAATAAGGTTTTACCTTCTATTGTGCAGGCACCAGAGTTGGAATTAAAGCAATTGCCAAAACACCTTAAATATGCTTATTTAGGTGAAAGTGAGACTCTACCTGTTATCATTGCCTCTCAACTCGACCAAGTGATGAAAAGAAGCTTTTGAGAGTTCTAAAGGAGCACAAAACAGCAATTGGGTGGAGCATTGCAGATATCAAAGGCATAAGCCCGACATTGTGCATGCACAAGATATTATGGAAGACAATGCAATGCCAAAGAGGGATGCCCAAAGACGTCTCAATCCGAACATGAAAGAGGTGGTAAGAAAAGAGGTAATGAAGCTTTTAGATGTTGGTATTATTTACCCTATTTCTGACAGTAAATGGGTGAGCCCAGTGCAAGTTGTCCCCAAGAAGTCAGGTATCACAGTGGTGAAGAATGAAGCAAACGAGCTGGTACCTACACGGATGACCACGGGCTGGAGAGTTTGCATTGATTATAGGAAGCTCAACACAGCAACAAGCAAGGATCACTTCCCTCTTCCATTCATTGATCAGATGCTTGAGAGATTGGCTGGCCATAGCCACTATTGCTTCCTTGATGGATATTCAGGCTACAACCAAATCGCCATAGCCCCTGAGGATCAAGAGAAGACGACCTTCACGTGTCCCTTTGGCACTTTCGCTTATAGGAGGATGCCTTTTGGTCTTTGTAACGCCCCAGCCACTTTTCAAAGGTGCATGATGAGCATTTTCTCCGACATGGTAGAAAGGTTCATTGAGGTATTCATGGATGACTTCTCTGTCTTTGGTGATTCTTTTGATCAATGCTTGCATAACTTATCTAAGGTGTTGGCTAGATGTGAACAGACTAACCTTGTTCTTAATTGGGAAAAATGTCATTTTATGGTTAACCAAGGCATAGTTCTTGGTCATGTCATATCTAGTAAAGGAATCGAGGTAGATAAAGCTAAGATTGATTTGATTGCCTCCATGCCCTCACCTACTTCTGTCAAAGAAGTACGCTCTTTCCTTGGCCATGCAGGTTTCTATAGGCGTTTCATTAAGGACTTTTCTAAGATTGCAAGGCCTTTGTGCAATCTCCTTGCCAAGGACATGGATTTTGCGTTTGATCAAGACTGTGAGAATGCTTTCAATGCTTTGAAGAAGATGCTCACAACTGCCCCAATCATTATACCACCAGATTGGAGCTTGCCTTTTGAATTGATGTGTGACGCCTCAGATTATGCCGTTGGAGCTGTTTTGGGACAGCGAGTTGATAAGAAGCCACACGCCATCTACTATGCTAGTAGAACCCTCAATGATGCCCAACTCAACTATTCCACCACAGAAAAGGAGTTGTTAGCTGTCATATTTGCTTTAGAGAAATTCAGATCATATTTGATTACTAACAAGGTTATTGTTTACACTGATCATGCAGCATTGAAGTACTTGTTAGCCAAGAAGGATGCCAAGCCACGACTCATTCGATGGATTCTCTTGTTGCAAGAGTTTGACTTGGAGATAAAAGATAAGAAAGGAAGTGAGAATGTTGTGGCTGATCACTTGAGTAGATTGGTGCATGTATCTAATGAGAGGAGGATTCATTGCCATTGCGTGAAAGCTTCCCGGATGAGCAACTCTTTTCCATTTGTGCTTTGAATTCTCTCAATCCATTGCCTTGGTTTGCTGATATCGTTAACTACTTATGCACTAATGAACTCCCTACAGGGTTATCTACATTCCAACGTGACAAGCTTAGGAAACAAGCAAGATACTACTTTTGGGATGATCCATATCTATTCAAGCACTGCCCAGACCAAGTAATTCGGAGGTGTGTGCCGGAAGGTGATTTCAAGAGCATTCTTGAGTTTTGTCACTCCCATGCATGCGGAGGCCATTTTGGAGCAAAGAAAACTGCCAACAAAGTGCTACAATCAGGTTTCTTTTGGCCTACCCTTTTTAAGGATGCTTATGCTTTTTGTGCTTCATGTGATAGATGCCAACGGATGGGTAATTTACATGCTAGAAATCAGATGCCTCTCACCAATATCTTAATCATTGATATATTTGATGTTTGGGGAATTGATTTCATGGGCCTTTTCCTACCTCTTATGGATTTGAATATATATTAGTTGCTGTCGATTATGTTTCTAAATGGGTGGAAGCCATTGCCACTAGAACTAATGATGCTAAGGTTGTGATCAGTTTTCTCAAAGGAAATATTTTTACAAGGTTTGGCACACCTAGAGCAATCATTAGTGATGGTGGCTCCACTTTGTTAACCAAGCTTTTGCAGCACTCTTGAAGAAATATGGAATCACTCATAAGGTGGCAACACCTTATCATCCTCAAACTAGTGGGCAGGTTGAGATAAGCAATAGGGAGATTAAGCACATACTTGAAAAGACAGTGAACAGCACAAGGAAGATTGGTCAATGCGTTTGGATGATGCATTGTGGGCTTATAGGACTGCTTACAAGACCCCTATAGGTATGTCTCCGTATAGGCTTGTTTTCGGTAAACCTTGTCACTTACCAGTGGAGCTTGAGCACAGGGCTTATTGGGCAATCAAGGCTTTCAATTTTGATATGAAAGCTGCTGGTGAGAAGAGGAGGCTTCAACTCAATGAATTGGAGGAATTGCGACATGAAGCGTATGAGAACGCTAAGCTTTACAAGGAGAAAACAAAGCAATATCATGACAAGAAAATTCTTAGGAAGACGTTTGAGAAAGGGCAGAAGGTTCTCCTATTCAACTCACGCCTTAGGCTCTTCCCAGGTAAGCTTCGTTCTCGGTGGATTGGCCCTTTTGTTATTACTAATGTGTTTGATCATGGCGCAGTGGAGATTCAAAATATTAAGGATGGCAGCACCTTCAAGGTGAATGGACATCGGTTAAAATCTTACTTTGATGCCAACTTTGATGCCAATATTGAGTCTCAACCACTCAAGGAGCCTCCACCACTCTCTTGAAGCTCACCAGAGTATGGACGTCCGGCTGAAGACATAAAACTTAGCGCTTCTTGGGAGGCAACCCAAGGTGACGAAGAGAAGATAGAATATGCGAGGAAGCTTGCTTGCATCCTAATCGCTTCAAAGGGGGGTTTTCTGAACTCTATCCTTTGATTATGTCTTTTCCTTATCTTCTTTCCTTTGATTTATGAGGCATTGCATGTTCTGACATTCTAAACATTGAGGACAATGTTTCATTTAAGTTTGGGGGGAAGGATTATGTTGTTTTTGTTTCAAATTGTCAAATTTCAAAATTTTGAGTGTGTCTAAATGGCCAAAAACGCAGGTTTTTAGTGTTTGTTCAAATCCTTCCAAACACCTATGATAAGACATGAATTTAATGCTAATATGGTTTCTCAGAAATTGATAGTTATTGTTTAAGGACTTTGTGTGGTTCTGAGTTAACTCTGTCTTCCATGCCATCCTTGCACTTATTGAGCACTTTGCCAAGTTAGTCCAATTTCTTGTTACTTGGAGATGTTATGCAATTCTACTTATATCATGATCTTGGTTTCGTGCTTTAGAACTTATTTGAATATCTCTTGAGACATTTTGTTGCCATGCAATGCTTTGGAAGTGATTTAGGCCATGTTTGAACTGTTTGAACCTTTCTAACCATCCCTCTACATGTATTCATCCCTAGCCAACCCATTTGAGCCTATGTTAAGCCCTTCTTTGTTTAAACCATTCTTACCATAATGATGTTTATGCCTAAATAAATCACGGCCTTTGTGGCCGAGGAATCCTCCTCTCGGCCGTGGCCTTTTCTCATGGGCTCAAAGAAACAGCAACATTTCGTTGCCTCCTGTTTTCGGACAACGAAGGAGAAAGCGCTAAGGCAAGATTTTCTCGGCCTCTCGAGTGACCTCGCGGGCCGAGGCCGAGGAACTCGCGGGGCACGGCCAGGGAGATATTGACCAAGTCATCACGTGGCCTCGGGGTCCCACGCTTCATTTAATGAAGCAATGCTTCTGTCCACCACAGCAAATCCACTAGGGCATGAAGCATTTAATGCATGAGGGCAGAAGGGAAGTGATTGAAATCGAGATTTTGTAATCAGGGTGGTTAGGCACAAACATTCCATCAAAGATTCTTGCAACTGGCAGTCTCTTCACCAACCACTAAACCAGAGCATTTAATGCATTCCCCACGGCCAGAGGTGCAGAGCCCTCGATCTGGGTAAAGGCCGAGATCTGCCGAGATTTATGGGGGTCACACCACCATGCTTCACGATCCCAAATGCTGATCAGACCCAGCCATGCTTGCCTTGATTAGACTCCACCATGCAGGTCTTGTCAAGCCTCGATTGTCTCTCCAAAGCTCCTACTATAAAAACCAAGCTCAAGACCACATGCAAAAGGTCCAACACCAAAAACCAAAAGCCTCCCACGGAGCAACTTATTTTTCTGTCATGTACTTTCAATATTTTTACATGCTTTCTTAGGAGTAGTGATAGATTGTAAGCAACTTCCATTCATCAATATATCATACGACCTTTGATTTCTCAAGGCGCCGGAGCACCATCCTTGTTATCGCCTCACTCACCCCATATATCATACGACCGTCGCTCTCCGAGCAACGCGCCGGAGCACCGCCCAAAATCCACCACCTACACCACCATTAACGGCCTTGTAGCTCAAGCCGTGAACCTGACGGCCGAGACCAGTTCCTTTCTCGACCACAATCGTTTGATAAGAAGTCCAGACCAAACAGGCGCAACACCCCAAAAACCTTCTACCCAAACACCTCACCGAACTCGACGCACGGTAGACCGTGCTGGCACGCCCGCGCACAAACCGCACCTCATCCAAAAGTAGGACTCTGTGTTAAACGCACGTCCCCTCGGCCTGGAGAACCAGGCCGAGAGATTTGCGTAACCAACAAATGAACCTGTGTTTTACCTATTCTTGAGCAATTAAAGCTATCTTCAAAAGAGAATTATAAAGAATGCAAGGTTTTGGAGCGAAAGTGAATCATTAGTGCCACAACCCAAGTGTTGAAAAGAAATAAGTTTGGGGGTATTGGCAACTAATCAAAAGAGGTAATGAAGTGTGACCAATGTAGTCATGGCCCTAGGGTGTTGTAAAAGAAAAAAAATCATGGTGATCTAGGGTAAAGAGCCACAAAATTAGGCCAAATAAATACATTTGAAGGTGCTGAAATTATGTTGAAAATCTGCTCATGAATGTGTTCCTTGCTTGTTACAAGTTCAATAATCTCTTATGCTCTTACCTATGCTTTAATTATGCTCAAAACAATCTATATCTCATATCCCTTCTTTCATTGAACCACTACTCGTTTGGGCAGCTGCAAGCTGTAGAGCCATGTACTCAAAGCAATGGATGTCTAGTATATCATACCCAAATTTCGGCAAAATTGGAGTTATATAGAGTCCTTAGCCCTTCAAACACTGAACCATGCTCAGAAGTATGGGCAGCTGCAAGCTGTAGAGCCATGTACTCAACGCAGCCACATGAGGGACAAACCAGCATGTAAACTCAGAAGTATGGGCACCTGCCATTCCTAGAGCCTTGTGTTGCACAGAAAAACAGCCACACATGATAGACAAGGCAGCATGGAAATCATATGGGCAGTTCAGACCATTGGGAGCAGCTAGGAATGGGTGTGCTGCACCAGCCAAGGGGGAGCTCGAATTTCACTCTATAAATAGAGAGCTGCACATTCATTCATTCATTCATTCACTTCAGCCATTACTCACACACACATTCAGATTCCATCATCCACCCCAAAGAGAGAAGAGAGCAAGTTGCAAAGGAGGGAGAGCTTGGAGCTGTCCTGGGAACTACATTGCTGCCAGCTAGTCTTTCTCTTCTCTTTATCCCATCTATGTATCTTTTATCTTCTGTATTCATTGTTATGTCTAGCTAATCTATTTAGTTAGGGCTTAGGATGAAGCCCTAGTCATGAATATTCAATGTTATGAATGATTTATAGTTAATTGATTTCCTTGCTTTCATTATCAAGTTGTTAATCTCCAGTTTACTATGTGCTTGATGTATGCCTTCTTAGAGTAGCTAACTAGGATTTTATGCATCTAGCACAGGTTGGGAAGGGGTTTAGATTCACCAATTCTACTCTCCTTTCACAAGCAGCACTTGAATGGCCTAAGAATCATTCAAGGGGTTAACAACCATAGGTTGACTAGGACAGATACCATGTTCTAGGACTTGTGTGATTATCATATTCTCAAGGAACTTAATGACTCTTGTATGCTTTATTCTAAGTAGATACCATGCTTAGGTTGCATATTAGAGATCAGGTGTTGTGTAGATACCATGCACAATCACATGCCTTAGGAGAATCATGCATCCTGCACCTAGATACCATAGGCTTGTATGCGATAATCTATTGATGATGAAGCTTGAGTCAATTTCTGTGCATTCATAACTTGGATAGGAAGACTAGTGGTAGATTCCAAGGCTCTAACACTTCTCAATTATTGTTTCACAATCTGTTAATTGCAGCTAGTGTTTACTTTCAAGCACTTTCAATTCATGTTCTTGTTTTCATTTCAACAAAACAAAACCCCCCATTTTGAGTGTGTGTGTGGTGCTAGGATTCTGTCCTAGACCTTGAGTAATTAGCAAGAGGCATTGTTGAAATTCGACCTTGCCCTTAGCTAGTTAGTCAGTTTCCTTGTTCTATGTTTTTATAGCATTCTAAGTAATTTAACTTGCAACCAAGTTACCATTCTCCGTGGGATCGACCTCGCACTTACATAAGCTATACTATAAACGGTTCGTGCACTTGCGAGAATTAAAGTTGCTGTTTTTAATAACTCATTTTAGTTGTTAAGAAATTGATCAACAAGTTTTTGGCGCCGTTGCCGGGGAATCCGGTAACGATGGTGCTATAGTTAGATTACTTTGATTGTTTTTGTTTTTTTTGTTTCCTTTGTTTCTTTTCATTGGTTTTTCCTTTAGTATTCTGTTTTTGTATTTAGTTGTTATCTCCCTTGAAGGCACTGAATTGAGTTCCTTGGTGTATGTATGTCCGAATCTGACCAGGAGCAAAGTTCACCTGAGCCACTCTCACCAAGAATCGCTGTTGTACGTGCTGGTTTGAGGAGTAACTATAGTTCTTCAAGCACTGAATCTAGGAGTTGCGAATCTGAAAATTCAAGCAAGATGGCAGAGATTCCGAACAACAACAATAATGTTGAAGGAGGTGTTGCGCTTGTTGTCCAACCTCGAAAACCCTTGTGTGAGTTTTCCATTCCCATAGAGGTATGCTGATAGAGGCAATTGAAGACATGGTTCCAAATTGGGATCTAGATTGTGGATTGGAAGAGATGCAACTTGCGGCGCTGGCACATTGTCTAGACATGGTTCCAAACGGTTCTACCCTCATGCATTAAATGCTTCATGCCCTAGTGGATTTGCTGTGGTGGACAGAGGCATTACTTCATTAAATGGAGCGTGGGACCCTGAGGCCACGTGATGATCTGACCATAATTCCTTTGGTCGTGCCCTGCGTGTTCCTCGGCCTCGGCCTGTGAGGCTATTTGAGAGGCCGAGGAAACCTTGCCTTCGCGTTTTTCCTTCGTTGTAGGGAAACAGGGAACAACGAAACGTTACCGTTTCTTTGAGTCCATGAGAAAAGGCCACGGCAGAGAGGAGGATTCCTCGGCCATAAAGGCCGTGATTTATTAGGCACAAACATTGCCCCCCCGTCCCTGGATTCTTCGGTCGTGGCCTGGGTCGAGGCCGAATGGATTCCAAGGGACGGGTCCCTTGCACTCCTTCGAAACGATGTGACAGACAGCTGGTGTCTCTTCCTTTTAAATGCGCACGTCGGTTCGCGCATTTAATGCGCAGGCACGTCGGATGAGTCATTATTGCCTTGGTTCGCACGAGCCGTCGCTTCGCTCTTGTCAGCTGAAACGATGGCCTTTGGACTTCTGACACGTCATTGCGTTCTCGCGCCTAGCGTCAGACCGTTACGTCTTTTGAGAAGGTAGTGCCCTTTCGTTTCGAATTCAGGCGCCAGTATAAAAGCCCATCCTTCTGTATTTGTTCCTCACGCTTTTAGAATTTTCAAACGTCCAAACTGTGTCCAAAAAATTCTCTCTTAACCTTCCAGTTTTTCTGGTTTTCGTGCTTCTTTCTAGAAAGTTCGCCCTTTTAGCCTTTTTTTTCTGAGTGCTTGGCCCTACCCCCTGGTACTCGTGCTTATCACCTTTCCTTCGACCCCTTCTTCCAACAAAAACCCTGTTTCAACCTGTTTCAATGGCCTCCAGCACTTCTGTGTCCGCTGAAGCTTTGTCTCAGATTTTCCAGACCAGGTTTGAAGACATCTGTCGAGAGGTCCAAAGCTCGGTTGTCTCTGACGTCATCGCGCCTTGGACTGATGAGGATGGGGCTGCTTCAGAGTCCTGCGTCCATGGCCCCTATGTGGAAGGGGGAATGCCCGAGAGCTTAGCCGTCCATCTGAGGGACAATCTGGTGAATTTCTCGGCCTTTGATGGGGGGTATTTCCAGGATTGGAATGTAGCCAGGCCGCAGCCTCAATGGCCGACTTCGACCCCGGATTGGGAAAAATGGCTGCCGAGGATGGAGCACTTCTTCGGTCAGCAATGGAAGGATCAAGGCATCTATCACTTGATCAAGTTATTCGATCGGCCGCTTGTCATGGATCGGTCACTCCTGTCTGCGGCCCTGTGCTTCTGGTCGTCGGCCACGAATACCCTGAATCTGCGGTTCGGCATGATGAAGCCGACTGTTCTGGACATGGCCGCCCTCTTCGGCCTCTCTCCCCTTGGCGTGGAAGTGAACACCGCGCTGGTCGCCCCTGAAGTCGCAGGAAGTTTCAAGGCCGCCTGGCCCACGGTTGCCAGACTCGCCGGGGGCAAGGGGAAGAACATGCTCAACTATTCTAGCTTCTACGGCAACTTCGGCGTGGAGGACAACCCTGACGATGACTCCATTGCTCCCTTGGGCGAGGTGGAGCATGCCGCGTTCTTGCTATACTAGTTGTGCAAGTTCGTGTTTTGCACCCAGGCGAACAAAGTCACCCTGGAGTTCGCCCACTTGGCCGACTACCTTGCGCAGGGCGAAATGCTGGCACTTGGCCCATTCCTCCTCGGCCATATCTACCGCACGCTTCACGACGTGGTTACTGACGGGATGAAGCCGAAGCACGGCGGCCCACTCTGGGCCTTCTAGTTCTGGCTACAGGCCTACTTTCCAGAACTGAGGGCGGCGGTCAACCCTGCTGATACTGAACCGCTGGCCAACGCATTCGCCCGGGCCCCCAGGAAGCACAACACCTCGGTCTTCTGTTACAAGTTCTTCTATGAGCTGACCGAGAGAACCGGGTCGCAGTTCCGGGTGTGCCTTACTCGGCCGTTCCCCTTGTTCCTCATACACGACCTCTCCATAATCCCTGATGGGGAGACGGAGAATGACTTGAGGGAGATCTGGGGCTCCTTCCTGGTTGCGCGCGACCTTCATTGTGGCCTGTCCAAGGCCGGGGCCGAGGTGTACCTGCCGCATTTTGTGGCACGGCAATTTGGGCTGATCCAGACGGCGCCGCTCCTGCCGTTGTCCATTAATTAGCTCTCGTCTTGGAGGGCCGATGTCACTCAGCAGCACGGGTTGGCCGGGATCTCCTTCTAGTTGGCAAAGGGGATGACTTTCCTTACCTTGAGGCCGTGGATGCGCCGTAACACGATTGACGAGGATGGGAGGGTTTGGTACGAGGAGTGCATCTCGGCCAGATTCATTCGGCCTGCTGAAGAGGCCGCGCGGGGGGCCCTGAAGAATGCAGACTGGGACCCCCTCCTTCCTAAGGCTGGTAAGGCGAAGAAAGCCTCAGTCGCGCCTCCTCGTCCGACTACGACAACTGTGGCCGTAAGCAGGGTGGCAGCCTCTCCTCCGGCCGTATCGTTGGCCGCGACTCTACCCACAGCCCCACCTTCCAGAGCGTCGGCCGTGGCGGGGGCACGAAAAACCCTGGCACGTAGGACCGTGCCCTCCCCCTCGCCAGTTCGACCGACTGCGGCGCCTGGTAAGCTTTTTCCTTTTATGTCTTCTTGTTTGGCCTTTCTGAGTCACCTTCTGCTTCGTTTATTTTACGTTTCTTTTTATGCATGTAGCCCCAGGTCGAAAAAGGGGTCGAGAGGCCGTGGGTGCTGAGACCGCGGCGGTCGAGGCTGTGTCGGTCAGAGATGTCGTGGTCGAGATGGTGCCGTCGTAACGGCCGAAGAAGAGAGCCCTCCTTGTTCTCTCAGAGGGTGAAGACGAGGGAGACGTCCCTGCCGTGGTTGTAAGCGAAGCCCCTCCTGTGGCCGTAAGTACTTTTTCCTTCGCTCCTTGTCGTTCTTTCCTTCTTCAAACCATCTTCCTTCCCTTTTAACTGGTAGTCTGGTCCTTCCAGGAGAAGACAGTGGTTGAGGAGGAAGCTGCCGTCGAGGCGCCATACGCCGAAGAGGTGCTTGCCGCCGAGGAGGTGGTCTAGGAGGCGGCTGATCCTGAGGAAACGGCTGAGGTGCAAGTTGAGGAAGAGGAGGAGGCCGAGGAGGATGTGGAGATACTAGAGGCCGAAGAAGGGCAGGGCACAGAGGAGACAGTGGTTGAACTGTCATATGGCGAGGTTCTTGCTGAAGGGTCGGCGCAAACTGTCCTGGCGGAAGTCAATTCGGCCACCCTTGCCGTGCCTACCTCGACTGGCCCCGCCTCCACCGGGCCCTCGCCGTTCACTCCCCGTCGTCCAGGTGGCATAAGGATCGGCTCGGTATGTGTCATGCCTTTCTCGTACTTTTGTTTTTCTTTTGGTCTACCTCACATCCTTGACCAGCTTGTTTATCTTTCAGCCTCCTCGACCATCGGTGCCATTGTCCTCGGCTGTTATGAGCATGCCCCCGGCACCGTTGTCTCAGGAGTCGGTCGTAGTGACCGCGCTCATGGCAGTTGAGGGTGCAGACGCAGGTGCGCCGAGCCTATTGCCTGTCTCTTCGGGGGTCCTGATCGAGCTTGTGGCCACAGACGTTCTTGGCGCAAGTTCGTCCGCTGAGGTGGGCATTCAGTTCCTTTTTATATCCCTATACCCTAACCGGTCGTATTCCTAACTTTTTCTTACTTTTGTCCCTAGGAGGCCACCTCTTTTGATGATCTCCAGTCTTTGTTCGCCAGTCTCCATGAGGAAGGCGGCAGCTCGTCCTCGGCTCCTCTGGACGAGGAGTCCAAAGCCGTAATCGAAAGGCTCTGAGGGTTCCTTCTCTGCGACACCCACCAAATGACCACGGCCGAAGCCTTTCTCGAGTTTAGGACTTGCCTGGATGCAGCCATGGCGATGGGTCTGCTGGACTCGGCGCAGCTGGATGAGCTTCAGGTACGTTTGGCCGAGGGTGAGGAGATGCTCGGTCGGTGTGCTGAGGCTAGTGCGAAGATGACCGAGGGATGCCTGCTTGAACAAGAGCTGTTAATGATCAAGGAACAAGTCCGACCTACCATGGCTCGCCTAAAAGAGAATGACCTTGTCATCCGCAGAGAAAATGAAGGACTTGCGCAGGTCGAGGCTCAGATTGCCGAACTCCAGGCCCGTCGGTCTCTCATCCTCCAGCGCCGAAATGGAGCGGCCGCGGCCGGGGCTGAACTTAAGTCTTCGGCCAGGCAAATCCTCAAGGTGGCGGCCGAGAAGAAGAAGGCACTGGCCGAGAGGAAGCTGGTCCGGGCGAAGTGGCAGGCCGATATAAATAGCGGCGACATCGCTTGGAGGAAAAGCACCTACCTGATCTGGGGGATGTTCAGCGAAGGCGCCTAGATGGGTTGGGGGTTTGTTCATGGTTTCTTTTTGTAATAGTTTTAGAAGTTTTTCTTTCCCATAAACACAAGTATTATCTTTTGGTTTTGACCGGCCGTGATCGGCCGTTGTCTTTTTCTTTGTTAGCACAATAATCCTAATATATAATATTCCTAATCTAACTATAAGGCGCAGGTTATTTTCCTATGAATGTCTGGTACTTGTTTATCCTACGCCGTTTATTTAACTTGCTCGCCTACTTCCATCTTTTTTTCTTTTTGACTTTTTAGTCGTAGGCCCTCAGCGCCACTTTTCTTTCAATTTGCGCCGAGGCGTGAGCGCCGAGCCTTGATTGCCCCATATTTTCTGAGTCTTGGGGCACGGCCAGCTCATAGTTTGTTTTGTGCCTAGGCTGTTTAAAAACCCGACTGGGCCGAGAACTCGGCCTCCTTAGTGCATGAATGTAACGGCCGTGGGCGTAGACATATGATTCCCCCATGGCCTCGCCCTTTAGCACGCGACGTGTCCGAGCTGACTTGGAGAACAAATCGTGCCGAGTCTTGGGCTTTCCTAGCGGCCACAGCTTAGTAGCGTTTGGTGCCCCTGGCCACTTCAGAGCCGAGTCGTTTTTGGACATTCGTTGGATTCCCTTGGTCCCAGGATGCCGAGGGGTTGGTTTCGGCCGAGCTGGAAACGGTCGCTGGGCCTGTTGTACCTTATTTTGCAGCTCGATTAGCGGAGTTTTTTCACTAAGGGGTTCAGCCACCACGACCGAGCCGGATAACCTCGGATAACCACCGTAAGTTTGGCCGTGATGTGGGTGTATTAGTGTTAGATCGGCCGAACTATGCTGGCGATGGGCCGGTGTTGATGATGCTTGTGACAGGCAAACGGTCGGGTTGTCTTGACCGCGTCGTTGTGATAAAACCGTGGCCGCGCTACTCGAGCCCGGATGGGCTTGGACGGCTGTGGTGCGTGCTGGGTTGGTTTGTTGAGACGCTAGACATTTTGGGCGGCTCTATCTCAACGCTTCAGCCAAGGCGTGGAGTGGTCCATGTGTCGTTCTTGTGGGTCGAGAAGACCCAGAGGTCACCCTGGCTGGCTGAGGTTCCCCCAGTTGTTTGCTAGCGGTCGTGGATGTCGACCGCAGTCTGGCGTTTGGATGTGGGCCGGTGCTGTCGGTCTTCCCTCCTGGAAGAGCGTCCGTAGCTCTGTTGAGAACCTGTCTATTGCGGCCATAAAGTACGTTTCCATCCTGTAGGCCCGCCTATCCATTGGTTTTCCGCGAAGGTTGACAAAGTATCCCACCGGACGTGCCAAAAGTGTTGGCTGCGCAAATCTCTCGGCCTGGTTCTCCGGGCCGAGGGGACGTGCATTTAACACGGAGTCTTACTTTTTGGTGCGGTGCGGCTTGTGCGCGGGCGTGCCAGCACGGTCTACCGTGTGTCGGGGGTTTGATGGGTTTTGGGTAGGAGAAGTTGAATAATGCGCCTGCTTGGACTCGGACTTCTAACCAAACGATTGTGGCCGAGAAAGGAACTGGTCTCGGCCGTCAGGTTCACGGCCTGAGCTACAAGGCTGTTTAATGGTGGTGTAGGTGGTGGATTTTGGGTGGTGCTCCGGTGCGTTGCTCGAGGAGCGATGGTCGTATGATATATGGGGTGAATAAGGCGATAACAAGGATGATGCTCCGGCACCTTGAGAAATCAAGGGTCGTATGATATATTGATGAATGGATGTTTCTTACAATCTATCACTACTCCTAAGAAAGCATGTAAAGGTATTGAAAGTACATGACAGAAAAATAAGTTGCTCCGTGGGAGGCTTTTGGTTTTTGGTGTTGGACCTTTGAGCGTGATCTTGAACTTGGTATTTATAGTAGGGGTCCTGGAGGGACAATCGAGGCTTGACAAGACCTGCATGGTGAGGTCTAATCAGGGCAAGCATGGCTGGATCTGATCAGCATTTGGGATCGTGAAGCATGGTGGTGTGACCCCCATAAATCTCGGCAAATCTCAGCCATCACCCAGATCGAGGGCTCTGCACCTCTGGCCGTGGGAACGCATTAAATGCTCTGGTTTAGTGGTTGGTGAAGAGACTGCCAATTGCAAGAACATTTGCTAGAATGTTTGTACCTAACCACTCTGATTACCAAATCCTGACTTCAATCACTTCCCTTCTGCCCTCATGCATTAAATGCTTCATGCCCTAGTGGATTTGCTGTGGTGGACAGAGGCATTACTTCATTAAATGGAGCATGGGACCCTGAGGCCACGTGATGATCTGACCATAATTCCTTTGGTCGTGCCCTGCGTGTTCCTCGGCCTCGGCCTATGAGGCTATTTGAGAGGCCGAGGAAACCTTGCCTTCGCGTTTTTCCTTCGTTGTAGGGAAATAGGGAACAACGAAACGTTGTCGTTTCTTTGAGTCCATGAGAAAAGGCCACGGCCGAGAGGAGGATTCCTCGGCCATAAAGGCCGTGATTTATTAGGCACAAACAGAGTATCATGCTTTTCATAGTTACAAATGCTTTGTCAAAGCTTATGATTTTCATAGAACTTAATGATCTTTGATATGTATCTCTATCATGCTGTTCATATAGGGAACTTGATAAGAATAATTTGATTGAGTCGCTGAGTCCAATTCAATGAACTTAGGAAAATTTGAGAGTTAATTAGTGCAGTTCACAATTAATTTGGGGCTTTGACATTCATACTTTATAGAAAGAGTAACTGGAGATCAATTTGTGTGCATAAGTTCCATGTGTGGAGAAGAATCCTTTAGCTATCCCTTAATCCATATTTCATTCACAACTTAGTTATTTGCTGCTGTTAATTTTACTTTGGTCTAAATCATCCAACTCCCCCAATCATTGCTCCCTTAACTTAGTTTTAGTTTAATAAGTTTAATTTGTGTTGATTAGCATCCCTCCTAATCCCCGGAATAGAACGATCCCTACTTACTCATACTACGATTGCATGATTTATAGGGTTTAATTTGTGTGTTAGTTATTTCTCACGCCAATATCCTATTACTAAATGTCATTTTACAACGTGCAAATATGATGTTGTTAAAAATTGATATCACAACGTTCATGTCCATGTTGTGAAATAATACTTTGCAGATGTTTGTGCCTAATAAAACACGGCCGTGAGAGTTGGTCTCCTCTCGGCCTTGACATCTGTTCAGAGAGCAAAACGACCGCGTTTTATCAAGAGGTCTTGCGTTCCGTAGGAAACAAGGCAATTACGAAGGCAGGATCTCCTCGGCCTCTTGACCTGAACCTTGTAGGCCGAGGCCAAGGACCATGCAAGACACGGCCGAAGATATTTTGGTCAAAAGCCACGTGGCTCCTGGGTCCCACGCCTCATTTAATGAAGTAGTGCTTCTGACCACCACAGCAAAACCACTAGGGCAAGACGCATTTAATGCACAAGGGCAAAAGGGAAGTGACTGAAGTCAGGATTTGGTGATCAGAAGTGGTTAGGTACAAATATTCTCGCAAAATGTTCTTACCACTTGCGATCACTTCACCAACCACCAGACCAGGGCATTTAATGCGTTCCCACGGCCAGAGGCGCAGAGCCCTCGATCAGGGCGGTGGCCGAGATTTGCCGAGATTTATGGGGGTCACACCACCATGCTTCACAATCCCAAATGTCGATTGGACTACCTGCTTGCCCCAATCAGACTCCATCAGGCAGATATTTTTAGAAGATCTTTTCAGCCTCGAATGGCTCTCCAGGACTCTTCCTATAAATACCAAACTCAAGACCACATGCAAAGGGTCCAGCACCAAACCAAGCCTCCCACGGAGCAACTTATTTTTCTTGTATCACACTTTCAATACCTTTACATGCTTTCCTAGGAGTAGTGGTAGATTGTAAGAAAAATCCATTCATCAATATATCATACGACCCTTGATTTATCAAGGCGTCGGAGCACCACCCTTGTTATCGCCTCATTCACCCCATATATCATACGACCGTCGCTCCTCGAGCAATGCGCCGGAGCACCGCCCGAAATCCACTACCTACACCACCACTAACGGCCTTGTAGCTCAGGCCGTGAACCTAACGGCCGAGACCAGTTCCTTTCTCGGCCACAATCGTTTGGTTAGAGGTCCAAGCCCAAACAGGCGCATCATTCAAACACATCTTATCCCAAACCCTACCAAAACCCTCGACGCACGGTAGACCGTGCTGGCACGCCCGCGCACAAAACGCACCGCATCCAAAAGTAGGACTCGCGTGTTAAACACACATTCCCTCGGCCCGGAGCACTAGGCCGAGAGATTTGCGCAGCCAACAACAGATACAACATTCATGTGCGCGTTGCAAATACTATTCTACATATACAAAGTTTATCTGCGTGTTGCGAAAACTGTTTCACATATACAACGTCCATCTGCACGTTGCGAAAACTATTACACATATACAACATTCATTTGCGAAAACTATTTCACATATACAAGTACAACGTTCATCTGTGCGTTGCAAAAGCTATTTCACATATACAAGTACAACGTTCATCTGTGCGTTGCCAAAGCTATTTCACATATACAACATTCAATGAACGTTGTTGAATGAAATCATTTTAATATTAAAATATTTCAGACTCAAATACCAAATATTTGGCGCTCAACCTAAATATCAAAGTGAAAAATGGCGCTAGCTTGAAAACCCAAATATCAAAATTCACGCTCTATCTTTCTCCTCTTCCTTTGTGACACATTTACTCTCTATGCTTCTCCACATACCTCTCTTCTAATTGCTCTCATTTATCTCCATACCTCCATGGTCTTTCAATCTCCAAGGTTCCATTCAAACCTAACCCCAACAATCCAAAATTTCATCCCCAAATGAAACTAGCACTCACCCTCTCGCACTATCTTTTCTCCAGTCCCAATTCTAGACCTAAACCTTAAAATTCCAATACCTGCTCTCGCTGTCCATGTCTTCTCTCGCACTCTGCCTCTCTCTTTGGCTACTCTGTCTCTCTCCCAGCCTCTCTCCATTCCTTCCAGATTGGCTACCAATCTCAACCTCTCTGTTTGGAGTTGGCATGATTGTTTTTAAGTTTTGCAAGTGTTGGGGTCTGACTGTAGAAGAGAATTTGTATGTTGAAATAGGTAAAATAAATATATACCTTTTGATTTATATTATTTTCCCTTGCATCCTTATTTATATGTATAACATCTGATATTATTACAGATATTCGATTATTATATATTTTTTTAAATTTTTGCTAAGAAAAAGGAAATTACAAGTTCTGTCTTGTTCTGTATGCAATAGCAATGAATTGTCTTTTTCCTTCCACTTCAAACACTTTTGAGATCCCAATAGAACGTTTGCTATGTGTGATTATGGATCAAAGAATTCATGCCTTTTTCTTTTGTTTAATGCCTTTGAGAAATTCCACCCACCTCTGCAACCTTGGCACTTTTCTGTCTGCTTTGATTGATTGGCTTGGAATTTTTTTTAAATGGAGAAAGAGAAATATTCTTCAGTGTATGATGTAGGAGCGTGGGGAATGGACATTGTGAGCTATGTGGGGATTATCATGTCCAACAAGCATTATTTGCCACTCATGGAATTTTTTTTTAAATGGAGAAAGAGAAAGATTCTTCAATGTATGACGTAGGAGTGTGGGGAATGGACATTGTGAGCTATGTGGGGATTATCATGTCCAACAAGCATTATTTGCCACTCATGGAATTTTTTTGTCATGGGTAGACCCTTTTTGGCCTGTGATCATTGCATGTAGATCTAGTTACATTTCAAAAGAAACTAGACTAGGATTATGACCTGGTGCATATGGCAAGAGCATGACTATGTCACACACAAATTGAATTCTTTTGGTAAATTAGTTTCTTGAGATTGGTGAAAGTGTATTTTTTACTCCAACTACAGCTTTGACTGGCTTCCACTTCTCTGTTACTGCATTGGTTGGTCTGGTGTCAAATTCCATTGGATACTCTGCATCAAAGCATGTTCCTTTGTGAGAACTTGTTTGGTTCTTACTTGTGGCTAATGCCTCAATCACTGGGATAAACTTGAGCCTTAGACCTTGTTCATGCTTAACTCTGTGCTAGTGTGGCTATTTTGTGTACATCCTTGCAACATATTGTGAACACTACTAAATTTTTCATATGAATTATTTGTACTATGAATCTAAGGGTAGGCATAAAAACCTTGAAATAGCGGTGCAGGTTTAGGAACAGTGGGTTTGATGTAGAAGTGTTCAACTTTTAGGTTTTATTTTTTTCGCTGTGGGTGCTTGCAAAATTTAGTATGTTTGGTGGTTTTTTTTTTTTTTTGTTGGGAGTGGGATCTAATTAGAAATTATGGCATTGACGACTTGTTTTTTGCAGTCTTGAGTGGTGATTATTTGAGATGGTTATATCTTGTATTCTGGCCTTTTACTAAATCCTGCTCTTAAAACTTCAGTTCTGTCTATAGGGTAAATTTTCTGTTGCTCACTTGGTTGTAGCCTTGAATGGTTTTAGCTTAAATTTGCATGTAATAATTGATGAATACAAGACATTCTTCTGGTTTTGCAGTTAAATATGGTAATAAATGAATCTCAGAGGTTGTATCCACCAGTAACTGTACTACCTTTAATGGTTGAAGACATCAAACTTGATAACGACCATATTCCAAGGGGGCAACCAATATGGATCCATGTTTTGCTGGCAGCTGCTTTTGCAGCTAGTGATTATGAAGTTGGATGCACAAGGAAAGCTTGTAAAAATTGCAATGGTATTGGAGTTAATATGACATTCGTATGTCTATGAGTGTCAATACTTTTCATGTATATGAATGATACTTTATTTTATGAATGATATTGTTGTAAGTGGTATGGATGATATTAGGTGATTTGCAAGAATGACAACTTTGAATTGTGTTGAATTAATATGATTTACATTTTTTTTTATTATAAAAAAACTACAATTTGACAACGCTTATATTCACGTTGTTGATAAAAACATGACAACATTGAAAATGTGTTGTGAAAAAATAATATGCAACGTTCGTGAGACGTTGTCAGAGAATAAGAGGGTGGTGTCTTCTACCATGTCCATGGAGTGTTATCAAATGAGTTTTCAGATGTTGTCAGATAAGATTGAACAGCGTGCATTGACATGTACGACAACGTCAAAGAAACGTTATGAAATGTATCAGGTTTTTGACAACATCAAGGTACACAGCGTCGCAAATGCGTTGTCAAAAGATATACACAACGTTCAGTGCCCGTTGTCGTATCCATTTTTTGGTGTAGTTTGAATGAAGAATCTCTTGTACCAATTGAGTTGTTGTGGCTCACTCAATTGGTCCAAAATCCTCCCCAAACATTGATCATTAGTCTTTCAAGCATGATGTAAGCAGGAAACTTTATGCTTATCTCTTACCTTATCAAATAAGATATGCAATGTATAATAATCGAAATATGCATTCTATAATGACTGGTGTTTTCTTTCAACTATATCATACTATAACATATGTATTAAAACCAGATTTTTAGCCTTTTCATGCGAGCCTGTTGTACAAATAGCAACCTAAAAATTAAGCAACTATATGCACGTTTTAACTCGCAAGTGCACGAACCGTTGGTAGTTTAGATATGTAGGTGCGAGGTCGATTCCACAGGGATTGGTGATTGAATGATCCCTTTTAGTTTTCCTACACAAAACAGAAAAGAAAACAAAAGAACACAAAACAAAAAGAAAGAAAAGAACTAAGACAAGATGGTGAGGTTTAAGAATCCACATTTATTAAAACTAATAACAGAAAAACAAAGTGAAACAAAAGAAATACAAGAAGAAAATAAAAGACAAAGGGAGGAGAAGAAGATAAGGACAACATGCTAGAGATGGAAAAGATTCATCTCCATGGCTGCCAGGAGGCCAAAGCCTCCCAGCTGCTGCCTTCTCTCTTCTCTCCCTTTGTGACTCTCAACTTTCCCTCTCTTTGTGTACAATGAATGTGTAAATGATGGAATGGTATCCTCCTTTGAATGAGCTGAAACTCTGTATTTATAGACTTCAAATTCGTCCTCCCCCTTGGCTGGTCTCTTAGTTGCCCATGTGTGGCAGCTCATGCTTTGTCTCCCATGTGCTTTGTCTCCCATGTGTGGCAGCTCATACTTTGCAGCTGCCACAAGCTTTGCCTCCATGTGTGGTTGCTTTGAGCACATGACTCAACAGCTGCCCATGCTTTGCCTCCATGTGTGGCTGCTTTAAGCACATGGCTCAACAGCTGCCCATGCTTTGCCTCCATGTGTGGCAGCTCATGCTTTGTGTGACAGCACATGGTTTGTCTGTGAACCAGGTTCGGTATTTGACATGCTGAGGGCTCCAGACTTATCCAATTGGGCTGAAATTTGGATATGTTATAGTAGACACCCATTGGAGAAACTTCTATCAAGGGTGTCGCCTCATCTGACTTGTGTAAGTAGCTGAACTGAGGCCTGTAAGCTGACCCACGAAAACTGGACTGAGGCCCGAATTTTGACCTTGAGCTACTAAATCATGTATAACTTCCTCTAGAAGACTCCAAATCATGCATCGTAAAATGCTATGGAAACTAGACTTTCGTATCTTTCTAGTAATGTATGGCTCATTATCTGGTTCTTTGTGAGCAAGTACAGGTTAATCCGTGAATGTGACTGATCTGCAGACACTGTTTTGAGCTAACTTGTCTTCAAAATGCATATAATGAGTCTCAACCTTATTATACTGAAACATACACAAAACTTTATTAAAAGTACAAGTTTAACTCAAAAACATAACAAATCATAAGTTAGAATGGTATAAAAAGATATGTAATTATGCACCGATCAAATACCCCCAAACCTAGATTTTACTAGTCCTCGAGTAAAACAAAATGAAAACAAAGACAACAACAAAACTAGACCACTTTCGTAGGTAACTCGATTGCATTGAGCGCATGCAACAAGCCTTTAAACCTCTAGGCATCCCTAGTAGGAGGAGTTGTGTCTCCTGAGGGTTTAACAGTTACGATACCCACAAACATTTTACTGACTCAACAAAAACAAAAACAAAAACAAAAATAACTAAACCAAAACAACATCAATAATAATAAATATATATATAAAGAAATAAAGCAAAAACAAACGAAAAACTAAACTAAAAACAAAATAACAACAATAAAAACAAAACAAAAATAAGACTCAAAACAATATTTCTGAACTTTTTTCGAAGAGAGTCATGCACATGACTCATAAGTTTTTACAAAACCTAGGTCTGGACATTAATTACAAGGTGGCCATGTTCAAAACACAACATGCTCAAAATGTAGTAGTGTGATAGCCAAATGCACCAAATTCTCAATCTTAGTTTTCACACAACTTCAAATATCATACCAAGCACAAATTTTACTTCAAATCTCACCAAAGTTTTCCTCTCACAAATGAATCACTCAGAGAAGGGTTATAATGCATCACTCAGTTATAAACATGAGAATTGAGTTAAACCGTAAGGGACTTAACTTGGGTTGAAAGTTGAAGAACTTGCATTAATATGATCTCAAGAAGGATGCCAAACACTTAAAAGTAAGAAAATGGATGCAATTTAACCACATGACATTTAAGATCAATTGAGGTCTTTAACATAGGTTGTAATGGGGCCAAGGGTGTAGGGTGAGTAAGAAATGAAAGGTATGCATAAAACAAAGTCTAAGGAACTCAAAATATAAGAGCATAAAATATTTTATTTTTTTCAAGACTTCGAACCATCACAAAGAGATTTTTTTTTCTTTCAAGATCAGACTCCTTATACCCCCTTATTGAACAACCATTAATTTATTTTGAAGGCCCAAAAAATGGATTTTCAATCAACCACCACTTATTCGCAACTTTTTTTTTTCTTTCTCTTTTTTTTAATTTTTTTTTTCAAGACTTCTTTCACCAATTGTATGAATTTTTTTTTTAAAATGTAATGCTCCTTCCCAATCTTAGTATGAAAACACATCTCAAGAGTTCCTTAGAAAGGTAAATATTTGTTTTTCAGGCTAAGGTAAGGAAATCTAATTGGTTAAATGAAAGAAAAGGTTTACAAGTAGGCTCAAAATGGTTGACAATGGAAAATCATGCTTAAGCATGCATAAGGTTAGCTTGAAAGGCTCAAACGATCCAAAAAGGGCCTTAATATCATTTCTTAAATGTCATGAAATCAAATTGCAAAAGAATGAATGACTTTTAAGTGTTCAACCAAATCAATGAATAATGAGATCAAACAACAACTTTAATGACAAGAAAATAAGAGTATGTGTATAACACTCATGAATTGAAGTATAAGGCTCAAAAGCTCACTTTATATGGTTATATAAGTCTAATTTATGCTTGATACAATTCTTTAGATCATGCAAATCCTTTAATTGCCAGAATATGAAACAAATGGCAAGTGCAAAGAAGGTTTCAAACATATCATGCTAGAACAATGCCAATTTTTTTTTTCTTTTTTTTTTTTCAATTTTTATTTTTATTTTTATAAGAAAGATGAAATCCAATTTTCATTTAAGTCATGCAAATATTTATTACAAGCACGAATATACAAGTGACTTACGGATTACCAATTAAGAGCCTCAGAAAACACAGCCAGGGGATCCCGGAACGTTGGAGAGGTCACAATGGTCCTGCTTAAAACCCAAACTTCTTAGACACCGAAGGTGTCGCCTAAAGAACTCCTAGACACTGTATGAACAGAGGTGCTCATTAGAGTTACCATAAGTCAAAAAATCTTTTTTTTTTTTTTATAGGCTTGCAAGGCTTTGAACAAAATTATACTAAGCAAAACAAAGCTCACACAACTTAACTCTACCACAAAACCTAACAAAATTGTCAATCCCTACCCCCAAACTTAAATGGAGCATTGTCCTCAATGTTTGAATCCATGTAAAGCATGCAATGCACATGAAATCCAGGGTAAAGGAATGAAATGAAAGAAATAAAGAAATAGAGTTTAGAACTTCCCCTTGAAGACAATGAGAGGGTAATGCATATAGTATGGCAGCACATGTTCTTCTTTGAGTATTGGGTCAGCTGCTCATCATATTTCTCCCACATCAAGGAAAAGAAAACCCTAACAAAAATAAAATAGAAAATAAGACATAACTTAGAATGAGTAGCAGTTATTATACGAATGAAAGAGATGATTGGAATGCTTCCCTTTGAAGTGATTAGCTGGAGCATGGTTGGCCATAGCAGCTGGAGGTCGACTTCTCTGCTACTCCATACTCTGTGTTTCTATGGATTGGGTCTCTCTCTCTCCCTCTTTCTTATTAAGCTACTTCAGAAATGCTTAAAAAAAGACAAGGAAACTTGAAACAGATTTTCAGATTTGTTGGATTAGGAAACCTTAATTTAAATGAAAATGATAAACTAAACTAAAACATCAAGATTAGGGATTCAACTTCACCACAAACAAACGACATGTACAATGCTACAAAACAGATTTTAGATGCTCATGTTTGTCAACCTAAAGGCATGGTATCTACTCTTTAAGTTATTGATTTCCCTAAGCAACAAGTTAGGCATGGGTATCTACTCTAACTCTTTTCATTCTTAAAGTGTTTAGCATGGTATCTACTAAGTTGTACTTTAAGAACGCATAACACAATGGAAATCGACAAACACACAAATTCTAGAACATGGTATCTGTTCTAGTTATTTCATGATGATTAATTTCAAGAACTTATAATTAGTTCTTTTGTCACTTTCATAGGCACAAGACTCGGTCATCTAAATTTACCTATGTAACAAACTCAATACACAGCATGCATATGGTGATCAAGCATAACATAACGTATGTAAAGAGTAAAATATAATCTGAAATTAATCAATTAAGCATCACAAAATTAGTTTACAAAACTAGAAATAATCAACATGCTACTTGAACCTTTTTTTTTTTTTTTGTGTTGTGTAAGCCGGGACTCAAACCCAATTCTCTTGCTTGTCAGGCAATTGTCCTATTCCGTTGGACTACAAACACAACTTGTCACTTTACGTTATTCACTCCAAAACATGAAAATACTCAGTTATTAAAAATAAAGTAGGAAAAAAAAATCAAGCCATGTTACCAATCCCCGGCAACGGCGCCAAAAACTTGTTGTACAAATAGCAACCTAAAAATTAAGCAACTATATGCACGTTTTAACTCGCAAGTGCACGAACCGTTGGTAGTTTAGATATGTAGGTGCGAGGTCGATTCCATAGGGATTGGTGATTGAATGATCCCTTTTAGTTTTCCTACACAAAACAGAAAAGAAAACAAAAGAACACAAAACAAAAAGAAAGAAAAGAACTAAGACAAGATGGTGAGGTTTAAGAATCCACATTTATTAAAACTAATAACAGAAAAACAAAGTGAAACAAAAGAAATACAAGAAGAAAATAAAAGACAAAGGGAGGAGAAGAAGATAAGGACAACATGCTAGAGATGGAAAAGATTCATCTCCATGGCTGCCAGGAGGCCAAAGCCTCCCAGCTGCTGCCTTCTCTCTCTCTCTCCCTTTGTGACTCTCAACTTTCCCTCTCTTTGTGTACAATGAATGTGTAAATGATGGAATGGTATCCTCCTTTGAATGAGCTGAAACTCTGTATTTATAGACTTCAAATTCGTCCTCCCCCTTGGCTGGTCTCTTAGTTGCCCATGTGTGGCAGCTCATGCTTTGTCTCCCATGTGCTTTGTCTCCCATGTGTGGCAGCTCATACTTTGCAGCTGCCACAAGCTTTGCCTCCATGTGTGGTTGCTTTGAGCACATGGCTCAACAGCTGCCCATGCTTTGCCTCCATGTGTGGCTGCTTTAAGCACATGGCTCAACAGCTGCCCATGCTTTGCCTCCATGTGTGGCAGCTCATGCTTTGTGTGACAGCACATGGTTTGTCTGTGAACCAGGTTCGGTATTTGACATTCTGAGGGCTCTAGACTTATCCAATTGGGCTGAAATTTGGATATGTTATAGTAGACACCCATTGGAGAAACTTCTATCAAGGGTGTCGCCTCATCTGACTTGTGTAAGTAGCTGAACTGAGGCCTGTAAGCTGACCCACGAAAACTGGACTGAGGCCCGAATTTTGACCTTGAGCTACTAAATCATGTATAACTTCCTTTAGAAGACTCCAAATCATGCACCGTAAAATGCTATGGAAACTAGACTTTCGTATCTTTCTAGTAATGTATGGCTCATTATTTGGTTCTTTGTGAGCAAGTACAGGTTAATCCGTGAATGTGACTGATCTGCAGACACTGTTTTGAGCTAACTTGTCTTCAAAATGCATATAATGAGTCTCAACCTTATTATACTGAAACATACACAAAACTTTATTAAAAGCACAAGTTTAACTCAAAAACATAACAAATCATAAGTTAGAATGGTATAAAAAGATATGTAATTATGCACTGATCAGAGCCTTCATTTATTTTACTTGTAATTAGGTTAAGAACATACAACCTAATGCTCTGATACCACATGTAAGTCTTAATAGCTTTAGATGAACTAAACACATACCTTGATCAAACATGATGTTCACAGGAAATTGTCTTGTTATTCTCCTGTAAAGAAGTCTTCTCTGTTATCCGGCTCTTTATCTCTCTCTAGATGGGGTGAGAATAATAATGAGCATGTATTTAGCCGATAGCACAAGAACATCCTTTTATAGGCTTCGCTTAAGACTCCTCATCAAGGACATCTTAAGCTTTCCTTAAGCCAATAGAATTAGGTGTTTCAATCCACATGAAATTCGGAAACGTGAAGTACTTTGTATTTAATCAGAACAATCACTTATACAAAGTCTAAAAGATAGATAAATTATGTACTCCTAATTGGCATAGAACTATATATATCCTTAAGTGATCAGAAGACCATCTCAGTATTTGACTTGGAATGCAAATTCTTACATCCGCTACATCAAAGGCATGGTCAGGCAATGCCGCGTTAGTGAATTGGTGAATACTTAGACCATATCTAAACTTGTCATCCGTAGGTCTTTTTCCAGTGAACATTTCTAGCAACAATATTTCGTAGCTATAAATATCTCCCATTATGGAAATTTGGCCTCCCATGCCATACTCTACCATTATATACATATATATGTATTAAAGTGTCACTATGATCGGTGCATAATTCTGTTTGTGCCTAAATAAATCACGGCCTTTATGGCCGAAGAATCCTCCTCTAGGCCGTGGCCTTTTTCTCATGGGCTCAAAGAAACGGTGACGTTTCGTTGTTCCCTGTTTCCCTACAACAAAGGAAAAACGCCACGGCAAGGTTTTCTCGGCCTCTCAAGTAGCCTCGCGGGCCGAGGCCAAGGAACACGCAGGGCACGGCCGAAGATATTATGGTCAGAAAGTCACTTGGGTTCTGGGTCCCACGCCCCATTTAATGAAGTAGTGCTTCTATCCATCGCAGCAAATCCATTAGGGCATGAAGCATTTAATGCATGAGGGCAGAAGGGAAGTGATTGAAATCAGGATTTGGTAAATCAGAGTGGTTAGGTACAAACATTCTTGCAAATGTTCTTGCAATTGGCAGTCTCTTCACCAACCACTAAACCAGAGCATTTAATGCATTTCCGCGGCCAGAGGTGCAGAGCCCTCGATCTGGGTGATGGCCGAGATCTGCCGAGATTTATGGGGGTCACACCACCATGCTTCACAATCCCAAATGCTGATCAGACCCAGCCATGCTTGCCCTGATTAGACTCCACCATGCAGGTCTTGTCAAGCCTCGATTGTCTCTCCAGGGCTCCCACTATAAAAACCAAGCTCAAGACCACATGCAAAGGGTCCAACACCAAAAACCAAAAGCCTCCCACGGAGCAACTTATTTTTCTGTCATGTACTTTCAATATCTTTACATGCTTTCTTAGGAGTAGTGATAGATTGTAAGAAACATCCATTCCTCAATATATCATACGACCCTTGATTTCTCAAGGCGCCGGAGCATCATCCTTGTTATCGCCTCACTCACCCCATATATCATACGACCGTCGCTCTCCGAGCAATGCGCCGGAGCATCGCCCAAAATCCACCACCTACACCACCACTAACGGCCTTGTAGCTTAGGCCGTGAACCTGACGGCCGAGACCAGTTCCTTTCTCGGCCACAATCGTTTGATTAGAAGTCCAGACCAAACAGGCGCAACACTCCAAACACCTTCTACCCAAACACTCCACCGAACTCGACGCACGGTAGACCGTGCTGGCACGCCCGCGCACAAACCGCACCGCATCCAAAAGTAGGACTCCGTGTTAAACGCACGTCCCTTCGGCCCGGAGAATCAGGCCGAGAGATTTGCGCAGCCAACACTTTTGGCACGCCCGGTGGGATTCGTTGTCAACACACTCATGGTGGAAACGAGGGCACAAGCAAAACTCAAGAGCAAAGCGACCGAGATGACTTATGAGGCTCCTGAGTCCACGTCGCCAGTTACCATTACCGAGACCGAACCCACGGTCAGGAGCTCGGCCAGCGAACCAATAATAACGGAGCGCACGGCCGAGTCCGTACAGGAACAAGCGGTGGTGGAGAATCTAATGGATAAGCAGGCCTACAGGATAGAAACATCCTTTATGGCCGCAATGGACAGGTTTCCTTTGAGCTTCGCACGTTTTTCCAAGAAAGGATGCCGATATCGACATCCACGGCACCTCCTGGAGTTGGACAGAGAAGCCAGGAGGGCGAGAGGCCCGAACCCCACGGCGAGGGCAGTAGCCACGGCACCCCTGCCCGCGCTCCAACATCAGGCTGCGGTCAGAATTTTCAGCCACCAACGAACGGCTGGGGGCAGTCCCAGCCGGCATGGGCGAATTCCGGACCAACTTGGCCGTCGGAGGCGACATACAGCCCGCTCCATGCGTTGGCCGTCACACTAGGGCAAAACAGCCCCATGCATTCCATGGTCCAACACGGCGGCCCAGTCCACACCGTGGCTGTCCACACTCATCCCGGCGCGAGCAGTACGCCTGTTGCTTCATCACAGCAGTACGGTCAGAGCAACCCGATCATTTCATCTCTGCAGACACCGTTATTTCCCCTGGATTCTCACCCCCACTACGGTGCGGCCAACGTGACGGCACCATACACGCATCTCGGTCAAACCCAGGGCGCATATGTGGCACCAACCGGCCCAACTACAACGGCCGAACCCCCCACCCAAGCGGCCCAGCAACAAAGGCCGCAGAACGATGGGCAACAAAACCAGCGGCCGGCTGCGGCCCAGACGGAAGCCCCTGCCCGAGGACTTCGATTCGAGGATGTTCGGCGAATGATCGAAGACAGCTTGGCCCAGAGGCGGCCAGAAGCACCGAGGTACACCAAGCCGTACCCGCCAGAGATCGACCGGGTCCCACTCCCCCGGAACTACCGGCTGCCAGAGTTCACTTTATTCTCCGGGGACGGCCACACCTCCTCTATCGAGCACATAGGCCGATTCACGGCCCAGTGCGGGGAGGCCGATTCTGACGCCCATAAGCTCCGACTGTTCGTTCACTCCCTGACCGGTGCAGCATTTTCTTGGTTCATAAATCTCCCACCGAATTCGGTAAGGGACTGGTCTAATATGGAGAAAACTTTTCACGAGCATTTCTACCAAACCAACCGGGAAATAACAGTCGCCGAGCTGGCCAGGATGAGCCAGGCAACAGATGAATCGCCCCGCGACTACCTTCAACGGTTCAAAACCTGCAGAAATTGGTGCCGCACGAGCTTGCCAGAAAGGGAATTCGTCAAGATGGCCGAGGAAGGTCTGGAGTTCGAGTACCGGAAGAAATTCCAGGGAATCGAGTTCCGAGACAGGCACGACTTAATCAACAAGGTGGATCGATACGCATCCTTGTTGAAAGAGGAGCTGCAGAAAAAAGCGGCGTCAAAGGGGACCTACTATCGAAACCCCGTCGTTAGCTATGCCGAAACCGACGGCCCTGCGGAGGCCGAGAGCGACGAAATTGACGTAAGTTCAGCTGAGGTCAACATCGATAAGCCATTCGTCTGCAGGGGATTGGTCAAGACCGACAACAGCCGCACTAAACTTCCCGACGCTAAGTTTGCGGCTCAGGAAACGAAGGCCTACACCTTTGACCTAACCAAGGTGATCGGTGCATAATTACATATCTTTTTTGTACCATTTTAACTTATGATTTGGTATGTTTTTGAGTTAAACTTGTGCTTTTAATAAAGTTTTGTGTATGTTTCAGTATAATAAGGTTGAGACTCATTATTTACATTTTGAAGACAAGTTAGCTCAAAACAATGTTTGCAGATCAGTCATATTTACGGATTAACCTGTACTTGCTCAAAAAGAACCAGATAATGCGCCATACATCATTGGAAAGATACGGAAGTCTAGTTTCCGTAGCATTTTACGGTGCATGATTTGGATTCTTCTAGAGGAAGTTATACATGATTTAGTAGCTCAAGGTCAAACATTCGGGCCTCAGTCCAGTTTCCGTGGGTCACTTTGCAGGCCTCCGTTCAACTACTTGCACAGGTCAAATGGGGTGACACCCTTGATAGAAGTTGTTCCAATGGGTGTCTACTATAACATATCCAAATTGCAGCCCCATTGGATAAGTCTGGAGCCCTCAGCATGTCAAATACCGAACCTGGTTCACAGACAATCCAGGCCTCAGTCCAGTTTTCATGGGTCAGTTTGCAGGCCTCAGTTCAGCTACTTGCACAAGTCAGATGGGGCGACACCCTTGATAGAAGTTGTTCCAATGGGTGTCTACTATAACATATCCAAATTTCAGCCCAATTGGATAAGTTTGGAGCCCTCAGCATGTCAAAAACCGAATCTGGTTCACAGACAAACCTTTGCTGTCACATGTGCTTAAAGCAGCCACACATGAAGGCAAAGCATGGGCAGCTATTGAGCCATGTTCTTAAAGCAGCCACACATGGAGGCAAAGCATGGGCAGCTGTTGATCCATGTGATTAAAGCAACCACACATGGAGGCAAAGCTTGTGGTAGCTGCAAAGCATGAGCTGCCACACATGGGAGACAAAGCACATGGGAGACAAAGCATGAGCTGCCACACATGGGCAGCTAAGAGACCAGCCAAGGGGGAGGACGAATTTGAAGCCTATAAATAGAGAGTTTCAGCTCATTCAAAGGAGGATATCATTCCATAAATTACATTTCCATTGTACACCATCAAAGAGTTGTCTACACCATCAAAGAGTTGTCTACCATCAAAGAGTTGTTTACACCATCAAAGAGTTGTCTTCTTTATCAAAGAGCTATCTTCTTCTTATTTCTCTTTTTATTTTCTGTTTTGTATGTTCTTGCTATCCATTCAAATTATGGATAGCTAAATATTTTAGTTAGGGCTCGATTGAAGCCCTAATCATGTTTCTTTAAGGATTTCGATATGTCTTTACTATAAACTACTTTTGTGATGCTTATTGATTAATTTCAGATTATATTTTACTCTTTACATACGTTATGTTATGCTTGATCATCATATGCATGCTGTGTATTGAGTTTGTTACATAGGTAAATTTAGATGACCGAGTCTTGTACCTATGAAAGTAACAAAAGAACTAGTTATAAGTTCTTGAAATTAATCATCATGAATAACTAGAATAGATACCATGTTCTAGAATTTGTGTGTTTGTCGATTTCCATTGTGTTATGCATTCTTAAAGTACAACTTAGTAGATACCATGCTAAACACTTTAAGAATGAAAAGAGTTAGAGTAGATACCCATGCCTAACTTGTTGTTTAGGGAAATCAATAACTTAAAGAGTAGATATCATGCCTTTAGGTTGACAAACATAAGCATCCAAAATCTGTTTTGTAGCATTGTGCATGTCGTTTGCTTAAGGAAAAAGATTAGTGGTGAACATCGAATCCCTAACTAGTTTTCTCATTGTTTTAACCTCAATCCAATTCTATTTTTAATCAAACGCTGTTTTCAATATTTAGTATTTAAATTTTCAGTTTTCAATACCATCATAAGAAAATCATCATTTTGAACACTTTGTCTACACCGAATGCCATTTAGTTTAAGAAAAATAAATTAAGCACAAATTAATCCAATCCTCGTGGGAACGATCTCATATTTGCTTTCTATACTATTTATCTGATCTTGTGCACTTGCGAGTTAAAACGTGCATATAGTTGCTTAATTTTTAAGTTACTATTTGTTCAACAAGTTTTTGGCGCCGCTGCCGCGGATTGTGTAACTAGTTTGTACTGAATTTTATTTTTTTTATTTGTTTTCTTTTACAGGTTGAATTTTGTTTATGCAAGGTCGTCGATCCCAAAATTTAGGTGTTGTTGTCTACAATCCTGAGATTGAACGAACTCTTACACGTCTTCGTAAGCAAGCTGAGAGGGAAACTGTGACCGAAATGGGGGATGAACATGTTCGAAGGCCAATGAAGGACTCTTTTGTCCCTCAAAACCTTAATCAACCATCATGCATTGCCTACCAACCAAATGTGCAAGGCAGCTTCAATTTATCACCTCAATTGCTTAACATGGTGCCACACTATAGAGGCACACCTTCTGAAGATCCATACTTACACATTAGGGATTTCTTTGATCTCTGCAAGACTCAAAACATACAAAGCTTGACAACAGAAGGAATCAGGTTAATTCTTTTTCCTTTCTCCTTAAAAGATAATGCTAAGTTGTGGTTGAATTCTCTGGCTGCAGGTTCCATTACTACTTGGGAACAATTGGCCACTAAATTTTTGAAGAAGTTTTTCCCAGCCCAAAAGACAAGACAACTTAAAAGGGAGATTCAAACCTTCCAACAGAAGGATGGAGATCTTTTCTTTGAGGCATGGGAGCATTTCAAGGAGTTGCTTCTCAAGTGTCCACACCACAATCTATCTCAAGATGATCAGGTACAAGCTTTTTATGAAGGTTTAAATGATACTAACAAAAGTCTTGTTGATTCAGGTTGTGGAGGTGTGCTTATGGAAAAGAGTAGTGATGAAGCCATTGTGCTATTTGAGACCCTAAGTGAAAATTCTCAGCAATTCTCATCAAGAGGGAGACAAGGAGTGAAAGGTAAAGGTGTATATGAAGTTAGCACAAATGATGGAGTCCAGAGTCAAATGGCAGCAATGGAGAAGAAGTTAGATATACTAGTGAAAGCAATGTCAGCTCAAAACATCTCTCAAGTTCAACAAGTTGCTAAAATCGAGGTATGTGCTATATGTTCTCATTCTAATCATACTACTGAGACTTGTCCTATGTCTTGTTTTACAGATCATGAGCAAGCTAATTATGTGGGGCAAAACAACTATCATCCCAAGAACAATCCATATTCGAACACATATAATCCAGGAAGGAAAGACCACCCAAATTTTTCTTGGAGCAACAATCAAAATGTGCTTAATCCACAAGGGCAACAGAAGAACTTCCAACAGGGAAGTAATTATCATACTTCATCACAGGTGGCACAACCAAATACTGACCAGAAGAAGAATAATAATCTTGAAGGTGCCATACTCCAATTCTTGACTGCACAGCAACAGACAAATGCTCTAACTAGTCAGAACATTCAGAAACTAGAAGCAACAACTAGCCAAGCTATTCAGAGATTGGAGGCACAAGTAGGGCAATTGGCAAAGGAGTTGAGTGAGAGGAAGAAAGGAGAGTTTCCATCCCAAACCATACCTAATCCAGGGGGCCAGGAGCAGCTCAAGGCTGTGATAGTCCTTAGAAGTGGCAAGGTAGTTGACAACAAGGTGGGGACAGATAAGAAAGAACAAGAAAATATTGAATCTTCTCCAGCCACAAAGGTAAGTGAGAAGGAGAAGGTGATATTTCCACCCTTCCCTCAAAGGTTAGTTAAGCAAAAGAAAGAAAAACATCTTCTTGATATTTTTGAAACTTTGAGAAAAGTAGAAATCAACATTCCTTTACTTGATGCAATTAAACAAATCCCTTCTTATGCTAAGTTTTTAAAGGATTGTTGCACACACAAAAGACAGTTTCAGGAACATGAGAAAGTTGCATTAACTGAGGAGGTAAGTGCGGTTTTATTGAGAAAATTACCACCTAAACTAAAAGATCCAGGTAGTTTTACAATTCCTTGCAGGGTTGGTGACCGTCTATTTGAACGTGCTTTGCTTGATTTAGGAGCAAGCATCAATTTGATGCCTTATACAGTTTATGAGGAGTTGAGGTTGGGGGAGCTCAAACCAACCTCAATTACATTGCAATTGGCAGATAGAAGCATCAGAAGACCTAGAGGTATTTTAGAGGATGTTTTGGTTCAGGTAAATGAATTTATTTTGCCTGCTGATTTTGTTGTTCTGGATATGGAAGATTCTCCTATGCCATCTTCATTACCTATTATTCTTGGTAGGCCCTTTATGATAACTGCTGATACAAAGATAAGTGTAAAAAAGGGTACTATACGCATGAAAGTTGATGGTAAGAAGATAGAATTCATGTTGTCTGACACTATCAAATTGCCACATGATAACCATGATTGTTTCAAGATTGATGTGGTAGGAAGTGTTGTGGAGCAAGTGTTTCAGGTACATAGCATTGAACCATTGGAGGCATGCATAGCCCACAGCCTCACAAGGATGAATTATGAACGTGGATGTGATGTTACAGAGATAGACCTCCATGAAGCTGTGCATTCTCTTGAGGCTTCTATGCCTTATCCAAGTAAGTATGTACCTCGCTTTGAAACTCTTGTGTCTACTAATACTACTCTTGTCCCTTCCATTGTCAGGGCACCAGATCTAGAATTGAAGCAACTACCTGAACAACTGAAGTATGCTTACTTGGGAGAGAACCAGACATTACCAGTGATAGTTGCTGCAAACTTGAGTTTGGTGGAACAAGAGAAGCTATTGAGAGTTCTTAGGGAGCACAAGACTGCATTAGGGTGGACCATTGCTGATATCAAAGGCATAAGTCCATCCAAGTGCATGCACAGGATCCTCCTTGAAGATAATGCAAAGCCTAACAGAGATGCTCAGAGACGGCTTAACCCACACATGAAGGAAGTAGTGAGAACAGAAGTTCTTAAGCTCTTGGATGTTGGCATTATCTACCCCATCTCAGATAGCAAATGGGTGAGTCCAGTTCATGTTGTGCCTAAGAAGAGTGGAATCACAGTGATAAAGAATGAAGAGAATGAGCTTGTTCCTACCAGGCTCACCACAGGTTGGAGAGTCTGCATTGATTACAGAAAGCTCAATAATGAAACCAGGAAAGATCATTTTCCTCTTCCCTTTATTGATCAGATGTTAGAAAGGTTAGCAGGTCATAGTCATTATTGTTTTCTAGATGGTTATAGTGGTTATAATCAGATTGCTATGCACCAGAAGACCAGGAGAAGACCACATTCACTTGCCCCTTTGGCACATTTGCATACAGAAGGATGCCATTCGGTTTGTGTAATGCACCTGCCACATTCCAAAGGTGCATGATGAGCGTATTTTCAGACATGGTGGAGAGATTTATAGAGGTATTTATGGATGATTTCAGTGTTTTTGGTTCTAACTTTGATAATTGTCTTAACCATTTGCAGCTTGTTCTAAAGAGATGTGAGGAATGCAACCTAGTGCTGAATTGGGAAAAGTGCCATTTCATGGTACAACAAGGTCTTGTTTTAGGTCATGTAATTTCTAGCAGGGGCATTGAGGTGGACAAGGCAAAGATTGACATCATATCAAAATTGCCTCCTCCTACATCTGTGAAGGGTGTGAGAAGTTTTCTAGGGCATGCAGGGTTTTACAGAAGATTCATAAAAGATTTCTCTAAAATTTCTAGACCTCTTTGTGCATTATTGTCTAAAGATGTTGAGTTTATGTGGACAGAAGGGTGCATGAAAGCCTTTAATACATTGAAAGAGCTACTCACATCTGCACCCATTATGATGGCACCTGATTGGAACCTCCCATTCGAGCTTATGTGTGATGCCAGTGATTATGCTCTGGGAGCTGTTCTGGGTCAGAGAGTTAAGAAGGTACCTCATGCTATTTTTTATGCTTCTAGAACTTTAAATGATGCTCAGCTTAATTATTCTACTACTGAAAAAGAATTGTTAGCTGTTATATTTGCTTTAGAGAAGTTTAGGTCCTACTTGATTGGTTCCAAAGTTATTGTTTTCACTGATCATGCTGCTTTGAGATTTTTGTTTAGTAAGAAAGATGCTAAGCCTAGGTTGATTAGATGGGTGCTCTTACTGCAAGAATTTGATCTTGAGATTAAGGACAAGAAGGGTAGTGAGAATGTGGTTGCAGATCACTTGTCCAGGTTACTTCATGATGAGGAAGAAAACAAGCTTCCCTTGAGTGAAAACTTTCCAGATGAGCAGTTATTTGCAATTGATTTACAACTTCCATGGTATGCAGATATTGTTAATTATATAACTACTAAGGTTTTTCCTCCAGGTATGTCTAGCCAAGAAAGGAAACGATTAGTGTCTATGTCTAGGCACTATTATTGGGACGAGCCCTACTTGTTCAAATTTTGTCCAGATCAAATTATCAGAAGATGTGTTTCAGAGGAGGAGCATATGAGCATTCTCCAACATTGTCATCAATTTGCATGTGGAGGACACTTTAGAGCGAAGAGAACATCACTTAAGGTATTACAATCTGGGTTCTATTGGCCTAATGTGTTTAAAGATGCTTTTTGGTTTTGCAGGGCTTGTGATAGATGCCAACGGACAGGGAATATCTCTTCTAGAAATCAAATGCCATTGCAAAACATTCAAGTGGTGGAGCTCTTTGATGTGTGGGGTATCGACTTCATGGGCCCATTTCCTAACTCCTTTGGTTATTTATATATTCTTGTGGGTGTGGATTATGTATCTAAATGGGTCGAGGCTGTCCCCTCAAAAACTAATGATCACAAAGTTGTTGTGAAATTCTTGCAGGATAACATCTTTACTAGGTTTGGGACACCAAGGGCGATAATTAGTGATGGAGGTAGCCATTTCAATAACCAAGTTTTTGCTTCCTTAATGAAGAAATATGGGATCACACATAA
The DNA here is from genome assembly GCA_020226455.1 of Prunus salicina. Taxonomy (NCBI): domain Eukaryota; kingdom Viridiplantae; phylum Streptophyta; class Magnoliopsida; order Rosales; family Rosaceae; genus Prunus; species Prunus salicina. The sequence goes on along the minus strand of CM035346.1, from coordinate 20,710,658 downwards.
GGTTGGCACTCCATATCATCCTCAAACCAGTGGTCAAGTAGAGATAAGCAATAAAGAGATCAAAAGCATCCTAGAGAAGACAGTGAATACTATAAGGAAGGATTGGTCTCTACGCTTGAATGATGCCTTGTGGGCATATCGGACTGCGTACAAAAGCCCAATTGGCATGTCCCCATATCGTTTAGTCTTTGGAAAGGCATGTCACCTACCAGTGGAGTTGGAGCATAGAGCATATTGGGCTATTAAAAAATTCAATTTTGATATGCAACAAGCAGGTGACAAGAGGAAGTTACAGCTGAATGAGCTAGAAGAGTTGAGGTATGATGCATATGAGAATGCTAAGTTGTATAAGGAGCGGACCAAGGCGTATCATGATAAGCAGCTAGTTAGGAAGGAGTTTCATGTGGGACAGAAGGTGTTGATCTACAATTCAAAATTGAGACTTTTCCCTGGTAAGCTCAAGTCTAGGTGGTATGGTCCTTATGTTGTTACAAAGGTTTTCCCTCATGGGGCTTTGGAGGTTCATAGCAAAGAGAAGAATCAGACATTCATGGTGAATGGGAATAGAGTAAAGCCTTATATTGAGATGAGCTTTGAGCATAGAGAGGAGGATGTGACTCTCCAACCTGTTCAGTACATTGCATGAGAGTCCAATAGTCTGGCTAACGACTATAAACCAAGCGCTTATTGGGAGGCAACCCAATGTTTAATTTTCTTTATTTATTTATTTATTTATAAATTTATTTTTCGTAAATTCTTATGAGCTTACCCCGTGCAATTTTTTTTTTCTATTTTGCAGCCCATTCAATTACCCATAAACGGGGAAGTCGTGACATCCAAATACATCTATGCTCGACCTAATTGCTTCAAGGGGGAGCATTCTAATCCTTTCCCTTAATTTGTTTTCTTATTATTTGAAGTTTATGTTTCTTTTTACCAAAAAAAAAAAAAAACAAAAAAAAAAAAAAAAAAAAAAGTTTTTTTTTCATATGAGTTGACTTATGGTAACTCCAATGAGCACCTCTGTTAATACAGTGTCTAGGAGTTCTATAGGCGACACCTTGGGTGTCTAAGAAGTTTGGGTTTTAAGCGGGACCATTGTGACCTCTCCAAACTTCCCGGATCCCCTGGCTGTGTTTTCTGAGGTTCTTAACTGGTAATCCATGAGTCACTTGTATATTCATGTGTTTTATTCAAAAAAAAATATATATATATATATATAATAATAATAATTATAATTTATTAAAAATTTTAAAAATTTAAATAAAATAAAATAAATAAATAAAAACCTTCTCTTTCTCTGAAATACTACCTACATTAACCCTAAAAATAAACTCTCTTTCGTTCATTTGATCTAGCCGCCCTCTAATCCTGAACATCTCAGCTTCCTCTTCCTCCCGAACCAAACTTCTCCAACTTGTTGTTTATTGTAGATCTTGTCAATGGAGAAACTCCAGGAGGCCGTCGGTGGAAAGCTCAAGGAGGAGGAGTCCAAATTGAGCATGGTGAAGGTGCCTAGCTCAATGGTTTTGTTGAGCTCACTGCCAGCTATCCCACCAGAAGATCCTAAGGGAGAGGACACCATTATGCAACGGGTGTTTGAGGTGATTGAGGTGCTCATGGTTGTGTTTGCCATGGATCCCTCAGAAGTTGTCATAGATACCTTTCTGTTTCATAGAGGTATGCTGATAGAGGCAATTGAAGACATGGTTCCAAATTGGGATCTGGATTGTGGATTGGAAGAGATGCAGATTGCAGCGCTGGCACATTGTCTAGATACTTGGAGGGAATATCTGCTAGATCGGAGGTTTGTGGCAAGAACTATTGTGGTGAGCAGTCACATGTACTGTACAGGTAACATTCGAGACGAGTTTGGCATTTACTTAAGTGTGCTTGACGAGTTTCACTTCCAATTAGTGTACATGACCACAAGGCTCCGAGACTTCGTGGAGCAGATGGATGAGTTGATGATAGATGGAGCCCTATATGATTCGTCTGTTTCAGACCCTTCGGAAAGTGAGTCAGAAGAAGAGCCATGGGTGAGCTCAGCCATCGATAGCATTTTGAGAAATGCTATGTTTGAAGGATGAACCGTGTAGTGCCAAGGTTACCCTTAATCCATGTTTTCTGTTTTCTTATATGCTTTCACATTGGGGACAATGTCCAATTCAGGTCTGGGGGTATCAATGGAGGTTTTCAATTTTTGTTTACTTGTATTTCAATTTTTTTTGTTAATTTGTGTTTTCAATTTTCAATTTTTGTTCATTTGAATTGAGTTTTCAATTTTTGTTCACTTGTATTTCAATTTTTTTAGAATGTCATACAACCAATGCTATGGAGCTGCCATTGAGATTTTCATATCAAACATTTTACACTTCACAAAGCTTTTGCTCTTAGAATTCTGGTGGCTAAAGTACCATGCTCAGGTTCTTGAAGGATAATAGTGGAGACTACCCTAGTGAGCTATTTCGAGCCTAATTGCTTTCTTGAGAGGGTTTAAAGTGTTTCTATTCCTCATCTCTACTTATTTTCTTCAATTCACTCTAAAATGATCTCATTGTTCCATTTTGATTGAATACTAAGGATGATTCTATTTGCAGATATCAGGTGCATGCTCTCACTCATGAATGAACTCATTGAAATGATGCTAGGCTATGTGTGTATAACCATTCTCTGTGCTTTCTTTTCACCCTACCCATTCGTGTGTTCCATCAGCTCTCTTGTAGCCAAACACTTCAAGCCATTTTCTTCTATCACCCTCATGATTCCCCTAACTTTGTATCTCAATCTGAGATATTTAAACTTATTATAGCCATACCCTATAAAGCTTAGAAATATACCAAGGTGTGCCAAGATAAAGTTTGAAGCAAGGAAGTTGCTGCCACATTCCTAAATGTAAATTGGTGTGAATCTGTGCAATAAAGTTAAAGAAGAAGTAGATCAAGTCACAAAAAAAAAAAAAAAAAAAAAAAAAAAAGAAGAGAAAGTGTTTCGATTTGATCTAAATGTGAAATTTAAGGTCTATGCCAGATGATCCTATGAAGTTGCAGCCATACCATTCTAAATCAATGATACCTTGCAGATCAATGAAGAATGCAACCTTGGTATGTTCTTAAGTTAATTGTGTTCCTTCTAATTCTTTCACTTCCCTTAACCTTAGCCTTTCATTACAACCTTGTGAAAGACCTAGCTGATCTTTGAGGATGTATTCATGGGTGCTGGTATGTATGTGTGTATCTCTATTCTTAGTATTTGATTCCCTTCATGAGATCTAACCAAATATTGTGCTTCTATTTCATATACTCATTTTGCTTATTTGAGAGAATAAAGCCATAGGTTCTGAGTGATTGAGTGCTATATGTGAGAATTAGAGTTGAAGCATGTTCTTCCTTCAAGAATTGAGTATGTGTACTTTGAAGCCGTGTGCCTTTGAGCTATAGCTTCCACTGTACACACTTATTGATCATCTATCTTGGCAACTCTATGGTGTTGGAGGTATGACTAAAGTTTTCTTTCATTTTCATTAGTTGTTTTCAAAGTTAGTTTTCTAACCTTTTGTTTTGTAGAGTCAGTAAAACGTTTGTGGGTATCGTAACTGTTAAACCCTCAGGAGACACAACTCCTCCTACTAGGGATGCCTAGAGGTTTAAAGGCTTGTTGCATGTGCTCAATGCAATCGAGTTACCTACGAAAGTGGTCTAGTTTGTTTTTATCTTTATTTTCATTTTGTTTTACTCGAGGACCAGTAAAATCTAGGTTTGGGGGTATTTGATCGGTGCATAATTACATATCTTTTTTGTACCATTCTAACTTATGATTTGGTATGTTTTTGAGTTAAACTTGTGCTTTTAATAAAGTTTTGTGTATGTTTCAGTATAATAAGGTTGAGACTCATTATTTACATTTTGAAGACAAGTTAGCTCAAAACAATGTCTGCAGATCAGTCATATTTACGGATTAACCTGTACTTGCTCAAAAAGAACCAGATAATACGCCATACATCATTGGAAAGATACGGAAGTCTAGTTTCCGTAGCATTTTACGGTGCATGATTTGGATTCTTCTAGAGGAAGTTATACATGATTTAGTAGCTCAAGGTCAAACATTCGGTCCTCAGTCCAGTTTCCGTGGGTCACTTTGCAGGCCTCCGTTCAACTCCTTGCACAGGTCAAATGGGGTGACACCCTTGATAGAAGTTGTTCCAATGGGTGTCTACTATAACATATCCAAATTGCAGCCCCATTGGATAAGTCTGGAGCCCTCAGCATGTCAAATACCGAACCTGGTTCACAGACAATCCAGGCCTCAGTCCAGTTTTCATGGGTCAGTTTGCAGGCCTCAGTTCAGCTACTTGCACAAGTCAGATGGGGCGACACCCTTGATAGAAGTTGTTCCAATGGGTGTCTACTATAACATATCCAAATTTCAGCCCAATTGGATAAGTTTGGAGCCCTCAGCATGTCAAAAACCGAATCTGGTTCACAGACAAACCTTTGCTGTCACATGTGCTTAAAGCAGCCACACATGGAGGCAAAGCATGGGCAGCTATTGAGCCATGTTCTTAAAGCAGCCACACATGGAGGCAAAGCATGGGCAGCTGTTGATCCATGTGATTAAAGCAACCACACATGGAGGCAAAGCTTGTGGTAGCTGCAAAGCATGAGCTGCCACACATGGGAGACAAAGCACATGGGAGACAAAGCATGAGCTGCCACACATGGGCAGCTAAGAGACCAGCCAAGGGGGAGGACGAATTTGAAGCCTATAAATAGAGAGTTTCAGCTCATTCAAAGGAGGATATCATTCCATAAATTACATTTCCATTGTACACCATCAAAGAGTTGTCTACCATCAAAGAGTTGTTTACACCATCAAAGAGTTGTCTTCTTTATCAAAGAGCTATCTTCTTCTTATTTCTCTTTTTATTTTCTGTTTTGTATGTTCTTGCTATCCATTCAAATTATGGATAGCTAAATATTTTAGTTAGGGCTCGATTGAAGCCCTAATCATGTTTCTTTAAGGATTTCGATATGTCTTTACTATAAACTACTTTTGTGATGCTTATTGATTAATTTCAGATTATATTTTACTCTTTACATACGTTATGTTATGCTTGATCATCATATGCATGCTGTGTATTGAGTTTGTTACATAGGTAAATTTAGATGACCGAGTCTTGTACCTATGAAAGTAACAAAAGAACTAGTTATAAGTTCTTGAAATTAATCATCATGAATAACTAGAATAGATACCATGTTCTAGAATTTGTGTGTTTGTCGATTTCCATTGTGTTATGCATTCTTAAAGTACAACTTAGTAGATACCATGCTAAACACTTTAAGAATGAAAAGAGTTAGAGTAGATACCCATGCCTAACTTGTTGTTTAGGGAAATCAATAACTTAAAGAGTAGATATCATGCCTTTAGGTTGACAAACATAAGCATCCAAAATCTGTTTTGTAGCATTGTGCATGTCGTTTGCTTAAGGAAAAAGATTAGTGGTGAACATCGAATCCCTAACTAGTTTTCTCATTGTTTTAACCTCAATCCAATTCTATTTTTAATCAAACGCTGTTTTCAATATTTAGTATTTAAATTTTCAGTTTTCAATACCATCATAAGAAAATCATCATTTTGAACACTTTGTCTACACCGAATGCCATTTAGTTTAAGGAAAATAAATTAAGCACAAATTAATCCAATCCTCGTGGGAACGATCTCGTATTTGCTTTCTATACTATTTATCTGATCTTGTGCACTTGCGAGTTAAAACGTGCATATAGTTGCTTAATTTTTAAGTTACTATTTGTTCAACACAAGGCCGAGGCGATTTTTGACTTGCTTCATCCATTATCAGTAATGAATGTGTATGAGTAATTAGAAACTCATTCTTTTGGCTAGTGCACTTCACCAACAAATCCCACTAGATAGTCATGCATGACATTGCATTGCAATCAGCTTGTGGGCCGATTTTGGGCTTGTTATTCACTCCAAAAAATCCTGGAAAAATATGGATCTTCAAGCCCTTTGTCTTATCTTTCCAAGCATAAGCAGCCCAACTCAAGGAAAAATAGGAAAGACCTTCAAATGTCATTTTTGGCCCAGTAACGCAGATGCTGCCGAATTTTGACCTTGAGCTGCTAAATCATGGATAACTTCCTCTAGAAGACTTGGCGTGAGAAATAACTTACGCACAAATTAAACCCTATAAATCATGCAATCGTAGTACGAGTAAGTAGGGATCGTTCTATTCCGGGGATTAGGAGGGATGCTAATCAACACAAATTAAATTTATTAAATTAGAACTAAGTTAAGGGAACAATGATTGGGGGGGAGTTGGATGATTTAGACCAAAGTAAATTTGACAGCAGTAAATAACTAAAGTTGTGAATGAAATATGGATTAAGGGATAGCTAGAGGATTCTTCTCCACACATGGAACATATGCATACAAATCGATCTCCAGTTACTCTCTTTTAATAAAGTACGAATGACAAAGCCCCAAATTAATTGTGAACTGCACTAATTAACTCTCAGATTTTCCTAAGTTCATTGAATTGGACTCAGCGACTCAATCAAATTATTCTTATCAAGTTCCCTATATGAACAGCATGATAGAGATACATATTGATCAGTTCACAATTGTATATCATTTTGTACCCTTATAGTTTATGTTTTGCTTACGTTCTTAAAGAAAAACTTGTGCTTTTAATCTATTTTGGTTTGTTATTCAGTTCATTGGGCCTTAGGTTACAATGGTGGCTTTGGATAGGAAAATATGCAAAGTGGTGCAAAAACGTGCAGACTGAGTTAGCAATTCACTTCGGCCTTAACTTCTTTGTCTGAACTTGGATTGGCCCACATAATATGTGGTTGGAAAGATGAGAGTCTGAACTTCAAGATGGACTACTCAAATGCAGCAATTGATTAAGTTGAGCCCAATCCGTGAGCCCATCAAAGTACACACCAGGCTGATTGCAGTTTCCACTTGGAGGAGCTTTGGATCCTCTTCAAAGGGGAGACAAATCAGATTGGAGGAGCCTTGGATACTCTTCAAAGGGGAGACAAATCAGATTGGAGGAGCTTTGGATCCTCTTCAAAGGGGAGACAAATCAGATTGGAGGAGCCTTGGATCCTCTTTTGAGCCATGTGCTTGATCAGCCAAAGGGGAGCTTCACACTCTATAAATAGAGAGCTTCACACTCATTCAACCATATCTCATTCCATTCAGCCACTACAATTCACTCTAGCCAACCTCTAACACTTCCATCCTTCCCCAAACACTCCATTCTGCCCAAAATCATCAAAACAGCTCCAGAAAACCTCCCTTCCAATTCTCTACGAATTTCCTCTTCCTCTACCATCACCACTCACCCAAACTCATCCCAACTCACTTCATCCACTACACTCATACACACATTCAGATTCACATCATTCTTCACCTCTGGTTGCAAGTATACATGGTGGAAGCTGTGAGGAGTTCTTCAACATCATAATTTGATCTTCACGGGTTTTTCTTACCTTCTCCATGTTTACTTTGATTCAATTGTATTCTCCATTAATGATGTGTAACTAATTACCATAACTAGGGTTTCAATGTAGCCTGTCAAGACAATTTCATGTTTTCAAGTTAATGTTATCCTTTGTTGATTACTTCTAAATTCTGGTCTCATTCACTTGTTCTTATTGAATCTTTATGCATGTTTAAATAACTGGCCATTATTAACACCTGCATGTTGATTATCTAGTTCAAGTTTACATAAACATCATATGACTCTTGAACTGATTAGTGAATGAGTGAGTAATGCATTTAGGACAAACATCATGTTTAAATGTTTACTTGGTTCTATAGTGTTGGTACTCAAGCTTAATGGATTCAGATTCATAGCTTAGACTAAACATCATAGCTAGGTTGTGTTTCTGAGTACTTGATTAAAACCAAACATCATATGGATAATCATACATAACACGAACTCCAGAATTGTAATCAATTTAGGTGATTGTCAACTTGTAACTTGAAATTGGATTGTCATGGTGAAGTTGAACCCCTAGTGCTTGTCTCATCGTCTTTACATTCTCTAAACATCTACTCCTGATCACTTGCTCTTTGCATTCCTTTTTAGTAGTTTTCACTCCAAACAACTCAATTCAATCTCATTTAAATTATGTTTAGCTTAGGTTATTTGGAATCTAAGTAGTAGTATTAAGTACTTTCATCTAAGTCTCTGTGGAACGACCTCGTACTTGCATTCCTATACTATAATTGATTCGTGCACTTGCGAGAAATAGATAGAACAAAATCTGTCTAACAAAATGGCGCCGCTGCCGGGGACTTGATTAAGAGTCTTGTTACTACTGCTTACTTTGTTTTGTTTTTCTTTGTTTTCAGGTATTGCATGTCGAAAAAACCATTGCTTGAACAAGTTGTATCAGCGGTGAGGAAACACTCTCAATCCGGAACCATTAAGATCCAACCAATCCGTGGTACACAACAATCATCTCTTGCTGAACTTGAAGAAAGGCTTGTTGAATCTATTCTCAATCATTCAGAAGCTGAAACCTCCAATTCTGCAAGCTTAGAAGAGTACTCTCAATTCAACATCTTTAACTCAGATCAAGAAGAAGAAGAAAAAGAAGAGATGGCAGCCAATGACCACTTGCTTTGGAGGATCTTGGTCAACCAATCATACCAAATTCACCTTCATGCATCTTGCTGTCCACAGAAGCTAGAAACTATGAGCTTAAATCTTCTCACTTTCAAATGCTTCCTTCTTTTTATGGTTTACCTAACGAAGATCCTTTGGCTCACATTAAAGAATTTTATACTGTTGTGTGTACTTTGCCTTTGAAGGATGTGTCTGAAGCAGATTTGAGGATGAGGGTGTTCCCTTACACTTTGAAAGATAGAGCAAAGACTTGGTTGATGTCGTTAACCCCTGGATCACTAACCAGTTGGGATGCTGTTGCTAAGAAGTTCTTGGAGAAGTTTTTCTCCTCCCAAAAGACAGCCACCTTGAGGTCACGAATTTTCAACTACGCACAACATGATGGTGAACCATTCAATGAATGCTGGGAGCGTTTCAAAGGAACTCTAATGCAATGTCCACATCATGGGTTACCTCTATACTTACAAATGCAAATTTTTTATGATGGACTAACCGAGACTTGTCAATCTACTGTCAATAATGCTGCAGGTGGAGCTTTAAAGAAGAAAGAATGCTCAAGAGTCATATGACATATTTGAGATGTTGGGATCCAATGACCAACACAAAGATACAAGAGGTAAAAGTGCTGGTATCTATGAGATTAGTCCTAACAATGAGCTTGCTTTACAGGTTGCTGGTTTACAGCGGAAGCTTGACTCTGTGCTCAACATGGTACCTAAAGTTCCTCAAGTTGAAGTTTGTGGTATCTGTAATGTTCAAGGACACTCAACTCACATGTGCCCAGCTGGGAATGATTATCCTGCGTTTATCCATGAACAAGCCCACATGATGAATTCATACAACCAAAGGCCAAGAAATGACCCCTTCTCGAACACTTATAATCCGGGTTGGAGGAATCATCCAAACTTCTCTTGGAGCAACAATCAAAATCAAAATCAAGCGAGTTCATCATTCCAACCCAAATCTAGTTCATTGGAGGACACAGTCAAGTTGTTGGCCCAAAATACTTTGCAATTCCAGCAAACTACTAATGGTGCTCTTCAACAACATTCTGCTGCCCTTACCAAGATGGAGATTCAATTAGGACAAATTGCAGATAGTTTGAACCAAAGAGAACCTGGAAAATTCCCTAGCCAAACAAATGTGAATCCCAAGCATCACGAGCAAGCCAAAGCAATCACAGTGCTTAGAAGTGGTAAGGTTTTTGATAATAAAGTTGGCAATGAAGTTACTAATGATGATATTGTGAATGCAGGTGATGAACAAAATGAAAAGACCACACCAAAGCAATTCCCATTGGCACGTCAACAATTTCACCTCAAATGCACAAGGCCAAGAACCCTTATCTGCCACCAATTCCTTTCCCTGGGCGTCTTGCTACAAGCAAACACGATAAGTCTTTTGCTGAAATTTATGACATACTTAGTAAAGTCAATGTTAACTTGCCTCTGCTTGATATGATCAGGAATATGCCAACTTATGCTAAATTCTTTAAGGAGTTGAATTCACACAAAAGAAGGTATAGCCCTCATGAGAAGGTGTTGGTGTCTGAAAATGTAAGTGCTGTCCTTCAAAGGAAACTTCCTCCTAAGCTCAAGGATCCAGGCAGTTTTACAATCGGCATAACCATTGGAGATAAACGAGCTGAGAAAGCCATGTTGGATTTAGGTGCAAGTATCAATCTAATGCCTTATTCAGTGTATGTTCAACTAGGCTTGGGAGAATTGAAATCCACCACACTCAGCTTACAACTTGCTGATCGCTCAGTGAAATATCCTAGAGGTATAGTTGAAGATATTTTGGTTCAAGTTGATAAGCTAATATTGCCTGCTGATTTTGTAGTGTTAGACATGGAAGATGCACCCATTCATAACCGTGAGCTGCCTATCTTGCTTGGAAGACCATTCATGGCCACAGCAAACACTCTCATTGATGTTAAAAATGGCATTCTCAAAATGACAGTCCTTGGCCAGACCGTAGAATTCAAAGTGTTTGAATCCTTATCTCATCCTTCTAATTCAGTTGATTGTTTTTCAATTGATTGTTTGGATTCTCTGGTCTTCTCTAAATTTGTGCAGGCACAATCTGATGATGATTTAGAAATTGTTTTGACACAACCTTTAGGTGACCTTGATGATGAACCTGAGTTCATGGAAGTTGCAGTGCCTTGAGGTTTCGAAACCATACCATTCTTCCATTTCACCCATTATAGAGCCTCTTGAACCTGCCTCCATTAAACTAGTTCCCTCCATTGTCAAACCACCTAAACTTGAGCTCAAACCTCTTCCACAACACCTTAAATATGTTTACCTTGGTGAGATAGAAACCCTTCCTGTCATTATAGCTTCTGACCTTTCACCATTAGAGGAGGACAAGCTGATTAAAGTTCTGAGAGACCACAAGAATGCTATCGGATGGACCATCGCAGATATCAAGGGAATAAGCCCTACAATGTGCATGCATCGAATTTTGATGGAGGATGCCAAGCCAACTCGTGAGCCCCAAAGGAGACTCAACCCACCTATGAAGGATGTTGTAAGAACTGAAATACTCAAATTACTTGATGTAGGAGTCATTTATCCTATCTCAGATAGCAAATGGGTGAGTCCTATCCAAGTTGTTCCAAAGAAGTCAGGCATCACAGTGGTGAAGAATGAGAACAATGAGCTGGTGCCGACAAAACCCATCACGGGATGGAGAGTTTGCATTGATTATCGAAAGCTAAACACTGCCACTAGAAAGGATCACTTTCCTTTACCTTTTATTGATCAAATGCTTGAAAGGCTAGCTGGTCACTCACATTATTGTTTCCTTGATGGCTTTTCAGGTTATAAACATGCCCTTTTGGAACATTTGCGTATAGACGAATGCCATTTGGTTTATGCAATGCTCCAGCCACCTTCCAACGATGCATGATGGCTATCTTTTCAGACATGATAGAGAGGTTCATTGAGGTATTTATGGATGACTTTTCAGTTTTTGGATCTTCTTTTGATGATTGTCTTAACCACTTGTCATTAGTGCTTAAAAGATGCCAGGAAACGAATCTCATTTTGAATTGGGAGAAGTGTCACTTCATGGTGAAGCAAGGTATTGTGTTAGGTCATGCAATTTCCAGCAAAGGTATTGAGGTAGACAAAGCAAAAATTGATTTGATTTCTAGTTTGCCAGCCCCTACTTCAGTGAAGGGAGTGAGGAGTTTTCTAGGACATGCAGGTTTTTATCGTCGTTTTATTAAAGATTTCTCCAAAATCACTCGTCCTCTATGCAATCTTTTGGCTAAAGATTCTGTTTTCAACTTTGATAAAGATTGTTTAGATGCATTTAACACTTTGAAACTTGAACTAACATCAACTCCAATTATCAAAGCACCAGATTGGTCTTTACCTTTCGAATTAATGTGTGATGCTTCTAACTATGCTCTTGGTGCAGTTCTAGGTCAAAGAGTGAATAAGCTCCCTCATGTCATCTATTATGCAAGCCGAACATTGAATGATGCTCAGCTCAATTACTCTACAACTGAGAAGGAGTTGCTTGCTGTAATTTTTGCTTTAGAGAAGTTTCGTTCATATCTTGTTGGGTCTAAAGTGATTGTATATTCTGACCATGCAGCACTTAGGTACTTGTTAACCAAGAAGGATGCTAAGCCACGCTTGCTTCGATGGGTATTGCTGTTGCAAGAATTTGATTTAGAAATCCGAGATAAGAAAGGGTGTGAGAATGTTGTTGCTGATCATCTATCTCGTCTCATCGATGGTAACCATGAGAATAAGGATGTCCTACCGCTCAATGAATCTTTTCCAGATGAACAACTATTGGCCATTCACGATCAAGAACCGTGGTATGCTGATCTTGTTAATTATCTTGCTAGTGGTGTTTTGAGAGATGATTTAACTTTTCAGGAAAGAAAGAAGTTCCTTGCCAATGCCAAACATTACTTCTGGGATGATCCATATTTGTTCAAACATGGCCCCGACCAAATCATAAGGAAGTGTGTCCCAGAGAATGAGCAGCAAAGCATACTCAAGTTCAGTCATGAATTTGCATGTGGAGGTCATTTTGGTGCCAAGAAAACAGCAGCTAAGATTCTTCAATCCGGTTTCTTTTGGCCCTCTCTTTTTAAAGATGCCTTTTATTTCTGTTCTAAATGTGATAGGTGTCAAAGAATGGGAAACATAAGCCGGAGGAATATGATGCCACTGAACAACATTTTGGTGGTGGAGCTGTTTGACATATGGGGTATAGATTTCATGGGACCTTTTCCTTCCTCTTTGGGTTATACTTACATTCTTGTTGCTGTAGATTATGTGTCCAAATGGGTGGAGGCGTTGGCTACAAGGACTAATGATCACAAGGTTGTCCTAAAATTCCTGAGAGATATGATTTTCACTAGGTTTGGAACTCCCAGAGCTATCATTAGTGATGGTGGCAGCCACTTCTGCAATAAACCATTTGAAGCCTTAATGAAAAAGTACAATATCACACACAGAGTGGCGACTCCATATCATCCTCAAACATCCGGACAAGTCGAGATCAGCAATAGAGAGATCAAGAACATTTTGGAGAAAACTGTCAGTCCGACTAGAAAAGATTGGGCGTTGCGACTCAATGATGCACTTTGGGCATATAGGACAGCGTATAAGACTCCCATTGGGATGAGCCCTTATAGACTCGTGTTTGGGAAAGCTTGTCACCTGCCGATGGAGCTTGAGCACAGAGCATATTGGGCAATTAAGAAGTTCAATTTTGATCTCAAGGAAGCTGGGAATGTCAGAAAGTTGCAGATCAATGAATTGGAGGAGCTAAGGAATGAAGCTTATGAGAATGCCAAAATCTACAAGGAAAGGACCAAACGTTATCATGACAAGGCCATTCTCAGGAAAGAATTCAAGCCAGGTATGAAAGTTTTGTTGTATGACTCACGTTTGCGTCTCTTTCCAGGTAAATTGAGATCTAGATGGCTTGGCCCGTTCAAGGTGCTTCAAGTTTTTCCTCATGGAGCTGTTGAGATTGAAAACGTAAGGAACGGGACAGTTTTCAAGGTGAATGGGCAGCGGTTGAAACAATACTTGGATGACATACTGGAAACAAGCTGTGGACTCCCTTGAGTTCACCACACCCTAACTTTGTCAATACCAGGTTATGTTGTTTTTATTTTTAGAGTAATTTTCTTTTTGTGTCTTTTAGGTCTAGTTTGGTTATTGCAGTGCATTTCCTTCTTTTAAACATTGAGAACAATGCTCCATTTAAGTTTGGGGGTAGGGTTTGACAATTTTGTGTTTTGTGTTAGAGCTAAGTTGTGTGAGCTTTGTTTTGCTTAGTATAATTTTGTTCAATGTCTTGCATGCCTTTAAAAAAAAAAAAAAAAAAAAAAAAAAAGAAGAGATTTTTCATATGAGTTGACTTCTGGTAACCCCAATGAGCACCTCTGTTAAATACAGTGTCTAGGAGTTCTATAGGCGACACCTTGGGTGTCTAAGAAGTTTTGGGTTTTAAGCAGGACCATTGTGACCTCTCCAAACTTCCCGGATCCCCTGGCTGTGTTTTCTGAGATTCTTAATTGGTAATCCGTGAGTCACTTGTATATTCGTGTATTTTTTAAATTATTTTTATTTTATTTTATTTTCTTTTCTTTTTCTTTTTCTTTTTCTTTTTCTTATCCGTGTTTATCCCCTAGCTGTGTTTCTTTTCTATGTAAAACCTAGCCGCTTCCTCTAACCTGAACATCTACTTCTTCTTCCTCCCGAACCAAACCTTCTCCAAATTGTTGCTTATTGTAGATCTTCAATGGAGAAACTCAGGAGGCCGTCGTGGTGGAAAGCTCAAGCAGGAGGAGTCCGAATTGAGCATGGTGAAGGTGCCTAGCCCAATGGTTTTGTTGAACTCACTGCCAGCTATCCCACCAGAAGATCTTTGGGTAAGGATACCATTGTACAACGGGTGTTTGAGGTGATTGAGGTGCTCGTGGTAGTGTTTGCCATGGATCCCTCAGCAGTTACCATAGATGCCTTTCTGTTTCAAAGAGGTAGGGTGATAGAGGAAATTGAAGACATGATTCCGACTTGGGATCTGAATTGGGATTGGAAGAGATGCAGCTTGCAGCACTGGCACGTTGTCTAGATACTTGGAGGGAATATCTGATAGACAGGAGGTTTGTGGCAAGAACTGTTGTGTTGAGCAGTTACATGTACTGTACAGGTAACATTCGAGACGAGTTTGGCATTTACTTAAGTATGCTTGACGAGTTTCACTTCCAATTAGTGTACATGACCACAAGGCTCCGAGACATCGTGGAACAGATGGATGAGTTGATAATAGATGGAGCCCTATATGATTCTTCTGTTTCAGACCCTTCGGAAAGTGAGTCAGAAGAAGAGCCATGGGTGAGCTCAGCCATCGATAGCATTTTGAGAAATGCTATGTTTGAAGGATGACCCGTGCAGTGCCAGGTTACTCTTAATCCCTGTTTTCTATTTTCTTATATGCTTTCACATTGGGGGCAATGTTCAATTCAGGTCTGGGGGGGAGGTTTTCAATTTTTGTTTATTTGATTTGTGTTTTCAATTTTGTTCATTTGATTTGTGTTTTCAATTTTCGTTCATTTGATTTGTGTTTCCAATTTTTGTTCGGTGTCGCTATTTTTTTTAAGAATGTCATACAATCAATGCTATGGAGCGGCCATTTCGATTTTCATATGAGACATATTACACTTCACAAAGCAGTTGCTCTTAGAATTCTGGTGGATAAAGTACCATGCTCAGATTCTTGAAGGAGAATAGTGGAGACTACCCTAGTGAGCTATTTCGAGCCTAATTGCTTTCTTGAGAGGGTTTAAAGTGTTTCTATTCCTCATCTCTACTTATTTTCTTCAATTCACTCTAAATGATCTCATTTTTCCATTTTGATTGAATACTAAGGATGATTCTCTTTGCAGATATCAGGTGCATGCTCTCACTCATGAATGAACTCATTGAAGTGATGCTAGGCTATGTGTGTATAACAATTCTCTGTGCTTTCTTTTCTCCCTACCCATTTGTGTGTTCCATCAGCCCTCTTGCAGCCAAACACTTTAAACCATTTTCTTCTATCACCCTCATGATTCCCCTAACTTTGTATCTCAATCTGAGATATTTAACCTATTATAGCCATACCCTGTAGCTTAGAAATACACCAAGGTGTGCCAAGATAAAGTTTGAAGCAAGGAAGGTGCTGCCCCATGCCTAAATGTAAATTGGTGTGAATCTGTGCAATAAGTTAAAGAAGAAGTGGATCAAGTCAGCAAATAAGAAAGATAAAGAGAAAATGTTTCGATTTGATCTAACTGTGAAATTTAAGGTCTATGCCAGATGATGCTATGAAGTTGCAGCCATACCATTCTAAATCAATGATACCTTGCAGATCAATGAAGAATGCAACCTTGGTGTGTTCTTAAGTTAATTGTGTTCCTTCCAATTCTTCCATTTCCCCTAACCCTAGCCTTTCATTACAACCTTGTGAAAGACCTAGCTGATCTTTGAGGATGTATTCATGGGTGCTGGTATGTATGTGTGTATCTCTATTCTTAGTATTTGATTCCCTTCATGAGATCTAACCAAATATTGTGCTTCTAT
The DNA here is from genome assembly GCA_020226455.1 of Prunus salicina. Classification (NCBI taxonomy): domain Eukaryota; kingdom Viridiplantae; phylum Streptophyta; class Magnoliopsida; order Rosales; family Rosaceae; genus Prunus; species Prunus salicina. The sequence goes on along the minus strand of CM035346.1, from coordinate 20,694,383 downwards.
TTCATATACTCATTTGCTTGTTTGAGAGAATAAAACCATATGTTCTGAGTGATTGAGTGCTTTATGTGAGAATTAGAGTTGAAGCATGTTCTCCCTTCAAGATTTGAGTATGTTTACTTTGAAGCCGTGTGCCTTTGAGCTATAGCTTCCACTGTACACACTTATTGATCATCTATCTTGGCAACTCTATGGTGTTGGAGGTATGACTAAAGTTTTCTTTCATTTTCATTAGTTGTTTTCAAAGTTAGTTTTCTAACCTTTTGTTTTGTAGAGTCAGTAAAGCGTTTGTGGGTATCGTTTCTGTTAAACCCTCAGGAGACACAACTCCTCCTGCTAGGGATGCCTAGAGGTTTAAAGGCTTGTTGCATATGCTCAATGCAACTGTGTTACCTACAGAAGTGGTTTAATTAATTTCTTGTTTTGTTTTTTTTACTTTGTTTTCTTTTGTTTTGCTCGAGGACTAGCAAAATCTAGGTCTGGGGGTATTTGATCAGTTCACAATTGTATATCATTTTGTACCCTTATAGTTTATGTTTTGCTTACGTTCTTAAAGAAAAACTTGTGCTTTTAATCTATTTTGGTTTGTTATTCAGTTCATTGGGCCTTAGGTTACAATGGTGGCTTTGGATAGGAAAATATGCAAAGTGGTGCAAAAACGTGCAGACTGAGTTAGCAATTCACTTCGGCCTTAACTTCTTTGTCTGAACTTGGATTGGCCCACATAATATGTGGTTGGAAAGATGAGAGTCTGAACTTCAAGATGGACTACTCAAATGCAGCAATTGATTAAGTTGAGCCCAATCCGTGAGCCCATCAAAGTACACACCAGGCTGATTGCAGTTTCCACTTGGAGGAGCTTTGGATCCTCTTCAAAAGGGAGACAAATCAGATTGGAGGAGCCTTGGATACTCTTCAAAGGGGAGACAAATCAGATTGGAGGAGCTTTGGATCCTCTTCAAAGGGGAGACAAATCAGATTGGAGGAGCCTTAGATCCTCTTTTGAGCCATGTGCTTGATCAGCCAAAGGGGAGCTTCACACTCTATAAATAGAGAGCTTCACACTCATTCAACCATATCTCATTCCATTCAGCCACTACAATTCACTCTAGCCAACCTCTAACACTTCCATCCTTCCCCAAACACTCCATTCTGCCCAAAATCATCAAAACAGCTCCAGAAAACCTCCCTTCCAATTCTCTACGAATTTCCTCTTCCTCTACCATCACCACTCACCCAAACTCATCCCAACTCACTTCATCCACTACACTCATACACACATTCAGATTCACATCATTCTTCACCTCTGGTTGCAAGTATACATGGTGGAAGCTGTGAGGAGTTCTTCAACATCATAATTTGATCTTCACGGGTTTTTCTTACCTTCTCCATGTTTACTTTGATTCAATTGTATTCTCCATTAATGATGTGTAACTAATTACCATAACTAGGGTTTCAATGTAGCCTGTCAAGACAATTTCATGTTTTCAAGTTAATGTTATCCTTTGTTGATTACTTCTAAATTCTGGTCTCATTCACTTGTTCTTATTGAATCTTTATGCATGTTTAAATAACTGGCCATTATTAACACCTGCATGTTGATTATCTAGTTCAAGTTTACATAAACATCATATGACTCTTGAACTGATTAGTGAATGAGTGAGTAATGCATTTAGGACAAACATCATGTTTAAATGTTTACTTGGTTCTATAGTGTTGGTACTCAAGCTTAATGGATTCAGATTCATAGCTTAGACTAAACATCATAGCTAGGTTGTGTTTCTGAGTACTTGATTAAAACCAAACATCATATGGATAATCATACATAACACGAACTCCAGAATTGTAATCAATTTAGGTGATTGTCAACTTGTAACTTGAAATTGGATTGTCATGGTGAAGTTGAACCCCTAGTGCTTGTCTCATCGTCTTTACATTCTCTAAACATCTACTCCTGATCACTTGCTCTTTGCATTCCTTTTTAGTAGTTTTCACTCCAAACAACTCAATTCAATCTCATTTAAATTATGTTTAGCTTAGGTTATTTGGAATCTAAGTAGTAGTATTAAGTACTTTCATCTAAGTCTCTGTGGAACGACCTCGTACTTGCATTCCTATACTATAATTGATTCGTGCACTTGCGAGAAATAGATAGAACAAAATCTGTCTAACACATATCAAAGATCATTAAGTTCTATGAAAATCATAAGCTTTGACAAAGCAATTGTAACTATGAAAAGCATGATACTCCTGCCAGGAATTTACTTAACACAATCATGACTAGTGACTTTTACTACTTGTGAATATAAGATCATAACGATTAGGTGAAATTCCCTTATATTCTAGCATCAAATCCCTGCATGCAAACTAAGTATGCATCCTTAATAAACATGCAAGAATAAGTCCTGAATAAAACAGAAAAGTAAATCACATTCATACTTTACGAAATCATAACTGGAAGTGATCAATTCATATAAAACATATGTCCATGGCTTCGAGCCCTTTGTCTTATCTTTCCAAGAATATGCAGCCCAACTCAAGGAAAAATAGGAAAGACCTTCAAATGTCATTTTTGGCCCAGTAACGCAGATGCTGCCGAATTTTGACCTTGAGCTGCTAAATCATGGATAACTTCCTCTAGAAGACTCCAAATCATGAACCGTAAAATGCTACAGAAACTAGACTTCCGTATCTTTCCAATGATGTATGGCTCATTATCTGGTTCTTCTTGAGCAAGTACAGGTTAATCCGTGAATGTGACTGATCTGCAGACACTGTTTTGCTAACTTGTCTTCAAAATGCATGTAATGAGTCTCATCCTTATTACACTGAAACATACACAAACTTTATTAAAAGCACAAGTTTAACTCAAAAACATAACCAAATCATAAGTTAGAAGGGTATAAAAAGATATGTAATTATGCACTGATCAAATACCCCCAAACTTAGATTTTGCTAGTCCTCGAGCAAAACAAAATAAAACTACAACTTAGGAAACAGGAAATAAGCAACTAGCCTTCCAAACAATATCCTCAAAGAATCACCAACGTATATGGTTCCAAAGAAACACAACAATCACAATCTAAGTTCCACACATGATTCACGAGAAAGCAAAGCTCACAATGACACCCTTAAGTGTAGTGTGTGAATGCCAAATCAGAACAACCCCTGCCACTCAAATAAGTATATGTGCACACACTTAGAGCAAAATCAATAATTCTGAACCCCATAAGCTCATTATCCAATCTGCTCTCCACAGTAATACCATGCAACACCAAGGATCAAAAGGACTTTACAAGGGTAGTAATGAGGTTCAGGGTAGTGGTAGAATGAAAGAAGGGATATGAGATATACAATATTTTTAGCACAATTAAAGCACAGGTAGGAGCATAAGAGATTTTTTTGAACTTTGTAACAAGCAAGGAACACATACATGAGCAGATTTTCAACATAATTTCAGCACCTTCAAATGTGTTTATTTGGCCTAATTTTGTGGCTCTTTACCCTAGATCACCATGCTCTTCTCTTTTATAACACCCTAGGGCCGTGACTACATTGGTCACACTTCATTACCTCTTTTGATTAGTTACCAATACCCCCAAACTTATTTCTTTTCAACATTTGGATAATGGCACTAATGATTCACTTTTGCTCCAAAAACCTTGCATTCTTTATAACTCTCTTTTGAAGATAACTTTAACTGCTCATAGAATAAGTGAGAATAAGAAAACAGAAGTTCATTATGGTAGGAATGGTTTACACAAAGAAAGGCTTAACATTGGCTCAAATGGGTTGACTATGGATGAATACATGTAGAGGGATGGTTAGAAAGGCTCAAACGGTTCAAACATGGCCTAAATCACTTCCTAAGCATTGTATGGCAACAAAATGTCTCAAGAGATATTCAAATAAGTTCTAGAGTACAAAACCAAGATCATGAGATAAGTAGAATTGCATAACGTCTCTAAGTAACAAGAAATTGGACTAACTTGGCAAAGTGCTCAATAAGTGCAAGGGTGGCATGCAAGACAGAGTTAACTCAGAACCACACAAAGTCCTTAAAAAATGACTCTCAATGTGTGGAGAAGAATCCTCTACCTATCCCTTAATCCATATTTCATTCACAACTTAGTTATTTACTACTGTCAAATTTACTTTGGTCTAAATCATCCAACTCCCCCCCAATCATTGTTCCCTTAACTTAGTTCTAATTTAATAAATTTAATTTGTGTTGATTAGCATCCCTCCTAATCCCCGGAATAGAACGATCCCTACTTACTCGTACTACGATTGCATGATTTATAGGATTTAATTTGTGCGTAAGTTATTTCTCACGCCAAATTTTGGCGCCGTTGCCGGGGATTAGCAAAATTGCTAATCTTCCGTGCATTTTCGTTGTTCTTGTGGTTCTGATTTTGTTTTGTTTTGTTTTCTTTGTTTTAGGTACAAGTGTATGACTTGAAGTTCACACCGTGTTCATGCGCACATATTGGACTTTGATGACGATCTCGAACGAACTTTGAGAAGGAAGAGGAAACAGCCAGAACTCAGTCCCTCTAGTTCTGGTTCCGAACCCGAATCTGAAGCAGAAACGGACTTGGAAGAGGAACAAGACATGGCTGTAGACAATAGATCAATCAAGGAACTTTCAGCCTCTGAATTGGACAATGCAGTCCCTCTTTGCATTCAATTCCCCGGGGCTGCGGCAGGCAAGACCGATGTGTTTGAATTGAAGTCAAGTTTGCTACATCACATTCCCAGATACCATGGGCTGTCCATGGAAGATCCAAACAAGCATTTGAAGGAATTTGAAGTAGTATGTTCAAGTATGACACCCATTAACGTGGATGGAAACATTTTGAAGATGAAAGCCTTTCCATTTTCTCTTATGGACAAGGCTAAGGATTGGCTCTATGAACTAGCACCTGGAACCGTTACTTCTTGGGAAAGTATGAAGAAAGCATTCTTAGAGAAATTCTTCCCAACTTCAAGAATCATTGTTTTGAGGAAGAAAATTAGTGGAATTCAACAAGGCCCGGGAGAATCCTTTCCAGTGTACTATGAGCATTTTAAGACGTTAGTTGCATCCTGCCCACAACATCAAATGAAGGAAGAGCTTTTAATTCAATATTTCTGTGAAGGGCTACTTCCACTGGAGAGACAAATGCTTGATGCTTCAGCAGGAGGTGCTTTGGTTGACAAAACACCAGTTGCTGCAAAGATATTAATAGCAAACCGAGCTTTGAATGCACAACAATATGAAGGAGTTGGAGGGAGAGATCATGCACAGCCAAGTCAAGTTAATGAGGTAAGTGCTATTTCAGAACTTCAATCTCAAATGGCTAATCTCTCTACTCTTATTTCGCAGGTTGTTGAAGGACCCAAAGTGCAAAGTGCAGCCACTTGTAGCGTGTGCTCTATGCATGGACACCACACTGATCAATGTCCTCAATTAATAGCGAATGGGGGATGGGAAAGTGCTAATGCCATAGGTTATCAAGGACAAACTCAACTTAGGTATGACCCATTTTCAAACACCTACAATCCAGGCTGGAGAGATCATCCAAATTTTAAGTGGAGGAAGCCTCAACAAACTCAACAACAAGGCGAATATAGACAGCCACCTCCGGGGTTCTATCAAAGGCCATTCGCACCACCACAACCTCAACCACAAACTGCCCAATCAAATTCAGGTTCCCCAATGGATAATGATCAAATGCTTAAAGTACTAACTTCTTTGACTCAGGGTTTACAAAATCAAGCCAAAGAGATGAGCGAAGTGAAGAAGCAAATTGGGCAGATGGCGGAATTCATGGGACAGTTTAGAGAAGAAGGCAAACTACCTAGCTCAACCATTGTCAACCCAAAAGGAGGTTTTGAAACGGCTAAAGCTATCATCTTGAGGAGTGGTAAAGAGATTGGAACCAATCCCAAAATGTCCAAACAAAGCCCAACAGAGAATGAAAAGTTGCTCTTCAAAGAGAAGGAGGAGGACAAAGCCACGGCAAGGGAGGAACAACCATTGCTGCAGTCCCCCAAAGCTCCTGCACAACCAAACTCAGGTAAGGTTGTTCCAAATTCAACTCATTCTAACCCTATCCCACCAAATGTGCCTTTTCCTCGCAGGTTTATGCAGTCTAAGAAAGAAGAGAATGGAAAAGACATCTTAGAGACTTTCAGGAAGGTACAAGTAAATATCCCACTTCTTGACGCAATAAAGCAAGTTCCAAAGTATGCTAAATTATTGAAAGAGCTTTGTACAACAAGGAGGAGGAATTCGAACAAAGAAGTGGTAAGGGTAAGTGAGAATGTTTCTGCAGTGTTGCAACGAAAACTGCCACCTAAATGCAAAGATCTAGGTAGTTTCACAATCCCTTGTGTCATTGGTAACACCAAGTTTGAACATGCCATGTTAGATTTAGGTGCTTCCATTAATGTCATGCCATACTCTATTTATGCATCTATGAACTTAGGGGAGCTTAAAAATGATGGAGTTATAATTCAATTAGCCGATCGTTCTAATGCATATCCGAAAGGAGTTTTGGAAGATGTTTTGGTGCAGGTTAACCACTTGATATTTCCAGCAGATTTTTATGTGCTTGAGATGGAGGATTCGGCCCACTCTACACCATTGCCAATCTTACTTGGACGACCTTTCATGAAAACAGCCCGAACCAAGATCGATGTGTTCAAAGGGACATTGACAATGGAATTTGATGGCGATATCATTGATTTCAATATTTCTGAAGCTATAAGGTACCCTATTGATGATCACTCGTGTTTTTCTATTGATGCATTTGATTCTTTGGCGCAGGAATATCTCGAATCCCTGGATAGGGATGCCCTTGAAACCACCATTGTTCAAGGAATTGAACTCATCACCAATGGGGACGAACCTAATCATGAAGAAATCTGCGAGATGGTGGCTACCCTTGAGTCATTACCAAAATATGTTGGTAAGCCTCCAATCCCAATTCCAATTCCCGTTTCTGCTAACAAGTTGTTACCTTCAGTGATTCAGGCACCCACTCTTGAGCTTAAACCGTTACCGAATCATTTGAAGTATGTCTTCTTGGGAGATAAAGAGACTTTGCCCGTCATAGTCTCCTCATCACTCACGACAGTGGAGGAGGAAAAACTAGTTCGGGTGTTGCAAAAGTACAAAACAGCGATTGGATGGACTTTAGCCGACATCAAGGGAATTAGTCCTACAACATGCATGCATCGCATACTTCTAGAGGAAGGGGCTAAACCAACTCGAGAGGCTCAACGCCGACTCAACCCTCCAATGATGGAAGTTGTGAAAAAGGAGATCATTAAGCTTCTCGATTGTGGGGTCATTTACCCAATTTCGGATAGTCGTTGGGTTTCACCAGTTCAAGTTGTACCAAAGAAATCAGGAGTCACTGTGGTAAAAAACGAAGAAAATGAACTTGTCCCGACTCGTATCCAAACAGGCTGGAGAGTTTGCATTGACTATAGGAAGCTCAACGCCACCACAAGGAAAGATCACTTCCCTTTGCCGTTCATTGATCAAATGCTTGAAAGGTTAGCTGGTCATTCTTTTTATTGCTTTCTTGATGGCTATTCGGGGTATAATCAGATTGTTATAGCCCCAGATGACCAAGAAAAGACTACTTTTACTTGTCCATTTGGTACTTTTGCTTATCGACGAATGCCATTTGGTTTATGTAATGCGCCAGCCACCTTTCAAAGATGCATGGTAAGTATCTTTTCTGATTTCGTTGAGAAGATTATTGAGGTTTTTATGGATGATTTTAGTGTTTTTGGTGACTCCTTTGATGGCTGTTTAACTAATCTTACGTTGATATTAAAACGTTGCATTGAAACTAACCTTGTTTTAAATTGGGAAAAATGTCATTTCATGGTAAAACAAGGCATAGTTTTAGGACATATAGTTTCAGAAAAGGGAATTGAAGTTGATAAATCAAAAATAGGTCTTATACGCCACTTACCCTCTCCCACTTCGATGAGAGAGGTTCGTTCTTTCCTTGGACATGCAGGATTCTATAGACATTTTATCAAAGATTTCTCAAAGATTTCAACACCCATGTGTCGACTTCTACAAAAGGATGTGCCGTTTGTGTTTGATGACGAATGTGAGAAGGCGTTTGATCACCTCAAAGAATTGTTAACTTCGGCACTATCATTGTTCCACCAGATTGGAGCCTTCCGTTCGAGCTTATGTGTGATGCTTCAGATTATGCTTTAGGGGCTGTTTTGGGGCAACAGAAGGACAAGAAGCCACATGTCATCTACTACGCATCCCGAACCTTGAATGATGCTCAATTGAATTACTCCACCACTGAAAAAGAACTTCTTGCTGTTGTGTTTGCTTTAGATAAGTTTCGTTCTTATTTACTTGGTACTAAAGTAATAATTTACTCTGACCATGCAGCTTTGAAGTATTTACTCACAAAGAAAGAAGCCAAACCAAGGCTTATTCGCTGGATGCTTCTTCTTCAGGAATTTGACATGGAAATTAGGGACAAAAGAGGATGTGAAAATGTAGTGGCTGACCACTTGAGCCGTTTGGTACATGAAGAAGACCCTCTACCTATTCCAGAGGCATTCCCAGATGAACAATTGCTGACCATTGAGGTAAGTGAGCCATGGTATGCTGATATTGTGAATTATATTGTGTCTAAACAAGTACCAAGCACCATAACTAGGCACCAATGCAATAAACTTAAAAAAATGGCACGGTTTTATGTGTGGGATGACCCTTATTTGTGGAAATATAGCCATGATCAAATTATTCGTAGATGTGTGCATGATTCCGAGTTTAATTCAATCTTAACATTCTGTCACACTTATGCATGCGGGGGTCACTTTGGTACACAACGCACAGCACTTAAGGTTTTAGAATGTGGATTTTATTGGCCTACTATCTTTAAGGATGCTAGAACTTTTTGTATGACTTGTGATCATTGTCAAAGAATGGGCAATATAGGTGCAAAAAATCAAATACCACAAACTCCTATCTTTTCTGTTGAGATTTTTGATGTTTGGGGTATTGATTTCATGGGCCCTTTTCCTTCCTCACATGGTTTTAATTATATCTTACTTGCTGTGGATTATGTTTCGAAATGGATGGAAGCAAAAGCCACCCGTACTAATGATTCCAAAGTGGTTGCAGATTTTGTTAAAACTAACATATTTGCAAGATTTGGAATGCCACGAGTACTTATAAGTGATGGGGGCTCTCACTTTTGTAATCGGACCATAAAGGCACTGCTTAAGAAGTATAATGTCACACATAAGGTTTCAACACCTTATCATCCCCAAACAAGTGGACAAGCCGAAGTTTCCAATCGGGAAATCAAGCAGATCTTGGAAAAGACAGTTGGACCAACTCGAAAGGATTGGAGCTTGCGTTTGAATGATGCATTGTGGGCATATCGTACTGCCTACAAAACACCAATTGGAATGTCTCCTTTTCGGCTCATTTATGGGAAACCATGCCATCTTCCAGTTGAGTTGGAGCATCGTGCACATTGGGCAGTCAAGACTTTCAACATGAACATTGATGCAGTTGGACTTCATAGGAAATTGCAATTGAATGAGCTTGAGGAAATTCGGACTGAAGCTTATGAGAATGCTCATATTTATAAGGAGAAAACAAAGGCTGCCCATGATAAGATGATTCGTAGTAAAACGTTTTCTGTGGGGCAGAAAGTGTTACTTTTCAACTCTCGGCTTCGTTTGTTTTCGGGTAAGTTGCGTTCTAAATGGATTGGTCCTTTTGTTGTTACTAATGTTTTTCCCTATGGTGCAGTCCAAATTCAAAGTTTAAAGACAGGACAAGAATTCAAAGTGAATGGACACCGCTTGAAGCCATACTATGAGTGTTTTGAAGAGCATGTAGTGGAGGATGTACCCCTCCATGCCGTTGGCCCTAGTGAAGCTTAAAGGGAGGTATCGTCCGGTTGAAGACATAAAACTTAGCGCTTCTTGGGGCAACCCATGTGTTGAAGAATAAGGTGCTTGGTAGCGGTCGACCTAATCGCATCAAGAGGGAGTTTCTCTAATCCTTTGTCTTAAACTTTCCCTTTATTATTTACATGTTCTCACTCATCTTATATACTTTCACATTGAGGACAATGCTCCATTTAAGTTTGGGGGTAGGGATTGACAATTTTGTTAGGTTTTGTGGTAGAGTTAAGTTGTGTGAGCTTTGTTTTGCTTAGTATAATTTTGTTCAATGTCTTGCAAGCCTATGTAAAAAAAAAAAAAAAAAAGATTTTTCATATGAGTTGACTTCTGGTAACTCCAATAAGCACCTCTGTTAATACAGTGTCTAGGAGTTCTATAGGCGACACCTTCGGTGTCTAAGAAGTTTGGGTTTTAAGCGGGACTATTGTGACCTCTCCAAACTTCCCGGATCCCCTGGCTGTATTTTCTGAGGTTCTTAACTGGTAATCCATGAGTCACTTGTATATTCGTGTGTTTTATTTAATAATAAAAAAAAACAAATAAAAAAATAAAAATAAATAATAATAATAATAATAATAAAATAAAAAAATAAAAAAATAAAAAAATAAAAAAATAAAAACCTTCTCTTTCTCTTAAACACTACATTAACCCTAACTCTCCATCTTTCATTTGATCTAGCCGCCCGCTAACCCCTGAAACCAAATCTTCTCTTCCCAAGCCTTCTCCAAATTATTGCTTATTGTAGGGCTCGTCAATGGAGAAACTCAAGGATGCCGTCGGTGGAAAGCTCAAGGAGGAGGAGTCCGAATTGAGCATGGTGAAGGTGCCTAGCCCAATAGTTTTGTTGAACTCACTGCCAGCTATCCCACCAGAAGATCCTTTGGGAGAGGACACCATTATGCAACGGGTGTTTGAGGTGATTGAGGTGCTCGTGGTTGTGTTTGCCATGGATCCCTCAGAAGTTACCATAGATGCCTTTCTGTTTCATAAAGGTAGGGTGATAGGGGAAATTGAAGGCATGATTCCAAATTGGGATCTGGATTGTGGATTGGAAGAGATGCAGCTTGCGGCGCTGGCATATTGTCTATATACTTGGAGGGTATATCTGCTAGATAGGAGGTTTGTGGCAAGAACTGTTGTGTTGAGCAGTCACATGTATAGTACAGGTAACATTCGAGACGAGTTTGACATTTACTTAAGTGTGCTTGACGAGTTTCACTTCCAATTAGCATACATGACCACAAGGCTCCGAGACTTCGTGGAGCAGATGGATGAGTTGATGATAGATGGAGCCATATATGATTCTTCTGTTTCAGACCCTTCGGAAAGTGAGTCGGATTGAAAGATGAACCGTCCTAATCGCTTCAAAGGGGAGTTTTTCTAAACTCTAACATTTGGTTATGTCTTTTCCTTCTCTTATTTCCTTGCATTTATGAGGCATTGCATGTTCTTACGTTCTAAACATTGAGGGCAATGTTTCATTTAAGTTTGGGGGGAAGGATTTGGTTATGTTGTTTTACTGTCAAATTTTAAAATTTTTTTTATTTTTTATTTTTTATTTTTTGAGTGTTTAGCGTCTAAAAACGCAGGATTTTGTGTGTTGTTTCGTTATCCTTCCAAACACCTATGATAAGACTTGGATTTAATACTAATATGGTTTATCAGAAATTGAGAGTCATTTTTTAAGGACTTTGTGTGGTTCTGAGTTAACTCTGTCTTGCATGCCACCCTTGCACTTATTGAGCACTTTGCCAAGTTAGTCCAATTTCTTGTTACTTAGAGACGTTATGCAATTCTACTTATCTCATGATCTTGGTTTTGTACTCTAGAACTTATTTGAATATCTCTTGAGACATTTTGTTGCCATACAATGCTTAGGAAGTGATTTAGGCCATGTTTGAACCGTTTGAGCCTTTCTAACCATCCCTTTACATGTATTCATCCCTAGTCAACCCATTTGAGCCAATGTTAAGCCTTTCTTTGTGTAAACCATTCCTACCATAATGAACTTCTGTTTTCTTATTCTCACTTATTCTATGAGCAGTTAAAGTTATCTTCAAAAGAGAGTTATAAAGAATGCAAGGTTTTTGGAGCAAAAGTGAATCATTAGTGCCATTATCCAAATGTTGAAAAGAAATAAGTTTGGGGGTATTGGTAACTAATCAAAAGAGGTAATGAAGTGTGACCAATGTAGTCACGGCCCTAGGGTGTTATAAAAGAGAAGATCATGGTGATCTAGGGTAAAGAGCCACAAAATTAGGCCAAATAAACATATTTGAAGGTGCTGAAATTATGTTGAAAATCTGCTCATGTATGTGTTCCTTGCTTGTTACAAAGTACAATAATCTCTTATGCTCTTACCTGTGCTTTAATTGTGCTAAAAATATTGTATATCTCATATCCCTTCTTTCATTCTACCACTACCCTGAACCTCATTACTACCCTTGTAAAGTCCTTTTGATCCTTGGTGTTGCATGGTATTACTGTGGAGAGCAGATTGGATAATGAGCTTATGGGGTTCAGAATTATTGATTTTGCTCTAAGTGTGTGCGCATATACTTATTTGAGTGGCAGGGGTTGTTCTGATTTGGCATTCACACACTACACTTAAGGGTGTCATTGTGAGCTTTGCTTTCTCGTGAATCATGTGTGGAACTTAGATTGTGATTGTTGTGTTTCTTTGGAACCATATACGTTGGTGATTCTTTGAGGATATTGTTTGGAAGGCTAGTTGCTTATTTCCTGTTTCCTAAGTTGTAGTTTTATTTTGTTTTGCTCGAGGACTAGCAAAATCTAAGTTTGGGGGTATTTGATCAGTGCATAATTACATATCTTTTTGTACCCTTCTAACTTATGATTTGGTTATGTTTTTGAGTTAAACTTGTGCTTTTAATAAAGTTTGTGTATGTTTCAGTGTAATAAGGATGAGACTCATTACATGCATTTTGAAGACAAGTTAGCAAAACAGTGTCTGCAGATCAATCACATTCACGGATTAACCTGTACTCGCTTAAGAAGAACCAGATAATGAACCATACATCATTGGAAAGATACGGAAGTCTAGTTTCCGTAGCATTTTACGGTTCATGATTTGGAGTCTTCTAGAGGAAGTTATCCATGATTTAGCAGCTCAGGGTCAAAATTCGGCAGCATCTGCGTTACTGGGCCAAAAATGACATTTGAAGGTCTTTCCTATTTTTCCTTGAGTTGGGCTGCATATGCTTGGAAAGATAAGACAAAGGGCTTGAAGATCCATATTTTTCCAGGATTTTTTGGAGTGAATAACAAGCCCAAAATCGGCCCACAAACTGATTGCAATGCAATGTCATGCATGACTATCTAGTGGGATTTGTTGGTGAAGTGCACTAGCCAAAAGAATGAGTTTCTAATTACAAGTGCTATTGGCATAAACCATATTCAATTCAAATATTCCCCTTCCATTCTCCCTATAAATAGCACTCCAATTCTAAACACAACATCATTCAACAATCCATCACTTCACTTCATCCATTACTCATACACATTCAAATAGAGAGAGAGAGAGAGAGAGAGAGAGAGAGAGAGAGCTAGTTGCAAAAGGAGCAAAGCTTGGAGCTGTCTTGGGAATTCCTTGCTGCCGTCATCTAGTTCTTTTCTTCTCTTTATCCTATCTTATGTATTTCCATTCTATATTGTTTTTCAATTATTAAATATGAGTAACTGAATTTCTTTTTAGTTAGAGGTGAATTCGAAGCCATGGACATATGTTTTATATGAATTGATCACTTCCAGTTATGATTTCGTAAAGTATGAATGTGATTTACTTTTCTGTTTTATTCAGGACTTATTCTTGCATGTTTATTAAGGATGCATACTTAGTTTGCATGCAGGGATTTGATGCTAGAATATAAGGGAATTTCACCTAATCGTTATGAACTTATATTCACAAGTAGTAAAAGTCACTAGTCATGATTGTGTTAAGTAAATTCCAGGCAGGAGTATCATGCTTTTCATAGTTACAATTGCTTTGTCAAAGCTTATGATTTTCATAGAACTTAATGATCTTTGATATGTATCTCTATCATGCTGTTCATATAGGGAACTTGATAAGAATAATTTGATTGAGTCGCTGAGTCCAATTCAATGAACTTAGGAAAATCTGAGAGTTAATTAGTGCAGTTCACAATTAATTTGGGGCTTTGTCATTCGTACTTTATTAAAAGAGTAACTGGAGATCGATTTGTATGCATATGTTCCATGTGTGGAGAAGAATCCTCTAGCTATCCCTTAATCCATATTTCATTCACAACTTAGTTATTTACTGCTGTCAAATTTACTTTGGTCTAAATCATCCAACTCCCCCCCAATAATTGTTCCCTTAACTTAGTTCTAATTTAATAAATTTAATTTGTGTTGATTAGCATCCCTCCTAATCCCCGGAATAGAACGATCCCTACTTACTCGTACTACGATTGCATGATTTATAGGGTTTAATTTGTGCGTAAGTTATTTCTCACGCCAAGTCTTCTAGAGGAAGTTATCCATGATTTAGCAGCTCAAGGTCAAAATTCGGCAGCATCTGCGTTACTGGGCCAAAAATGACATTTGAAGGTCTTTCCTATTTTTCCTTCAGTTGGGCTGCATATGCTTGGAAAGATAAGACAAAGGGCTTGAAGATCCATATTTTTCCAGGATTTTTTGGAGTGAATAACAAGCCCAAAATCGGCCTACAAGCTGATTGCAATGCAATGTCATGCATGACTATCTAGTGGGATTTGTTGGTGAAGTGCACTAGCCAAAAGAATGAGTTTCTAATTACTCATACACATTCATTACTGATAATGGATGAAGCAAGTCAAAAATCGCCTCGGCCTTGGTTAGGTCAAAGGTGTAGGCCTTCGTTTCCCGAGCCGCAAACTTAGCGTCGGGAAGTTTAGTGCGGCTGTTGTCGGTCTTGACCAATCCCCTGCAGACGAATGGCTTATCGATGTTGACCTCAGCTGAACTTACGTCAATTTCGTCGCTCTCGGCCTCCGCAGGGCCGTCGGTTTCGGCATAGCTAACGACGGGGTTTCGATAGTAGGTCCCCTTTGACGCCGCTTTTTTCTGCAGCTCCTCTTTCACAAGGATGCGTATCGATCCACCTTGTTTCTCCGAGCAACGCGCCGGAGCACCGCCCAAAATCCGCCACCTACACCACCACTAACGGCCTTGTAGCTTAGGCCGTGAACCTGACGGTCGAGACCAGTTCCTTTCTCGGCCACAATCGTTTGATTAGAAGTCCAGACCAAACAGGCGCAACACTCCAAACACCTTCTACCCAAACACTCCACCGAACTCGACGCACGGTAGACCGTGCTGGCACGCCCGCGCACAAACCGCACTGCATCCAAAAGTAGGACTCCGTGTTAAACGCACGTCCCCTTGGCCCGGAGAATCAGGCCGAGAGATTTGCGCAGCCAACAAATTCCATATCATTTTGTACCCTTCTAACTTATAATTTAGTTATGTTTTTGAGTTAAACTTGTGCTTTTATTCTCTTTTATCTTTGTTTCAGTGTATTAAGCTTTGGGACTCATTTAATGCATTTTGGAGTCAAGTTAGCTCAACAATTGTGTCTGTGGATCAGTCAACTTCATGGATTATACTGTACTTGCTCACGAAGAACCAGATAATGATCCATACATCATTGGAAAGATGCGGAAATCTACTTTCTGGAACATTTTACGTTTATGATTCCGAGTCTTCTAGAGGAAGTTATTCAAGTTTTGGCAGTGTAAGGTCAAAATCGACCGCATCTGCGTTACTGGGCCAAAAATGGCATTTGAAGGTCTTTCCGATTTTTCCTTGAGCTGGACTGCATATGGATGGAAAAATAAGAGACAAAAGGCTTCAAGATTTATATTTTTCCAGAGTTGTATGAATGGAGGAACATGCCCAAAACGAGCCCAAAAGAATACTGCAATGCATTGATGTGCATGACATATGCATGAGGTGTTATTGATTATGGGAAAGTTAGGTGAAGCAGATTCAATACTTATAATTAGAGTGGAGTTTTGCAGCAGCCAAAGGAAATAAAAGAAGATGAAGTGGGAGCTGCAACACTAAGCCTAAAGACAGAAGGAATCGTTTTCAAATGCAATTGTGTGTTAGGTGAAGTGAGTGTGATCAATAAACTAAAACAAATACAATTGTGTGTTAGGTGAAGTGAGTATGATTAATAAACTCAATAGTATAATTCAGATTTTCACTTCCCCTAGGCCTATAAATAGTGAGGTTCTCCAAACTTGTAAACACACCCCAAGGGGGGAAGCTCTCAAACACTTCTCTAGAGCTCCCCTCCCTTCTCTCCCTCAAATTCTCTTAGTTTTCCTTTCTAGTTCTCAATTGTTGTAACAAAATTCTTTTGCTAAATTTTTCTTTAAGTTTTTCTGAGTTCTTCTTTATTTTTCATTGTAATGTAAATTCTTTTCTTAAGTATTCAAGTTTGATTATTTTCCAAGTTTCAATTATGGTTCTTGTTCTTATTCATTATGCTTATAAGTTAATATGCTAGTTTGAATGATTGATCGCCATTAAGGCTTGCATGTTAGCTATCTTGGTTTGAATTAAGAGTAGACACCATGCTTTAATTCGAATTGAACTATGAATAGGAAGAGTGTACAGAATTCGACAATCGGGATTAGATACGTACTTGGTTGTTTAAAATGTTCTTCTATGCTTAATAGATTCCTGATGCTTAATTTTAGGTTAGACAACAAATGATCAAATTAGGGAATTAGGAATACAAGGTTAGGGCCAGACACCATGGCTGAATCATACTTTAGCTAAAATCAATCCGTTAATCTAAATTGAACTTAGGAACTTATTTGCTTGAGTTAGTTATTTTCTTTCTTTCTTGTTTTCAATCCTTGTACTTTTCACAATCATCTTATATCTTGTTTCTATTTCTGTTTTGTATAGGGAATCGAATTGAATAAATCTATCATCAATCCTAGTGGGATCGACCTCGCACTTACATATGCTATACTACCAAATGGCTTGTGCACTTGCGAGATCACAAGTTAAGGATGCAGCTAAATCCATTTTGGCGCAGCTGATCCGAAGACAACACACTATCAAATGACTAGAGATTAGATCTTATTTGGAAATGTTCTCATATTTATACTTCTTTTCCACGAAAAGAAAAAGAAGGAATTATTATCTTTTCAATAGGGACTTAAGTTGGCTTAGTAATAAGTCTTTAGGAAGAAACTAAATGAGAAACGTAGAAACTCGTACCAGGAGGAATATAGCTATGGAACCCTTTAACCCCGTTGACATATTGTTTGACTTTGGGAGGGATCATTTGATGTTTCCAAAAGGAACCTTGCTAAACCAAAGTCACCAACATGGGCCACTACCTCATCAAGAAGAACATTGCTTGGCTTTAGATCACAATGAACGATGGCTGTTTCACAATGGTAATGGAGATAAGCTAAAGCAGAAGCAACATCAATAGAAATGTTCAGTCTTTGGATAACACCCAATCTCTTAATT
The DNA here is from genome assembly GCA_020226455.1 of Prunus salicina. NCBI lineage: Eukaryota > Viridiplantae > Streptophyta > Magnoliopsida > Rosales > Rosaceae > Prunus > Prunus salicina. Next base: position 20,676,911 of record CM035346.1, on the reverse strand, counting down.
TGACATTGCTCCTCATTACAGCTTCAAAATTATCGTGTCCACATTAACCTTGTTAAAAGTATGGAATGCTTAAGTTTAGATTTAGTATAGTAGTCATAGAAATTTTTACGGAGGAAAAAGTTTTGAGGTTTAGAGAAAGTTGTGATCATTAGAGGATCATCTTTTTATTGTTTGTTTGCGTGAACGTTAGTCATTGCCATGTCATGAGCAATGAGATGAAGTTCTCTCATATATGGAGAAAAATTCATGGAGACCCTAAACCCTAAACCCTCTTGGATACAACCATGAGTCTAGACTTCCATTATCCACGTACGCGAAAACTAGACTTCTGAACTCATTTCCCAAATTATAGATGTTTGAGCAGTCAGTTAGGATCTTTAGAAGATTATGATGCCCTATACCTCTTAAAGCTTTGCATTCATCAATGAAACTCTTGAAAGATCCTTGTTGTTGAAGGTTTAATACCTTAACAGCAACTATTGTTCCAATGGGAGCAAATATTTTCATCTCCAATTATAGCACGCCACGTGAAAAGAAGAATATCCCTTAAATTAATTAATTGAACCAATTTATTTGGTCAATTAATTAATAGGGATAATATCTTAATTATAGGATATTGTTGTACAAATAGCAACTTAAAAATTAAGCAACTATATGCACGTTTTAACTCGCAAGTGCACGAACCGTTGGTAGTTTAGATATGTAAGTGCGAGGTCGATTCCACAGGGATTGGTGATTGAATGATCCCTTTTAGTTTTCCTACACAAAACAGAAAAGAAAAAAAAAAGAACACAAAACAAAAAGAAAGAAAAGAACTAAGACAAGATGGTGAGGTTTTAGAATCCACGTTTATTGAAACTAATAACAGAAAAACAACATGAAACAAAAGAAATACAAGAAGAAAATAAAATACAAAGGGAGGAGAAGAAGATAAGGACAACATGCTAGAGATGGAAAAAATTCATCTCCATGGCTGCTAGGAGGCCAAAGCCTCCCAGCTGCTGCCTTCTCTCTGTTTGTGCCTAATAAATCACGGCCTTTGTGGCCGAGGAATCCTCCTCTCGGCCATGGCCTTTTCTCATGGGCTCAAAGAGACAGCAACATTTCGTTGCCTCTTGTTTTCGGACAACGAAGGAGAAAGCGCTAAGGCAAGATTTTCTCGGCCTCTCGAATAACCTCGCGGGCCGAGGCCGAGGAACTCGCAGGGCACGGCCAGGGAGATATTGACCAAATCATCACGTGGCCCCAGGGTCCCACGCTTCATTTAATGAAGTAATGCCTCTGTCCACCACAGCAAACCCACTAGGGCATGAAGCATTTAATGCATGAGGGCAGAAGGGAAGTGATTGAAATCAAGATTTTGTAATCAGGGTGGTTAGGTACAAACATTCCATCAAAGGTTCTTGCAACTGGCAGTCTCTTCACCAACCACTAAACCAGAGCATTTAATGCATTCCCACGGCCAGAGGTGCAGAGCCCTCGATCTGGGTAAAGGCCGAGATCTGCCGAGATTTATGGGGGTCACACCACCATGCTTCACGATCCCAAATGCTGATCAGACCCAGCCATGCTTGCCTTGATTAGACTCCACCATGCAGGTCTTGTCAAGCCTCGATTGTCTCTCCAAAGCTCCTACTATAAAAACCAAGCTCAAGACCACATGCAAGGGGTCCAACACCAAAAACCAAAAGCCTCCCACGGAGCAACTTATTTTTTCTGTCATGTACTTTCAATATTTTTACATGCTTTCTTAGGAGTAGTGATAGATTGTAAGCAACTTCCATTCATCAATATATCATACGACCCTTGATTTCTCAAGGCGCCGAAGCATCATCCTTGTTATCGCCTCACTCACCCCATATATCATACGACCGTCGCTCTCCGAGCAACGCGCCGGAGCACCGCCCAAAATCCGCCACCTACACCACCACTAACGGCCTTGTAGCTCAGGCCGTGAACCTGACGGCCGAGACCAGTTCCTTTCTCGGCCACAATCGTTTGATAAGAAGTCCAGACCAAACAGGCGCGACACCCCAAACACCTTCTACCCAAACACTTCACCGAACTCGACGCACGGTAGACCGTGCTGGCACGCCCGTGCACAAACCGCACCGCATCCAAAAGTAGGACTCCGTGTTATACGCACGTCCCCTCGGCCCGGAGAACCAGGCCGAGAGATTTGCGCAGCCAACACTCTCTTCTCTCCCTTTGTGGCTCTCAACTATCCCTCTCTTTGTGTACAATGAATGTGTAAATGATGGAATGATATCCTCCTTTGAATGAGCTAAAACTCTCTATTTATATACTTCAAATTCGTCCTCCCCCTTGGCTGGTCTCTTAGCTGCCCATGTGTGGCAGCTCATGCTTTGTCTCCCATGTGTGGTAGCTCATGCTTTGCAGCTGCCACAAGCTTTGCCTCCATGTGTGGTTGCTTTAAGCACATGGATTAACAGCTTCCCATGCTTTGCCTCCATGTGTAGTTGCTTTAAGCACATGGCTCAACAGCTGCCCATGCTTTGCCTCCATGTGTGGCTGCTTTAAACACATGGTTTGTCTGTGAACTAGATTCAGTGTTTGACATGGTGAGGGCTCCAGACTTATCCAATTGGGCTGAAATTTGGATATGTGATAGTAGACATCCATTGGAACATATTCTATCAAGGGTGTTGCCTCATCGGACTTGTGCAAGTAGCTGAAATGAGGCCTGCAAGCTGACCCACGAAAACTGGATTGAGGCCTGGTTTGTCTGTGAACCAGGTTCGGTATTTGACATGCTGAGGGCTCCAAACTTATCCAATAGGGCTGCATTTTGGATATGTTATATTAGACACCCATTGGAACAAATTCTATTAAGGGTGTCACCTCATTTGACTTGTGTAAGTAGCTGAACTGAGGCCTGGAAGCTGACCCACGGAAACTGGACTGAGGCCCGAATGTTTGACCTTGAGCTACTAAATCATGTCTAACTTCCTCTAGAAGACTCCAAATCATGCACCGTAAAATGCTACGGAAACTAGACTTCCGTATCTTTCCAGTGATGTATGGCGCATTATCTGGTTCTTTTTGAGCAAGTACAGGTTAATCCGTAAATATGACTGATCTGCAGACACAGTTTTTAAGCTAACTTGTCTTCAAAATGCATGTAATGAGTCTCAACCTTATTATACTGAAATATACACAAAACTTTATTAAAAGCACAAGTTTAACTCAAAAACATACCAAATCATAAGTTAGAATGGTACAAAAAGATATGTAATTATGCACTGATCAAATATTATCTTTATTTAAAAAGATAATATAATTAATTTAGATATTATCTAATAAGGAGATATAATCATCATCAAATTAAGAGATTTGAATCCTAATCAAATCCCTAATGGACTCAATATCTACAATTTGGGGAAAGAATAAACTCCTTCCTAATAAGAGTTTTATTCTCTATAAAACCCTAGCCTCCAAGGCTCCTATAAATAGATCGCTTCATTCATCATTTAAGGTACTTCAAAATCTAATTCTACAACTTGAGAAAATACTTGAAATTCTCAATCTCTCTCTCTCTCCCTAGCTGCCGGCGACACCACTACTGTCGCTTCCACACCATTCTCTTCTCTCCATATTTTAGATACATAGCTCTAGCCCCTACACACGGCTCTAGCCACTCGGTTCTCATCCTAGAGAAATCTCCGGACCCTTTTTTAGCTACTGCTTCACCTAGATTCAATCAAACTAACTTAGGCATCGGAGGGTCTATGGCCAACACCCCCCAGGTGTGATCTATTTACTCCAGTATTTTTTACAAGAATTGAGGAAGAGAGAGAGGGAAGATCAAAGGTTGAAGAATCACAAAACGAATATACTCCCGCGAGATTATTTGCACAAACAGTTCCATCACTAGGGATTACTCCTTTGTAAACAGAACCAAAACTTCCTGAACCAATCAGGTTGTCCATAGAGAATCCATTAGTCAATTCAAGGAGTTCAGAGTAAGAGATAACTGATTTCCAATCCTTATAAGAACGTGAAGTTATTGGTCCACCTCGTGACATTTTCACCTTTGAATATATAGCAATGGAACATGACAGAGCAATTATTGCAAATGCAAGAATGACTGCTTTTCGGGAAAATGGTCTTTGAGTGAATGGGGCTTTGCTGTTAAACCACACGCACTTATCAAGGGAGAAGAATCTGAAACGGATTCTTCTTAATCACAATAGTTGACTTGCTCTCCAAATATTTTGTAATTACTTCCATGCAAGGCTTTTACTATTTATATCTTTATTGTGCAATTATAATATTGTAATATTTACACAAAGTTGAACCCTCATGGCCTCTCAATCTTCCTCCTCCTCTCTTCCTGGTCCCCACTCCTCCCATTTCATCAAGCTCAACGACACCAAGTACCTTCTCTAGCTCCGACAAATAAAACCTTTTCTCATTGGCCGAGGATTGTGGAAATATGTTGATGGCTCCTTTTCAACCTTCTCTCTTTTTGCCCCTACTCGCACCCTCTCCTAACCAAAAGCACCTGATCTTCCTCAACCTAATCTTGGTTATGAAACATGGTTTCAACAAGAGCAACTCATTGTCAGTTACATCACCAGCACTCTATCTGAATCAGTGTTGTCTCTCACCATTGGCTGCAACTCCTCAAAAGCAATTTGTGAACCAAACAGGCCCTAGGTGTGCATATGAGCCAACAATTCAAGAAATGTGGTTTTATGAATGAATTGAATCAAATATTAATTTCTAAATTTATGTGCTTAAATTTGGGTTGTAATTTAATCATAAATTTTTACATTGGGTTGTAATTTTAAGATTGTATGTTGTCATTGAATGTATGTTTAGTTGTTTGTTGCAATTGTGATTGTATGTTGTGATTGTATGTTTGGATTATGATTATGTGTTTAGATTGACTTGAATGTGAAGATAAAATATTTGATAGGTAAAATATGAATTCTTGACTCAAATTTGCCTTGCTTGCTATAAAAAAACTCAAGAAAAAAAAAAAGGATTTGGTCCTAACTGAAAATTAGAACTAAGGCCCCGTTTGGGATTGTTTTTTTTTTGGCCAAAAACCTGCTTCACTTTAAAATTAAGCAGTTTAAGGTATTTGGTAAAAATAAAATATCAAGATTATTTTAAAAGCAGTGGCCTTTTGACAGTAGCTTTTTAAAGCAGGCTCTGGGTTACTTTTCAAAGCTGCTTTCAAAAGAAGGAAAAATGAACTTTTGATGAATTTTTTTAATTCCCAAAATACCATCATTCATTTTAAAAAATGACACCACCTCCACTTCCACATCCAACTCCACCACTTGCACCACCACATTCACTACCTCCACAACCACTGCCACCACCACCACCACATCCTTCTCCTCCTCATCCTCCTCCACCGCCACTGCCACCACAACCACCACCTCCTCCACCACCTTCACCACCACCTCCTCCACCTCCACCACCACCATGCTGCCACTACCACCACCACCACCACCTTCACAATCGCCATCCCCACCACCACCACCACTACCTCCACTCCATCACTACTACTACCACCACATGATTAGTACATAACACTTTTAACATTATGTCTATTTTAGTCATTATTCACAGTTACAACAATTTTATACTAAAATTTACCAAACGGTTTTGACACTACTTTTTATACTAACAGCACTTTAAAAATATTGTTTACCAAACATGGAGTTGCTTTACTTTACAGCTAATTATTTTCAAAGCACAGCAAAAGTAAATTTTTTTTTAAAATAACAACAATCCCAAATTGGGCCTAAATCGAACCTCTTTAGATCAAAATTAGTTCGGTTTTACAGCACAATTTTACTAACAATCGAAATGAAAGCGAACTGTATTTTTTAGTTACACTTTTGGTTCTACTTCTAAGTGCAATCCATACCGAACCTTATTTTAACCACCCTTAAGTAATAAAATAATAAAAGCTATTAAAATAGAAATGAAATTGCCGATTTCACCTATGTGTCTTCTCTCACTTACTTTTATATAAAAACATATATATATATATACAAACGATAGTCTAAATGATTCTAATTTCCATGGAGAGGGACTTGAACTTGGGTGCAAGGAGAGATGGTTCACTGCCCTGGCCTACCCCACATTTGGCTCCCTCATTGGTCCGCCTGGGTTGAGTGAGTGGGCAAGTCCACGATTATGACGAGCTCATTGCCTGGTCAGTGTTCAGCCCCCTTCTCTATTTGTTTCCTTGCTGTAGTGTCCAAGTGTCACTGTACCTCCAGATTTTGTGCAAAAATGAAATTGTTTTTGCGTTATCATATATATATCAATGTATTTGCAAAAGCAGAGCATGTGCTAATAATAGCCTCGGCAAAATATTACATAAAACTAATTTCTTTTACATTGCAATCATCATCATCATCATCTTCTTCTCCTTGTTAAATTGAGATATGAACCCCGGACTGCATTCATTTTGTTGACGACAACATCCATAAGCATCCGCCTGTCGGTGATATGGCAGAGCATGTGATCCCTATTTGCATCACTGAAGCCACGCATTCCTCCAATCTTTTTACTTTGTCTGGGCCAGGATCCTTATATCTCGCCATGGGTCTTTCTTGTATGTCAATTTCATATTTGTGGTCATGTTCATCATCATCCTCCTCGTCATCTGTTTCAAGCAGCAATGAAGGCTCAACTATGTCCATGGCATGGTCAGGGAAAGCCATGGCTGTGAATTGGTGAATGCTTAAAGCATCTTTGAACATGTCATCGGTTGGTCTTTTTCCTGTGAACATTTCTAGCAACAGTATCCCATAGCTGTAAATATCTCCCATTATGGAAACTTGGCTTCCCATGCCATACTCTGCATGTCAATGCATACATTAGGATGTTGTAGTTGATGGACTTTTAGAATTTATCTTATATATTTCAAAATTTTCTGATACTTCTTGTCTAGTAACAAAAGAGTCAGCAATCTTTTTTATCAAAAAGTTATTAGGAAGTGAGGATTTTAAATTTATACCTGGAGGAATGTAGCCTATGGAACCCTTTAGCCCAACTGACATGGTTTGAATTTTGGTGGGATCATTTGATGCTTGTAAGAGGAACCTTGCTAAACCAAAGTCACCAACATGGGCTACCATATCTTCGTCAAGAAGAACATTGCTTGGCTTTAGATCACAATGAACAATGGCCGTTTCACAGTGGTGGTGCAGATAATCTAGTGCAGAAGCAACATCGATTGCGATATTGAGTCTTTGGATAAGGCTTAATCTCTTAGGCTGAGATTGCTCATCTCTTGGATGAAGCCATTGGTCTAGAGTTCCATTTTCCATGAACTCCAAAACTAGACTTTTGAAGTCATTGCCCTGATTATCAGTACTGGAGCAGACAGTTACGATCTTGAGAAGATTACGATGCCTTATACTTCTTAACGCTTTGCATTCACCAATGAAACTCTTGGAAGCTCCTTCTTGTTGAAGGTTTAATACCTTAACAGCAACTACCGTTCCATCACTAGGGAGTACTCCTTTGTAAACAGAACTGAAACTTCCCGAGCCAATCAGATTGTCCACAGAGAACCCATCAGTCGCTTGAAAGAGTTGAGAGTAAGAAACACCTGATTTCCAATCCGTATAAGAACGCGAAGTGACTAGTCTATCTCTTGAATTTTTCACATATGACCAAGCAGCAAAGGAGCATGACAGAGAAATTAAAAATGCTAGTGCACAAGTTATAGGGATGAATACTTTTGGGGCAAGTAATCCTGGAGGTGAATGGCGCTTTTTGCTAGAGCATGCAGGAAGAAGGAATTCTGGAATTCCACCACATAGTCTATTATTTCAAAGGATTGAGACACCTCTTGCATTTGAAAAGATCCCTTCTGTAGGCAATTCACCATCAAAATTGTTATGAGAAATATTCAGATGCTTAAGAGATCCAAGATTTCCTAGAAACTCAGGAATTTTCCCTGATAAGTTATTACGCGAAATGTCTATTTCTTCCAAGCCTCTTAAACTTTTTAGTGTTTGAGGAATTGATCCTTCAAGTTTATTACCTTGCAAATGAAGACGCTCCAAACTAATACACCGACCGAGGGTTCCTGGGATCTCACCTGATAACTTGTTTTCTGAAACATCTAATTCCCCAATACTTTTCAGATCACCCACTTCAGATGGTAGTGAACCAGTCAAAAAATTGTTAGATATGGATAAAGAAATTGAAAGGGATGAAAGCCCAATAACCTCTTTAGGAATGGTGCCATTTAGATTGGTACTTGAAAGGTTAAGTATCTGTAGATTTTTGCAGTTCCCGAAACTTGGTGGTATACTTCCCCCAAACTTATTCTCTTCCATGAAGAGCCTTGTCAATGAAGTCAAGTTACCTAGGGAGGATGGAACTGGCCCAGAAAATTGGTTAACATTCAACCATAAACCCTGTAACTTCTGAAGTTTCCCGATTAGATCAGGGAGACTACCACCCAAATAGTTATCTTCTAGTCCAAGAAGGGTCAAGTTTATAAGATTTCCAATGCCGTTAGGGATGCTTCCATGTATCAAATTGGTCCCCAGAGTAAGAATTTTTAGTTGTGTAGAAAGGTTGGCAATTGATCCCGGCAATTCTTCTCCAAAATGATTACCATAAAGACCCAACACCTCAAGACTAGTACAATTAGCTAGGAAACTGAGAAAATTCAGGTCACCAGTTTTCCCACTTCCAAGTCTATTTGATAATCAACCGAGTCCAAGTAATCTCTTACCTGTGCTTTAATTGTGCTCAAAATATTGTATATCTCATATCCCTTCTTTCATTCCACCACTACCCTGAACCTCATTACTACCCTTGTAAAGTCCTTTTGATCCTTGGTGTTGCATGGTAATATTGTGGAGAACAGATTGGATAATGAGCTTATGGGGTTCGGAATTCTTGATTTTGCTCTAAGTGTGTGCGCATGTACGTATTTGAGTTGCAGGTGTTGTTCTGATTTGGCATTCACACACTACACTTAAGGATGTCATTGTGAGCCTTGGTTACCCTTGAATCATGTGTGGAACTTAGATTGTGATTGTTGTGTCTCTTGGGAACCATATATTTTGGTGATTCTTTGAGGATATTGTTTGGAAGGCTAGTTGCTTATTTCCTGTTTCCTAAGTTGGTATTTTTCTTTGTTTTGCTCGAGGACTAGCAAAATCTAAGTTTGGGGGTATTTGATAAGGTCATAATTTCACACATTTGCATGCCTTCTTTGCTTAGTAATTTTGTTTAGCTTCTCTTTATTTTGAGTCTCTTACCTATGTTTGTGTGTTTTGTAGGTTAAGACAGCAAGGGATCACATTTGATACAATTCATGCATGTTAAGGGCTGATTGGCACAAAAGGAATATGAGCTTAATGACATAACCAATTTGGGCCACACTCCTTATCAGTCCAATTTCGTGGGTCATCTTACAGGCCTCATTTCAGCAACCTACACTACTTGGATGAGGTGACATTCTTCACAGAAGTTGTTCCAATGGGTGTCTAGTATAACATATCCAAATTTCGGCCCAATTGAAGACATCTAGAGTCCTTAGCCCATCAAACACTGAACCATGTTCAGAATATGCATTGGATCCTCTTTTCAGCCTTGGATCCCCTTTTGAGCTTTGGATCCTCTTTTGAGCCTTGGATCCTCTTTTGAGCTTTGAATCATCTTTTGAGCATTGGATCCTCTTTTGAGCTTTGAATCATCTTTTGAGCCTTGGATCCTCTTTTGAGCATTGAATCATCTTTTGAGCATTGGATCCTCTTTTGAGCATTGGATCCTCTTTTGAGCATTGCATGTTGAGCAATTAAGAGAGAGCTACACCAGCCAAAGGGGAGGACGAAATTTCTCTCTATAAATAGAGAGCTACACAGACATCCACTTCATCCATGAATTCACTTCATCCATTACTCACACACACATTCAGATTCCATCATCCACCACAAAGAGAGAAGAGAGCTAGTTGCAAAGGAAGGAGAGCTTGGAGCTGTCCTGGGAACTACATTGCTGCCAGCTAGTTTTTCTCTTCTCTTTATCCCATCTATGTATCTCTTATCTTCTGTATTCATTGTTATGTCTAGCTAATCTATTTAGTTAGGGCTTAGGATGAAGCCCTAGTCATGAATATTCAATGTTATGAATGGTTTATAGTTAATTGATTTCCTTGCTTTCATTATCAAGTTGTTAATCTCCAGTTTACCATGTGCTTGATGTATGCTTTCTTGGAGTAGCTAACTAGGATTTTATGCATCTAGCACAGGTTGGGAAGGGGTTTAGATTCACCAATTCTACTCTCCTTTCACAAGCAACACATGAATGGCCTAAGAACCATTCAAGGGGTTAACAACCATAGGTTGACTAGGACAGATACCATGTTCTAGGACTTGTGTGATTATCATATTCTCAAGGAACTTAATGACTCTTGTATGCTTTATTCTAAGTAGATACCATGCTTAGGTTGCATATTAGAGATCACGTGTTGTGTAGATACCATGCATAATCACATGCCTTAGGAGAATCATGCATCCTGCACCTAGATACCATAGGCTTGTATGCGATAATCTATTGATGGTGAACCTTGAGTCCATTTCTATGCATTCATAACTTGGATAGGAAAACTAGTGGTGGATTCCAAGGCTCTAACACCTCTCAATCTTTGTTTCACAACTTGTTCATTGCTGCCAGTATTCACTTTCGAGCACTTTCATTTCATGTTCTTGTTCTCATTTCAAAACAACAAAACCCCCCCATTTCGAGTGCGTGTGTGGTGCTAGGATTCTGTCCTAGACCTTGAGTAATTAGCAAGAGGCATTGTTGAATTCGACCTTGCCTTTAGCTAGTTAGTCAATTACTTTGTTTTATGTTTTTCTAGCATTCTAAGTAATTTAACTTGCAACCAAGTTACCATTCTCCGTGGGATCGACCTCGCATTTACATAAGCTATACTATAAACGATTCGTGCACTTGCGAGAATTAAAAGTTGCTGTTTTTAATAACTCATTTTAGTTGTTAAGAATAGGCTCAACATCCATCACAAACATATCCTTTTCCAATAAAGACATCGTTTCTAGTAATAACAATCCTATTCTACTCCATTACAATTTTGTATCCTTGTTTTACTAAGGATGATCCACTGATAAGGTTTCTCCTCACTTCAGGAACATGTCGCACATCCTTGAGAGTTAGAGTCTTCCCAGATGTCATCTTCAATTCCACTTCTCCTATTCCACGTACTTGTGCGACGATGTCGTTTCCTAGGGTTACACTTCCTCCACTTGAGTTCTAGTAATTTTTGAAAAATCGTTTGTCAAAACACACATGTACGTTTGCCCCAAAATCTAACCACCAATCACTATTACTTAAATATGCGACATTAACTAAAGGCTTAAAACTATACCTTAGATTGGGTTCGTCTTGATCATCTTGATCCACCAAAACATTCACTTGGGCTTTAGGACCACTTTGTCCTTTGTTCCACTTAGGCTTGGGCTTGTAGGGCTCGGTCTTCTTGTAATGACAATCTTTGGTCCAATGATTTGTATTCCACAAACGAAGCATGGTTGATCCCTATTGCCATTGGAATTGTTATGGGGTCTATTGTGTTGGCGATTTTGGTTTCAGTTGAATTGATTATGGTTGGGTTGACTATTTCTGTTTATCCTCTTAAAAGATTTCCTTATGGATTGGAAACGATTCCTATTGTTTGAACTTTCCACTAGGTTCACGTTTGTCTTTTCTTCCTTAGGCTTGTTACTTGATCTATGTTTCTCTTCAATCCTAAGAGAGTTTAAAACTTGGGTTAAGGTTAAATCTCCTTGTTTGTGCCTAAGGGTTTTTGCAAAGTTTGACCAACTTGGGGGTAATTTATCTATGAGACAAGAGACTTTAAACTCTTCACTAAACTTAGTACCCTTAAGTTCTATTTTCCTTAAAAAATCTTGGTACTCATGAATTTGTTCACTTACAGTTTTATTCTCAACCATCATATAGTTATTAAAGTTTGAGATTGTAAAACGATCTATTCCCGCATCTTCTATCCCATATTCAGCTTCTAATTCATCCCACGAAGTTTTTGCATTTTTTGTATCTTGATAAACATCATACAGATCATCAGAGAGAGCACTAAGGATTCTGTTATGGCAATGATATTCTAATTCTTCTTTTGTCATCTTCTCCTTAGTTTTAGAAGTGGTTTCAGTAGTTTTATCAGGTGTGGTTTGATCTTCTAGGGCAGAAACTAACCCTAAAACAGTTAACCAATGTTTAAGTTGTCTTTGCCACCTCTTAAAATTTGTCCCATTAAATTTTCTGGTTTAAGACTATTGGTTTCTACACTATCCATCTCAATTCCAATGAACAATAATGAAGCAATAAAATCTGAAATTTAAATGTAATAGAAATTAAGATTGAATAATAATCAAACAATTGGTAGACAAACAATAACTTAAAGAAACAAACGTGCCAAGTTTATGACAAAATATCTAACGGTTACAAAATCTGATGTACTTAATTGACTTTTAAAACTAATTTTATTAAGATTTTGAAATTTGTTTGAAGTTGGTAAACAAAACGTGTGAGCAATTAAAACACAAGCAAAACTGAAACGAGTAACTAAAACTTTCCAACAGTGGTACTTAAGGTTTTTAATAATAACTTTTATAAGTGTTTTTTTTAAAAAACAAAAGTGCAGACCAATTAGGTTAGAGGTTTAATATTGGTAAAAAGGTTTTCTTTAATGGTGTGTTTGGATGAAGTAATTCTAATTTCCATGGAAATTGTAAATGACGGAATTTCCAATTACATCATTTAAAAATTCCGTTAATTGCAAATTTCAGCGTTTGGATGTCATATATGCGGAATTTAAGAAATGACAGAAATTACAATTTCACCTGTTTGGATAGTCATCACATAATTAGAATTTACGTAAGAACTTTTTTTTTTTTTTTTTACAAGAGTCTTGTATAAAATCTGATAGGAATAATTAGCATAGTTCAACACATTATTATTATATAAATAATTAGAAAGACTTGTGATGTACGAAAATGTCTAATAGCACATACCTCAATTGTTACCAATGTAAAGAATTGCAACTGTAGCTTGTCTAACTTAAAAAAGCATAAATCACGTAATTAAAAAAAAAAATGAAGCTAATCATCCCGAACAATGTTTCAACAAAATAGCAAAAATTAAAAATGTCAACTGAATATAAAATGTGTCTACGCTTTTGGTGAAATAAACATCAACACCATTCCCTTCTTTCTCTCAGTTGGAATTGTCTTTAACATGAGAAACTGTTTTTCATTTTCTATAAACCAAGAGCATGCCTTCAGTTGTTCATCTGGACTAAGATCTGGAATTGCATTGACTTCATTATATACTTCTGTTGGATCAAGCTTTTGTGTAGTAGAATTGATAAAGTGTTCCAAAGATGAAGCCATTTTAGCCACTGAATCAGCAAGAACATTAGTTGTACCTCTTTTTTTTGGTGGGGGAATATCAGAAGGTTTTTGATTTCTTCTCTTTGGACAACTAGAGCTGGGTGAAACATCATCAACCTGACAACTCTCAAAACCTTGAGTATCACTTTCCAAATCAACAATATTATTGGGATCACTCTCAGGAGTCATAACCTCAGCAGCTTCTGCACATGTTTCAGCACCCTCTCCCGTAGCTCTATCTTTGCCACATAAATCCACTATATCATCCCAGTTTGCAATCACTTTAAATCGAAAAGTTCTAGCATCTTCATGAGACTATCAAGCAAAAAATCAAAGTTAACCATTTATTTACCACAATTTTAGTCATACAAAAAGATATAATTGCATTATAAATTACCTTCACATACTCATTCCAAACATTGTCTTCATCTACACTGATCATCTTCTTTGTTGCATCCCAATTGAATCCACTCTGACTTAATATATCACTGACTATACCATAAAACCTTTTCCAGGTTTTAACACGATTTCTTATGTTATCAGCACTTACTTCAATATCAAATTGCGCAGACAATATGGCAGCAGCGGTGTTATAAGCAACTGCTTTCCAACCACCATCTCCTTTATGACCGATCTGACGTTCTTCTCTAATCTTTCCCAACTCCAGCCATTACCTAGTGTTTTGTTAAGGCTAGAAGAATGGCCACGTAATCTTTCTATTCCATTCATGGTTTTTGTTCTACTGAGACCAAAATATAATTAGGCAAGCATGACAGTTGTGACTTTATGCAATGAGAATCAAAATACCACTTTACATACAGGTAAGGTGGCTCACCATAACCAGTATTAAGCACATTCAAACTTCCAGGAGATGTCAAACATTGACTGCAATCATTATCAGTTACAACTAACACACATCCAATAGCCCAGAAATAATAAAGGACATCAGGGAAGAACCCAAACAACTAAAACAAATGAAAATAAAGAACCAAAACCAAAGGAACAAAACAAAGTCCAAAGTCCGCATTTAATAAGTACTCTGATACCAATATGCAATGTGATTGAAAACAACGTTTATACTAATTTTAACACTTTCCCACCTTCTTTGTGATATTGAAACAAAAAACCAACTCTCACAAAACATATAAAGCACAAAAAGAAAAAGAAAAAAAACAAACAAACAAAGAGTTAACATATAAAGCACAACCAAGCACATATAAAGCATTTGGGACCTTTTCTTATTTTTTGGCCTCTACAAACATAGCAGGAGGGCTAGCTGCCTATTCTAATAGCCTCATGGCCATGTTCCAGATCTTTCTATCAGTCTTTGAGGTTTGACAACTAGTTCCATAAACAATTCACTTCAGTCCCATGAAAGAAAGAAATCTTCAATTAGTTAGATATAGCCCTTGATAAATATTAAAGGGACCTCTCCACCTAATGACGTAAATTTTTTGGCTTGTATACTTATTTATTACTTTTTTAACAGGGTATGATTCCCTGTTAAAAAAGTATCGACAAAGTGACAAGTTAGCAGCTATATTTGACTTGGCTGGTTTCGATGCATTCAGTATAAGCTGCACGTAGTTTACAGCAAACTATGTGTTATGCATTGATATTTTAAAGCAATCACGAAAACCAGTTTGGTTTTGGTTAGTTGCGGCAATTCTAAGCCTTCTTAATGACAGAATAACAAATATCTCTATATCAGAATATAACTATTTTTTTCAAGACAGTGATAAACAAGTTTTCTTGTAAGGTCACGACAAATAAAAGCATGCTCTGCTCTATCTAATACCCAAAATTCTAATGGAAAGCAAGTTGGTCATGGATATTATGTGTAACTGCACAAGAGTTTTGGGTTTGGTTATGTGATTTAGCTAGAATGTGTCTTGTACCATTTACACTCTCATAATGAAGAACAAATATCATTCTCAAAATATTTGCGAGGTGAAGGCTCCACTCTTTTTTAACAAGTAAATTGCATAACATGTACTCTGTGATGAGTGTAAAAGATAGTCACATCACATGGAAAAATACCATGACACACCTTTCCATTGATTTCAACCTCATATGATTCCATGATCGACAAAGTGACAAGTTATCAGCAATACAATCAATACAAACACAAATATAACACAAAGCACAACCAAGCACATATCTGGGGCAAGCACAAGGAGAAGAACAGAGCTTTATTATCTTGTAAATAAAATTCAATTAACTGAAAAAGGAAAAATAGAGAGAGAGAGACCCATGTCTTGTTTTCGAGAATGATCAAGAAACAGATTCAGTTCAAGGAAGAATCAGAGAAAAAGCAAAGAGGAATTCAAACTAAACAAATTTTGAATATGGACATCAATTCAGAGAAAAAGAGAGAGAAGCCCGAAGAAAACACTTGAGAGAGAGAGAGAGAGAGAGAGAGAGGACTTACCGAAAAGTCGAAGGCGCTTGAGGAATAAAGGCGTTCGGTGAATGGAGGTGAGAAAGTTGACCTTGCGTATGTATATGTCTCTACACTCTGTCTTTCTTACCTTGATTGGAAGAGCAAATATTCTTGTCAGATTGAAAGACAAAGAGGAGAAATAAAATAAAAGCAAAACCCTGGTTCTACAGATGAAAAGAATCAATATAGTAGACAAAAAAGAGGCCAATGGCAAGGAAAGAAATTGAAACTGAAACTCACCAGAAAACTTAGCAGAACACCATCAAGAGAATACCCATGGCACGCAGGCTTGTTCTCTTTGAAGAAGATAGGTTATTCCTGAAATTTTGGCAGGGAGAAGATGAAAAATTTGGCGGGTAGAAGATGAAAATTTTGGCGGGCAGAAGCTAGGTTATCGTGGGTAGAAGATGAAAATTCCCTCTCTGTTGGGAATTGTACAATTCCACCTATTACCATGGAATTTCAACTCGGGATTTTAGATGTGCAATTCCCATGATATTTTCCGCGTGTAATTTGGCAAATCCTGAGTTAATTTTGCCAAACGCTGAACTTTCCCTTTTCCACGCTCCAAATCCCGACTTTTATTAAAATCCCAAGTTATTTTACCGCATCCAAACACACCGTAAAGTTGGACTTTAAAACCTTTACTGTGAAAAAGTGTTGCTGACCTTTTTTTTTATATATATATTTTTTAATAATTGAAAAACCTTGACTTTGGAATTTAAAGCTGTAGTTTTGAAAAACTTATAGACAAGCAATAATAGGAAAAACGCAGCTAATGAAGACAGATAGTATTTACTATTTGGAGAAACTTATAGCAACAACAAATACGGTAAGAATAATTTTAACATATAAAGGCTTTAGATTGTTATCAAAAAATTGTGGTTTTTCTTCTTTTGTAAAAAACGTTTGTAAGTAAAAGAAAATATATTTTCCTTTTCTATAAAATTCCTTTACAAAACTTTTAGATATAAATAATATATAAAATAAAGATTAAACAGAAAGTAAAATAAAGAGACAAATAAATAAATAAATAAAAGATAAGATTAAGAAAGCAAGCCTGGTATAGTGAAAGCACGTCAAAGACGCTATCCTAAAGCCTTTATAGCCTCCCTACGTGCAGGTAATGACGGTCTCCAAGACTCCAAGATACGACCCCAATACACAGGCTTAAGGTCCCCTATGAGCACGTTTACAGTCGGATATAAATCTCCAAGCCACAGAACCGTTGCCCAAAAATAATATAGAAAGTATGGAATATATGAAAGTATGAGAATAGAGAAATCTGATTGTAGTATATTGAAATGTGAAGGAGGAGAGGCCTTTTATAGGCATCCAATACTCGTAACCTTCAGTCACATTTAACCAGAAAAGTTGGTGGCAATGAATAGAAAATAAAAACTGAAAAATAAACAATTTGTAACTCCTATAATAAATAAAAGAAACAGCTAGCCAAAATTAAAACAGAACATAAAACGTTTTAAAATTTTAAATCCTTTCAAATAATAACAATTTGATGCATCTTTACTTATGAGTTAGTTTCTTTTTTTCGTTGGTTGTATGAGTTTGCAGTTTTGGGCGTAGATTTGAGGTCATCATTGTTCAGGTCAGCAACTCTGTGTCTTTTGGCGAGGCAGATTTAAGCGGTGTTTTGGTTTTATATGATAGATTTGCTGTTGCTTCATGGTATGTGACTAGATTTATGGTTTGTTACTTGTGAGGTTTATTCTATACCATTGATGTCAACCCTTATTGTGATCCAGCGCGTAAATTGGCGGACAAGTATTGAACCATCGGTTTTCCATTTGAGCCAGCGAATGGAGAAGTGAACACAAGACCATTTGAGTTTTTGACAGAGAGGTGATGGATTTGGATGGTCTTTTCACATGCATAGCTGGCATTATTTTTGACAAGCCTCGAAGATGGAAAGGTTTTGTAACTTTGAAATAATTTGTGGGCAAATGCATGGTCATGGACATGGTTGGAGATAGGCCTGGGCACGGTTCGGGTCGGGTCAAATTTTGGCCGACCCGAGAGGCCAAACCGAAGGAAAGCTCGGGTCTCGGTTCGGGTCGGGTCTAGTGTGAAACCCGAAAATGGGCCGAACCGGAAATGGGCTCGGTTCTCGGGTCGGTTCTAAGGTTCTGATCGGGTTTGGGCTTGAGCCCATTTTTATCATTTTCAAAAGCCCAAATCTTATTTATTTTCGGCAAAAAAAAAAGCCCAAATCAAATTTTTTAGCAAAACAAAGCCCAAATATAACCTGAATTATTCAACCCATCTATAACCTTTTTTTTTTTTTTTTTTTTGAGTGATATAACCTGTTTTTTTAAAGTTTCTAAATTGAGTCACAATCACAAGCATCATCCAACTATCAAATTAGTTGGTTCTTACATCCCATGACAAAAAATACAAGCAAAGCACCAAATTATATTTTACATCCCATGACAAAAAATATAAGTAAAGCAGCAAATTATATTTTACAACCCATGACAAAAAATACAAATAAAGGAGCTGCAGGTTTGAACAAATGATACTAATGGCATATTATCACTTACCAAACAGATTCACGTGTATAAGGGAGCTGCAAAAAAATACACTTGTATCAGTTAAAAATGCAACCACTGATACATATTTAATGCAAATAGATCAGTAACTCTAATTCTATTAATAAAAATTCATGGCCAAAAAGAAAGAATCTGGAACCCGAGCAAACAAAGAAAAACTCAACCGAAGGATTAACCACATATTAAAAACCCCCTAACTGAAAAGCTTTAGCCACATAGTTTAGAGAATGATTATGGTTCCTCTTCTTCATCATCCTCCATATACATGAACATTACCCATGAACTCATGTCAGATTAAACCACACGAGAGAAATTATCAAAGAACTAAACCCTTAATAAACCTTAACCTAAAAGAATAAACATGAACCATATCATATGAATTAAACCAAAAATGACAACAAAAAATTCAAATAAAATAAAAGGCCTGATTTTGATCAAAGTTTATACCAGAAACAGAAAAGAATCACATAGCCCATTAAAGATTAAGCCAAAAAAAACAATCACAGGAATTAAAAACTAAGCCAAACCCCAATACTTCAAGATGTTAAATTTTTATTTCCATCAATATTTAATCAACCAAATACAAAATGAAGCATCAAATATCAATCCCACCGAAACAGCAGCAAGTCTATCTATAACCACAAAAAAAATGTCAGAACCAATATCTCATTAACAGACTTTTATCCAAGTCCTTAACACAAAGACGCACATATAAAGTTAAAAACAACATACCATTGATTTGGATTGAAGAAAAATTAGAAATAGCATAGGGTTTATACAGTGTCTTAAAAAGCACGCATCAAATATCAGTCCCACCGAGCAGTAATCTTCACTTTTGTCAAATATCCATACTTTTTCAAAGTTAAAATAAAAAGATGCCGTTTTTTTTTTAATTTTTCCCTACAGATCAACCAATGGGTACTCAAATGAAGAATATTGAAAATAAAAGTGAAGATATCACCAAGTAGTTATCTTCACTTTTGTCAAATACTTCAAGCTAAACTGAAATTTCAGATTAGTGAGCAAATCACAAAGAGCCATCAAACTAAATTGAAAATATTGAAGAATTGACGAAACTGATAGCAAAAGAACCAGATTACTGAAAGCAAAAGAACTGAAAGCCATCAGATTACTTACTGCATCAGACCTGAAGCTCGATCTGGGTCTTCAGCTATGGGGGATTGCTGTCAAGGTGCTTCTGGTTCCTCCTTGTCAGAAAGAGAGGTGTAGAGCGCGAGAGAGGAGAGGGAGGTGAGAGAGAGAGGTAGAGGGGGTGAGTGAGACAAGAGATAGAGAGAGCGACGATGACAACGATGACGCCGTAGCGGTAGTCGTCGCCGTCGATTTGGTGAGGACGACAGGAGCGGTGAGATCGAGAGAGAGGCGGCGAGTGTGAGTTAGGGCTGAAAGAGAGAGAGATGAATGAGAGTGAACGAGTTAAGTTAGGTTACTTTGTGAGGGTAATGCTCCAGTGCAAGCAGACGCCGTATAAACTCTTCTTTAAGCCAATCAGACAATGACACATGGAAAATGCATATATAATTAAATATTATGCGGTTCGGTTCAGGTCCATCGGTTCAAAATTTTTTAGACCCGAAGCCTGAACCGAAGTCAACGGTTCGGGTCAGGTCCAGCGTTGACTTTTTCGGTTTGGTCAAAAAAACCTCCTTTTTCGGTTTGGTTTGGTTTGGTTCGGTCGGTTCATTCGGTTTATCGGTTTTTTTGCCCACCCCTAGTTGGAGAATAATGTGATGTGCTCTTCCTAAACAAGACAATCACTTGATTTCGGTCTTGAAATTAATTAACTGATAAATGAAAGAAATAACTATATCTCAAAAGAGAAAAGAAAATGAATAAAATAAATAAATAAAGTAGTGACTGGTGAGTTGATTGAAATTATTAGATTCCTTCTCGAGCGTAGTGAACTGAGATCAACTCCATCTAGTCACTTCACTTCGTAGTGAACTAAGAGCAGAGCAGATTTTTTACATCCAATAGTAATAGCAAGCTTTCCCATAAAACTCAACCAAGCTTTAGAGTTAATTCAGACATGGCTTCTCTTCATGACAGTCCAGCTTCCATACCCCATTTCTTAAGGATCATTCTAGATAAGACTTCTAAGAAGACCAGAATTGTAAGCACCTCTCTCTCTCTCTCTCTCTCTCTCTCTCTCTCTCTCTCTCTCTATTACTATGCTTAGAATGTTTTCTCTTAACATGTTCTGTTCTGCAGAAAATTCCAATGAAGTTTTTGATGAGATATGGAGAGAATTTATCAAGTCCAGTACATCTTAAGCTTCCAAGTGGTGCAGAAATGGAAATAGAACTCAGAAGATCCAACGATGGTTGGGTTTGGTTTGACAAGGGTTGGCCAGAGTTCTCAAAGTTGTGCTCTCTTGACTATGGTAATTCACTAGTCTTTGGATATGAAGGGAACTCCAACTTCTCTGTGTTTATATTTGATAAAACTGCTACAGAAATTGAATATCCTAAGCCCGAGATGGAAGAAACTGATTCTGATTCTGAAGAAGATGATGATGATGATGAGTCAGGCCATGCCAGAGGAGAAATCAAAAGTACGTAATGTTATATTTGGTCTTGTATTGTTTACCTATATTGTGTTATCTACCAAAAAAATTAAGATACAACCTTATTTTAACAGGAGAGAATGATATGCCAACAAAGAAAGATTTTGGAGGCTCATCTAGCAGTCGAATTTTCCTTGGGAGGATGCATCCATTGACTAAAAGTGAAAAAGCTCTGGCTCTTCAGAGAGCCAATGCTTTCGAATCTGAATATCCTTATTTCTTGGTTGCCATTCAACCGGTTTATATCCACCGAGGTTACCTGGTAAGCTTTCCATATAACACTCTGCTAACTCCTATTTCTAGATGTCAGTGTGAGAAAAGATTTAGCAAAGACACTTCCCTCTCAAAGAGCAAAATCGTAACTAGTCTCTCTTCAAAAAAAACAAATCTTATATATATATATTTTGTTCCTAATTTCCTTTTTGCTTTAGCATTTGCCATCCAAGTTTGCAAGGAGACATCTTGTCAAGCAGCGTGCACATAACATAATCCTTAAGATTTTAGATGGAAGAACTTGGCTTGTCGAATTCAAGTATGAAACTTCAATAGCTCGATTCCAGCGTGGCTGGTTGGCGTTTGCAAGGGACAATAATCTGAAAGTCGGTGATGTATGTGTTTTTGTATTGATTGACTGCAATGAACGTTTATTTGAAGTTTTCTTTTATCGCACCAACAATGCTGAAGATTGCCCCTTGTCACCAGGTAAATCTGTTCATTTGTGAATATATGCTCATTATGTCTGCATTGTAACTTACACAGATTCTGTTCTTTTTTCTGTAATTTTTGGGGAACACAGGCCATGGCGGAGTAGCAATTGATCGAGTTGAGAAAAGGAGAAACCCCATGATTAAAGTTGAAACTGATTGCACCACAAATTATGAAAATGGTGTGTCTTGCTCTCTTGATCCTTCTCTTGAAATTGGTTAGTCCACCAAAATGAGAAATTCCCAAAATTAAGGTTAAGGAATTCAGATTATATTTTGTTTCTTGTACTGTAGGCAAGTACAAAAGGTTGAAGACCAGTGGGCAGGTTACTCAAAGGCCTTTAAATTCATCTTCAAGGTCTTTTGAAGCTGCAAACAGGTTCACCCCAAAGAATCCATCCTTCAGAGCCACTTTGGGGTCAACACCCCTGATATTGGTAGGTTCTACATACTTATACAACTTTGCTTCAAAAATAAATACTAGAAGTAAGCTCTATATATATATGTTGTCTATGTACTAGTTCTAAATCACCTCCAATAATTATTTACTAATACTCACTAGGTTTGTATAGAGTTTCATTTCCATATATCCATCTTATGCAGCATGTACCAGTTACATTTGCCCGGAGTTTCGTCAAAAAGAGGAAGCAAACCGTGACTCTTCAGATCAGAGAAAGATCGTGGCCTGTGAATTTGATTGGTCATACTAAAGAATCAGGAGCTAAACTTTGTGGTGGCTGGCGTGAATTTGTGACGGAAAATTGTTTGATGAAAGGAGATGTTTGTATATTTGAGCTCATTGAGAGAAATGACATTGTACTGAAAGTTCACATTTTCAGATGTTGATTAGGCAAAGTTATGTCATTTAAAGAGGGATGCAGAGAGCTCAGTTATCACATTTTGCTATGTAAAATGGACCACTATTTGCTGTAGTTAAAGACGATATCTTGATACTAGGAGATCACTTTGTAATTTTAATGGTGTTAATTGTTATGGTTTAAATATTTCTGATGTATGAATCATCTTTTAAACAAGTTTCCCAGGCAGACATGTATTCAGACAGATCCCTTTCTTGCCTTCCCTGGTTAGTATCAGCATTCTTAATTAAACAAAGATTTGACATCTTCATCTTCACGGCCCAGCAGCCTCTTACCTGATCAAAGGAATGGCATGTGAGATCTGAAAATAGGCCATCACTGCCATGCCAATTAGTATGAGATGTGCAATCACCAACATAGCATTCTTCCTAACAGGAACAGAACTGCCAAATCTTGCAAAATGAAAATCTTCAATATTAATGTTTCTAAACATCTGATGAGACAGGATTAGTTCAACATTTTCCAGATATTTTCAACAAGACTTGCAAGAAAAACATATACTAAGGGCCCGTCTGATAACTCTATTAACTCTTTGTTAGCAATGCATTGCCTGAAGAAATATCATAAATATATTTTGGGGCAGGACTGCCTGATTGGAAGACCAGAATTAGAGTAGCTTGTTCAGTGAAATCACGTAGAGGGAGAATGGATATTAGCCATGTTGACAAGGAATTGCAGCAAGTCAGAGACAATCTTCTTGGATGTGCATTGAACTAAGGCCAATGCAGCAGGTAATTAGACTCTGTACTGAACAAATTATTGAATTTCTCAATTCTTTTGTCAAAGACTCTGGTGTTTACATAGAAATAAAATTTTGGGACATACAGACAGATTTGTAACTGAATATATACATACAAAGATCCCTTTATTTAGTTTATTTTATGCAGTGACGTAGCAAGAGCAAGGCAAATGCAAAGAAATAGAAGAAAAGAAAAGGAAACATAATGTGAATCAGAATGTCTTCTATTTTCCAAATGAAATGAAAAATACGGAACATCCTTATTAAAATAATCTGTTGCACATAGATGAGCTTATATGAGTCTCTAATTGACTTTATTTTGTTCACAACGACATTCATAAGCATCTGCTCTCCTTGTGAGATTACAGACATGAAAGTCCTATCTTCATCACTGAAACCAAACACTTCTCCAATCTTCTTTCTTGAACTGGGTCGCGATCCTGATTTCTTGTACTTAGTCTTTCTTGCATGTCACCTCCGTGTCTGTCATCATTACCCTCCGCATCATCCCTTTCAAGGAGCAATGATGGGTCTGCTACATCAAAGGCATGGTCAGGCAACGTGGCGTTAGTGAATTGGTGAATACTTAGACCATCTCCTCATCAAGAAGAACATTGCTTGGCTTTAGATCACAATGAACAATGGCCCCTTCACAATGGTGATGGAGATAATCTAAAGCAGAAGCAACATCAATAACAATGTTCATTCTTTGGACAACACCCAAGGTCTTAATTTTCCATTGCTCCTCAGCTCTTGGATACAACCATGAGTCTAGATGTGGAAAATAATAGGGAGAATATGTTTTCTCATTATGTTTTGTTTACAAGATTACATAGGTATGTATAAGATGGGGAAGGCTAATATCCACTGGCCAGGTTAAGAACCATTGGCCAGTCTAAGAGTTGTTGGCCAACACACCACAACCTTAACTTTAACCCCTAATTATAGGAAAACTCTAATTACAAGTAACAAGATCAAATCCCCTAAATTAAGGACGTGTAAATCAATCATAGCTAGCAACCACCAAGCTAATCACAGCTATCAGCTACCAATACTTCCAATACTCCCCCTCAAGCTGGATCAAGGGGATTAATTGATCCAAGCTCGGAGAGCAAGCGCTGAAACTGAGTGGAAGCAAGAGACTTGGTGAAAACGTCAGCAAGTTGATCATGGCTCCGAGTGAATGTGGTTTGAATTACCTTGGACTGAACTTGTTCACGAACATAGTGACAGTCAACTTCAATGTGTTTGGTGCGTTCATGGAACACGGGATTGGAGGCAATATGCATAGCTGCCTGATTGTCACCAAAAAGAGACATAGGTTTGTTGCTCGAAAAACCCAAGTCTAAGATAACGCCCTTGAGCCAAATGAGTTCACATGTAGTGGAAGCCATGGCTCTATACTCAACTTCGGCACTTGAGTGAGCAATTACATTTTGCTTTTTGCTCTTCCATGTCACGATGTTTCCTCCAACAAACGTGCAGTAGCCAGTAGTGGATTTTCTATCAATAGCATTCCCTGCCCAGTCAGCATCGGTGTATGCCATGATTTGAGTATGACCATTGTTCTTCATGATAATTCCCTAACAATGGAGCCCTTGAGGTATCTTAGAATCCTTTCAACAACATTTAAATGAGCCTCAGTGGGTGCATGCATGAATTGGCTAACAAGATTGACGGCGTAAGTTATATCCGGTCTAGTAATTGTGAGATATATAAGCTTACCCACCAATCTTTGGTAGTAATTTATATCGCCGAGAGGCTCTCCTTTCAAGTCCAACTTCAATTTGCTATCAAGAGGGGTTCGAGCCGGTTTGCAATCTATCATCTTCACTTCTTGAAGCAAGTCAATCACATATTTCCGTTTACCTAAAAACAATCCCCTGGGAGAAGTAGCCATTTCAATCCCAAGTAAGTATTTTAACACTCCTAAGTCTTTAATGGCAAATTTTTGATGAAGAGAATGCTTAAGAGTGTTAATCTCATCAATATTATCACCTGTGATGATGATATCATCAACGTAGATTAGAACAACTAATTTTCCAACTGATCCAGTTCGAACAAACAAGGATGAATCATCATGACTTTTCTTGAAACCAAACCTTTCAAGTACGGAGCTCAGCTTGGCATACCAGGCACGTGGAGATTGTTTCAATCCATAAATGGATTTGTGAAGCTTGCAAACCATACTTGAATTATGTGCTTGTGGATGACCAGGAGGTAATTGTGTGTAAACATCCTCTTCAAGGTCTCCATGCAAAAAAGCATTTTTTACATCCATTTGGTACAACGGCCACTCATGATTAACTGCAACAGATAACAAAATCCTCACTGTACTCATCTTAGCCACGGGAGCAAATGTCTCCATATAATCAACTCCAAACGTTTGAGTAAAACCACGAGCCACCAACCTTGCCTTGTGTCTTTCAATTGAACCATCAGAATTAAACTTGGTTTTGTAGATCCACCTACTGCCTACCACCTTCTTTCCCTTTGGAAGTTGGACTACACTCCAGATTTTATTTTCATCCAAAGCCTTGAGTTCTTCTTCCATGGCTAGCCTCCAAACATCTTGAAGGTTGGCTTCTTGAAAATTCCTTGGTTCACTTTCATTTGACAATTTACTGAGAAAAGCGCATGGGAGTCAGAGACTTTGGAGTAATTTACAAACTTATGAATTGGGTACCTTACATTGTACGTTACATAGTCTTGTAGCCTTGATGGTGGATGTCTATCCCGAGTTGGATTCCTTCGAGGTTGAGCTGGGATCATAGTAGGTTCAACTCCACTCTCTTCTATAGATGATGTGCCATTGTCATGAGGAACAACTTGTGCTTCAGAGGCCTCAGTTTTTCATCTCCAATAATCACATTGTCATTATTGGTTGCATGAGAGTCACTGTCGTGAGGTACTGAATAAACACAATCACTTGTTTAAGATGGTTTGTTGAAATATGATTTGATCTCATCAAACCTTACATCTCTTGAGACAAATAGCTTCCTGGAACATGGATTGTAACATTTGTAACCTTTTTGAGTGGAGGAGTAACCCATGAAAACACACTTAACTGCCTTGGGATCTAGCTTGTCTCGGTGATGGGATTGGATATGAGCATAACAAGTACATCCAAAAATTCTCAGATGGGAAAGGTTAATTTTTTTGTTTTGCATGACCTCATATGGTGATTTTGAATCCAGAACAAGACTAGGCAGTCTGTTGATGAGGTAGGTGGCTGCAAGAACTCCTTGAGACCAAAACCTCTTAGGCACATTCATTTGTAACATTAGAGCCCTGGTTTTCTCAAGTAGATCCTTATTCTTCATTTCGGCAATTCCATTTTGCTGAGGAGTACCTACACAACTTGTTTGATGTATAATTGTTCACCTGTTTTGTGTTTTCTCCTGTGATGGAAGGGTAAAGTTCCCCATTAGCTTGAAGACCATTGACTGGTCAGCAAGTCAACTTTCTTTAGTGTGCGAGCATGCCACTGCTAGCAATAAAAATCCTAGCAGACTTCTTAAAAATAGATAACTTGCGCCCTAAGTTACTTATTTATAAACAAGTGATTGTAAATTTGGGTGAGGAATACCTCCCAAGTAAGTTCTTTTCTTGCCTTAGACTGGTGAGGACTTCATAATTTTTCACAGTACAATGTTGGTAGTTTTGGCCAGAATAAATGGTAAGAAAATGAACTGTTTTCAGGCGGAACTGACTTATACAAAACTTTACAGTAAAAAATCAACTCTAGAAAGACAAAAAGAAGGCTGGACTTCTATTTCTGCCTAGACAGAAGCTTCTGATCCAGGCTGGACTGGGTATGCCTGTGCTGGACTGGACTGTTCCTAACTTCGACTGCTAAGTTTCAGTTGTAAATCGATACCAACGTTCGAGTTTAGCAGAACTTTAATCTATTTTGAGCAATGGGAGGCTTTTTGAATGGGCAGAATTGTGGTCTTTTCAGTCTGAAAGGGGCATAAGTGGCTGGACTTGAGCATTACTGAGCTAGAACTGCACTGTGGTACCTGTTCTTCTTAGTTAGGGCTCTCCATAAATTTGTTGAGGTTTTCATATTTGTGAAAAAATTCAAACTCTGCTTGTTTCGGCTTTTGCTGAACCAAATTTGTAACGAGAGAAATCTCGTTTTGAATGACTTATTGTCTTAAGTATGGATTGGAAGTTCTGATTTATAGCTGGCTTCTTCTGGGGCTCGAATGAGCTTTTGGTTGCTTCAGTTTGTTTGAAGGTTCTCAGAGATCAAGTGATCATTTTGAGTTTTTGTCTTGGGTTGATTTTTTTGGTTGTTTTATTGATTGTCCTTTGCTCTGTTCACCCTCTCTTATATTTATAAGAAACATTTTTGGAGTGGGGGTTCTAATTCTTTTAATAATGGGCGGCAAAAATTCTCAAAAGATCTTTCATTTTAAATGCAAAGAAAAAGGGGGTTTTATCAATTCTGGCAGATAAGCTCTCAATAGTCAGTTTCTAAAGCAATCACTTCCCTGTTTTTTGAAAGAAAACCTGACCCCTCTTTAATTCCAACTGCTCCCTGTGAGAGCTCAAACTGTGATGGTTAGTTTGATTTTCTAGTTTGAACAACTCCTTGTTTCCTGCTTATCCTTTTTTAGAAAACACAGTCTGCGTATCCCTTGAAAGATGGTGCCTTCTTTGGAGTAGAAACAATATCTCTGAATATATAAAAGGGTTTTGATCTTCCGGTGGCAGAGATTTCAGAGATGTCCCTTCTTTTGCCTGCCTTTGTCAACTCTTTATCAACCCAGTTGAAATTGTTGACTTTTCAAAGTTCTGTCCGGCAGTCACGTGGGTCTACCTTTAATATTTTGGGCTTTTCTCTTTAATCATGCCAAGCCCAAGTCCAGTTTTTCGGAGCTATGGGCTGATTTCTTTCTTTTCTTCTTTTCGAAGACCAAGTTTTTTTATAGATCCTGGGTTAGGCTTTCTGGATTTTGGGTCCTTGATTCTTCTAATCGCAGAGTCCAGTACTGCTTGGGTCTGACTTTGCCTCATCCTTTTGGGCCTCCAGTTTGGGCTGAGTGTGTATTTTTGGCCCAATTAAGGGAACGCTAGTGGGTGTCCAAAATTGGTATGGGCTTTGATTTTTTGGACTGGGTGCGTCAAATTAGGCCCAAACAATGCCCCCTAAGTCTGAATTGTTTTGAAACGGTTCCAAACTTAAATGACTTGGCCAATAATTTGCACGTGCCAGTTTCTTCCTTTAACCGCCTACCATGAACTAGACTTCGTAGGGAAGTGGTCAGTTACTAGCTAGTCATTATCAGGTGGCGTCTTGCCTTCTTCTTCCCATGATTTCGAGCCCTTTTTAAGCATTTGAAACTCCAGCTATTGTTTACTTCGAAACCTAGCCTTTCATACCTCGATTCTCTTAGTTTTCCCCCAGAATTTTCATTCTTTCCTTCGACCAGACCCTGCCTTCCTTATCATTTCCTTTGTTTCAGCTCAAAACTTCTGAACATGTCTTTTCCAAAGATTCGTGCTCAGTCTTCCTCTTCTGTTCCTCCTGCCTATATTACTGGGGCTGGTGTTGATAAGCACGCCATTGAAGTTCGGAGCAAGTTCCATCCTTTTGCCCAAAAGAATTTGGATGAAAATGTCCTTCACCTTTTTGAAAACACCTTGGTGCTAGGCCCTCACTGGTTTGGTCATGTACCTGCTAAAATGGCAGAGTTGTTCAAAGATGATGCCGAAGCTCTGCTTTGTTTTCAAAGCCCTTTGCCATGGCATCCCATTCTTGGGTTAGCAAGAACCTGAGCCACTCGTTTCCTTCGAGCGAAGTGAGGAACAGTCCAGTCAAGTGGGTAGACTGGATTGACAGACTTCTTCCGAGATATGGAGCTCACTGGAAGAGGGTTGGAATGTATGATGCCATCCTCCTATCCAAGCAGTCCATCAATAGAGGGCTGGAATCTATGATGCCATCCTCACGTTTGGAACATTAAGGTCCTTTGAAAAATTGTACAACCCATTTAGGTAGTGACCTTCACCAATCAGCTTCTTGGTGGCTAGATCTTGAAAGATAACATTGTGAGAGGAGAAAATTGCACGACAGTTGAGAGAATTTGTAATCCTTCCTACGGACAGCGATTGAAAAGGAAAGGATGGAACATATAATGCTGTGGAGTCAACACTATCTAAAATCAGTTTAACTTTCCCTCTACCTAGAACGGGTACACCTCTACCATTTGCTATAGAAACTAGTAATGGTTTAGTGTAGCTTTCAAAATTGTATAGCTTTGAATATTGATTTGTCATGTGATCAGTGGCACCTGAGTCTATAATCCAAAAATCATAAGAATGACTGACATTTAGAGCAGTTGAAAGAGAACACATAATACAAGGAACATCTCCTTGAGGTACACGATTAGACTCATCTAAGAATCCTGCAAACTGCCCGAGGAGAGCAGTTTGATTTCCACCAGTCAATACTTCGCTTGTGCTTCCTTTTTTGGTTTGAAGATAGGTTGAGAACGCATTTATCAAGTCGGCTGGATTGGCTGTGAAGTTCATCAGCCCATCAATTGATGTAGCAACAACAGCATGGTTTTTCTTTGTATGTGATCTGGTTTGTGAGGCCTTGTAGTCTTTTAAGGCTTGTTCTCAAACTTTGGCTTCAACTCAGGGTGTAATATCCAACATCGATCTATTAGATGTCCGATATTATTGCAGTGTAAACACTTCAGATCTGGCCTTTTTCCCTTGTACACTTTATCTCCAGATGACTTGTGGTTTGTCACAAAAGCTCTAGCCTCAGACACACTAGATTTTATGTCAACATTCATGACTTTTCCTACGTACTTCTTCTCGCTGGATAGTAGTGCAAACACTTGCAAATGATAAAAGTTCAGGTTCATTAGAATACGACTTCTAAGATCTTCATATTCAGACCCCAAACTTGCAAGCAAATGAAACTCATACCTTTTTAACAGTACAGCAGCATCGATAGTATGTGGTCGATACATATCTAGTTCATTCCACATATTTTTCATGCAACCGAGATGATGAACGAAGGATTTATCACCTTGTTGGAGACTTGCAAGATTCCTCTTAAGTTGGAACACTCGAGCTGCATTGTTTTGATTGCCATACATATCTTTGACTGCCTTCCAAAGAGAAAGAGAGGATTCTGAAAAACTGAAGATTTCAGACAGCTTAGGATCCATGGAGTTGAGGAGCCACGACATGACCAGTTGGTCCTTGCACAGCCATGCTTCATACTCCGGAGACAAATCGTCAGGTGCCTCAATGCTTCCATTAACAAATATGAGTTTGGATCTTCCTCCAAGGGCAAGAGATACTGCTCTAGATTGTGGAAGATAGTTAAACTCATTTAACAACACAGAGCACAGTCATTGGTTTGGGTTGACTTCAGCTTCTGGAAAACTAGAACGAGGTGTTGTGTAGCTTTCAGCTTCAGAGCCAAAAGGATTATCTTCTGCCATTATTGAATAGAATGTACAGAAGAAACGAAGGAAAAAAATGGAGACAAGTCGGTTAAGGTTCCTGCTCTGATACCATGTGAAAAATAATAGGGTGAATATGTTTTCTCATTATGTTTTGTTTACAAGATTACACAGGTATATATGTATAAGCTGGGGAAGGCTAATATCCACAGGCCAGGTTAAGAACCATTGGCCAATCTAAGAGTTGTTGGCCAACACACCACAACCTTAACGTTAACCCCTAATTATATGAAAACTCTAATTACAAGTAACACAATCAAATCCCCTAAATTAAGGACTTGTAAATCAATCACAGCTAGCAGCCACCAAGCTAATCGCAGCCTTCAGCTCCCAATACTTCCAATACAAGACTTCCATTTTCCATGTACTTGAAAACTAGACTTTTGAACTCATTACCCAAATTATCGATGCTTGAGCACGCAGTTAGGATCTTTAGAAGATTACGATGCCTTATACTTCTTAAAGCTTTGCGTTCATCAATGAAACTCTTGAACGCTCCTTGTTGAAGGTTTAATACCTTAACAGAAACTATTGTTCCATCTCTAGGGATTACTCCTTTGTAAAGAGAACCAAAACTTCCTGAACCAATCAGGTTGTCCACAGAGAACCCATTAGTCAATTCAAGGAGTTCAGAGTAAGAGACACCTGATTTCCAATCCTTATAAGAACGTGAAAGTTACTGGTCCACCTCGTGACATTTTCACCTCTGAATATATAGCAATGGAACATGACATAGCAATTATGAATGCAAATGCACAAGCTATAAGGATGACTAATTTTTGGGAAAATGGTCTTTGAGATGAATGGGGCTTTACCTTGGGGCAGGCAGGTAGAAGGAATTATGAGACGCCACCACAAAGCCTAACATTTCCAAAAATTGAGACACCACTTGCATTTGTAAAAATCCCTTCTCTAGGCAATTCACCCTCGAAATTATTATGAGAAAGATTGAGAAGCTTACGAACTCGAAATTTGCCAAGAAATTCAGGAAGCTGCCTGGATAATTTGTTGCGGGAAAGATCTATTTCTTTCTTCCAAGCCTCTTAAGTCTTTAAGAGATTGAGGAATTTTTCCATCAAATTGATTACTTTCCAAATGTAAGCGTACCAAACTAGTACATATGCCACGGGTCATGGGTGTATCACCTGATAACTTGTTTCTGATACATCTAGCTCCATGAGATTTGCCAAATCACCCACTTCATATGGTAGTGAACCAATCTAAGAAGTGTTAAACATTGTCAAAGAAATTGAAAGAGATGAGATCCCAACAAGTTCTTTAGGTATGGTTCCAGTTAGATTATTAGTAGATTTTGGCAGTTTCCAAGAGTTGAAGTTATACTTCCTTCTAACCTGCTATTCTCCATGGAGAGCAGTGTTAACAAAGTCAAGTTACCCAGGGAGGATGGGATTGGCCCAGAAAATTTGTTATCGTTCAATCAAATACAGTGTCCCTAACTTATGAAGCTTCCCAATTCCATGAGGGATACTACCACCAAATTGGTTACCTTCCACCTCTTAACAAGGTCAAGTCTACCACGTTATAGTTTGTGTACACTAACTTTTCTCTTTTCAAATGACAAGTTCACATATCTGGACATAGATAGGCTTACATTGCAGTAGATCATGTGCTAAGCAGAGATAAAATATTACATAAAAATATTTTCTATTACATTGCAATCATCATCATCATCATCATCTTCTTCTTGTTAAATAATTGAGATATGAGCCCCTGACTGCATTCATTTTGTTGACGACAACATCCATAAGCATCCGCTCTGTCGGTGATACGGCAGAGCATGAGATCCCTATTTGCATCACTGAAGCCACGCATTCCTCCAATCTTTTTACTTTGTCTGCACTGGGATCCTTATATTTCCCTATGGGTCTTTCTTGTATGTCATTTTTGTATTCGTCGTCGTGTTCTTTATCATCGTCCTCGTCATCTGTTTCAAGCAGCAATGAAGGCTCAACTATGTCCCTGGCATGGTCAGGCAAAGCCATGGCTGTGAATTGGTGAATGCTTAAACCATCTTTGAACATGTCATCGGTTGGTCTTTTTCCTGTGAACATTTCTAGCAACAGTATCCCATAGCTGTAAATATCTCCCATTATGGAAACTTGGCTTCCCATGCCATACTCTGCATGTCAATGCATACATTAGGATGTTGTAGTTGATGGACCTTTAGAATTTATCTTATATATTTCAAAATTTTCTGATACTTCTTGTCCAGTAAAAAAAGAGTCAGCAATCTTTTTTATCAAAAAGTTATTAGGAAGTGAGGATTTTAAATTTATACCTGGAGGAATGTAGCCTATGGAACCCTTTAGCCCAACTGACATGGTTTGAATTTTGGTGGGATCATTTGATGCTTGTAAGAGGAACCTTGCTAAACCAAAGTCACCAACATGGGCTACCATATCTTCGTCAAGAAGAACATTGCTTGGCTTTAGATCACAATGAACAATGGCCGTTTCACAGTGGTGGTGCAGATATTCCAGTGCAGATGCAACATCAATTGCGATATTGAGTCTTTGGATAAGGCTTAATCTCTTAGACTGAGATTGCTCATCATCTCTTGGATGAAGCCACTGGTCTAGACTTCCATTTTCCATGAACTCCAAAACTAGACTTTTGAAGTCATTGCCCTGATTATCAATACTGGAGCAGACAGTTATGATCTTGAGAAGATTACGATGCCTTATACTTCTTAACGCTTTGCATTCACCAATGAAACTCTTGGAAGCTCCTTCTTGTTGAAGGTTTAACACCTTAACAGCAACTACCGTTCCATTACTAGGCAGTACTCCTTTGTAAACAGAACCGAAACTTCCGGAGCCAATCAGATTGTCCACAGAGAACCCATCAGTTGCTTGAAAGAGTTGAGAGTAAGAAACACCTGATTTCCAATCCGTATAAGAATGCGAAGTGACTAGTCTATCTTTTGACTTTTTCACATATGAACAAGCAGCAAAGGAGCATGACAGAGCAATTAAAAATGCTAGTGCACAAGTTATAGGGATGAATACTTTCGGGGCAAGTAATCCTCGAGGTGAATGGTGCATTTTGCGAGAGCATGCAGGAAGAAGGAATTCTGGAATTCCACCACATAGCCTATTATTGCCAAGGATTGAGACACCACTTGCATTTGAAAAGATCCCTTCTCTAGGCAATTCACCCTCAAAATTGTTATGAGAAAGATTGAGATGCTTAAGAGATCCAAGATTTCCTAGAAACTCTGGAATTTTCCCTGATAAGTTATTACGCGAAATGTCTATTTCTTCCAAGCCTCTTAAACTTTTTAGTGTTTGGGGAATTGATCCTTCAAGTTTATTACCTTGCAAATGAAGACGCTCCAAACTAATACACCGGCCGAGGGTTCCTGGGATTTCACCTGATAACTTGTTTTCTGAAATATCTAACTCCCCAATATTTTTCAGATCACCCACTTCAGATGGTAGTGAACCAGTCAAAAAATTGTTAGATATGGATAAAGAAATTGAAAGGGATGAAAGCCCAATAACCTCTTTAGGAATGGTGCCACTTAGATTGTTACTTGTAAGGTTAAGTACCTGTAGACTTTTGCAGTTCCCGAAACTTGGTGGTATACTTCCCCCAAACTTATTCTCTTGCATGAGGAGCCTTGTCAATGAAGTCAAGTTACCTAGGGAGGACGGAATTGGCCCAGAAAATTGGTTAGCAAACAACTCAACACCCTGTAACTTCTTAAGTTTCCCGATTACATCAGGGACACTACCACCCAAATGGTTGTCTTCTAGTCCAAGAAGGGTCAAGTTTATAAGATTTCCAACGCCGTTAGGGATGCTTCCATGTATCAAATTGGTCCCCAGAGTAAGAATTTTTAGTTGTGTAGAAAGGTTGGCAATTGATCCCGGCAATTCTCCTCCAAAATGATTACCGTTAAGACCCAACACCTTAAGACTAGTACAATTAGCTAGGAAACTGAGGAAATTCAGGTCACCAGTTTTCCCACTTCCTAGTCTATTTTGATCAAAGTTGAGTCTAACTAAGCTCTGCAAAGTTGCAAGATTTTCAGCGGGGATTGGCCCGGTGAGACCATTTTCAGCAAAATCAAGCACTTGAAGTCTCGAAGCATTGGACAATGACAGAGGAACAGCTCCAGTGAACTTGTTGACCCCACCGGCAAATACTTCAAGATTAGGAAGAGTAATTCCGACATTAGGTGGTAGCTCTCCATGCAGCTGGTTTTTAGTAACAGTGAAGTAGTATATGGATGAAATATTATAGAGTGAAGTAGGGATCATACCAGACAGATTATTATCCCAGAGTATAAGTCTTCTCAAATTTGTTAGACGCCCAAGTTCATGGGGTAGCTTCCTTGAAAATTGTTGATAGCAAGCACAAAATTTTCCAAAGATGAGAAGTTTCCTATCCAATGTGGGATAGTTCCGGTGAGATTGTTTCTACCAAGACCTAGACTAACTAAATTCAACAATGAACTGAGTTGGTTAGGAATTGACCCAAAAAGCTTATTGGAACGAAGATCGAGTACGCTTAGTTGCACACAGTGAGATATATTAGATGGAATTTTCCCACCAAAGGAATTGAAAGACAGGTTGAGATGTTGCAGGCTCAGTAGGCGACCGATTTGTTGAGGAATTTCACCATGAAAGCTGTTGTTCATCAGGTTGATTCCAGTAAGATAAGTAAGATTTCCCAAAGAAGAAGATAAGGAGCCTACCAATTTTTGAGCTTCCAGGTTCAAAACCATGACCCTTTTCGTTGCAGGGTTGCAAGTAACGCCTAGCCAACTGCAGAGATCAATGGAATCGTTCCATGAGCTCATGATACGGAGAGGATCTTGAGTTATTCTTTTCTTGAAGTCTAGCAATGCCAGGCGATCAGATTCATTTCCAGAAGTGGATAGTGTTGCAGATTGCCGACATGTGGTCCACCATAAAAAAAGGAAAAATCTGAACAAAATCAGGCTAGAATGAGTTAGTGAGTGTTCCATCTTGTTCTGAATGCAAATTTATGCATGGAGAAAATGAGAAACCAAGTCTCATATAGATGAAAGTATAAAAAGAAGAAATCTTTCTATCTATCTATAGAGCCAAAGGGTGTGTTGCAGTGTTGAAAAATAATGCACATTTGGTGGAGATTTTTACAAGCTAGGCAGAATTTTCTAGGATAATTTTTACAAGCTAACACTAGTCACTAACTTAATTGAAGCTATTAGAAAGTTCTAGTTGAAGCTACAATATGTGGCTGGAATTACAAGTTACAAGTTACTGTTGGCTGGAATTACTAGTTGAAGCTAGTAGAAAGTACTTCTGTCTTTAATTATAGCTTAACCGAGCTAATTAGAGGGAATTACCATTAACAAGTGTTCTATAGGGTTTACTGGGTATTTCATTTTTGGACTTTTGTTGCTGTTTTTCAATTATTATTATTATTTAAAAATTTTCCAGGTTATTCCCAAGACGGGAGATGACGACCATTGTTTCCAACATGATCCTGCTACTAAGCCATATATAGGACCTGATTTCAGGTATGAGTTTGCTGTGTTCTTGAAATTTCTTCAGGAATAGTGTTCGTGAAATTTCTTCAGCCATATATATATACATATATATATAATTATATATATGTTGTCTAAATCACCTCCATTAATGATTTACTGATACTCACTAGCTTTGTATAGAGTTTCATTTCCATATATCACCTCCATTAATAATTATATATATGTTGTCTTATGCAGCATGTACCAGTTACACTTGCCTGGAGTTTCGTCAAAAATAGGAAGCAAACCGTGACCCTTCAGGTCAGAGAGAGATCATGGGCTGTGAATTTGATTGGTCATACTAAAGAATCAGGAGCTGAACTTTCTGGTGGCTGGCGTGAAAAAATGGGTTGATGGAAGGAGATGTTTGTATATTTGAGCTCATCGAGAGAAATGACATTGTACTGAAAGTTCACATTTTCAGATGTTGGTTAGGCAAAGTTATGTCATTTAAAGAGGGATGCAGAGAGCTCAGTTATCACATTTTGCTATGCAAATCGACCACTATTTGCTGTAGGATATCGTGATACTTAGTCACTTTGTAATTTTAATGGTGTTAATTGTTATGATTTAAATATTTCTGATGTATGAATCATCTTTTATACAAGTTTCCTAGGCAGACATGTATTCAGACAGATCCCTTTCTTGCCTTCCCTGGTTAGTATCAGCCTGCCCAATTCTCTCCCTGTTACCAAATTGCACAAATTTCACTTCAGAATTCTTAATTAAACAATGATTTGACATCTTCATCTTCACGGCCCAGCAGCCTCTTACCTGATCAAAGGAATAGCATGTGAGATCTGAAAATAGGTCATCACTGCCATGCCAATTAGTATGAGATGTGCAATCACCAAAATAGCATTCTTCCAAATTAGCATGGATTCATACAGCCAATACATTTTATAGGTTCGTTTCAACTCTTAGCATAACGGGTTACATATTTGTTTGGGGTGGCACGTGAATCGTGTGAGCTTGTATGACCCTTCGTTTTTTTTTTTTTTTTTTGCTTGTCCAAACCAGGTCTCTTCTCAATAAAGATATCGCATTAGGCTGGGAATTTATTTGTGCCCAACCTTGGATTTTTTGGGCCTCAACAAGTATAATAGAAAACAAACAAGGTTAGTACTAGAAGTGGTAGGTACCAATGATTAATTATTGAATACGAGAGAATATAAATAAATAAATAAATAAACGAGGGAAGTAGACATTGGAAGTACAGGTCTTTATTGGGAGAGTCTATTGGAAAAGTCCCTGATTGGCTGCTTTAGTGAGTCGTGGATTGCCAACGTGGACAACTTGTATTTTATCATAATGTAATGTAAAACACAGATTGAAGTGCATGCATGAAAAGGGACTGGTTAAGGTTAAGCACAAATTCAAAGCTGACATGGGTGGTTTCAACTACCATATTCTCATTGAACAATAGCTACCTCAACTGGTCACGTGCCTCTAATAGTTTTTTTCTTGTACTGATATATATATTGGTCACGTCATTCGGTGTTTCCTTATTTTGCAAGTTTCCTTCATTCAATATGCATGTGCACTCGAATTTTCCTCTCTCTTCTTCATGAAGTCCAGCAATGGGAATAGCAATCTCATCAGGATCCCTCCATATTGCTCTTTGTTTCACTAAAATGGCAATGGTACCTTTTCTAATGGATTCTTTCAAAATACAAATAATTTTCTTTTTAAACACTTGGCAACTCCCAATCCAACCCAGTCTCGGCCATTCTCATCTCATTCCCAACCCAAGGACAAAAGAATCGCCGAAATACTAGCAATTCATTTTCTTCATCCCGAACTTTGTAGAGATCATCACGGGAACAATTATCCGTCAAATAGAAACCTTCGAAATTGTTACGTTCCTTGGCAGGATGCTTTTGACAAACATGTGAGCCTCACCATTGCCCAATTTAGATATGAAAGGGATGTAACCATCCGAGCCAAATGGTACAACGTCCTTAAAGCATTTGAGGCCTCATTGGAGCCTTTCAAAATGAAGGTAAATTTGTTTCTACAGAGTCCAATGTGGTGATGCCCAAGCTAGAGGACGCAACTAATCTAAGGCGTCTCTTCGAGATGCATCGTAACCATCATATGGCAACATCTGTCCGAGGAGGATGAGTGGAATGGGTTTCAAACCACGGTTTTGGAGGAAGGCACGTTCAAGCTCAAGTGGAGAAAATCCACCACCACACTGACATCAAAGTGAAAGTGTACAAGGGTGTGCTCATCGCCCTTGTACTCTTTCAGTTTGATGTCAGTGTGGTGGTGGAGCATATTCTTCACTTGAGCCTTGAACGTGCCTCCCTCCAAAACTGTGGCTTGAAACACATTCCACACATCCTCCTCGGAGAGACCGAGTAATGTTGCCATACGATAGTCACAATGCATCTCAAAGAGACACCTGAGATTAGTTGCTCCCTCTAGCTTGAGCATCAACATATTGAACTCCGGGAGAAACAATCTACCTTTATTTTGAAAGGCTCCAATGAGGCCTCAAATGCTTCAAGGGCGTTGGCCCATGGGGCTCAGATGGCTGCATCCCTTTCATATCTAAATGGGGCAGCGATTTTGAGGCTCACATGTTTGTCAAAAGCATTCTGCCAAGGAACGTAACAACTTCTATGGTTTCTATTTGACGGATAATTGTTCCGTAATGATCTCTACAAAGTTCGGGATGAACAAAAGGAATTGCTAATATTTCGGTGATTCTTTTGTCCATGACTTCGGAATGAGATGAAAATTACTGGGACTGGGTTGGATTGGGAGTTGGCAAGTGTTTAGGTAACAGAACGGATGACCTAGGTAACAGACAAATCATTTAGCCACTCTGTTCAACACACCATAAAACTCACTCAAGGAAAGCAGATCCACTTATGTTCTTTACATGACCAACCATTCAGCCCGTTTGAGTACATCAAGGGCCAATTTGAGCTACCTATAAGAGATTTAAATCTTTAATCTACAGAAGACAGCCTCTAACTTTTTCCAAGACAAGAAACAATTCAATGGTAAAAAATAAAATAGAAAAAACATTTATCTCCTAAATAATTAAATTGAAAAACAAAAATGGGTTCTGCAAATATCTAAGTTCACATGTCTTCCAAACAAGAAGGTGGCAATCTCGATAACCAATTGAATAAAGACATACAAGAAAATTACTTAGCTAGCTGATTAGAAAAGCCATACTATGCCAATGAACATTGTATACACATTTTCTAAAAGAAAACTACCAAACTGGCTTATTAGAAAAGCCATACTATGCCAATGAACATTGTATATATATGCACCCGCCCAACTGATGAAGGTGATCATTCATGGTGATCTTGAATGATCACAATGAAAAATAAAAGGACTTTCTTGCTGCAAGGAAGCCTCTGTCTGAAACTTTATTTTCTTTCTCACTGACTTAATATCAAACACCTTTGCTACATTTATACGACATTGCTCTCCCTTTCCCGCCCAATCCCAAAAACTAACAAACAGAAAACTAACTCATGCAAACCCACTCCTAACTTGGCCAGTTTGATATGTTTGAAGCATGACAACTTGTCAAATTTTAAAAAACAACAAATAAAACAAAAATCTCGACTAATCAAAGAATATGATGAAATGAGAGGAGCATGTTATAGGTGAGATTGGATAGTAAGAAAGAATAATATAAAACAAGTACAAATGATAATAAATACAAAAAACAAAAAAAAAAAAGAGTTCACAACAAAAGCTGTGGCGTGGGTGGTTACGGTGCTGTCCATCATACAGGAGTGCATGGTTTCGAATCTTGATGTGGGCAAATAATTTTCTACCATTTTCTGAGGAGATTAAGTCGCGATATTATCAAATTTTGACGATAATGTCGTGATATTATCGAAAATGGCCAATTAAAGTGTCTATAGACATTATCGAAAATGACCAATTAAAGTGTCTATTTGAAGGAAAATATCGAATCCCGAAATTTCGGCGAAATATTGACGCTAAAATAAAAAAAACACTGATAAATAGATAGTATACTGCTAAAATATTGGCCCTAGAAAAGTGAAATTATCGTCAAAATTGTCAATATTTAAGAATATGATTATCATGAATACTATTTTGGATGCTGATAGCAAAAATTTGATGTCAAGCAATGAATTTCCAACATTGCCTAAAAGCTCTGAAGGCCTAAACGTATGAATGCCAGTGGTGGTGGTGGGGAGCGCACAAGTTTTGCTCATTTCATCCTATTAATTTTTTACTAAGCGCAGTGTAGAATCCAAAAAATGGAATTGTAATAATTGAAATGTTTAGCCAATTAGATATT
The DNA here is from genome assembly GCA_020226455.1 of Prunus salicina. Lineage (NCBI taxonomy): Eukaryota > Viridiplantae > Streptophyta > Magnoliopsida > Rosales > Rosaceae > Prunus > Prunus salicina. The sequence continues at coordinate 20,636,204 of CM035346.1, read as the reverse complement.
TGAGAAAAAAATAGATTACAAATCCTATATATATTAGAATTGAAATTGAATTTTCTTTTAAATTAGAATAAACCCTAAATTCAAAGGAAGATGATGCTCTCACCTTTAACTGATATGAGAGAGAAACCCACAGAAGAATCGCAGGAGAGGAATAGATGTTGTCGGCGATCAGAAACTGAGACTGAGAAACAAAGAAAATCGAGATGAGAAGAGAGAGCAAAGAGAGAGTTAGCGGAGCAAAGAAGCGACGGGGAAAAAATAGAACAGATAAGAGAGAGAGAAGCTGACCTGCGTACATGGCTGGAGGCGGCGCGGTGGCTGATCGACTGAGAGTGAGAGGATCGAAGTAGAGAAAATAGAGAGAGAGAGAGGTTTCGGCGGAAGAAGAGAACCTGAGAGAGGGAGAGATAGAGGAATGAAAACCTAACCTAACTCGCGCATAGGGCTGATTTGGCTGTAATCTTGTGCTTCCCGACCTATTGTAATCTCTACGAACATCGAATTAAAAACTGCCACATGCATGAAACATAATATCGAATTCAACTTGGACTGAAATGGCTTTTATTTAATCAATGTACTAGCCTCTCCGCAAACACTTCAGCGCCTGTGAGAGGTTTTTTTCTTAAAATTTTTAAATTTATTTTAGAATTAAAAAAGATAATGGGTAGTTGTGTTTCATAAAAATAAGATCCATTATCTTATTTTTCTTTTAATTTTAATTTTTTTAATATGAAAAAGTGTGAATTTACCATATTATACTCATTTAATTAATAATTTCAATTCTTAATGTTTGCATTAACTAAGAGCATTTTCTGGTATTTTGAATGTTTTACCATTCTCTGCCTTTTACTTTATATACATAGATTTTAGGAAAAATAGTGCCATTATTGATATCTGGATATAATGGATGCCTACAATAGCAAATTATACCATACACAAGAAATACCTACCATGATTCACCCCAACGACCCATCATTGTAATTATAAAATATTATTGAATAGTGTAATCCATATGCCTATAGATACAAAGTATCAAGCATGAATGAAATATAATAGAAGAGAAGAAGTTCAAGGTTAAGCTCTTGAGAATTATTCTTCTACAATTGCTTTATATTCCTCTAAATTCTCTCCTCAATTCCCAAGTTTATAATACGTTATCAGTACGAATATCTCTAAATACCAACTGAGATATTCGATGAATTTTCATACTTTTTTCCCTTCAAATTGATCACTCCTAAACTTTGCCTCAGCAAACCCTAGCTCAAGGTACGATAGGTATTGTTGAACCGGTTCAGTTTTTTTCATTTATGTTTTAGCAGACTTTTGTGTCCTCTTGAATCCTGAATCTTTAATTTGAATTCTCATACTTTTTAACATCAAATTGACCACTCCTAGCCTTTGCATCAGCCAACCCTAGCTCACGATAAAGACTGGTATTGCTAAACCAGTTCAGTTCATTTCATTTATATTTTAGCAAAATCTTTTGTGTCTCCTTAAATCCACAATCTCTAATTTGAATTCTCATATTTGTAACATCAAATTGAACACTTCCAGCTTTTGCATCAACCAACCCTAGCTCACGTGACAAATTGGTATTGTTGAGCAAGTTCAATTTTTTTTTTCTTTTATGTTTTAGCAGAACTTTTATGTTCCTTGAATCCTCAATATCTAATTTAATTCTCATATTTTTTAACATCAAATTCAGCACTCCTAGCCTTTGTCTCAGCCAACCCTATCTCACTGTACAGACTGGTATTGTTGAATAAGTTTAGTTTTTTTCATTTACATTCTTGCAAATCTTTTGTGTCCCCTTAAATCCTCAATCTCTAATTTGAATTCTTATATTTTTAACATCAAATTGATCACTCCTACCCTTTGCCTTAGCCAACTCTAGCTCACGGTACAGACGGGTATTGTTAAGCAAGTTCAGTTTTTTTTTTCATTTACGTTTAGTAGATCTTTTATGTCCCTTTGAATCCTCAATCCCTAATTTGAATTCTCATATTTTTTAACATCAATTTTACCACTCCTAGCCTTTGTCTTAGCTAACCTTAGCTCACAGTATAGACTGATATTATCAAAACAAAGTTCCAACATTTTACAGATTGATACTAGAAAATTGATGAGTGTTTCTTTTTTCTAAGGTCATATTCGTACAAGAACTTAGGGACATAGGGGATTTATCACGGAGAGAGAGAGATCAAATTTGATGACTGATGATCTTAATTTCTATTTAAGTTCAGGAACTATACAGAACTTATTGGACATCTACTTGTTAGTGGTAATATCATTTTATGAAGATGCAGTGAATTTAAAGGAAGAGATTAGAATTAATATCCTCATTTTCTGAGATCAAACTATCAACTACTTAATTTCTCTTTTGAATATAGGAGTATGTTGTTGAGCTGAGGTATGCATGGGAAAGGAAAGTAGTGCACTCATTTTAATATCCATATTGGTAAAGCTTTGTGTCCTTTTTCTGTGCCTCTAACTTGTGAAGGACTCTGAAATGTTACTTGCTGAAAATGGGCTATAATTCATTAGCATTTTCTTTTATTGTCAGATTCAAAGATGCACCAGTAATTTACGGAGGTCATATTTTTTCTGATTTCAGTGAGAATACGAAGGATGTGCTGATTATGGCTTCATTTATACATTTGGAGCATAAAGAACATGTGAAGTATTCATCAGAGCTTACTACTGTGAACCCTCACATTTTGCTCTCTGGTCCTGCACCTATGGATATAGGTGTGTTCATTCTAAAATAATTCGTTTATGATTTGTTTTTTGTTCTGAATGCTCTTGCAGGGTCTGAGATATATCAGGAGATGCTGGCAAAGGCCCTTGCACAATATTTTGAGGCTAAGTTGCTCATATTTGATAGCAACTCTTTTTTTTTTTTTGCTCAACCCTTATTCTTATTGTGATCCGGCACGTAAATTGGGGGACAACCATCGATTTTCCGTTTGAGCCGGCGAATGGAGAAGTGAACACAGGACCATTTGAGTTTTTGACAGAGAGGGTGATGGATTTGGATGGTCTTTTCACATGCATAGCTGGCATTATTTTTGAAAAGCCTCGAAGATTGAAAAGTATTGTAATGTGATGTGCAAATGCGATGTGCTCTTCCTAAACAAGACAATCACTTGATTTCGGTCTTGAAATTTGATCAACTCTAGTCTGAGGGCATCTCAATTAATGAACTGATAAATGAAAGAAATAACTATATCTCAAAAGAGAAAAGAAAATGAAGAGAACTGGTGAGTTGATTGAGATTATTAGATTCCTTCTCGAGCGTAGTGAACTAAGATCAACTCCATCTAGTCACTTCACTTCGTAGTGAACTAAGAGCAGAGCAGATTTTTTACATCCAATAGCAATAGCAAGCTTTCCCATAAAACTCAACCAAGCTTTAGAGTTAATTCAGACATGGCTTCTCTTCATGACAGTCCAACTTCCATACCCCATTTCTTAAGGATCATTCTAGATAAGACTTTTAAAAAGACCAGAATTGTAAGCACCTCTCTCTCTCTCTCTCTCTCTCTCTCTCTCTCTCTCTCTCTCTCTATTACTATGCTTAGAATGTTTTCTCTTAACATGTTCTGTTCTGCAGAAAATTCCAATGAAGTTTTTGATGAGATATGGAGAGAATTTATCAAGTCCAGTACATCTTAAGCTTCCAAGTGGTGCAGAAATGGAAATAGAACTCAGAAGATCCAACGATGGTTGGGTTTGGTTTGACAAGGGTTGGCCAGAGTTCTCAAAGTTGTGCTCTCTTGACTATGGTAATTCGCTAGTCTTTGGATATGAAGGGAACTCCAACTTCTCTGTGTTTATATTTGATAAAACTGCTACAGAAATTGAACATCCTAAGCCCGAGATGGAAGAAACTGATTCTGATTCTGAAGAAGAAGATGATGATGATGATGAGTCAGGCCATGCCAGAGGAGAAATCAAAAGTACGTAATGTTATATTTGGTCTTGTGTTGTCTACCTATGTTGTGTTATCTACCAAAAAAATTAAGATACAACCTTATTTTAACAGGAGAGAATGATATGCCAACAAAGAAAGATTTTGGAGGCTCATCTAGCAGTCGAATTTTCCTTGGGAGGATGCATCCATTGACTAAAAGTGAAAAAGCTCTGGCTCCGAATCTGAATATCCTTATTTCTTGGTTGCCATTCAACCGGTTTATATCCACCGAGGCTACCTGGTGAGCTTTCCATATAACACTCTGCTAACTCCTATTTACAGATGTCAGTGTGAGAAAAGATTAAGCAAAGACACTTCCCTCTCAAAGAGCAAAATCATAACTAGACTCTATTAAAAAAAAAAAAAAATTCTTATATATATATTTCCTAATTTCCTTTTTGCTTTAGCATTTGCCATCCGAGTTTGCAAGGAGACATCTTGTCAAGCAGCGTGCACGTAACATAATCCTTAAGATTTTAGATGGAAGAACTTGCTAAAATATGAAAACTATGAGAGAATATTTGTTTGTGGGAATTTTCTGTGTATTCTTCTCCTTGTAGGAGGTCATATTTATAATACAACGAAATCTGAATGGGCAAATAAATAATAAATTCTTAAATATATTTACAGTAGGAAATCAAGAATTAAAGTAAATCAATTACAATTATAATAGGAATTCTTGGTGTGTAAGGAGAGTAAGTCACTATCCACAAGTCACGCCAACACTCCCCCTCACGTTGGTGCATAGATGTCGCCAATGCTCAACTGATCCAGTGAATTGTGGAATGCTTTACTGGAAATCGCCTTTGTCAAAATATCCGCCAATTGATCCTCGGATTTCACAAAAGGAAACTGAAACACTTTAGCCTCAAGCTTCTGTTTGATGAAGTGTCGATCCACCTCAACATGTTTAGTACGATCATGCTGAACTGGATTCTGTGCAATGGCTATAGCAGCCTTGTTGTCACAAAAGAGATTCATTGTGGATTTAGGTTTATACCCAAGTTCAGTAAGCAACTTTCTTAACCAAAGAATTTCACAAATCCCTTTAGTCATTCCTCTGAACTCGGCTTTTGCACTAGATAAAGCTACTACATTCTATTTCTTGCTGCTCCATGTCACCAAATTACCTCCCACGAATGTGAAGTAACCCGATGTGGATTTTCTATCTGTTACATTACCTGCCCAATCTGCATCTGAATAACCATCAAAATTTAGATGACCATGTTTTGAGAACATAAGTCCTTTTCCAGGTGCAGACTTCAAATATCTAAGTATCCGAAGAACTGCATTCATGTGGTCTTCACTTGGAGAGTGCATAAATTAACTGACAACACTCACCGCATAAGCAATGTCTGGTTGAGTATGTGACAAATAGATCAATCTTCCCACTAACCTTTGGTATCTTTCTTTATTAGTTGGAACTTGATCCGGATATTCTCCAAGATGATGATTATGAACAATAGGAGTGTCCGCAGGTTTGCAATCTAGCATTCCTGTGTCTGTCAACAAGTCCAAGACATATTTCCTTTGAGAGAGAAATATGCCTTGTTGTGATCGAGCCATCTCAATTCCCAAGAAATACTTGAGTCCACCTAGATCCTTCATCTCAAACTCAATAGCCAAATAGTCTTGTAGTTGTGATATTTCCTGTTTATCATTCTCAGTAATAATCATATCATCAACATAGATTATTAATGTTGTTACCTTCCCTTTCCGATGTTTCAAGAACAGAGTATGATCTGAGTTGCACTGTTTGAAACCATTGTTCTTCATTGCCATGGTGAACCGTCCAAACCATGCACGTGGTGACTGTTTCAATCCATACAATGCTTTTTGTAATTTGCAAACTGTTCCAGTCTGAGTAGTATTATACCCAGGAGGAATGTCCATGTACACCTCCTCCGTGAGTTCGCCATGTAGAAAAGCATTCTTTACATCAAACTGGTGTAGTGGCCAATCCAAATTAGCTGCAAGGGACAATAAGACTCTGACGGTGTTTAACTTTGCAACTAGAGCAAAGGTTTCTTCATAGTCTATACCATAGGTCTGTGTGTACCCTTTTGCCACAAGTCTTGCCTTGTATCGCTCGATAGATCCATCTGCATTGTGTTTTATAGTAAACACCATCTACATCCGATAGTCTTTTTTCCTCGTGGTATAGTCTCCAATGTCCAAGTCTGATTTTTCTCAAGAGCTTTCATCTCCTCTTTTATAGCTTGGACCCACTTAGGATCTTTCAATGCTTCAGAGACCTTGGTTGGAATATGGATAGCAGACAACTGATGCACAAAAGCCTTGAGTGGTTCAGACAGCTTCTCAGTGGATACATGATTTGCAATTGGATACTTGGATGTCTTGCCAATATCAGGTGAATAACGGTTTGGTAGCTTCCCACGATTTTGCCTGAAAGGTAATTGATATCCAATAGTTTTATTCTCTAAATGCACAAGTCTAGTAGGAGTAGTTACCTCAAGAATATTCTCAGGAAATTGGTCTGTTGGTACTGTTGAGTTAGAGAGGGGGTCTTCATCTTGTTGTTCTGTATTGTCTGTTGGTGTGAGACTCGGATCAGAAATATCTTCGCATGGATCAGGTGGGTCAGGCAATTGATCGTTATGAATGGGCGATTGATCGCATGTCGGCAGAGAGTAATCTCATGCTCCAAACTCGGGACAATCAATCATTTATGTACAAATGAGAATTTCTTCGTTTTCTAAGTTGCTCCAATTCTGCTCTTCACTTCGTATCTCCCCCTGAAGCGTAGAATTGGATGATGGGTCATGGAAGAACAACTCAGATTCCAGAAAGGTCACATCCAAAGTGACATAGGTACGTCGGGTAGGAGGGTGATAACAGCGGTAGCCTTTCTGATGAGTGGCATAACCCACAAAAACACAACGAAGCGCACAGGGATCAAGTTTGCTACGTTGATTTTTGTGGAGATGAACGAAAGCCACACATCCAAAGATTCGGGGTGTGAGTACCAAAACAGAGGGCAGAGGTTTGTGTTGCACAAGCACCTGTAAGGGAGTTTTAAAGGTCAATACACCAGAAGGCATGCTGTTGATCAGCTGAACTGCGGTGACAAGAGCATCATCCCAGTGATGGCGAGGAACATGAGCGCCAATCAGAAGTGCTCGGGCGGTTTCAAGAAGATGTCGATTCTTTCATTCAGCAACACCATTTTGTTGCGGTGTCTGAGGACAAGTCGTCTCATGGATAATTCCATGTTGTTGGAAGTAAGTCTGAAAGTCATGATTGACAAATTCTCCACCATTGTCTGAGCGAAGAATCTGGATTTGAGCATTAAACTGAGTCTTCATCTGTTTGTGGAAGGACTGAAAACGGGAAAACACTTCATTTTTATTCTTCAGCAAATAAAGCCATGTCATCTGTGTACAATCATCTATGAATGTGACAAACCATCGAACACCAGAAGAAGCAGTGATAGGTGAAGGTCCCCAGACATCAGAGTGAATTAACGTAAATGGAGTAGTACACTTGTTCGTACTCAATGGGTAGGGCACGGTGACTCTTGACCAAAATACAAGTATCACATGTGAAGTCGGAGTCCTTGAAACCTGAGAATAAATTTGGTATAAGATGCTTCATATAACTAAAAGACGGATGTCCCAATCGACGGTGCCACAACCAGATTTGTTGTTGTTTGCTATCAAAGGGATGCGTCACATTGTTAGCCACGCCAAGACTGAAGTCATCTACATAATATAACCCCCCTCTCTTAGTACCACGACCAAGAATCTCCTTAGTGTGAATATCTTGAAGCAAACAAAAACTCGAGTAAATGAGTACACAACAATTCAATTGTTCAGTAAGCTGACTAACTGACAACAATTTATTTGATAAAGATGGAACAAGTAAAGTATTAGACAGTGAGAGAGAGGATGAGAGTTCAACAGTGCCAGCCCCTGTCACAGGATAAGTAACTCCATTGGCATTTGCAATACAAGTTCGTCGAGGTTGTGTAGTATTAAGAAAATCATCAGGATCAAACGTCATATGATCAGTTGCACCGGAATCAATTATCCAGCCCTTGGAATCAATCTTAGCGGAAGTATGGAATCCATAACCAGTACCATTACTGGTCGTATTGCGTTGTCCTCGATCTTGAAGAGTAGCCCACCAATCGGGATAGCCATGCAATTTAAAACAAGTCTCACGAGTGTGTCTCGATCACCACAATATTCGCAATCTGGTCCATGTGTCGGGGTCGTTAGTCGAGAAGTCATAATCTGTGCAACGGAAGATGTATATGATACAGGTTTAGTAGGAATTCGGATCGGGATCTGAGCTTGAGTCGAGGCCGAAGTCGGAGTCGAAGTCGGGATCGGGGTCTGAATCAAAGACCAATTTGGGGTCTAGGTCGAGGTCATTGTCGGAGTCTGAGTCATCATCAGAGTGGGGGTCAAGGTCGTTGTCGGAGTCAGAGTCGGAGTCGGGGTCGTTGTTGTCATCATAGTCGGGGTCGGGGTCGGGGTTGTCAAAAGAGGATCCTGATTCAGGATCAGATTCGGGGCCAAAGTCTGCATCTGTAGGAGCGGAGCCATCTGGGCACTCAACTCGGCTGTGGTTGGTTGAGAAGGAGAGAAGGAGTCGGTGGTGCGACCTCCATGAAGGATGAAAAAATCATCAACCCCCATAGCGGTGGCGGGGGTGTGAAACTAGAGTTAGCAATTCCAAGATCACCGCTCTGATACCATGCTAAAATATGAAAACTATGAGAGAATATTTGTTTGTGGGAATTTTCTGTGTATTCTTCTCCTTGTAGGAGGTCATATTTATAATACAACAAAACCTGAATGGGCAAGTAAATAATAAATTCCTAAATCTATTTACAGTAGGAAATCAGGAATTAAAGTAAATCAATTACAATTATAATAGGAATTCTTGGTGTGTAAGGAGAGTAAGTCACTATCCACAAGTCACGCCAACAGAACTTGGCTTGTCGAATTCAAGTATGAAACTTCAATAGCTCGATTCCAGCGTGGCTGGTTGGCGTTTGCAAGGGACAATAATTTGAAAGTCGGTGATGTATGTGTTTTTGTATTGATTGACTGCAATGAACGTTTATTTGAAGTTTTCTTTTATCGCACCAACAATGCTGAAGATTGCCCCTTGTCACCAGGTAAATCTGTTCATTTGTGAATATATGCTCATTATGTCTGCATTGTAATTTACACAGATTCTGTTCTTTTTTCTGTAATTTTTGGGGAACACAGGCCATGGCGGAGTAGCGATTGATCGAGTTGAGAAAAGGAGAAACCCCATGATTCAAGTTGAAACTGATTGCACCACAAATTATGAAAATGGTGTGTCTTGCTCTCTTGATCCTTCTCTTGAAATTGGTTAGTCCACCAGAATGAGAAATTCCCAAAATTAAGGTTAAGGAATTCAGATTATATTTTGTTTCTTGTACTGTAGGCAAGTACAAAAGGTTGAAGACTGGTGGGCAGGTTACTCAAAGGCCTTTAAATTCATCTTCAAGGTCTCTTGAAGCTGCTAACAGGTTCACCCCAAAGATTCCATCCTTCAGAGTCACTTTGGGGTCAACACCCCTGATATTGGTAGGTTCTACATACTTATACAACTTTGCTTCAAAAATAAATACTAGAAGTAAGCTCTATATATATATATATGTTGTCTATGTACTAGTTCTAAATCACCTCCAATAATTATTTACTAATACTCACTAGGTTTGTATAGAGTTTCATTTCCATATATCCATCTTATGCAGCATGTACCAGTTACATTTGCCCGGAGTTTCGTCAAAAAGAGGAAGCAAACCGTGACTCTTCGGGTCAGAGAGAGATCGTGGCCTGTGAATTTGATTGGTCATACTAAAGAATCAGGAGCTAAACTTTGTGGCAGCTGGCGTGAATTTGTGACGGAAAATTGTTTGATGAAAGGAGATGTTTGTATATTTGAGCTCATTGAGAGAAATGACATTGTACTGAAAGTTTACATTTTCAGATGTTGATTCGGCAAAGTTATGTCATTTAAAGAGGGATGCAGAGAGCTCAGTTATCACATTTTGCTATGTAAAATGGACCACTATTAATTTGCTGTAGTTAAAGACGATATCTTGATACTGGGAGATCACTTTGTAATTTTAATGATGTTAATTGTTATGGTTTAAATATTTCTGATGTATGAATCATCTTTTAAACAAGTTTCCCAGGCAGACATGTATTCAGACAGATCCCTTTCTGGTGTTAATGGTGTTAATTGTTACCAAATTGCACAAATTTCACTTCAGAATTCTTAATTAAACAAAGATTTGACATCATCTTCACGGCTCAGCATGTGAGATCTGAAAATAGGCCATCACTGCCATGCCAATTAGTATGAGATATGCAATCACCAAAATAGCATTCTTCCTAACAGAAACTGAACTGCCAAATCTTGCAAAATGAAAATCCTCAATATCTTACCTAATTAATGTTTCTAAACATCTGATGAGACAGGATTAGTTCAACATTTTCCAGATATTTTCAACAAGACTTGCAAGAAAAACGTATACTAAGGCCCGTCTGATAACTCTATTAACTCTTTGTTAGCAATGCATTCCTGAACAAATATCATAAATATATTTTGGGGCAGGACTGCCTGATTAGAAGACTCAGAATTAGAGTAGCTTGTTCAGTGAAATCACGTAGAGGGAGAATGGATATTAGCCATGTTGACAAGGAATTGCAGCAAGTCAGAGGCAATCTTATTGGATCTGCATTGAACTAAGGCCAATGCAGCAGGTAATTAGACTCTACTGAACAAATTATTGAATTTCTCAATTCTTTTGTCAAAGACTGGTGTTTACATAGAAATAAAAATTTGGGACATACAGATAGATTTGTAACTGAATATATACATAAAAAGATCCCTTTATTTAGTTTATTTTATGCAGTGACATAGCAAGAGCAAGGCAATGTGCAAAGAAATAGAAGAAAAGAAAAGGAAACATAATGTCTTCTAGTTGAGTGAGGGAGAGACTAAGAAGAGCATAAACGATGTAAAAGTATTCTCATTCTGCCATATAGAATACTGCCTTACATGATGTCACATACATACATGATACACTATTGCACATAGATGAGCTTATATGAGTCTCTAATTGACTTTATTTTGTTCACAACGACATTCATAAGCATCTGCTCTCCTTGTGAGATTACAAAATGAAAGTCCTATCTTCATCACTGAAACCAAACACTTCTCCAATCTTCTTTCTTGAACTGGGTCGTGATCCTGATTTCTTGTACTTAGTCTTTCTTGCATGTCACCGCCGTGTCTGTCATCGTTACCCTCCGCATCATCTCTTTCAAGGAGCAATGAAGGGTCTGGTACATCAAAGGCATGGTCAAGCAACCTGGCGTTAGTAAATACTTGAAAGAGATTATTGCTCTCTTCTTCGGAGTTGTTACGTTCCTTGGCAGAATGCTTTTGACAAACATGTGAGCCTCAAAGCCACTGCCCTATTTAGATATGAACAGGATGCAGCCATCCGAGCCCCATGGGGCGACCTTGAAGCATTTGAGGCCTTTCAAAGCGAAGGTAGATTGTTTCTCCTGGAGTCCAATGTGGTGATGCTCAAGCTACAGATGCAACCAATCCCAGGCATCTCTTCGAACAGATCGAGCCCGAAGAGACACCTGAGATTAGTTGCATCCTGTAACTTAAGCATCACCACATTGGACTCCAGGAGAAACAAGTCTACCTTCATTTTGAAAAGCTCCAATGAGGCCTCAAATGCTTCTAGGGCATTGTCCCATAGGGCTCGGATAGTTGCATCCCTTTCATATCTAAATGATGCAACGGCTTTGAGGCCCACATATTTGTCAAAAACATTCTACCATGGTTTTAGATGTAGGTCAACCCAACGATGTGGTTCTTAGTGCAGCCACGACCATTTGGCTATCAGTATCTCCACAAAATGTGTTCAATTTTTTCAAGGATGAAAGAACTCAATTTGGGATGAAATATCTCCTAGCAATCTAGCAGAAAAACACGGATGAATTTGAACCAATGCACCTCTTAAGAACATAATTAATAGGACGGATCCACATGCCTAAAGAACCAAAAGAAAAGGCAGCCATGACAGAACGGATGATCTAGGTAACAGACAAATTGTTCAGCCACTCTGTTCACCACACCATAAAACTCACTCAAGAAAAGCAGATCCATTTATGTTCTTTACATGACCAACCATTCAGCCCGTTTGAGTACATCGAGGGCCAATTTAAGCTACCTGTAGGAGATTTAAATCTTCAATCTACAGAAGACAACCTCTAACTTTTTCCAAGACAAGAAACAATTCATGGTAAAAAAATAAAATAGAAAAAATATTTATCTCCTAAATAATTAAACCTAGCTAAACATACAAACCGAACGAAAGAAGCACCTGCATACTTTACACTAGCACTATTAAATTGAAAGAAAAAATGGGTTCTGCAAATATCTAGGTTCACATGTCTTCCAAACAAGAAGGTGGCAATCCACTACAACAAAAAAGCGCTTTTGCGAGGAAATATTTCCTCGCCAAAAGTCACAATTTCCTCGCTAAATCTGTACAGTGAGGAAATGTACCTCACCAACAACAAATTTCCAGTTATTAAATCCTTATTCTAATGATGCAAGCTACATAAAACAAGTCCAGAATCCGCGGTTGCACCTATTTCCTATACAAGTACAAATGCCCTTCTCTTATCAGCCTCACATGCTTAAGCTTTTAAAATATTCACGTGCAGAGATAAAGTTATCCTAGTAACCAAGTTTAGTCCACTTGCATAAAACTAAAAGCACATTTTTGAAAGCAAACAAAACAGGAACATATATTCTTATTAAAAAAACAGAAACATGTATTCTTAAACAAACCAGAAGCACATATGATAGAAAAATCAAATTTAGTTCCAAATTTCTAAAACCAAAAGTGTTAAAAACTTATCAATACAACAACCCCAGTCCTTAAAAACTAACAGTAGCTCATATTTTAAAGGCCCCAAATCAATGAAACTCAATCCAACCAACCAACCAACCAACCAAACTACTTTTCCTTCTCTAAGTTTGAGGATGAACAACAATAAGAGAAGAAGTTAAATTAGAGAAAATAAATGATGAAACAGATACAACCCAATTGGCTACCACAACTGATAAACAGAAAGCAGAAATCAGAAAGTCAAAAGACATAACAACAGAGTCCTTTTCAAGCATAAACCATCTTTAACTATCATATTAGGCCTAATTTGTTAGTCACCAATCATGCTCACCATCTTTTTAAGTAAATTATTGTCTTTAGAGGTAAAGAATTTCCAAGTGGGCATTTCCTTTTAGAGCCATTGAGTTTTTATTTCCTAAAGTATGCCTTTAAGGTTTTAAACCCCCCCAATGCCTCATATACTCATCAACCGATATTCCCCTGCAGTATGCATATTAAAAAATATTCATAATCTTACATGAATTAACATAAACAAAACCAGAAATCTTGTATTGGGTCTGTCAATCCCTTTTTGTAATAATCTTACATGACTTATGCTGTATTAGAAAGAAAGTAAATTAAACATCTTGCTAGTCAGTTTAACTTGGAGATGATATGTATGTCAGTTTAACAAACAAAAATGGGAAAACCAAAAAGCTGTATCTTGGGTTCTTTTCCCCACATACATTATAGATGAGCACAGCAAAAACACCAAAATAGACACCTTGTTTTGCTTCTAAAATGAAAGCTCGAGTGTCAAATTACACGATCAATTCAGCAGAACAATATATATTAAATAGTAATTAAAGTTCCAAAAGAAGCAAATATATTCGAACTACCAAGGAAGCTGCACTTATCCCCACCACTTGGCCACCAAAAGACAAAGGTTGAACCTTTGGCATTGAAAAGACCTCTTTCGAGGTCTCATACACAGCCCCAACTTCAAACCTCGGATCTGGAGGCCCGATTACCTACGGACTCGGGTTTAGGACCACCACCAAATTATTACCTCCAACATAACCAAACCCAGAACCATTCCAACCCTCTGACCCTTCAAAATACTAAGAAAAACAATCAAAGCATACCTTTTACTTTTCCAAAGAGCTGAGACCCATATGGATGGAAGGCAGCGGTTTGGGTTTTGAGATTTGGGGGTTATATTATTTGTCAATATGACATACATAAATTGAGGAGGGAGGAAGGAAATTCACATGACATGGAGGCTGTCAGAGGTTGAGAACAAAGAGATAGATGGTTCAAATTCTTCCCCATCAGTTTTCAGAACCATCAGTTTGAAAAGGAAGAGAAGGATGTAAAGAGAAAAGGAATGCAGAGACAAAGACGAGGCAGAGAAGACAATAAAGAAGTTTTTGTATTATATATTTTCACTCTATGTATTACACAATGAATAAATGAATGCATAGCTTTTACAAACATTCTAAAATGGAATAGAAGGGACTAATGGATAAGGACCAGCAAAGGTAGCCGTTTGGGAAGAGAGTATGCTGAGCATATGTTGAGTCATATTTGGTCTTTGCTAGCTGGTGCATGCTGGCATGTACGATTCAATCTTGAGGCTTCATTTGGAATGGTGCCTTGTGGTGCTGCATTAATGGTTGTGAGAAGGACTGCTGTGTATGGTTATGAGGATGGAGGGTTTGGGTTGGAGAGAGAGGGAGAGAATTTGGGGTCAGAGAGGGCGAGAGAGAGAGGGTTTGTGGTTAGGTTAGGGACGAGAGAGAGAGCAATTTCGAAGGAATAAAACCGCGAAATGAAAATTTTGTGAAAAAAAGGCGCTCACGCGAAAATAATTTCATGTATTCTTTAAGATAAAAATAATAAATAACAACAAAAGGACACATGTCACCATGTTATACGGCCACATGTCATAAATACTGACAGACAGCCTTTAAAAAGCTAACACATGTCAATACTTTATATTTCTTATTATTTCCCTACAATTTAACTTCTAAAATTCATAATAAATAAATTTCAAATTAGAAAAACACACCAAAAATTCCTAGGAACTCCTTGTCCTTGTGACATTTTATTCACCTTAAAACTCCCAAAATCTAATTTTGAATCATAAAAATACAAAGTAATAACAAAAACCCAATTTTATTCATAGACAAATCAAAACATTATACCACCTTATAATCTTGTTTCTTTGATCCATGGATTACCATTAACTCAAATATTTGGAATCCTGAATCTAGATCTCCATTATTGAAGGCTATGTTGTAAGGAGTATGTAGCAATTTTTGGTGTATTTTTCTGATTTTAATTTAATTTCTTACGAATTGTTTACTTCTATAACACAATAAATTACAAGAAAATGACATAATAAATAAATAAATAATCCCAAAAAACACCGATAATCCTATAAACTCCTTGTGATATTCTCTTCTTTTAAAGCTCAAAAAATATAATTATAAATTATAAAAATACAAAGCAATAATAAAAACTTAACTTTCTTCATAGACAAATCAAAACATTCTACTCAATACACTATTGTTTCTTTGATTCACTGATCTCCCATTAATTAAAATATGTGGAATTATGATTTTAGATCTACATAATGGGTGACTATTTCATAAGGAGTTTGTGGCAATTTTCAATGTATTTTTATGATTTTTATTTAATTTGTTATGTATTGTTTAAGATAAAACAAAAAATAATAAGACAGGGACACGTGTCATAATCTGATAGGTCCAAATTTCTGAAGGAGATGCCTTAAGAGGCTGACATGTGTCAATCTCATCTATTTCATATTATTTCCCCATGATTTAACTTCTAAAATTAAAAATCAGAAAAATGCAAGATAAAATCCTATAAACTCATTGTGACATTATTTTCACCATAAAGCTCTAAAAATCTAATTTTGAATTAAAATAAATAAAGTAATAACAAAATTTATACTTTTTTTTTTCTTCTAACAATCCTATTTTAATTTTGCCCAAAAATTGTGGTACTTTTAAAAAAGTGAAAAATAATGTGGGAGACAAATTGTGAGGAAATTAATTCCTCGTTAAAAAGCTTCAATTGAGAGGATTATATATTGTTTGTCGCTATAGGTTAGCAGGGAAATGTCAAAAATTCCCGCTAACACTTTCAGTGAGGAAAAAACTATTTCCTCCTATACAAACGATAGTCTAAATGATTCTAATTTACATGGAGAGGGACTTGAACTTGGGTGCAAGGAGAGATGGTTCACTGCCCTAGCCTAACCCACATTTGGCCCCCTCATTGGTCCGCCTGGGTTGAGTGAGTGGGCAAGTCCACGATTATGACGAGCTCATTGCCTGGTCAGTGATCTGCCCCCTTCTCTATTTGCTTCCTTGCTGTAGTGTCCGAGTGTCACTGTACCTCCAGATTTTGTGCAAAAATGAAATTGTTTTTGCGTTATCATATATATCAATGTATTTGCAAAAGCAGAGCATGTGCTAATAATAGCCTCGGCAAAATATTACATAAAACTAATTTCTTTTACATTGCAATCATCATCATCATCATCATTTTCTTCTTCTTGTTAAATTGAGATATGAGCCCCGGACTGCATTCATTTTGTTGACGACAACATCCATAAGCATCCGCTCTGTCGGTGATACGGCAGAGCATGAGATCCCTATTTGCATCACTGAAGCCACGCATTCCTCCAATCTTTTTACTTTGTCTGGGCCGGGATCCTTATATCTCGCCATGGGTCTTTCTTGTATGTCAATTTCATATTTGTGGTCGTGTTCATCATCATCCTCCTCGTCATCTGTTTCAAGCAGCAATGAAGCCTCAAAGCCATTGCTGTGAATTGGTGAATGCTTAAACCATCTTTGAACATGTCATCGGTTGGTCTTTTTCCTGTGAACATTTCTAGCAACAGTATCCCATAGCTGTAAATATCTCCCATTATGGAAACTTGGCTTCCCATGCCATACTCTGCATGTCAATGCATACATTAGGATGTTGTAGTTGATGGACCTTTAGAATTTATCTTATATATTTCAAAATTTTCTGATACTTCTTGTCCAGTAAAAAAAGAGTCAGCAATCTTTTTTATCAAAAAGTTATTAGGAAGTGAGGATTTTAAATTTATACCTGGAGGAATGTAGCCTATGGAACCCTTTAGCCCAACTGACATGGTTTGAATTTTGGTGGGATCATTTGATGCTTGTAAGAGGAACCTTGCTAAACCAAAGTCACCAACATGGGCTACCATATCTTCGTCAAGAAGAACATTGCTTGGCTTTAGATCACAATGAACAATGGCCGTTTCACAGTGGTGGTGCAGATAATCTAGTGCAGAAGCAACATCAATTGCGATATTGAGTCTTTGGATAAGGCTTAATCTCCTAGGCTGAGATTGCTCGTCATCTCTTGGATGAAGCCACTGGTCTAGACTTCCATTTTCCATGAACTCCAAAACTAGACTTTTGAAGTCATTGCCCTGATTATCAATACTGGAGCAGACAGTTACGATCTTGAGAAGATTACGATGCCTTATACTTCTTAACACTTTGCATTCACCAATGAAACTCTTGGAAGCTCCTTCTTGTTGAAGGTTTAATACCTTAACAGCGACTACCATTCCATCATTAGGGAGTACTCCTTTGTAAACAGAACCGAAACTTCCCGAGCCAATCAGATTGTCCACAGAGAACCCATCAGTTGCTTGAAAGAGTTGAGAGTAAAAAACACCTGATTTCCAATCCGTATAAGAATGCGAAGTGACTAGTCTATCTTTTGACTTTGTCACATATGAACAAGCAGCAAAGGAGCATGACAGAGCAATTAAAAATGCTAGTGCACAAGTTATAGGGATGAATACTTTCGGGGCAAGTAATCCTTGGGGTGAATGGCGCTTTTTGCTAGAGCATGCAGGAAGAAGGAATTCTGGAATTCCACCACATAGCCTATTATTTCCAAGGATTGAGACACCACTTGCATTTGAAAAGATCCCTTCTCTAGGCAATTCACCCTCAAAATTGTTATGAGAAAGATTGAGATGCTTAAGAGATCCAAGATTTCCTAGAAACTCTGGAATTTTCCCTGATAAGTTATTACGCGAAATGTCTATTTCTTCCAAGCCTCTTAAATTTTTTAGTGTTTGAGGAATTGATCCTTCAAGTTTATTACCTTGCAAATGAAGACGCTCCAAACTAATACAACGGCCGAGGGTTCCTGGGATTTCACCTGATAACTTGTTTTCTGAAACATCCAACTCCCCAATACTTTTCAGATCACCCACTTCAGATGGTAGTGAACCAGTCAAAAAATTGTTAGATATGGATAAAGAAATTGAAAGGGATGAAAGCCCAATAACCTCTTTAGGAATGGTGCCATTTAGATTGTTACTTGAAAGGTTAAGTATCTGTAGATTTTTGCAGTTCCCCAAACTTGGTGGTATACTTCCCCCAAACTTATTCTTTTCCATGAAGAGCCTTGTCAATGAAGTCAAGTTACCTAGGGATGATGGAACTGGCCCAGAAAATTGGTTAACATTCAACCATAAACCCTGTAACTTCGGAAGTTTCCCGATTACATCAGGGACACTACCACCCAAATAGTTGTTTTCTAGTCCAAGAAGGGTCAAGTTTATAAGATTTCCAACGCCGTTAGGGATGCTGCCATGTATCAAATTGGTCCCCAGAGTAAGAATTTTTAGTTGTGTAGAAAGGTTGGCAATTGATCCCGGCAATTCTCCTCCAAAATGATTACTATTAAGACCCAACACCTCAAGACTAGTACAATTAGCTAGGAAACTGAGAAAATTCAGGTCACCAGTTCTCCCACTTCCTAGTCTATTTCGATCAAAGTTGAGCCTAACTAAGCTCTGCAAAGTTGCAAGATTTTCAGCGGGGAGTGGCCCAGTGAGTCCATTTTCAGCAAAATCAAGCACTTGAAGTCTCGAAGCATTGGACAATGACAGAGGAACAGTTCCAGTGAACTTGTTCACCCCACCGGCAAATACTTCAAGATTAGGAAGAGTAATTCCGACATTAGGTGGTAGCTCTCCACGCAGCTGGTTTTTAGCAACGGTGAAGTAGAATATGGATGAAATATTATAGAGTGAAGTAGGGATCATACCAGACAGATTATTATCCCATAGTACAAATCTTCTCAAGTTTGTTAGACGCCCAAGTTCATGGGGTATGCTTCCTTGAAAATTGTTGACAGCAAGCACAAAAATTTCCAAAGATGAAAAGTTTCCTATCCAATGTGGGATAGTTCCGGTGAGATTGTTAATACCAAGACCTAGACCAACTAAATTCAACAATGAACTGAGTTGGTTAGGAATTGACCCAAAAAGCTTATTGGAACGAAGATCGAGTACACTTAGTTGCACACAGTGAGATATATTAGATGGAATTTCCCCACCAAAGGAATTGAAAGACAGGTTGAGATGTTGCAGGCTCAGTAGTCGACCGATTTGTTGAGGAATTTCACCATGAAAGCTGTTGTTCATCAGGTTGATTCCAGTAAGATAAGTAAGATTTCCCAAAGAAGGAGATAAGGAGCCTACCAATTTTTGAGCTTCCAGGTTCAAAACCATGACCCTTTTCATGGCAGGGTTGCACGTAACGCCTACCCAACTGCAGAGATCAATGGAATCGTTCCACGAGCTCATGATATGGAAAGGATCTTGAGTTATTCTTTTCTTGAAGTCTAGCAATGCCAGGCGATCAGATTCATTTCCAGAAGTGGATAGTGTTGCAGATTGCAGACATGTGGTCCACCATAAAAAAAGGAAAAATCTAAACAAAATCTGGCTAGAATGAGTTTGTGAGTGTTCCATCTTGTTCTGAATGCAAATTTTATGCATGGAGAAAATCAGAAACCAAGTCTCATATAGATGAAAGTATAAATTTCTATCTCTCTATAGAGCCAAAGGGTTTGTTGCAGGATCACACAAATAGTAAACTATTAATTATGGATGGTCCCAGAAATAATCAATTTATTATAGTGATATGGTTGAAGGCTGTCTCAATTACAAGAGGACTCTGTCTCTTCATTATTGGAATGGTAATGTACAGATTGTTTGAATTTCATTGTGGAGCTGAGATTTTTAGTTGGGCGCCATTATTAGTCTCAGCAGGCCCAACCATTGTGGTCCAAAATATTAAATTCATCATCATGGAGAATAGTTTTCTAGTTGTTAAACTAGATGTAGCTTGAATTATTGGTTTTTCTCTCATGTATTCTTGGTGTGGATTGCTTATCCACGTTTCTGTACAGTTTTCTACTGTGAAATAAAATGTCATCTTTTCGTTCGAAAAAGAAAATGAGCAAAAATGTTGATTGCAGGACCACAAACACTTGAGAAATATTAATGAGAGAAATCTATTATGGTGATTTGGTTCAATGAAGTCTTCAGTTTTAATTTGATTATGTAGATGATATTTTAGTGGTGGGGAAGCAACCACTGCTGTCCAATTTTAATTTCATTATGGAGAAAAGATTGTCTGGAATTGGAAAGCACAAAGGCTTGTTACTCCAATGTGACTTTTGCAGGTTCCTACTAGAATATAGAGGAATGCTAAGCCATGGCTGTGAATTGGTGATTGCTTAGACCATCTTTGAGCATGTCATCGGATCGGTTGGTCTTTTTCCTCTGAATATTTCTAGCTAACAGTATCCCATAGCTATAAACATCTCCCCGTGTGGAAACTTGGTCTCCCATGCCATACTTTCAAGGGCGGCCCTGGGGACAAGAAAGCAAGGCGACCCCTAGGACCCCAAATTGGGAGGGCTTCAATTTATATAATTCATTTATATACATACTATCCTATGACATAACAAAGAATTTATCAATGACGGTTGGTTCAGTTGGTAAGATCGATGTACTGTGTTGCCTCGTCTCGAGGTTGGGTTTTCATTGGCACTAGTAATGAAAGTAGCCAATCTCTCCCAGAACTTTTACAAACCAAAATAATAATAAAAGAATTTATATCTAAACAAAATTAAGAAGAGCCCAACTCAAAAAATTCCCACTAAAAAAAGAAAAATAACTAAAAGGACAGCATTGACATTGTATACCAGCTAGTAAACAAAATTTGACATTCGAAAAAGGACAACATTGACATTGACATGTACTGTGTAGCCCCATCTAGTAAAAGGACAGCATTGACATTGTATACCGTCCATTAACAAAATTTGACATTTGAGCATTGACATTGTATACCGACTATTAAACAAAATTTGACATTTGAGCATTGACATTGTATACCGACTATTAAACAAAATTTGACATTTGAAAAAGGACAGCATTGACATGTATTGTGTAGCCCCATCTAGTAAAAGGACAACATTGGCATTGTATACCATCTAGTAAATAAAGAGGACTTTCTTAGAGCATTTCCAGCGTTGCACCTTAGCCCAGGCAAGAGGGGGCCTAGGCCCACGAATGCACTTCTAGCATGCAAATGCAGCCCAAACAAGACGTGGGGGCCACCAATCTAGGCAAGGCCCAAGGCAAAATTAGCCCGTTCTCCTGCTTGAGGGTTGTGACGTTAGTGCACAAATTCAAATTTTTTGCGGAGACCGCTTGCGTCAAGCACACCAATAGTAAAAAAAAAATTCAAATATTCATCACTGATGCCAGCCTAGCGTCAGCCTTGCTTTCCCTCATGGATAGAAGCCACGTGGAGCTTCCTAAGATGTCCAATCCATTCTTTCTGCTCCAATCCAATGGCTGCCAATTTTTGGAGCAAATTGCTATCAATGACACACTAAGAATTGAGAGAGAAAAGAGATGAGGCTAACAAGATCAAGAGATGAAGCATTTGCAAATGAAATGGAGTATGCACACAAACAAGACATAGACAAGAAAGATCGGGAAACCATGGCCAAGAATACGAGCTATATGTCCTTTGAAACAAAGTCATTTTGGAAGCAAGAACGAAGGGATGTTACGAGAAGAAGGCTTTTCTGTGACAATGGACCTAGCAACACGAATTGGTTAAATGATGAAAACCATTAGGTTGTATTGATAGAGTTGCCATTTCTTAATTAGTTGTATTGCTTGTCTTTTATTGAATTAATGTCATTTCTTAATTAGTTGTATTGCTTGTCTTTATTGAATTAGTTGTATTGCTTATCTTTATTGAATTAGTTGTATTTCTTGTCTTTTATATAAAGAAAGCATTCAATAATATAGTTATTTATTTAAAACATTGCATACATCAAAACAAAAGCATAATTCATTACAAAACACAAAGAAAGCATAATTCAAAACAAAACACAAACAAAACATAATTCAAAACTAAGCATTAAACTTGACTTCATTGACCGTGATTGTCTCTCAGCACCCATAAGTACTCTATCAAGTCAACTTGACGTCCTTCGTGAACATAAGAAGATTGTATTTCTGTACAACGGTCAATCATACGGATGTTGTAACGATAGTCCCTAATTAATGGTTGGTGCTCCAGTGGTTGTCCATTGGCTCCTTTAGGTCGTTCATAAATTCTTGTCAATGTCGTGTTTATGGGATCAGATTCGAACATCTATGGTTCATCATAATCATACTCATCCTCCACAAGCATGTTATAGAGGATGATGCACGTCATCATAATGCTCCAAAGCATCTCTTCATCAAACATACAAGCAGCCCCCCTAATGATTGCCCACCGAGCTTGGAGGATACCAAAACACCTTTCCACATCTTTCCTACAACACTCTTAATAGGCAACAAAATAAGTTTCCTTCTCCGATTGGCGATGAGGAATTGTTTTGCCGAATATCGTCGATCGCGGGTAAATTTCGTCTGCTAAGTAGTACCCACATAAGAGATGGTATTATTGATTTCATACGTGATATGAGGGGCTTGACCTCTGAATGCATCGTTGAACTTCGGGGATTGACCGAGCACGTTAAGGTCAGTTTGAGATCCTCCAACTCCGAAAAAGGTATGCCAAACTCAGGTATTGAAAGATGCAATGGCTTCTAGAATGATACTTTTTTAGCCATTCCTATTCCCATAATTTCCACGCCAGGAAATTGGGCAATTCTTCCACTATCAGTGCATGCAGTCGATGCTTCCAATCATGCCTGTGAAACCTCAAGCCTCGGCTTTTTGTAAAAGCCTGTAGAGGTCCCTAGGCGTATGTTTGCAGAGTTAATCCCTCGTGCAGATACTTTCGATTGCATCACAGAATCTGATCAAGCTCTCTAAGACAGTGGATTTCCCCATCCTAGCAATCTCTTCCACCTAGCCTGCAGATGCACCAAATACAAGCATTTGTAAAGAATTTGTAAGTTTTTGCTCCAGAAAACGACCCAAAATCCTAGTACATCATACTTCTGAACAAAGTATGTGTCATAATTGCAAACATTATGTATGATTTTATTGAACAGTTGGGGTTGAATTCTATATCGCCCTCGAAAATCAAAACTAGAGTACAACGAATTTGGGATAAAGTAATTGTCCAATAGATTCTTACCCCTAGACTGCCTACATCTATCCACGTTTCAGCCACGACCGGGTTGTGAACCACGGTGGTGTTGGCTTGATTGATCGAGCATACCCATTACCACGACAACTTGATCATCATCTGATTCCCTCTCCCTTTCTTCTTCAGCTCGTTTGTGCATTCTTTCTTCATTTTCTCACTCAGCCCTCTCCAACAATGTCCTCGTGTAAGACATTGAAAGTAGAATGTGTTTTGTAAAATCTGAAAAATGAAATGATAGAGAGGATATGGATGATCGCTGTGAGTTGAGGTTGTGGTTTTATAGAGGGATTTAGAAGATAGTGATGACACGTGGCGCAATTGTAGCAACTGAAAATCTTATCCGAAATCTGAGATGTGAATTTTATAATAAATATAGACATGTGGCAATCGAAAATCTTATCAAAAAATTTTATTCGAAAATCTTGTCCGAAAATTTTATCCCAAATATGAGATGTGAATTTTATAATAAATATTGACACCTGGCAACCGAAAATCTTATACAAATTAATCGTTTAAGTATAAAAAATAAAATTAATTTAAAGCGAATAGCAATTGCCCTTTGTCGTGGCAATAGGTTGGAAACCTAACTTGCCTTTTGTAAGAGCTGGCACTATTCACATAAATAGTAACTTACCTTCCCTTGCCCTTTGCCGTGACAAATGGGTAGAAATGTTAACATAGTATAGAAAATGCACTGGTGCTCTTTATCCCTAATTTTTTTTAGCATTTCTAACAAAAAAATTTAATTGCCCACTGAATTAATCAAATATACCACATTAGACTTTGAATATGAGTAAATAGTTAATGTCAGTTATTTTGTGTCAACTTGCATTATTTAATTACCTGACTATTTTAAACGATTTGGACTTTTAATATTCTCCATATATGACTAACTAATACAACTACACCTCAGTTTAGATAATACGCATTTAATTATAAAGTTAGGGAAAAAAACACGCGTGAACCATCATACACTTTCATCTTCTTCTCCCTATGGTTCTCCTATGCAAGAGGCACTAGTCAACGGTTGAGCGGGTTGACTCTCACTTCATCGTCATCAACGAAGTCCAAGTTCGTGAAATTGCAGTTCCATGGGCTGGTAAGGTTTGCATACCCAGTTGAAGGGAGAAGTCCCCAGGATAAAGGGAACACCACAAAGTCAATTCTACAATCAACGGATATTTCTCCACCTATCGAGGGAGATTTTAACAAGTCCAAGTTCGGCTTTGACTTTCTCTTCTTTCAACAAGTCCGTTGTTTGTTGCTTTCATCAATTTTCTTCATTTTGATTTAAAGTTTTCTACTTTCTTCATTTTTTAAGTTTTATGTTTGTTTATTTATAAGCAAATTAAAATATGACTTGTTTGTTGGGTTTGGGTTGGGTTGGGTTGGGTTGCTGTAGATGTCAGAGCAATTCAACCAGGATTTGACTCTATCTGGTAAAATCTCAACTGGCCATTTCTATAATGCATTTGAGTTTACAGAAGGATGGCAAAAAGACGATGTCAACACAAAAACCATCAGAAAATAAGTTTTTAAAAAAACATTATCAAAATGTGAATTTTTTCTTCATCAATAAACATCCCAAGTTCTACGATTATGATAATGAGTTAGTTGATGTAATCTTGTCTTATAGATTTTGGCAAAAATAAAAATAAAATAAAAATCTTATCATCTATCTATATATATAAAGCAAAAGACAGAAAATAGTGAAACATTCAAAATACCAGAAAATGCCCTTGGTTAATTCAAACATCAAGAATTGAAATTATTAATGAAATGAGAATAACATGGTAAATTCACATTTTTTTATATTAAAAAAATTAAAAACAAAATCAAATACTATGTCCTAATCAAGGCCGGCCCTGGGGGTAGGCAAGAAGGGCTTTGGCCATGGGCCTCCAATTAAGGGGGCCCCAAATTTTTATATATATTATATATATAGTGTCCAACTTTAGAATTAAAAAAAAAAAAAAAAAAAAGAAGTCAGCTTTGTAATTAAACGAGGAAGGCTATTCCTATTCCTCTTCTCTTCCCATTTAGAATCTCTTTGTTTCCTACGAAGCTAGCAACAGAACAGCCCCTCTTTTCTCATAACAATTTGTAACCCTAACTCTAAGAATGAATCTCACACTAAAAAGCTCACAAATTGTCTTTGAGATTGACGGTGTCCAAGAGGGGAGGAGCATGAGAAATTGAAAAGGTAATCAAATTTATAATTTTTTCTTTATATTTGTTCCTACCCAGCAAACTATTGTTTCAATTTCCAAAAAAACACAGAGAGATACAGAGTGGTAATCAGACTTATGAATACTTGATTGAATTGCATGTATCTTATCATTGCAGATGTACATGAATCAGGTGAAGTACGGAGTGGAGTTTCCCAAATTTTAGTTTCAACACAACTAGCCTGAATAAAGCTCTGCCAGATTGAGGCTTTTTTATATAAGTTTTAACCAGGTTTTATTGCTCTTTGTTTGCTGCTTAATTTTAATTTTAATTTTTCATTGGTTGTGTTTGCTTTACTGGTTGTATTTGGTGTGTTTGTTTTGTTCATTAGTTGTCTGTTTTTCACTTTCTAGACTTAAGAGTTGCACTAGAAAAATGGTTAGGAAACATGAATCTGGAAGTGCAAAAAGAAATAAAAGGAGAAAAATAGAAAAAATGATTCAAACTCAAAAAGGAGCTCTTGATAAGTTTTTTAAAACTAGTTCTTCAATTGAAGATTCAGCTGATGATTTACTCAATGAAGGGGTTGGTGATCTCAGTGAGAATGAAAATAATCTGGAAGAGATGATAGAAAATGATATAAATGAACTGAATGAGGGTGGTGAACTCATTGAGAATGAAAATAAGCAGGAAGAAATGATTGAAATTGATACAAATGAACTGAATAAGGTTGGTGATCTCATCGAGAATGAAAATAATGAGGAAGAAATGAGAGAAAATGATACAAATGAATTGAATGAGGTTGGTGATCAATTTGAGAATGAAAATAAAACAGAACAAATAAATCATGCTTTGAATATCTATGATCCAAGAAATTGGGATAACATTGATAACAAAACAAAGGATCTTTTAGTAGAAAAGGGTCCTATAAGAGAAAGTAATCTCAAGTTTCCTGTAGATGGGCTTTCTAGGCATTTTTCATATTCATTTTATACAAGAAAGTTGCCCAATGGAGAGAAACAAGATAGAAAATGGCTAGTGTACTCAAAAGATGTGGACAAAGTATATTGTTTCTGCTGTAAGTTGTTTAAATCCGTGCAGAATAAAAGTTTGTTAGCAAATGAAGGGCTTAATGATTGGAAACATTTAAGTGAGAGGCTTAAAAAACATGAGAATAGTATTTAGCATATCACTAACATGAGAACTTGGATTGATTTGCAAATTAGATTGAAAAAGAATGAAACAATTGATAATTAAAGACATACAAATGCAAATTAAAAAAGAGAAAGAATATTGGAAACTAGTTTTAGTAAGAATAATTTCTGTTGTGAGATGTCTTGCTAAAAGAAGTTTAGCTTTTTGTGGAGAGAATGAGAAAATTTACCAAGATAATAATGGTAACTTTTTGGGGCTGCTTGAATTGATTGCAGAATTTGATCCGGTAATGAAAGAGCATTTTAGACGTATTCAAAATAATGAGATTCATTATCACTATCTTAGCCATAAAATTCAAAATGAGTTGATTGGGATGCTAGGCTCTAAAGTTAGAAGTGCTATAACTGAAAAAATCAAAGAGGCAAAATATTTTTCTGTGATACTTGATTGTACTCCAGATGCAAGTCACCATGAGCAAATGACTTTAATAATTCGATGTGTAGATGTGTCAAATGTTCCAATAAAGGTAGAAGAGTATTTTTTAGAGTTCTTGATAGTGAATGATACATATGGATTTGGGCTTTTTAATGAATTACAAGCTGTATTACAGTCTTTTGAACTTGATCTTAATAATGTAAGGGGCCAAGGTTATGATAATGGATCTAACATGAAGGGGAAAAATAGTGGTGTGCAAAAGAGGCTTCTTGAAATAAATCCTAGGGCATTTTATATGCCATGTGCTTGTCATTCTCTTAATTTAACAGTTTGTGATATGGCAAATTCAAGTGTTAAGGCGGTGTCATTTTTTGGAGTTG
The DNA here is from genome assembly GCA_020226455.1 of Prunus salicina. Taxonomy (NCBI): domain Eukaryota; kingdom Viridiplantae; phylum Streptophyta; class Magnoliopsida; order Rosales; family Rosaceae; genus Prunus; species Prunus salicina. Next base: position 20,608,655 of record CM035346.1, on the reverse strand, counting down.
TGCAACGCTTGTATACTCTATTTGCTAGTTCTACAAAGAGATGGAAAATTTTTCAAGATCATGTCCATGGATTAACTCTTAAACCATTGTCAACAACAAGATGGGAAAGTCATATTAATAGTATTAGAGCCATAATAACCCAAACTAATGATATGAGAGAAGCTTTGTTTAAATTGTCTAGAGTTAGTGAAGATGCCAAAACAAAGAGTGAAGCTGAATCTTTAGCAACACATGAACTTGAAAGTTTTGAATTTTTGTTGAGCATGACTATATGGCATAACATTTTGAAAAAAATTGACTTAGTTAGCCAAAAATTGCAATCTGGAGATATGCAAATTGATGCTGCAATAAAAAATTTGAGGGGCCTTGTTTCTTATTTTGAAGACTATAGGCAAAATGGGTTCACATCTGCCTTATTTTCTACCAAAGATATTGCATCTAAGATGGAAATTAACTCAGTATTTCATGAAAAACGTCAAAGTCGTAGGAGAAAACAATTTGATGAAAATGATCATGAAGAGACTTTGCAATCTGCTGAAGAATCTTTTAGGGTTAACTATTTTCTTGTTGTGGTTGATGCTGCTATTTCTTCTTTGAGGAGTAGATTTGAACAATTAGAAATATTTGAAGGTATTTTTGGTTTTTTGTTGAATCCTAAAAAGTTATTTGAAATGAATTATCAAATGTTGCATGAATGTTGTGTTAATCTTGAAAATGCTTTAACACATGGCAGTGAATTTGATATTAATGCTGATGATTTGTGTTCTGAATTGGAAGTTTTACGATTGTATTTACCACAAGAGGCAAAGACAGCCATTCAAGTTCTTGATTATGTAAAATCTGTAGATTGCTTTCCAAATGTCTCGGTTGCTTATAGAATTATATTGACTGTGCCAGTGACTGTGGCATATGCAGAAAGAAGTTTTTCAAAATTAAAATTAATAAAATCTTACTTGCGTTCAACTATGTCACAAGAAAGGTTGAATGGATTGGCAATCTTATGCATTAAAAAGAATATGTTGGAAAAGCTTGATTTTGAAGATGTTATTGAAAATTTTGCTTCTCAAAATGCTAGAAGATCAAGGATTTTTCAGTGATTGATTGTACTTTTGATGTTACTGTTTTTATTTTTTGGATTGTAGATGGTATAGAGGAAGAAGAAGGCTCCAGGCAGATTTTGGACCCTTCCAACTTTGTTGCAACCATTTCATATGTTGTTTTCAAAGATGCTTTTGTGATCTTTGCTGTTAAAAGACTTAGACTTTGTTTATGCTCTATATGTACGTTGTTACTTATTGTAGTTTCTTTGTCCAATTGTGCTACAATTTGTTACTTTTCTTATGTTGTATGATTCTTTCTACATACCACAAAGAGGATTTTGCTAAACTCATGTGATGAAGACTGAAGCCAGAAACCAATCTTAAGGGAAAGGGTTTAGTATTTTGAACAAATACTTAGTTTTAATGTATCTTGACATATTCCCATTATGGGTTGCTGGAATGTTGGTTTGTATTTGTAAATTCCTTCATGATATTAAGTATCTAAATCTGATTTTTTTTTTTTACCGAGAGATGTCCTATTATAATGCATGCTACCTTTTTTTATTCACGTGCGCTACGCTCTACATAAAATCATTTTATTCGTTGTTTTTTCGCAATTTTATACTAAGGGAGGGGGCCTCATTTAGTTTATCGCCTAGGGCCACCCAAAAAATCAGGGCCGGCCCTGGTCCTAATTTTATGGAACATAACTACCCATGTTATCTTTTCTTAATTCTAAAAATAAAATAAAAAAGAAAAAAAGAAAACCAATTGGCACATGCGCGAGCATGTGGCAAGTGGCTAGTATATATAAAGTAAAAGGCAGAGAATGGTGAAACATTCAAAATACCAGAAAATGCCCTTAGTTAATTCAAACATTAAGAATTGAAATTATTAATTAAATGGGGATGATATGGTAAATTCATTTTTTTATATTAAAAAAATAAAAATAAAAACAAAATCAAATAATATGTCATACTTTTATGGAATATAACTACCCATGTTATTTTTTCTTAATTCTATAAAAAAAAGCAATTGAGTGGCTAGTATGTATAACTTGGTCTGACTATTTATCCGAAACAACACAAACACTTTATAATATTATGGATAAATCGTCAGTACTATTCGAAGCAGATTAATACTATCCAATATAAATTAGTCAATACAATTTGACATACCAAACAAACCCTATATATATACGAGAATTTAAACTTGCGTGCAAGATGACGGACAACTACCCTAACCCACATTTGCTTATCAATGTCTTTTTATATCAATTTAATCATAAAATCTTTGATCAATGGGTGAATAAATCATGAGTCGCGTAATATGACCTTTTTTTAAGTCTGAACTATTTATTTATTTTTAAAACAAGTTCAGATGTGAAAGATAAAGATAAAATGCCATTTTGGTAATTACGTGTTTTAAAAAAGGAGCGTAGTGTAAAGTCATATAAAGTAACCGTTGAACTCCATTCATCATCTATCGTTTATTTTGAACTGAGCCAGACTAAGAACCAACTTTGCAGCATCTGACCAGTTTTAGAGAATTCGCGTTGTATTCCAAATCGCAAGATATCGATCGCTTACTTGAAACACTTTTGGTGAGTTTTCCCACATTCTTTAGAAATCTGTATGATTTAATCTAATTCGTTTATTAGGGTTTAGGTTTGAATTATAATTTTGGAATTTTTTTTTAATTGTAATTTGAATTGTGGTTCTTAACCTCCTAATTGTTTCGGTTTCAAGGAAAAAAGGAGATATAATTTTCCATAGACTCGGTGTTACAGAACTTTTCTGGGATTTGGATTTGGATTTGGTGTTCTTGTTTTTCAAATATTTGCACAGTAAAAACAAGAATTTGAATTTAAGATTCAGATGGTACCCATTAGAAATGATTGAAAATGATGGTGAATGGTGATGAGGGATACATATTAGCGATGCAAATAAATAAGAATTTGGTGTTTTTTTTCAATTGCCATTTGAGGGTCGTAATTTTCTAAGATCTTGGATTCTGGATAGTATTTCTTTCACTTCAGTTTAAGTGTTCAATTAGTTTTAGAATTCTGGATATGTATTTCTTTATCTAAGGCCACATCTTTTATGGAAGTTGGTGATGTGAAGGATTGTTCTAAGTGTTTTTATTTTCATTTATTTCTGCAGTTAGCAGAAAATTAAATCTAAAAGTGGGTACAGAAAACAACAATGACATCACAAGTTGGTCGTGTGATTCACGATCAGAACCTTAATGCTCAATCTAATGGTACTTCTCAAGCCTACCAATTATTTTCTTTCTTGCCTAAAATTCTTGTTAGGCTATTTTGGTGTAACCCTTATAACATGTATCACAGGTGCTTCTGTTGTGGGAAAGGCTGATACAGTTAAAACACAAAGGAAAGGAGGCCTTGGTGGAAAGAAATCGCTTGGTGATTTATCCAATTCCGGGAAGCCTGCATTCAATCAGGTATCGAAAAAGCAGCATTCCAAGAATTTTGCCACAGGAGCTTCTATTGTGGGAAAGGGAGATGTTTTAAAAACACAAATGAGAGGGCTTGGTGGAAGGAAACCGCTTGGTGACATATCGAATTCGGGGAAGCCTGTTCTCTCCCAGGCATCAAAAAAGCAGCCTTCCAAGAATTTTCCTGTCGTTGAGGAATTGACCAGCCTTCCTAAAATCGTTCATGATGCAAGCACTAGGAAAGGTGTTTTTAAAGCCTCAGAGAAAGTGCAGACCCATAGTAGGAATACGCTATCTCACATTTCAAACTCAGTGAAACCAAATCTGCAGAAGAACCACAGCATGAAGCTAAAGGTTATGGCAGAAGAACCTCTTTGTCCTAGTGCTATTGCAGAGGAGGGGTTCTTACATAATCATCAAGAATGCATCAAAGCACAGAACAAGGCCATGGACTTGGATCAACTTCTGATGAATTTCAGTGAACTTAAGGCAAGTCTTAATTTCCTTTTTCTTCATTTTCTGAAGTTATTTTGTCGGTTTGGATTTCCTAACAATGCGGTTTTTTCGTCTTTGTTTTCAGCCGGAGAGTCCCTTAAGGTGCAAAAAGTTGGAAGAGATGTCTGAAAATCTTGACCCTCCACCTCCTGTATTTGAATCACCAAAATACTACACTGCATATGAGGATTTTGATGAGCTCTCTGACAAGTTTGACTATCCACCAATTGACTATACTGATTTCCCTTGGATTTCAGAGGACTGTGATTTCAAGTTGATGTCTCCAAATCACTGATTCCCTTGAATTTCCAGACTGTGCTCTATGAAATGCTGCATATGCAGTTAAAGAGAATCAATGAATGTTTTGTAAATTTTGGTTGTTCCATCCATCAACTTAAAATTGATATAGTCAGTCCTTTTAGAGGGTTTGGTTTATGTTAATTGTGTAAAACTCTGTTTGTAGATGTTAATTGTGTAAAACTCTGTTTGTAGCTGTTTGTAGTGTCGCTTGGTTTATGTTAATTGTGTAGAACTCTGTTTGTAGTGTCGCTTGGTTTCTTTTGGCTTTTTTGTTAACTGAGTAGTTGAATGTTCATAACTGCTTGTTCCAAAACTTGAAATTGATATAGTCAGTCTTTCTGCTTGTTCCATGAATTTTGGAATTGCCATATGTATTGTCATTATATATAAAATGCCAATTAGATCCTTATTTTTGGACGCTATACCTAATTTAATGGTTTCCTCTTCTAATTCACATATAGCACAATAATTCTCCACCCGCACTCCCCATCGAAGTAAATTATATATAACATTTAAGTTTATTTGGTACATTTAAATGCCAAATACCTCGCCAAACCTTCTAGCCATCATCTCCGGTACTTGTCATACCCTACTTGCCATTCCTCTGCATATCATACACCACCTGGTATCCTGACTTGGCCGTATATAATCCATTCTTGGAAAGGTGCCAATTCAAACGGTCAGGACACTCCATCTTACTAATTGGCATCCCCAAAATCATGGAAGCCTCACGTTTGTCAAAACATCACTTTAACCTTCACAGCATTCCACTCATGGGTGTCTTGATCAATTAAGCTACCCACTCTATCTTCTGTATCACCTCTATAGGACAGGGTACGAAAAGTGTGTAGAATTGGCAACCAAGGATGCTCTCGGATTCTAACTGAAGTACTGACCCCACCGGCTAACGTAAACCACCTTTGAGCACGGCCGTCTCTGAGATTTTGAGGGCCCTATGCGAAACTTAAATAGATAACTATAAAGAAACCCAATTCTAGCTATAGAATTATAGAAATACCCTATATGAAATTGACTTCATAAACACACCCTACCTTACATTAAACAGACTTTATAAACACACCCTACTATTGCCAGCTGTTTTTTTTTAGTTTACTTAATATACAGATTTCCTGATTTACCCTTTAGTGAGAAATTCATTCATAAAACTCAAAATTGGATTATTACTCATCGGTTGTTACTCTCTCTCTCTCTCTCTCTCTCTCTCTCTCTCTCTGGTGCAGACGCATACATATTTCATTGAAAAGCACAAAGCAACACAGTGCCAGAAGTAGTAGCTTCGATCTAATGAGTTGTTGCAGACGACAATGGATTTCTCGGTAAAAATTAAAAAGTGTGAATTTTCATTTCCTATTGTTTATGCTTAAGTTTTGATTTTCTGATTAATCAACCAGGGAGTTAAGCAGAGATCGAGTTCTTTATCATTGGGCGAGTGGATCCGTGTAGCATTTATACTATTCGTAGCGATCATAGAGGTGTTGATTTTTGCTGTGACCGGTTGCTTCAGCGGCCGTCCCCGCCCAACCAAACGCCGTTTTGTTTTCGGAGATATGTTTGTCATCACCAATGAAACCAGATGTATGAATTTATTTATTTATTTAAAATATTCAGAAGATTAAGAAAACTATATATATGCAGAACTTCGAATTGTGAATTATTTCCTTTTGCTTTGAGAATTTTGAAAAAAAAAAAAGAAGAAGAAGAAGAAATAAATGATTAGTTAATGAGAATTTTGAATGCTGTTTGGGCCATTTACTTGCATGAAATCATGATGCAGTTACTGTTAATGAGCTGGAGGTATTGTATGAGCTGTTTAAAAAGTTGAGTAGTTCAATTATCAATGACAGATCAATTCATAAGGTCAGCCAAATTTATTTGAATCATTCAAATTCAATTATGAAGAAATGTGTTGTTTCTTTCTAGTTTCATGCTTTGTAGTAATTATTTGGATGATGATTATGTTGCAGGAAGAGTTTCAACTAGCACTATTGAGAACTCCCTATGGTGAAAATCTTTTCATGGACAGGGTATATGCTTCATACCAAAATCTTGAACTAATTGACTATGATATATATAATTTCCCTGCACCTACTTACACGAACTGGATTTTGCTTTTCTAGGTTTTTGATCTCTTTGATGAAAAGAAAATGGTGTCTTTGAATTTGATGACTTTGTTCATTCACTCAATGTCTATATATTTTGAAAGTGTTTACCACCTTTATGGTAGTGAAGTGGTTATTAGTTATTACCAATGAGTTTTCTGGTATGGCCTTGGTGCTAACAAAGCATGACACAAAGGAATATGTAAGTAGCCACCCGACCCGCCTAGTGTGAATACTTGTTTTACTGCTTTCATCAGTTTCATGGTCATTTCTATATGCAAGCTTTGTTATCTTGATGACCTTGTATGTAAGTTGCTTCTGTTTATTTTGAGAAACAATGTGCTGATATGATATTTGCAATGCATTCTGTTCATTGAGACACCATGTGTTGTGTTGGTTTGTAGGGTGAATTTTAAAATGGTTGGCTTTATTTTTTGTGATATGCTGGTAACACAATGCAACTGTCTTGTTTTGTATGTACTTAGATCTGAAAGTGAACTTCTCATGTATCTGAAGTAATATAGGTAGTTAAAACCTATTTTAAAATTGAGCCAAAAGTTGGAATTTTATACTTTAAAATTATACATTTAGTTCGCATATAAAGCAGGATTGTCATGTATATGTATCTTGTATTTTCCACAGACTAAGGTTGGTAATATTGTCAGTTACTTCAGAGTTCAAAACTCCCAATCTCCATTTTCACTTCATTATTGATTTGCAAAGTGCATGGTGTGGCTGCATTGCATCTATGTGCTCTCTGTCTATAATTTTCTCTCTCATGCAATGCAAGATGAGAGACTCCCATGTCAAGAAGGGTGTTGTTAGCTTGATGCCCCATTCTCTTTCACTTGTCTTCACTTCACTCCCTTTTTACTGTAAGTCTGGCCAACTGTTGTGTTTTTCCTTTGAAGCCATTCTTTCCATATTCAATATAACACTCTTGGTATGATTAGGGCTCACACATAGTACATCAGATGTATATACGAGAGTGTTACCACTCTCTCTCTCTCTCTCTCTCTCTGTGGACAGTGGATGCCATGATAATTGTTGACTTGTTGAGAGTGATCTAATTGTATTGTTTTGATTTACTCTTGCAATTGTTAGTTGTTGTGAGTTGGCTTTATGTTAAAAATATGCAGAAAACTCCACACCCACCAGCTTAGTTCTGCCATGGCTTTATGTCTCCTCCATACAATTCCGTTATACTTATTATCACAAGTGATTTCATGCATTAGGCCAATGCCAGTCAAAAATATGATGATTCATATGACATTTAAGGGCTGGTAAGGACAAATTAATATCAAATGATTGTTGAGTATAATTAAAAATAATTTTTTGTTTTTATTTTATTAATTTTTCTTCATCTTTCATGCCCTTTTTACATGTTTTCTTATCTCTTTACCAACCACCACCCCCCCCCCCCCCCCCAACCAAAAAATATGATGAAGAAGAAGAAACTCTGAAAAATCGACCTAGGTGGTGCCTAGACTCTAGGCGGGAGAACACCGCTGCGAGTTCACTCTAAATGTAAAGGGTAGGCGCCTAACTCTTGGGAATGTTTCAAAGTAAATCAATCCAAGAGTTCAATTTTTTCTTCTTCTTTTTGTTCGTAGGAATGTTTTCCTTTGACTACATAAGTTTTGATGTTGTTTTACTGGGTGGTAATAAGAGTTTGTGGAGAATTTAGTACTCACATCTTCTATGACATAGTATTAACAGTGTACTTCTATGACATAGTATTAACAATGTACATTTTTTTTCTTTTTGTAGGGGTATTTCGTTTTGCTTTTGCGATTATATGTGGTGAAACTATGGACAATTGGAGGTTTTTGCAAAAGATATCGGATGTCTTGCTGGGCTGTTTTAGTTTTTTTTATATAAATTTTTGTATGAAATGGTATTAACAATATACTTCTATAAAAATGGTATTAACAATGTACTTCTATCACATGGTATTAACAGTGTACTTCTATAACATGGTATTAACAATGTACTTCTATAAAATTGTATTAACAATGTACTTCTATCACATGGTATTAACAATGTACTTCTATCACATGGTATTAACAGTGTACGGAAGTTCAGTGGAGAATGGTCGTAAGGACAGCTCCTTGATTTTCACGATTTTTTTTTAGTTTGGGTTTTTTAAAAAAATTTGGGTTGGGCTTGTTTTGGGTTCTTTTTGAGTTTTTTTTGTGTTGTGCTTGTTTTAAGTTAATCAATGGTAGAGATGTAATTTATAGGAACTTCAACACTCATTTCTTATTTAGTAAATAGATTTTGGGTGTGTTTCTAAAGTGCATTTCATGTGGGGTTTTTTTTATAATTTCAGCCCCTATTTTGGATATATTACTAAAGCTCCCAAACTTAAATTGGGGCCTCACATAATCTTATATGAAAATACTATAAATAAAAATTTGTCATAACTTAATGTCATAAACAATTTTTTTATAACTAAAAGCCACCATCAATAAACATGTAATGACAATCAGAAATCCAATTCATAAAAATTTAAACGTTTTCATTTGATAAAGTTAAATATTAGTATGTTTGGTACAAATATAAGCTCCTTGTGCCCCTATAAGGTCCCTTGCTGCCTCCAATAGGCAATCTGTGTTTAATAGGAAAAAAAATTAGCAATCACAAATTAAAGAGTAGTTGCACACAAATGTCATTAACAAATTAGATTATATTGCATTAAACACAAAAGCAACAACAAAAACATACATGACTATCCAAAAATCAATCACATTGTATTTGTTGTCTTTATTTGAAGAATTAAAACTATTGCGAGAGCTTTTTCCTCAAAAGAAAAAAAAAACACAACTAGTACAATACGAATGTCTGAAAATTGATCTTCTTGAATTTTTAAAAGAGAAATCATTAATCAAATGTTCATAATCGAGTTTTTCAAGAAAGATATATATACTCCTGGTGGTTAGCTTCGATGTTTCCCTTTTTTTTAAAGGCGTTTCTGTGTTTTAAAATATATATATATATATATATATATATGTACAGCTTGTTGTTATAATGCCCAAAAAATATGTAAAAAGGCAAATCGCTAACTTCAATAAGAATCGAACATGGGTGCCTTTTTTAAGTGGAAACACGTTGGAAAGCCAACTCCACGACAGACGCTTTTGTGTAGGTACTTAGCACGCTATAGTATATATACAATTCTTATAAATATTATATATATAATATAAAGAATTTTTTTTTCGGGGGCCCTGTGCGGTGGTGCCACTTGCACCACCCCAGAGCCGCCCCTGCCTTTGAGCACATCCTTGCCTTTTAATACACGTTTCCATCCCAAAGAACACACCCTTCCCTCCTTTGCAACAAGAAAAGATCCACAGGGGAAGTATTTTTCCCGTAACACTCTATATAAAAGTGACGTTAGATTCTAAATTAACCTCCGACCAATTTTAGCCAAAGTGGTTAAATTAAAGCAGGTCAAATCCTTAAAACCAAAGTCACCTCTGTGGCAAGTTTGAGTAATTTGATCCCCAGAAGCCCAATGATTGCCCTTCTTCAACATATGCCCTTCCCACCAAAACTAACCAAGACTCCGTTTTATCTCTTTACAAATCCCTATTGGTAACTGTTGATACCGTGACTAACTGAGCAACTAGTTAAGTAAGATCAGCCACGTGCCATGCTTTAAGAGGTCATCACCTTAGCCAAATAAGCCTTATCACAAGTCACAACTCTAAACAAGGTAGGGAGGGAGTCCCACATTGGAAGACTACGAGAGGCGGAGACTCCCCCTCACCTATAAAAGAATACCACTCTCTACTTAGAAAAGGTTCTTAGGTCTTGAGCCTCAGACTCTTGGACTTTGTACCTTAGGCATTGAGCCTTTTTCCCTTTATCTTTAGGTCTAATCCCCTTGTACAAATGTAAACAAACATTATCATAATGAGAACATCGTTCTCCATGGACGTAGCCCATCATTCAGGTGAACCACGTATATCTTGTCTTCTGTATGCTTATTTACTTTACTTATGTTGAATGTCACTAATTGCCGAAGGTAGCCTCCTGCTTTGCCTCCCAAAGGCACATACACATACTGAAGGCCCACGTCTTCACACACCATCCACCACTCCACATCTATCTAAGTTGAACTCCATTTTGAGCATCAACAGTAACTTATTAAAATACATCATATAATTTGCCATTGCCATTGCAAATGCCTTAACTAGATCTCCTTCCCAACTGGCGATAAAAATTGCTTTGACAGGACCCGACCCAAATTCCACTTTGGAATATAAACTGAACCCTGTGCGTGTCTGACCCCTGGCAGGTGCCGAGCACACCTGTCCAAATTGCCCTTCTAACGAAACCCAAAGTTTCTTTAGAGTTTGACTTCTGCCGAAAATTTGGCAGAGTCTCCCATGTAAATTGCTCGTTTCCCAAATTTTTCACATGTACAACAAGCAATTTAAATATCCACAATCGCTCAGCATGCACAATATATAATTCAAGCAACCAACATCAAATCTTTATGGCCTCAGGCCTCTCGAAAATAAATAAAATGTTCTGCCAACAAAAACGAATCCAAATTTTTGAAACAACACGAATACGTTAATAGATTTTGAAATAATTTAACTGAACAGCTTTTCAATCATTTGGTTTCGCAGCTGCACCTAGTAATCTCTAGGTTGCCTACGTACCCTTAACCATGGATCAAACCACACGTAGTTCTTTCACTTTTCACATTTGCACTTGTATAAATTCATCAATTGTTATTTTTCAATGAAATTTGCAAATCAAACCATTGAAATTCAATCATGGGTTGTTGATTTCAGCACAATCTTCCACTCATCCCATACAAGCTTATACAAATATATATTTAATTACTTATTACAGAAAAGTAGCAACCGAGAAAATTATTCAAATAGCACTCACCCCATAAAACCTAAATGTCCTTATCAACAATTTAAATAAAAACCTGCTTTCCTCTTTCTCATGTAACAACAAATTTATTACTCAAGAAAATAATTATGAATTGTATAAACTCTTGAAAACTTAGAAATCCTCAATCTTTGTCTCACACATTGGAAAATATGTATTAAAGCTTTTACCAATAAATATCAAGATAAAATCACGAATTTTAGTTTAAACATCTCATTTACTCTCCAGCTAGGTGTACCCCCATTTATATTCCATCAATTCCTTTAATATGCCATCAATTCTGATAAGATTCCGTCAATTCTATGATTTTCTATTTAATTCCCACAATATACCATCAATTCCTTGTGTCACATAATATCCCACATCCTCGCAAGCCTTGGGAACACAAAGTCATCTCGAGCTGCATTCCTTGCAGGTCTCATTGACACAAAGTCATCTTGTAATAACTCGATCCTTAATTAATATTTAATTATTAATTTATTCCAATAAAAGACCACTATACCCCTAGAATATTTTAATGGTATAAAATTTGACTTTTTCACCGGGAAGGAATTTGGGGATTTCAGTTATACCATTACGTAGAGCGCAGCGAGATGAGTCCGTAGACATGTAGTGGACTCAAATCGGAGTTGTAACGAAGGAGTTACGATTAAAAGAAATTTAGTGGCATAACCGTAAATATTTCGAAGTTCAGATTTTATAAACCCAGAAATTTCTGGATTCGGGGAGGAGGGGGGGGGGGGGGGGGGGGCTGGAGCAGCTGACTTTGGGAGCTGTTTTCTCTCAGCTCCCACCTCCGATTCAGGCAAGACCAGTGCCAAACGAACCACCAAACTTCCCTCTTCCAGCCCCAGCCCTTCACCGCCTCGATCCGCCGCCATAGTCGCAGGAATCCGCCACGAAACAGGCGGTGCTGGACAGTTTTTGACAGAACTTCCAACCTTTCGTTATCCTTCGTCCGGCCACCAAATCGGACGAGTGAGGTATGGTTTTCTAGCTATTTTTCATGCTCCAGCTGCTGGTTGGGTAGGATTTCAGAAATTTTAAGTGTAGATAGCTCGATTTACGAGTTAGTTTTCAACCGATTTTGAGAGCACAGTTCCGGCCACTTTTTGGGGTATGTCCAAGAACAAAAGTTGTTCCAAATGGGGTGTTTTACCTAAGTTAGGAGTTTGGGCCGGCGGTTCAGAGTTTTTCCGGTCGCCGGAAATTGATCAAGCCACCCACGCGCTGCTGGGTTTAAAAATCTGAACTTCGAAAAATTTACGATTATGCCACTGAACTTCTTTTGATCGTAACTTCTTCATTACAACTCTGATTTGAGCGCATTACATGTCTACGGACTCATCTCGACGTGTTCTACGCAATGGTACAACTGAAATCCCCAGATTCCTTTTCGAATCAAAAGTCAACTTTTAAACTATTAAAATATTCCCAGGGTAAAATTATCTTTTACTTGAATAAATTAATAATTAAAAATTAATTTAAGTTCGGGTTATTACATGCTCTGCCCACCCTTTCACTCTCCCTTGGATTTGCTTGACTTTTACTCTTAAGTTTGGCACATCATTAAAAAATCATCTAAAGGCTAGTAAATTGACACCACATATATTACCAAAACGAAAACTTAAAACAAGAAGTTTACGTTCTCTTCTCCCTTCAAATCAGGTTTTTAAATGAGATATTTAGTAATATACCCATTCTTAGCACTAAAACTATAAATAAACCCTACATCATTTCATTTTTATAAACAGACCCAAAAAAAACCTAAAAAATGACATATGATCCTATTGAATTTAATTTTAATTATTAAATTACTTTGATGCCCTATTGAGTGTTTTGGGTTTTTTTTTATGAAATTTTGGGTTGGGTTTGTTTTAAGAAATCAATAGCAATTTTGTAATTTAAAAGAAGTTAAAATCCTTTTTGTTATGTTGTAAATGAGCTTTGGGTGTGTTTATAAATTCCATTTTATATATGTTTTTTTTATAATTTGGGCTTCTATATTGGGTATATTAGTGAATCTCCCTTTTTAAATTAGGTTCAATTTATGGATTTTTAGACCAAGTTTTAAAATGGCTCTTTTAAGGATTTTAATTTTTGGAATCCATAATTAAAATCCTTAATCCAGCAATTTTAGTTTCTTCCTCATTCGATCCTCTAGTTTCTAACGACTATTTTATCTCATAAATTTAAGCTTTATTTATCATCTTCTCCTCTAATTTAATGGTCACATATCTTCTTCGTCTGACCAACCTTAATTATTGCAACTTCTCACATATTTCTTGAACCCTAACTCCTAATTCTCAACTCCAGACATCCAATTGTCATCTATGCCTTCCTCATGAACCCATGGCAGTAGTTTTGAATCCAATGCTCCTGCTCATATTTTTGGTCAAGATGTCAAAGAGCATGCCAGAAAAGTTCATGAGGCTTTTGGTGATTATCTAAACAAAGGTTTTGATGAAGCCAGTTCCCACATTGTTCATGGTCAATCACTTCTGGGTGGTTGATTCCTTAAAGAACTTCCTATTGAATTTCAAGATTTGATAAAGAAGGATATCATAGCACCACTCTACTATCAATAATACAATCTAGACTTCACTCTTGGAATAGCAAGTATATGAGCAAAGCATTTCCCAAAAGGTAGCTCAATTAAATGGGTTGACTAGATTAAATATTTAGAAGGGGTTGTTTATACCATAATCAATTGAGCAAATTTGGCACTAAGGACCAGCGTGGAGACAGATCCATAGCCTGCTGAAGGTAGGACACTTGCTGGGAATCCCTAGATAACTAATGACCTCATTATCTCAGCTATAAAAGACACCTTCCTTCGATGCGCCAATTACCAGCCGAAGGTTATTGCCAAAGCTCTCAATTACATAACCTAAGCCTTAGACACATGTCACCACCATGAGAACTTGCACAAAGTCCCACATCGAGCCTTTGTGCAAACTCTCACCTTTACCGCTCCATAAAAGAGGAATAGTGCCCAAGTAAAAAGGGTAACTACTTTTCACCTTTACTATTACTCTACCGCCAAAATTACTGTGTAACCCACACTTGTTGACTTAAGTATCGGAGAGCCTTTGGCAAGCACCACATCGATACCCGAAGCTTGATGATTGCTTCTTCCATCTTTCTTCTGCAGGATCACTTTGTGACCGAAGGACCTGCCTTACCGAAAGTCCTCAATTCCCTTTGTCCTGCTGAAGAAACCACACTTCCTTTATCTAAGTTGACACCCGATTTTTGGCATCAACAGTTTGGCGCCGTATGTGGGAATCGACTTTTGAATCTCACACATCTACTAATTTCGTTGGCTTCTTCGCCTATTCGACCCTGTCGCCTATTCAGTCCATCACACTCTAAAATGTCAAGTGAAGCTAACCTTGGCACTCAACATCACACCCCCCCATGTGGAGTCCTCCAAACGAAAGCTTTCGACCAATATGCATCTACAAGGCGAAGTGGGGCGACTTTGTGTTGACATTGCCAACATCACACATCGGTGTCTTTTGCCACTTCCACCAATTCAGTGGCCATGATACCAAATCTTGTATCGCCTTGCGAAATATATCTGAATCCTCATTCACAAAGGCAAGTTAGATAAATACGCACGCAATGCTCCCACTCTACCACACCCCCACTAGCTTTAGATCAACATGATCTCCACTATCAGTGGTGGCCCTACTTTGGCTGGCAGATATTTCTAACTTTATTTTTCTCCGTGATGACATGCTGATCATTCGGTGCAGATATTTCTAACTTCAATGTTGGTCGTACCCTGGTCAACACAGGTAGCTCAGTGAGTGTTATGTTTGCCGAGGCCTTCATCGAACTTCAAGTCCCTAACAACTTGCTTGACCGAAGCATCACACCTCTGGTAAGCTTCTCTGACAATGTTGTCTAACCCATAGGGAGTATTCACCTACCCATAGCCATTGGTTCAGCACCCTAAAGGGTCGTGGTCACCATCCCATTCTTAATCATAGATTGCCCTAAGGCATACAATTTCATCCTAGGACGACCAGCTTTGGCCAAAATGAGAGTATTCATTTCTACTCATATGCTAATGCTAAAGTTTCCTACCCTCCATGGCATGGGCACGGTGCGAGGAGACCAACTCGGTGCCCGGAGTTGTTAAACTTCGGCAATCAAATTCACCAGCCGGCCCCCACAAGCTAGTACCGAACGCCTTAAAGATCCCAGAGAAGAATCTGTCACCTCTCAGGCCGAACCAGTGGAAGATCTTAAAATTGTAAACCTTTATGATCACTTCCGAGATTGGCAAGTGAAAATCAGCATTTCCCTTCTCCCTGATCTTCCCTCAGACCTCATTGCTTTCCTCTGCCAGAAATCTGAAGACTTTGCCTGGTCATATAGTAACATGCCTGACATCTCTCCTAGGCTTATCTCTGACAAACTGGTTATTAACCATAACAAACGCCCTATTCGGCAGAAGCGTCGTGCTTATGACCCCGAGAAATATGAAGCCATGAAGAATGAAGTCTTGAAGCTACATAGCATCGGCTTCATTAAGGAAGTAGATTATTCTTCCTGGCTAGCGAACGTGATAATGGTTCAATGGCCTAAGAAAGGTTGGCACATGTGTGTGGACTATACTAACCTCAACTGTGCTTGCCCCAAGGATATCTTTCCTCTCCCTCACATCAACCAACTTGTTGATGCAATCACAAGCCATGAACCCCTCAGACTTTGTGGATGCTTATTCGGGGTACAACCAAATCTTCATGCACCCTAAGGACCAAGCTCACACATCATTCATCACGAATCAAGGGCTATACTGCTACAAAGTGATGCCCTTTGGCCTAAAAAATGATGGGGCTACTTACTAGTGCCTTGTCAACCACCTTTTCATCTCCCAGATAGGACACACCATGGAGGTATACGTGGATGACATGTTAGTCAAGAGCCGAATGGCAATACAACATATCCCCAACCTCTCCACTATGTTTGACGTGCTGAAGCATTACAACATACACCTTAATCCCACCAAATGCGCCTTTGGCGTAGCTTCAGCCAAGTTCCTTGGCTTCATGATCAACCAGAGAAGCATTGAAGCTAACCCTGAAAAAATCTAAGCTATCTTGGATATGAAGGTGCTGAAGACAGTAAAGGATATCCAGAGCCTTACCGGAAGTGTCGCAGCTCTGACCAGGTTCATCTCTAAGTTTTTGAATGCTCAAGAACACATAAGAAAACCTTTCAAAAACTTGAACCAACCCTGCATTTGATTTTGAAAAATATGCAGTTTCAGTTTTTTATAAAAACAAATGGTTAAGATCTAAGAGAAAAGCAAGTTGGTATATATAGGAATTTTGAAAACTAGTTTCAAAATAGGAGTTTCAAAATAATACCAAGAAGATGAGTGGCTACGGGAGAAAGTAGAAAGAGCCGTTGGGTTTTAAAAACCACAAGAGTTTAAAAGTCAACATATGTCAAAAGACAGATTTTTGAGAAAAGATAGACGACGATATGGATTGACTCCAACAAATATGGATAAATACAAAACAAGAAGGATTTCTCGAAGGATTATGTGAATAGTTCCGTGGGATGATACAAAGAGAAATATTGTAGCAAGTACAAAATTTGAAAGATAGACCAATACAAATGTGAATGTATTAATCCTTGTGATTGTTGCACATGATTTTACCTTTTGAATTGCAACGAGGAGACTTGGAAGTCCTTTAACCCATACTGATTCTAATTTATAATCTAAGTAATGTTACACTGGTTTTGTTGGTTTAAGAGATGAGCCAAAATATAATGTTAGCCAAATATAATCCTTATAGTGAGGCTAATTTCACATAGAGCCACTACCTCCCTCTCTTTGTAGTGGAAAGATAACTAATAAAAAAAAAGGCTTAATTCATTTTATCGACACTAGATTTTTCAAGTTTAATTCTATCATTCTATCATTGCGCCAGCATAGGTTTAGCTTAGTGGAAAAGAGCCTTAACTTGTAGACAGGAGGTCTTAGGTTCAAACCCCTATGGCATCTTTGTTGTGTGTGTGTGTGAGAGAGAAATATACGTCCCCATAGTATAGACTATATCACTTGTACTTGAAAGTTTGATTCTATCATTACAA
Source organism: Prunus salicina (assembly GCA_020226455.1). Lineage (NCBI taxonomy): Eukaryota > Viridiplantae > Streptophyta > Magnoliopsida > Rosales > Rosaceae > Prunus > Prunus salicina. The sequence continues at coordinate 20,591,212 of CM035346.1, read as the reverse complement.
TTTTCATGGGTTAATGTATCAGATTTGGTATGTTTCAAGAGCAACAACATATCTTTCTTTTCTTTTCTTTTACAACATTTAATTTGGGTTTTTGGGCATGAGGATTGATATTTGATTTTGAAATAATTAATAGATGAGCTTTTTTAGTATTAAAGTTGAGAGAGAGAGAGAGAGAGAGAGAGAGAGAGAGAGAGAGAGAGAGAGAGAGAGAGAGAGAGAGAGAGAGAGAGAGAGAGAGAGAGATGACAAGGTGGAGGTGGAGGTGGCGGTGGAGAGAAGGCTAGGGATGGGAGGTCATGGTTGTGGGACTAGTCGGGAAAGGTTATGGAGGGTTAATTGTGAAAGTTTGAGATGCACAATCAAGTCTATATTTCTTATAAAATTGCTTTTACTATGGCAATCAAACACTCAACAAAATATCAAAAGCACTTTTATGTAGTGTAAAAGCATGTTTACATGTGACAGCCAAATGACAAATTGCTTCTTTGTAGAAGCGCTACTGGCATAAGCGTTATTGACCTAAGCACTTCTGAAAGAAGCACTCCTAAATGAGCCCTAATGTTATTTAAATATTAATTAGGCTTACTAATAATTTTGGATATAAATGAATAAGTAAACTTAACATAATCGGTCTGATTCGGTTTAAACTGATTTTTCCAAGACAAGAATCGAGACGAAAACTGATCCAAAGCGACTCGGTTCACCGGTTTAAATGCCCACTCCTAAATGTAAGTCAATGTCTTGATTTATAATTTTTTTATAGTTTTTTTTCTTTGGGTCCACTTATTTTTTTTATTGAATTCATTTTTTTATTTGGCTTAATTATTGTTTCCCCGTAGGAAATTAAAATTGACATTTAAAAAAAATAAAATTAAAACACGACTTAACAAAATTATAAGAATTGCAAAATGAAAAATATGAACTTCACCAAGTATAATTTATAATCATGTTTTGAAAATAAAAATGGAATTAACCAAACATAATCCATCTCTCGTCCATGGGCTAATTTTTGTTCTTCAACCATCTCTTCCCCTCAAGTAACTCCAGCCTCGCTAGAGGGAAATAGCTCATCATCGTCATTATAAGGTTAAAACTCTTGATCTGTCATTGAATGACATCTTATAAATTTGTGAAGAGCTATTGAAGCAACAACTATTTGTATTTGCTTTTCCATAGGAAAGTTATGCATATGTCGTAGCATTCTCCAACTATTTTTCCAAACACCGAAAGTTCTTTCAATTGTGCTTCCTAGGGATGAATGCCTATGGTTAAATATTTCTTTATTTCCTCTTGGTTGACTTCCATGTCGAAACTTAGGAAGATGATATCGTTCACCCTTGTATGCCCCTAAATATCCTTTCATGTGTGGATAGTCTACATGCACTAGATAATATTTACTTATAATAACAAAGGAACAACATGAATGTTATGGCGAGAATTATGAATTGGCATGTTCATAGTCCAAAACCATGTTATGTAATGTTTTGGATAGGTCAAGTAAGGTTCAAGTGATGAAGATTTTATTGTAAGTGATGAAAAGGAACAAAGGTTTTGAAGCTCTAAGGCACAAGATTGTCTCAACTCATTATTAGGAAAAGTAAGTTTGACTTAGAGACCATGCATGCATTCATACGTGGTTAGACGTTTTATTTGCGCATTAGGTAACTTGATGTGTTGCACAGAGTGCCTTAAAGTGCTTATAATTGCATGCCATTTTAGCTAGTATCATGTTCATCAAGATGTTAGGTTTCTTATGTAAACATTTCAAGTCCAAATTCACACTTTTGAAAGGTCGCGCTAGAGTGGCAGACACAGAATTTCACTTTCCTTTTTTGTTTTGGAGAGTTTTAAATTTTTTTTTTCTTCCTAATTTTTTTTTTGGAACACATATGGTTGGCATTTGTTTCCTAGAAGCACTAGCCATGTTTTTATTTTTTTATTTTTTTTAACTCTATAAATACTTGGTTAGGTAAGAATGGACTTTGGATGAGTAAAATTACGTCATTATCCTTGTAAACACAACTGAAAATCTTATAATCTTCGAGAAAACTTGTAAACTTTCTACTTTTATACTTGTTTTTCTTGACTTTTAATCCTAACAATGTACTATAAAATCCATGGCCATGTTAGGAAAAGAATATAAATTTATAATACTTCGTGGATGTCTACAAAAGTACAACCATGTAACATAGAGTTCTACAATTAATATAGTTGTTATTTTAGAAATTGATTTCAACCAATTACATAGACAAAACTCGAGGTGAAAAAATTTGATAGATAAAGACTTTCAAGCTCTCAAATAAATGTTGATGCGCATTCACCAATTCTATGAATCAAGAAATTAAAACTATCAACTTCAATTGATTTTTAAAAACTAGGCATAAAATACGGAGGAATTAACCATAACTTGCTATCATAATTCATATAAATAAAACCAGCAACTCATAATGAACTTGAGTCAACTCAATTAGGTGACATATCGAAATCAGAAGAAAAAAAAAGTCTAAAATGGTTCTCATAAAAAAAAAAAAAAAGAGTCTAAATAGAATAAACTCAATTAAAAAATAACATGTCAATTCATATACCAATTGCCCAATAGGAAGGGCATAATTACACAACCCTTAAGCAATTGCATTTGCGTTAAATATTAACAAAAAGTGAAAACTTGACATAACCAATTTTTTTATAAAATCTGGACGCATCAGTGCAACTGGTGCCCTATTTACGTTGCTGGCCAGAAACTGTATTCAGAGGTTGGAAAAAGAAACATCTAGATAATGTGTTACACATGTCCGCTAATCAAAGGCAAACACAAAGGAGAAAATCAAATCAAACCACAGATGCATAGGCTTAGGGCTTAGGGATAAACCTACATTAACTCGCAGAACAACTTCATAAGTAGCCTTAACTTATACGTCATCCGAAAGTGTGACGACGATCATTGACTCGTTGCGCAGGTGTGTAGGTCATTCTAGCATATGCCTCTTGCACAAATGGATGATTTAAGAGCTGGATAGCAGTGGGACGATGATCTGGATTAACTTGCAAGCATTTCTGTATGAAATCTCGTGGATGCTTGGGGAGAGAATCAGGAATCTCAGGGGGTTTTCCATGAAAGATGTTAAATAACGCACCGTTCTGTCAAAGAGAGGATGCATCAGTCAGATCTATTAGATCTATCATCATCATCATCTTTTTGAACCATAAATAATACAAATTTACTTAAATAAAACATGGTACGGACCCTTTCTTGCTTATCGTATGGAAACTTCCCGGTTAACATCTCCAACACAGTGCAACCAAGGCTCCATATATCAGCTGCAATCCCATAACCTGGGTTTGTCTTAAGAACCTGCACAAGCATAAATTCTGAAAAATTCAGACACGACAACAAACTCCATGATTTTAAAATTTACAAATTTATAAAAAAACCCAATCTTATGCATGTATTTATAAAAAAAAACTCAGACACTATTTAAACATAGAAACACACCCAAAATCAACCCCAAAGTCAACTTTTTGGGTGTGTTTATAAATGGGTTTTGAGTGTGTGTAATGATGGGTTTTGAGTGTGTTCCTATATTTAAATAGTGTTTGAGTTTTTTTATAATTTCAACCCCCATTTTGGGTGTTTTAGTGAAACTCCCTTTAAAATTTTAAAGTCTAGGCATGATCATAAATAAAGAACATCATTAGATCCTTTACCTCTAATACAAAAAAAATGATATTCAATCTAAGAGCCCAAATATCATCTTAGACAATTGTGGAGTAGTCCACAAATATTGTAGAAAATTCCTAGAAGACTTGATAAGAGCTCAAATCATCGTAGACAATAACAGAATACATATTATTGTTGGATTTTCTATATATTTTCATGTGTTCTTGCTCAGAAAGTATTTGAGGAAACGTTTCAGAGAGAAAGGAGAGAGAGAGACTGTTATGCTTTCATCATTAGCACACACGTAGTGTGATTCCATTCTCTTTTCAATATATATAACTTGCAACCAATACATAAAAAAGAAACTCAGCCAGCACACAATTGTACCAGCCTGTGAGCTGTACAATTGACATGAATCTGGACATGTTAGCCCAACAATATGTGATGGCATATGAGCCATACACCTGTCTAAAATAAACAATTGAACCTGAAAACAATTTATACTTCAACACTCCCTTCTAAATTGTTAACTGGTTTAACACCAAGCAATCCTCTAAGATAGTTGAAACGATCTTTAGGCAGAGCTTTAGTGAAAATGTCAGCCACTTGTTCTTCAGACTTGCAGTATCTCAAGTCCACTACCCTATCTTGCAAAGCATCTCGTATGAAATGATACCTGAGGTTGATGTGCTTAGTTTTCTGATGGAAAACAGGGTTCCTTGTCATGGCAATGGCAGAGGTATTATCTACCATCAATGGAGTTGCCTCAGTCTGCAATTCTCCAAAGTCTTCAAGCACAAATCTTAGCCATATAGCCTGTGTAGTAGCCTCACTTGCGCTGACATATTCAGCTTCAGCTGTAGAGAGGGCTACACTATGTTGTTTGACTGATGCCCAAGAGAATGCTCCACTACCAAAGGAGAAGGCATAGCCGGAGGTGCTTCTCATGTCATCTTGGCTTCCACTCCAATCACTGTCACAATATCCAATTAGAATAGCTTCTTTCCCTTTCTGATATTCAATACCAAAATCAATGGTACCTTGAATATACCTCAGCACTCTCTTAGCCGTTCCATAGTGTTTCTTTGTTGGACAATGCATGAACCTTGCTAATAGACAAGCTGCAAACATAATGTCTGGTCTTGTAGCTGTCAAATACAATAGGCTACCAACCATCTGTCTATATTCATTCTCATCTGCAGGTTCACTTCCATCATCCTTACACAGTTTCTCACTTGCCACAAGAGGAGTACTAACTGGCTTGCATTGTTTCAAACCAAACTTACTCAGCAAAGTCAGAGCATACTTTTTTTGATTTATAAAGATGCAGGATTCAGTTTGAATCACTGCCATACCAAGGAAATGATACAAAAGACCTAAGTCAGTCATTTCATACCTTCTCATCATTTCAGTCTTGAATTCAGCAATTAATTCTTCACTGCTACCTGTGTACACAATGTCATCAACGTAGATTGAGACTATTAGAGTTCCAGAGCCTTCCTTAGTCTTGCAATACAATGTAGCCTCGCTTGTGCTTCTGACATAACCACAGTCAACTAGATAGGCATTGATTTCCTCATACCAGGCTCTTGGAGCCTGTTTTAAACCATACAAGGCTTTCTTCAGTTTGTACACCTTGTCTTCATAGTTTGTAGTCACAAATCCATTCGGTTGATCTACATAAACCTCCTCCTTGAGCACACCATTTAGAAATGCAGACTTGACATCTAGCTGGTATAGTTTCCATCCCTTTTGAGCTGCCAAAGCTATGAGAGTTCTAATCGTGTCAAGTCTGGCCACAGGAGCAAAAGTCTCATTGAAGTCAATTCCAGGCTTTTGTGCATAGCCTTTGACGACCAACCTAGCTTTGTGCTTTTGTATTGAACCATCAAGATTCAATTTTGTTTTATAAACCCATTTCACACCAATCACAGGTTTATCACTTGGTCTATCAACTAGTTCCCAAGTCTCATTCTTCTCAATCATCTCCATTTCTATTTCCATTGCCCTTTTCCAAGCTTTATCCTTTGAAGCTTCTGCAAAATTCTCTGGCTCAATGATGCTCATATTGCATCTAGCATATATTTCAGTGATGTCTCTAAGCTTCACAGGTGTAGAACTTGGAGAATCACTTGATGAATCAGCATTTGAGGCATCTGTGATCATCTCAACTGAGCTGGAGATATTTTCAAGTTGTGTTGCTGGTGTAGATGAAGTTGTGACTTCATTCTCTTCTTCAGTACTTCTAGGATTGTTTTCAAAGTTAATTGGTACCGTGATATACTCAATAGTCTGTTTGTCCCAATCCCATAATGCACCTTCATCAAAAATAACACTTCTAGACACAGTTATCTTCTTTGTCTGCAGATTGTATACTCTGTAGCCTTTTTCACATTTGCCATAGCCAACAAGAATGCATTTGACAGCTGAGTCTGCCAATTTAGACCTCAATTGACTAGGAACATGGCAAAAACAGATGGAACCAAACACTCTCAGGTGTTTAATTCCAGGCCTTCTCCCACTAAATGCTTCAAAAGGAGTTGTGTTCTCTAAATCCTTTGTAGGACATCTATTTTGAATGTAGACAGCAGTATTCACTGCCTCTCCCCAGAACATGTATGGTAGTTTCTTCTCATTCATCATTGCCTTGCTCATTTCTAATATTGTCCTGTTCTTTCTCTCAGCAACTCCATTTTGCTGAGGTGAATAGGCCACAGTAAGCTGCCTTTCCAAGCCTACATCTTCACAAAACTTTAGAAATTCTAGTGAGGTATACTCTCCTCCTCTATCACTTCTAAGCCTTTTGATTTTGTAGCCACTTTGCAGTTCTACCATAGCCTTGAACTTCTTGAAAATACCAAACACTTCAGACTTGTATTGCATGAAATATACCCAGCACATTCTAGTGCAATCGTCAATGAAAGTCAAGAAGTATTTGTTTCCACCTATTGTTGTAGACTGCATTGGTCCACAGACATCTGAATGAATAAGCTCCAGTGGCACATTTGCTCTCCAAGTCTTCTCTTTACCAAAGGCTTCTCTATGTGCTTTTCCCATTGCGCATCCTTGACAAATTCTCTTTGCATCCTCAATTTCTGGCAGTCCGTAGACCATTTCCTTTTGCTGTAACAACTTCAAACTTTGCATATTCAAATGACCAAACCTCCTATGCCAACACCAAGTGGATTCTTCAATTGTTGCTTTCATAGCCACAGAGTTTGCATATTTTAGTGAGAGTGGAAAACATCTGTTTCCTGTCATGGAAACCTTTGCCACCAGATTTTTCATTGACCTGTCATCAAATATCTCCACCATTGAACTTCCAAAAACCAGATAATAGCCATGTTCTACCATCTGACCCACACTAAGTAAGTTCTCATCCAATCCTGGTACAAGCATGACTTCTTTAATATGTCTAGGCCCAGATTTAGTGTCAATTATCAGAGTTCCTTTACCAGTTGCTTGCACCAAGTCACCAGTGCCCATGTATACTTTTGCAGTGATCTTGGTATCAACGTCAACTAGTAGAGATGCATGTGAAGTCATATGGTTGCTGCATGCACTGTCCACATACCACACACCATTATTTTTTACTATTTTAGCAGCATGACAAGCATAGAACATGGTACCTTCCTCTTCTTTGTGTGAAGAAGATGCATAGTTAGCAGTCTGACTTGGTTTGCCTCTGCAGTCCTTGGCTATATGACCAAACCTATCACATTTGTAGCATTTAGGCTTGCCTTTGAACCAACAAACACCATAGTGCAGCTTGTCACAGGTTTTGCAAGGAACCTTTGCTCCCTCAGTTTGACTTTCCTTCTTGAAATTATTTTCAGACTTTGAGTCCCACTTATTCCCCTTCTGAAATTTCCAATTCTTTTTAGACTTGAAACTCCCTGCTTGCCCTGTGCTTGATTGATTTTTAGAACTCACATTCAGACTAGAGAATGCTTTCTCAATCACTCTCTCATTATGCCTTTGCAGCCGTTGTTCATGAGATTTTAAAGAGCCTATAACCTCTTGAACCCCTATAGATTCTGCATCCTTTGTTTCTTCTATAACTTCAGCAATAGAATCATATTCTCTGGATAAACTAATCAAGAGTTTCTGAACAATTCTCTGTTCAGTTAGCTCTTCACCATAAGCTTTCATTTGGTTTACCAGCTCAAGCAGTTTATTTACATACCCAGATAACGATTCATCATCATGCATACGAGTGTATTCAAATTCTCTTCTAAGAGCTTGAAGTTTCACAGATCTCACCTTTTTATCACCTCTGAACTCTTGTTGCAGGATCTCCCATGCTTCCTTGGCTGACTCTTTCAATGCAATTATGGGAAAGATTTCGTCAGAAACTGCACCTTGGATCAGTCCCAAAGCTTTAGCATCCTTTGCAACATTGTCTTCCAAAGCTAGCTTTTGAGCTGCAGTCAGAGCTTCTCCTTCTTCATTCTTCACAGGTTTCTCATACCCATTCTCAACCATGTCCCACAGCTTGTGAGATTTGAAGATTGTGCTCATCTTTATTCTCCAGAAATCATAGTTGCTGCCATTGAAAATGGGAGCACGTAGCTCTCCCATGCTAGATCCAGCCATGTGAGACCAGATAGAGCTTTCCTCAGCTGGATTACTGTGTTTTCACTACGCCCAGTCTCAGATCAGAACCATGTAAGCTCTGATACAATGTTGGATTTTCTATATATTTTCATGTGTTCTTGCTCAGAAAGTATTTGAGGAAACGTTTCAGAGAGAAAGGAGAGAGAGAGATTGTTATGCTTTCATCATTAGCACACCCGTAGTGTGATTCCATTATCTTTTCAATATATATAACTTGCAACCAATACATAAAAAAGAAACTCAGCCAGCACACAATTGTACCAGCCTGTGAGCTGTACAATTGACATGAATCTGGACATGTTAGCCCAACAATATGTGATGGCATATGAGCCATACACCTGTCTAAAATAAACAATTGAACCTGAAAACAATTTATACTTCAACAATTATATCACTACTAGAAAAAAGGGTAAATGACAGTTTTCGTAGCCACAGCATGCAAACAGTGGCTATTACTATAAGAATTCTGTTAGACATATAGATGTCTATCTCATTAAAGTGTGGTCTTATAATCATCAAAGGATTCTAAGACTTGATATCAATTAGGAGTTCAAATACAACTAAATCTGCAGCTCTATTAAAGCTAGACGGATTCCTATCTTAATTGTGGATTAGAAGTTATAAACCTAATGCAATAAGGACTTCTTAAGAGTTTCTTGATGGGCAAGACTCTTAGGTAGATGCATATAAATACAAGTTGCCCTTGCTCAACCGATCAAGCCAACCAACACAAAAGAATTCACCCCACTTAGAATGAGTGTATAAAGGGTCGGATTGAAGAGGAGCTCTTGTATATGTTCTTGATAAAATTAACAACAGAAGAACTTTAACCCAGAGAGAGAGAGAGAGAGAGAGAGAGAGAGAGAGAGTTATAACCTTAATTTTCATTATTTGTGGGTGATTGGTTCACTTCTGTCTTAGGGACACTACTACAAAAAGGGTAAAAGACGACAAGAAAAAGACGACGGTCGGAGTAAGAGCCGTCGTGGTTTTTAAAAAGACGACGGTTATAAAAAAACCGCCGTGTAATACCACCTTAGACACCTAAAAAATCGAGATTCAAATGGCTGTTCAAAAACAACGACGTACCTAATTCAAAAACCGACGTCTATTTGAAACAAGATTTCCGAAGTGTAAAATCAAAGCCAAAAAACAACGGCAGAAGATATGAATATACCGACGTAGAAAGTAAAGACGACGATTTCAAAAAAAGCCGCCGTATTTACTCAGACAATAACACGACCATGTTTTCGTATAAGACGCCGTATAATTATAAATAAATCCACGGCGGTAAAATACAAAGTATCGCCGTATTAAATTAATGTACAACGACGTCAAAGATAAATATATCGACGTCATTATCCTATAGTTCTACGATGTTATCTTTAAAGAATACCATGTTGGGTTTTTAATTTAACGACGTATTATAAAATTTAACGTCGTATTTATTCACTTTATACGTCGTACCTTTAATTTAAATCGTCATCTTTACATATAATAGACGACCTTTTTTTAAAAAAACCGTCGTCTTTACTTCATAAAACAGTGGAAGCAAAAGGGACGTAGCGGGAATTTGCAATTTTGTCGTCCGAGCTCTGATTGAGGTCCATGATACCTTTTTGAAAAGGGAATGAAGCCAGGAATCAGACTCAGTGCTTTGCGCTGATGTATGGTGGTTTTTGGCCATTTGAGGTCGTTTAGCCTTCCAAAAACGCATTAAAAAAAAGCGTCGTCTATTGTAGGTAAAGACGACGGTTTTTTAAAAAAAGCGTCGTCTATTATAGGTAAAGACGACACTTTTTTTTAAAAACCGTCGTCTTTACCTACAATAGACGACGCTTTTTTTAAAAAACCGTCGTCTTTACCTATAATAGACGACGCTTTTTTTAAAAAACCGTCGTCTATTACTTTCAACTCTTTAAATGCGTTTTTGGAAGGCTAAACGACCTCAAATGGCCAAAAACCACCATATGTCAGTGCAAAGCACTGAGTCTGATTCCTGGCTTTATTCCCTTTTCAGAAAGGTATCATGGACCTCAATCAGAGCTCGGATGACAAAATTACAAATTCCCGCTACGTCCCTTCTTCTTCCACTGTTTTTATGAAGTGAAGACGACGGTTTTTTTTTAAAAAAGCGTCGTCTTTTAAAACACGCTAAAAATGGCCGCTTAAGTGATTTCCCGCTCGATAAATTTTCAAATTTTCACCCATATTTGAAAACCTTATCTCTCATTAACAAGCGTCGTCTTTTAAAACACGCTAAAAAAAGGCTACTTAAGTGAATTCGCGCTCGACAAATTTTCAGATTTTCCCCCCTCTCTGAAACCCTTATCTCTCCCTCCTCCTGCACTCTCTAAAACACCCCCATGAAACTCTCTAAAATACCATTCTATATCTTGCTAGTGAATTCTGGATTAGTCTCTTTGCGTTTCTGGTATGTTCTTTGTCTCCCTAATTTCAGATTTTGTCTCTCTTGATTTGTCTGATTTGTTTACATATTTTTTTATATTTCTGGTTCCTTTTGCAGGTTCTCGATGGTCTTTTTTATGCTCATTTTACAAGTTTTCTATGGAAATATGGTCAATGGTAAAATTTCTCTTCCACCTAATTTTTTATGTTTATAATCTTAGCTTTTTTTCTCTCTTTGTCATTTTGATTTATTTACAGGGATGATGGAGGAGACTTCAGTTGTGCATCATTTGTATGTTTGGATGAGGAATGCTTGGATTAGGAGTACTTCGCTCTTGTTTGGAATTATGTTTGTTGTAGAATAAAGATTTGTTAACTATGTAATAACTATTGAATCTTCAAGTTTTATGAAAGAAACTGTTTGTGTATATATTCATTAATAAAGCATTATGGTTGGTTTTCTAGTTAAAATCGTTGTATAGCATCATAGGAAATCAAAAAGAACTAAAATGTAGCAGTTTGGAAACTTATTAGACGACGGTTTTTATAATAAATCATGGTCTTTACAGATAATTAACGACGGTTTTTATAAAAAAGTGTCGTCTATTATAGGTAAAGATGACCTTCTTTTAGAAAAGGGTCGTCTATTTTATATAAAGACGACGGTTTTTTTAAAAAACCGTCGTCTTTATAAATAATCCCCGACGGTTTTTATAATAAAATCGTCATCTTTACATACAATACACGACGGTTTTATTAAAAAATCGTCATCTTTACAAACAATACACGACGGTTTCTTTAAAAAAAAAGTCGTATTTCCTCCTATAATGAACGATCTTTACCTCTAAACAACGACGATTTTGTTTAAAAACCGTCGTCTTTATTGATAAACAACGACGGTGAAAAGCCGTCGTGGTTTGTTAGGGAAAAGATGACGGTGGATTCCACGACCATTGAAAAATCGAATACACGACGGTGATTTACCGTCGTCTTTTTGCTTTTTTGTAGTAGTGGGAGCTTAGGAGTAAGTAGGATAACATTATTTTTCAGGGTGGGTGGACTAATATTTGCGAGGATGTGTTTTTCTTTTCATAATCTTGCACTCAAAGTTATTTAATATTTGTGTTTCATTAGTGTTTGAAGCAACCATAAAATCAATCGGTGTCAAAAGGAGGAACTTTTGAGAACTGACACTACACAAATATATAATAAGAAAACCTCAGGAGCCATCCAGTGTGGAGTTCCACGGCAAGAATGATTGTTGTTCCCTTCGGTTATCTGGGGAAAAAAATTCACTATCATGCATTCTGGAAATTACTGAAGGCAACAAACAGAAAAGGTTTGGAGCAATGAAAGACAAACCTTTGCCAATCCAAAATCAGCAAGCTTCACAGATCCATTTGCATCCACCACCAAAATATTTGCGCATTTAATGTCCCTTATTACAAAAAACGAAGAGATTTGAGAATGGGGCTAGACAGATATGGACATTGTTAACCCACAGCCACTCTTCTTTTGTTTCTCCTTTTTTAGGATGACTCTTTACATGATATGGTGATATTCCAAGTAACAAATGCTCAAAGGGAAATACAGAATCTTCTAATAATCTAACATCATTAACCATAGCTATACATGTCACATGAAGTACCTGTGAATCACTTTATGGTCATGAAGATACTTCAAACCTAGCAGGATCTGTCTTGTGTATTTAGAGACAGTAGAATCTGAGAGACTTTCTCCTAAGCCATGTAATGTCGAATAGAGTTTATATATGCTTCCCTGGGTTACAAGCTCCAGGAAGATATAAATTTTTGATTCGTCCTGCAAAGATTATTTAGACAATGTATATAAACAGCAAAATGGTGCACACAAACAAGAAGATCTGAGACAAGTACATGGGCTATGTAGATCCAATGCCTAATAACCTAATGTACGGTATGAGAAAATTTATGTTCAACAGGAAACCATAGTGAAGCATCAGAAAAAGCAACAAGAGAATGAATCCTAAGTTAATAGTCCAAGTGTTTCACAAGCCAATATACTGACTAGTATTTCATACTAAATACTTTTGGATACAAGAGAAATAGATCAAATATACTACGGTTAGCTGCTTCAACATCTTTCAGATAAATTGTGACAAGAAGTCAACGATTGATATTGCTCATAATCCAGCTTAACAAAACTTGTTGAGGTGGATAGACATTTCATCAAAGAAAAATTTAAGAACAAGATCATCTGCCGATCCTTTGTAAAGTCAAAAGATCAGTTAGCAAAGATGTCTTGACAAAGGATGTCTCTAGAGTGTTTCATGACTCACTTACCAAGTTGGGCAATAGTGACGTGTATACACCAACTTGAGGAGGAGTGTTGACGTGAATTAACCTAACAAATCAAGGAAATTTATTTCCTAAGTTAATTAGGTGATTTATTTACTTCTTTCAATATAGTCGACAATCCTTGTATAATTAGGGGATATTCTCCTATTTAATTCATGTATCTAATTCCTTGTAAAGTACACTTGTAAACTCCTAGCATAAAAAAGTATTCAAACCATAGTCATATTTCAGCACACCTAGTTGTTGCTAATGTGGGGAGTGTTAGGTTGACGCAGTGTAGGTTGTCACGAGTGAGAATTAATATGAATGATATTTGATCTAATTCAGTGTATCTTTCTTGATTGTTTTTTGTGCTTGTGGTATAAGTGCCATCCATGTCATAACTCACTCAGTTTGTGAGTGTTGATTTTTTCAGTATTTTTAAGTCATTCCTGTTTCAATGGAGAAACAAGCCGAACTTCCAAAAGCACAACCAGATGTTGTTGAGGATGTTTTGGATGTCAAAGAGGTGATATTGAGGTGGGGCGATTCTTAATGAAATGGTTACGTAAACATGCCATGATAGTACTTGAAGTTATCAAGGCTTTCTCGCTTGAGTTCTTCCAAAGCTAAAATGATCCCGCTTGCTAGTGTTCTAGTTAATAACAAAGAACTAGTAGGGTCAGGATATTATGAAGTCCTAGTAGGGCTAGGATTTATTAATAGTTACGAACTAGGAAAGCCAGGGCTACATTATTCTAGTATAAATAGCCTATTAAGAGACTTAAGTAATCCGTGTTTATGTATATAATTCCGAAATTTAGATTTAATAATTTCCCTTGGGATTCTTTCCCTAGAACTATAACTCAATTATCTTCAGTCTGACTTGAATTTAGGGGTGATCTTGGCATGGTGCAAGTAATGTCACCACATAAGTTCCTCAATTTTGAAGGACCACCAAATTTTATATATATGTAAGCATGTAATATTAATATATGTAGTGTGCTTGGTGAAGTTGGTTTGTTGTCTTCAATGAATATTTTAGTGATCATTAGTATCTTTATAGTTGCATGTTGTAACGTAAAAAATCAAAAAAACAAAAGCAAAAGGACACATCAACTAAAACCGCTATAGCCGTGCACATGTGAAACTCTATTTATCAAAGCAAAAGATTTCTGGATTTTGATTCAAAGTGCAAGATTTATGGATTTTTATTAAGAGATTGTGGAAGAGAAAAAAGGGTGGTGGAAATAAGGAGGAGAGGCGTTGCCGCCGTTGAGATTAGGGGGGAGTCGTGACCTGGGTGGCTGCCGTGAAGTTTTTATTTTCTTTTTACGTTTTAGTTTTTAGTTTTTAGTTTTTATTATAATTTATTTAAGTTAACAGTGTTAGATTGGGGTTAAGTGTTTGAACACATGTCAAAAAATTGGGCACGGGACATGAAGGGATAGGACAAATGGGGACAGCAAATCTTCTCCCTCTAATCAGAGTAGGGGTGGGCGCGGTCCAGTTCGGTCCGGTTCTCACCTCAAACCAGAATCGAAACCAGTACTATTTAACCGGTCCGGTTCAGTCCAATTTAGGCAAAAAAAATTCAAAAACTTGCCGGTTCGGTTCTAACCGGTTCCGGTTTTGAATTGGATTATTATTTTAATTTTTTTTCAAAAAAAAATATTTTTTTAAATATTTAAAAAAATTATAATTAATAACTTATTTTTTTGGCTTAAAAATTAACAAATAATCCAATTTATACATTTAGAAATTTTTTGAAGTTGAACTTGGAAAAATAGTAATTATAAAATTTAAAATATGGCATTAGATTTTAAAATTTTGTAAAAATAAAACAAAATTATATGACCGGTCTGGTGCGGCGCGGTGTAAAATCGGAACCGGAACTAGTTCGGTCCGGTTCCGGTCCGATTTGTTGACTTTTTTGGTCAACTGGATTTTTTTTCACCGGTTCGGTTCGATGTTCCGATTTTCCGGTCCCGATGCCCACCCCTAATTCAGAGATACCTTAAATAATTTTATTTGAGGAATACCCTTTAGGGCCCACTACCAAAAAATAAAATAAAATAAAATAAATCAACAATCTGAACCATCTATTTTTAAGTCTATATTCATGGATTATCCTTGCCAAAAATTTGACAAATCAGAAACTATTTCGATATCTAATTGTGTCCTATAAAATCAATTAACATAATATTTCAAGAAAGTACTAAAATTTCAATAATTTAATTGAGTGTCAAATAAGAATTCAAGTGATTTTTGCAGAGATAATACTTCTATATATTATATAAAGTGTTACTTCGGTGGATAAGTGTGTATCATGACTTTTGGTGTAAATTCAAGCTCAAAAGCAACAACAAACAATAGATTGTACCTTATCTGTGCCATAATATCGAACTATGTTCTCGTGTTGAAACTTACTCAGAATTGCAATCTCCTGGAATATAGGAAACAAATCCAAGAATGAGAAGAAATATAAAAGAAACAGTAATCAATGCAAACCTCCCTAATCATATGAAGGAAGCTCTAACTCATCATCACAATCGTCATTCAGTTAGATCTTGACTGAGCCGTTGATCATGATCCTGAGTCAATGGCTGGTGATGAGTCAGAGCTTCCCCATCATACACAATTACTGAATTACTTAGGGCCCGTTTAATACCCATTTCAATTTCAGTTTTTAGTTTTAATTTTTTGTAGGAAAATGAGAGTGAGAATGAAAGTGAGGATGAGATTGAGAGAGAGGATGGGAGGGATGAGTAAGAAAAATGAAAACAAAAACTTAAAAGTGAAAACAATTTGAAATAGATTTCAGTTTTTAGTTTTAACTTTTACTTTTGTTAAACCTCCATCCCATCCTCCCCTCTCAATCTCATCTTTACTCTTATTCTCACTTACATTTGTTATAAAAGTTATAGTTTTCCTCTTTCCGTAAAAGCCAAAAGCAAAACCTTTTAGAATATAAATATTATACAAAACGAATTGGAAAGTCTTTTAAGGTAATAAGTAAAACTAAAGAAAAAAATAATAGGTAAATAAAAGTAAAATGAATTAAGATTATGAAAGCAAGCCTAGTATGGTGAAGCACGTCAGGCTTTGTAGCCTCCTTACGTGCAGGTACTGACGGTCTACAAGACCTCAAGATACGACCTCCAATACACAGGCTCAAGATCTGCTACGAGTACGTTCACAATCGGATATATAGGACTCCAAGTAACAGAACCGTTGCCCAAAAATAAGAATAGAAATAGAGAAATTGTGAAAGGTAGAAGATGAAAGAAACATATTGTGGTAATGGTTGTGTTATATGGTAGTTTCATATTGTGGTAGTATGGTATATAGTGTTGTTACAAATGTGAAGGAGGAGTGACCTTTTATAGGTATCCAAGAACATGTAACCTTCATCACATTAAACTAGAAAATTAAAGCATTCAATATATAAACAAAATTTGAAAATTAAATATTTATAACCCGTACAATAAGTAAAATAAAACAACCAAAATAGTTAAACAAATCAAAACGGTAAATTTTTTAAAATCTTTTTAAAATTCCAACACCATTCTCCCTCTTTTCATTCTACACTTTAGCACAAGCACTGAGCACTAAAAACTAAAATTGAAATAGTTATCAAACGGACACTTAATAGCCGAATAAAAAAGACATGCAAAATCAGGACAAATGATGCAACATAAGCCTCTGTCACGGTGTCACCTGTTCAAGCTGCTCAGTTGCTTGATCACTTAAGGGAACTTCCTTAGCAGCAAAGAAGCATCCGCCTCTGCAGGGAAACATGAAATCACAATCAAGAAAGCTGTGATGAAATATCAGATAATGAAGGAAAGAAAAGATATATAGAACCACTTTCTTAATAAGATTTTTATTTGAGTCGAGGTATTAACTATCGGTGTTGACTGAGATTCTGACTAGAACATGGCTCAATAAGAAAGCTGTGATGAAAAAACATATTCTAATTTCTAACCAGCCAAGAAAAACATGGCCCAACTCGTCAGCAGCCGAGTTGCTGCCTTGAATGCAGCGCCACCAGCCAGATCGAAAATTACAACTAAATGAGAAGTCAATTTTGGGTTAGATACTCATATTTTAATATAATATTAGAGCTTTACCTTCAGGAGGGTGGGGTTGGAATCCTCCAAAGCCTCATCCCCACATAATTCCAAGAGGCTAGTGTTTGTGGATATACATTATTAACTAATTCCTTGACAATTTCAATTTGGAATCGAAGCGAACATCAATCGAAGTAAATATGAATATATATCTAAAAGCAACTTTCATTTTTTTTTTGTCGAATCACACTTTCTTACATGTATATATCTAAGCTACTAAAGAAAGCCTGAACCGCTATCTATAAACTTGACAATTAGTCGCAATCAAACCAAATTTATCTTTTAGTTTTAAATGCTGATCATTACTTCCTGATGTTATTTTGTATTCCTCCAAAACCTACTCGATTCAGCCCTATGACTCTGCCAGAACGATTCAGCGCTACATATCAAGAAAATATTACCACATGAAGGAAATATTTTGACAATCTGACACCTGGACTTCACTTTCGATATGTAAATCTACCTGAAGCCCCAATAATAAAATAATAAAAAATAATAAAAATAAAATAAAATAAGCCAACAGTGTGCAACTAACAAAGAGATTCACAGATCAATTGAAGTCAGTGTAGCAGTTAAGAGATCTATGATAAAATTGAGGATCTGTATATCCATAATAAAATTGACCAGTACGTGAAAACTTACGGAGTCATTACTCTCCACACAGTGCCGTAAGATCCGCGACCCAGCTCATCGACCTTTTTGCATTCATTCATAGAAAGCTTGATATTCTCGCATGGAGGAAAGTCCGGCATGGTCAGTCGGCTCAGGGACGGCGTGCGGGGCCGAGCATCCACTGACAAGAGTTTGCTGAGTGAGTGACTCAGGTTTTAGAAATTAAAGATTTCGAGTGCGTTCCTGCATTTTCTAACATTATATTGGACGATCATTGCACTTTCTTATGACGGGCCAAGTTGCAAAATGATTTACAATTTTCTTTTCTTTTTATTTCGATTCACTGTCTGAAACCTCCTTGGCTGGGTGAACTGTGACTGGCGCAGGAACCAACCACGTCGCTTTCCGGGTAAAAATAGAAAGTATTCATCCGACTGACCAACGATTTTTTAACACTCGCGCCCTCTTCTTTACTTTCCTTTTCTCTTTGCAATAATATAACAAAACTTCATTGTTTACAAAACTATCAGATTGCATCGTTATTGATTTTTTGTGTCATTTGTGGTCCTCAAGTTGGTATGTATGCTCACAAAATTTAAAAATGAAAAAACCTTTGTGCATAAAATTTTGGTTTTTTCATTTAAGCTTTTGGCTTTTCATTTCTAAATTTAAAAAACTCCCTTAGTTTGCTCATGTGACATATATGTGGAGCTCACATCTCCAATAATATAATGTCACGTGTATTTAAAATATAATATATATATTTTAAAAATAATTTAAAATTTTTAAAATGTTAGTTTTTTCATTTTAAAATTTTATGAATTTTAAATTGTTTTTAAAAAACTACATTAATTTGTTGATATGGCATATATGTGGAGTCCACATATCTAATAATATAGTGTCATGTGTATTTAAAATACAATATATATTTTTAAATAATTTAAAATTAATAGAATTTAAAAAAGAAAACAAAAATTTTATGAATTTTAAATCAAAAAATCAAAAAAATTTCATAAGAACCATTTGTGAGCATACATATTACCTTGAGGATCACGAATGAAAAAACAAAAAAACAAAACAAAACAAAAAAAATAATTTCATAGATGTGTGAACCTCGAGGACGTTCTATGATATATAGTCCCGTTTTCCTGGACCCCTGTAGTCCAAGAAAACTGTGGTCAACCACCCTCAGATTAGATCTAAGGGTTGAGAAAAAAAAACTAATTTAAAAATTATAATTGTATCATCAAAACACTTATTTTGATAATTAAAAATAAGTTTAAAAAAAGAGTAATGCTACACTTACCACATTATTATCCCACATTTCTATATCACATAATATGGCATGTCCATATCATATGCCACATCAATTAAATGAATGAAGTGTATTTTAATAAATAAAATTAGAAAAACAGAAACTAGTATTTTACATGATGTGGTATGTACACATCAGCTGCCACATCATGTGGTATAAAATTGTGGTATAAAAAATGTGGTAAGACTAATATTATTCATAAAAAAAAAAAGGGCAATGATTTCCCCACTCCTATTTTATCCACTTACACTCCTTTTTTAGTTATAAAAAAGGAGCGTAAGTGGATAAAATAGGAGAAAAAGGAGTGGGGAAATCACCACTCAAAAAAAAAACCAAACAACCACCACCATCATCCGATTGAAAAAAAAAGCATAACTTTCCACCACCACATGATCAACTACCACCATCTCCTTCATACAATGGAGAAGATCAACTTCCATCTCCGCCATTAGAAAATTCTAAATAAAATCTTTAAAAACAAGATCTCTATAAAAATAAAAATAAAAGGCAGCTCCACACTATATCTCCCTATCTCGTCCCAGACGCACATCCACCCTCCCCTCTCTGTATGTTTGTCTCTATGACTCTCTATCTGGTGGGATGGGTGTGGTGAGAAGAAAAATCCAACACATCTAGCCACTCACCCAATGGCGAATTTCTTGCTGTCTTCGGAATCTCGCCCCTCCTCTCGACCAAATTGCCACCAATGACCAAATTCTCTCATGGCTCGGGTCCTTCATCACCACCATTCAAATGGGTCAGTTGTCGAATCCTATTGAAGCCATGGAGCTCACTAACCCAAGTTTGTTGTAATTTCAATCGGAGTGGATGGTTGTGAGTGTCGATGGATGCAAGAACATGATCTTCGTTTTCTCCAAAAAGTGTGTTTTGCTTTCGGGATATGCACTTCAAACTGCAGTATACCCACTAAATAGTGTATCTTCCAAATTCGTGCCCAGAACACCATATGAAATGTGGTTTGGGAGGAAACCAAGTCTTAATCATCTTAAGATATGGGGTTGTCCGGATTATGTGAAGAAGTATGATATTGACAAGCTAGACGCTAGATCATAAATGTGTAGATTCATTGGATATACAAAGGAAATTTTAAGATACTACTTCCACATCCAAAAGAACAAAAGGTGTTTGTTGCAAGATCTGCAAGATTTCTTGAGATTGATTTTGCATTGGATGGCACCTGTGTGCAAAAGGTTGAGCTCAAGGAAGAGTCTGGAGAGCCTCATGAACTTGAAGTAGTGTCTAATCCAGTTGACAATTCGGTCCCTTTACCCATGATTTGTACCACTTTGCAAAACCCAAGCAAAGGTGTTGTATAGCAATGTAGCTCGGAAGTCTGAGTGTCGTATCCACAAAGAGCGGTGTAAAGAGAGTTGAGATAGAACAATTAAGATTGAGAAGTAGATTTATGCAAGATTTGATTTAAAGAAAATTCAATTGATTAAAACACCAAGGCATTGGGGTTCCACTTTTAACATAAGCATGCAACTCTTATTAATTTGACCCACAAAATATTTTCCATTGTAGTTGTTCAAAATAATTAAAGCTCTTTTTAATTTCTTTTAGAAGTATTCTAAGTATAACTTGTACCATTGGCAACAAACTATCAAAAAAATAATCTTCATCGAAATTTTATAAATCTTTAGTAATTCTCTTCTCTTTTAAAAGCATGAAAGTTTTTACTACACAATGGGAAAAACATGCTTGATCCCATGAAATAGATTATCAAACATTCATCAATTAATTAAAAAGAAAACTACAAATTCCATTTGAACAAAAACTACAAATTCACATTAAAGCTTAAGTTTGGATCAAACTAATAAAATTACACACTCATATTAAAAGCTTTCTCCCTAGCCTTAGCGAGGGAGTTAGTTCCCCATAAAATAAAACTAAAACAGAAATTTAGAACTAGAAGAATTGGAGAAAGGGTAGGGAGCTCACGTGTAACATCCCACATCGACCAACGGAGAGGGGGTGATGTGCCTTATATGTACATGTCCATCTAGCACGAGGCCTTTTGGGAGCTCACTAGCTTCGGAGTCATGGGAACTCCGAAGTTAAGCGAGTTGGGGCTAGAGCAATCCTAGGATGGGTGACCCACTGGGAAGTTGCTCGTGAGCTTCTAGAAACAAAACCGTGAGGGCAGAGAAGATTGTGAGCTTGGTGTGTGTTTTGAGGCTTGAAGACTTCTCTATTTATAAGGCTAAGAGGGAGAAACATTATGGTGGATTCCAACACCACCATTCCTATTTTAATGCAATACCTAACTCCCACTTCATCTTGTCTATGTTGGTGTGGTTGCCCCTAATTCCATTGTTGAATTGTTTTCTCTTTTTCTTCCTTTACTTGTGGCTTTCATCCTCTTTTTAGATAATATGCATTGAATTTGAGCTTCTTTGGAGTGGATGACACCTTACAAGTATGTGAATTCAATTTCTTCTTGTTTTCTTCTATCCCATACTTCTTTTCCTTTATTCTTTTGGCATGGGTGAGGCATTTTATGCATTCTTTTCAATTCTTTTCTTCTTTTGACAATGATGAGGCACTTCATGCATTCTTTTGAATTCTTTTCTTCTTGTGCTAGTTGCACTTCTTCCTTCATCATCATTGCTTCATGGATATGTTGAAGTTCTTTAATTGGCCACTAGCATATTATCTTTGGGTGGCACACTTCTTGGCATGCAAATTGAGTTGGTTTTCACAACAAAAAAGCCCACATAGGAAGTCATTGATCAAAGTTAATAAAATGACATTAAACCAATTTGACCAAGTAAAAATATAAATGCATAAGATTATTTAATTACTCATTATAATTTCTTTGAAAGATAAATGTTACGGGAAATAAATATGTATTATTGTAATATTATCACACCCCCTAACTAGCTTATTGCTAGTCTCTAGCAATTCAAGCATAAACAAAATCTAGCTCCCACTAAAAAAAAAAAAATACAAACAAACAAAACAATGAAGCCACTTTCGCAGGGATCTTGATTGCATTTAGCGTATGCAACAAGCCTTTAAATCCCTAGGTTGCCCTGGTGGATGAGTATAGTCTCGTGAGGGTTTTCAGGGATGATACCCACAAACATCTAAAATTTTAAATAACTCTCCTGCAAAATCATCATCAATAATGTCAAGTTTCAAAAACCAAGATTCTCAATTCATGAACAAATTTAAAAGAGCAAACACAAATCCAAAACTTTAAGTTCTTTCAGTCTGAAGTCAAAGTCATTTATCTCTACTAATAAGCTTTTCATTTGCTTTCTTTGTTGTAAAGTGAACTAACACAATTGAGAAGACAAAAATTCAATCTTAGTCACACCATCCTTGCTATCTTAGATAAATATATACATGTTATTTTTATTTTTATCATGTGGACTATGCAATGTTTTGCTCCCTTAAGCTTTCTAATTAACCCATGTAGCAGGTGTTAGGCCAATGACTCTCAAACACAAAGGCTTTACGACATTAGGCGTTGAAACACCGCGACGAGCTTAATAACTCGAGTTAAAAAGGCTACAAAGCTAAACAAGTCACACATGCAATATATATATATATATATATATATTTTAAAGAACTTCACGGTTTGACGCAAACACTCACTACTGATAAGGTAAGAGGCCTAGCTACTAAGTGAAAGTTCTCTTTTTATTTTTTTATTTTTAAATTTAAGAAAACAAAGATAAATACAATCAATCTCAAACTCTATCTTCTCAAGCGTATTAGTGTGAGTGTGAATTCATCAAAGCCTGGCTCATAAATCATTCATTAAGTAGAAATATATGAAAAAGACTAAAGATTGGATTAGTTATTGTATCGCTCAAGTGTTCTCAATTTTAAATTCATGCATGAATATCAAATCTCAATTTAATGCAAATGTATTTTGATGACATTAAGCGTAGAGGTTTGTTTGTCTTTTTTTTATTTTTATCCCACATTTCTATACCACATGATGTGGCATGTCCATATCATATGCCACATCAATTAAATCAATGAAATGTATTTTAATAAAGATAGTTTAATTGACAATTTTTTTAAGGTGTTAATAAATCATAAAAGAAAAGAAAATGTTAAATAATTTTAATTGATACGTGGTTGTCCACCTCATCTGCCACATAAGGTGGTATGAAAATATAGTATACAAATGTGGTAAGAGTAGCATTATTCATAATATTAAGCAACCAAACCAACTTAATTACATTTACATATATAGCCAACCTACTGAAACTAGTACTGGGAGAGTCGGTTGGAAAAGTCCCTGATTGGCTACTTTAGTGAGTCGTGGATTGCCAACGTGGACGACTTGTATTTTATCGTAATGTAAAGTAAACTACAGATTAAAGTGCATGCATGAAAAGGGACTGGTTAGGGTTCATCTCAAATTCAAAGCTGACATGGCTGGTTTCAACTACAAAATCTTTGGATCCTATGATAATAAATTTTGTTTTTCACTACTACAAAAAGTGAAAAAGACGACCAGAAAAAAACGACAGTTTAACGGAAAACTATCGTTGTGTTTGAAAAGACGACGGTTTTATAAACCCGCCTTGTAAGAATAACTTAAACACCTAAAAAATGGGGATTCCAATGGTTGTTTTTAAAACACGACACACCTAATTTAAAAAGCGACGTCTTATCACTACTACAAAAAAGGAAAAAGACGACAGGAATTCACCATCGTGTATTCCATTTTCAAATGGTTGTGAAATCAACCGACATCTTTTCCCTAACCAAACCACGACGCTAAATAACCGTCGTTGTTAAAACAAACAACGTCATCAACAAATAAAAACCGATGTCTTTGTACTGCAAAAAGAGATAAAAAAAAGAGTTGAGGATGAGAATAGACGACCAACTCTAACAAAAAAACGTCGTTAAATATTAACAGAACATGGCCGCAAGATACACATACAACGAGGAGAACTAAAACTCAATGCCGTTAAATATACCTTTCACGACAAATAAAAATATGACGTCTTTAAATACATAATAGACGACGTTATTGACACCTACTACGTCACTACATTTCCAACAACCGTCGTGAAATAAATTTTCCACTTTCATTTTTCTATGAATGATGACGTGGAAATAGATGTTAGGGTTATTACTTACGATGCATGTATTTATAGAGACGACGTTGAACTACATAAACAACGTCGGTTCCAAATAAATGAGACCCGTATTACAGAATTTATACGTCATCTTTTAAAATATAATCGTCGTCTAATGCTTTTGAGACGGCAACGTTTCTCATTCCACCGCCGTGTAAAATAATTTTAACGATACGATCTGAAAATAAACGACATGGAAAAAATGTTGGGGTCATTAATTTATAAAGACGACGTTGTCGTCAATATACAACGTTGTTATCATGAAAAAGACAGCCGTGTTTCATAATTTATACATCATCATTAACAAAATTACCGTTGTCTAATTCATATTAGATGGCGTTGTTTATCCGAAATTCGCCTTTTAAAGCAATTTTAACGACATTATCATAAGAAAAGAGACGTGGATAAATCAATATAACGTTGTTTTTTTAAAAGGAACGACATCCAAATATATCTTAACGTCGACAAATTTACCAATGGATTTCAAATACCGTCATGAATTCATCCTTTTCCACTTTGTTTATGAAAGAACATGCGACGTGGTAAATTTATGACGATGTCGTCTTTTGTAACGTTCAGGTGATAAATTGAAGCTGCCTTGCACATTTGGTTGGTAGGCAATGCATGATGGTTGATTAAGGTTTTGAGGGACAAAAGAGTCCTTCATTGGCCTTCGAAAATCTTCATCCCCCATTTCGTTCACAGTTTCTAATCGTTTTGCCTTCTCAGCTTGCTTACGAAGACGTGTAAGAGTTCGTTCAATCTCAGGATTGTAGACAACAACACCTAAATTTTGGGATCGACGACCTTGCATAAACAAAATTCAACCTGTAAAAGAAAACAAATAAAAAAACAAAATTCAACACAAACTAGTTACACAATCCCCGGCAACGGCGCCAAAAACTTGTTGAACAAATAGTAACCTAAAAATTAAGCAACTATATGCACGTTTTAACTCGCAAGTGCACAAGATCAGATAAATAGTATAGAAAGTAAATACGAGATCGTTCCCACGAGGATTGGATTAATTTGTGCTTAATTTATTTTCCTTAAACTAAATGGCATTCGGTGTAGACAAGGTGTTCAAAATGATGATTTTCTTATGATGGTATTGAAAACTGAAAATTTAAATACTAAATATTGAAAATAGCGTTTGATTAAAAATAGAATTGGATTGAGGTTAAAACAATGAGAAAACTAGTTAGGGATTCGATGTTCACCACTAATCTTTTTCTTTAAGCAAACGACATGCACAATGCTACAAAACAGATTTTGGATGCTTATGTTTGTCAACCTAAAGGCATGATATCTACTCTTTAAGTTATTGATTTCCCTAAACAACAAGTTAGGCATGGGTATCTACTCTAACTCTTTTCATTCTTAAAGTGTTTAGCATGGTATCTACTAAGTTGTACTTTAAGAATGCATAACACAATGGAAATCAACAAACACACAAATTCTAGAACATGGTATCTATTCTAGTTATTCATGATGATTAATTTCAAGAACTTATAACTAGTTCTTTTGTTACTTTCATAGGTACAAGACTCGGTCATCTAAATTTACCTATGTAACAAACTCAATACACAGCATGCATATGATGATCAAGCATAACATAACGTATGTAAAAAGTAAAATATAATCTGAAATTAATCAATAAGCATCACAAAAGTAGTTTATAGCAAAGACATATCGAAATCCTTAAAGAAACATGATTAGGGCTTCAATCGAGCCCTAACTAAAATATTTAGCTATCCATAATTTGAATGGATAGCAAGAACATACAAAACAGAAAATAAAAAGAGAAAGAAGAAGAAGATAGCTCTTTGATAAAGAAGACAACTCTTTGATGGTGTAAACAACTCTTTGATGGTAGACAACTCTTTGATGGTGTACAATGGAAATGTAATTTATGGAATGATATCCTCCTTTGAATGAGCTGAAACTCTCTATTTATAGACTTCAAATTCGTCCTCCCCCTTGGCTGGTCTCTTAGCTGCCCATGTGTGGCAACTCATGTTTTGTCTCCCATGTGCTTTGTCTCCCATGTGTGGCAGCTCATGCTTTGCAGCTACCACAAGCTTTGCCTCCATGTGTGGTTGCTTTAAGCACATGGATCAACAGCTGCCCATGCTTTGCCTCCATGTGTGGCTGCTTTAAGCACATGGCTCAACAGCTGCCCATGCTTTGCCTCCATGTGTGGCTGCTTTAAACACAAGGTTTGTCTGTGAACCAGATTCAGTGTTTGACATGCTGAGGGCTCCAAACTTATCCAATTGGGTTGAAATTTGGATATGTTATAGTAGACATCCATTGGAACACATTCTATCAAGGGTGTTGCCTCATCTGACTTGTGCAAGTAGCTGAAATGAGGCCTGCAAGCTGACCCACGAAAACTGGACTGAGGCCTAGTTTGTCTGTGAACCAGGTTCGGTATTTGACATGCTGAGGGCTCCAAACTTATCCAATGGGGCTACAATTTGGATATGTTATATTAGACACCCATTGGAACAAATTCTATTAAGGGTGTCGCCTCATTTGACTTGTGTAAGTAGCTGAACTGAGGCCTGAAAGTTGACCCACGGAAACTGGACTGAGGCTCGAATGTTTGACCTTGAGCTACTAAATCATGTCTAACTTCCTCTAGAAGACTCCAAATCATGCACCGTAAAATGCTATGGAAACTAGACTTCCGTATATTTCCAGTGATGTATGGCGCATTATCTGGTTCTTTTCGAGCAAGTACAGGTTAATCCGTAAATATGACTGATCTGCAGACACAGTTTTTAAGCTAACTTGTCTTCAAAATGCATGTAATGAGTCTCAACCTTATTATACTGAAATATACACAAAACTTTATTAAAAGCACAAGTTTAACTCAAAAACATACCAAATCATAAGTTAGAATGGTACAAAAAGATATGTAATTATGCACCGATCAACCCATCTTGAATATTTTGACTCCCTAACTCACCCACCAGTTCATCAAATGTGTTCATCCTTGGCACTAGCAACTTGCATGGTATGTGCAAGTAAATAAACTCCACTATTTTGAGTTGTCCGCACATCATCTTGTGCCTTGATGTTGAATTTAATACCTTTAATAAAATAGCTCCTATATAATGGCACTACCATGTTTGGACCAGCTGCTAGCCACCTTAAATTTTCTGATACGCCATGATTGTCTTCCTCATTAAGTTCACTTTGAACCTGCAAATTAATCATATCTTAATTCAATCTAACATAGAAAGAAGAAAATTAAAAGTCCAATATGTTATTCAATAACATATACCTTGAAGCGTAGCCATTGAATGCAAGTGCTATTGTGCTTATCTTGCAGCCACTTTGTTCTCTTTCTAAATTTTGGATAAGCGGTCTTGATGTGGATCACATGTTGCCTACATGACACGAAAAATTCAAGCATTACGGTCCCAAACATATAAGATAAACATAAGAAATAATTTAAAATGGAAACTTAAAGAATAAAACTCGTACGTACTCGATATAAGGTAGGACTTCCTCCGTATTCGCCAAGACATATAGATGTGCTTGGTTCAACAAGTCCCGATCAACTACGCTCACTGTGCAACCTGATAATGGTTTTGAAACTCCCATCTTTTGGCTTGAATGCACTCCAACTGTACTAACATCAGATAAATGCTTGGTACAAAACTCTACAGCTTCTTCAGCTATATACCGCTCAGCAATGCAACTTTCGCGACGAGTACGATTCTGAACACACCCCTTTAGCACTTTCATATATCTTTCAAACGGATACATCCATCTAAAATATACTGGCCCATATAGACGAACTTCTCTAACAAGATGTACTACTAGATGAACCATGATATCAAAGAATGAAAGGGGAAAGTACTTCTCAAGCAAACACAAAGTAACTACTACATCTTCTTCCAACTTATCTAGCTTGGAAACATCAACAGTCTTTGCACATATAGCATTGAAGAAGAAGCACAAACGAGTTATTGCATACCTTGCAGGCTTCTCCAAAACATAGCGAGTTATTGTAAAGATACAATATTTTTTATATTTGAAGAATAACCTTTAAGGACCTTCATACCATAGAAAGAATTACAAACCTTTCTCTTCTCTGCTCTTGACAAATTCCAAGGCCAGGGAGGCAAACAAGTACGTCTTTCTCCATACTCGAGTCACAAATCAGTTTTGACCCCCATGTTCAATAAATCTAGTCGAGCAGCAATCCCATCTTTATTTTTTCCAAGGATCTCCAGCAATTTACCTATGATACTATCGCAAACATTCTTCTCAATGTGCATAACATCAAGGACATGCCTCACAGGAAGGTATTTCCAATACTTGAGATCAAAGAATATTGATTTCTTCTTCCAACAAACTCTGTCACCATCTTCAACCATATGCAGCACTTCTTCTCCGATTAATGGCTTAGGAGGTGTGCCATATTCAGGTTTCCCATTAAAAGCTGTGTGTTGCCTCCTATATGGATGATTGATTGTAACCATTTTCTATGCCCAATGTAACAAATTTTGTGGCCATTTTTCAACCTGTGACTAGGTGTATCATCGCCGCATATTGGACAAGCTTTATATTCTTTAACAACACAACCAGATAAGTTTCCATAGGCGGGGAAATCATTAATTCTCCACATTAATGCAGCTCTGAGTGTAAAGTATTCTCCATTATGTGCATCATACACTCCTCTAATCCCATCCCACAAAGATTTTAAATCATCAATCAAAGGCTCCAAGTAGACGTCTATATCATTTCCGAGTTGTTTAGGACCGGAAATCAATAAGGTCAACATCATGAACTTTCGTTTCATGCACAGCCATGGAGGGAGATTATATGTAACTAAGATAACTGGCCAACAACTATATCTGCTACTTAGAGAACTGTGGGGATTGAATCCATCAGATGAAAGAGCTAATCTCAAGTTTCTTGTCTCATTACCAAACTCGGGCCATTTATCATCAAGAAGTTTCCAAGACGGGGAATCCACCGGATGAGACATCTGACCGTCAATTGATTTTCTAGCAGCATGCCAAGTCAAACTCTTAGCTGTCTCATGTGATTGAAACATCCTTTTAAACCTTGGAATTGGAGGAAAATACCACACCACCTTTGCTGGCACACCCTCTTTCAAGATTGAATCTTTGCCTTCTTTCCACCTTGAGATACCACAAGTAGGACAATTAGTTGAATCCTCATACTCCTTCCTATACAAGATGCTATCATTGGGGCATGCGTGCATTTTCTCATAACTCAGCCCCAATGCACACAAAGTCTTTTTTGCCTCATACATAGAGGCCGGTATTGTATTTCCTTCTGGAATCAAATCGCCTTGAAGTATCAATAATTCTGTAAAACAGACATCACTCATCCTATGTTTTGCCTTCAAATTATACAACTTCACTAATGCCGATAACTTCGTGTACTTTCTACAACCAGGGTACAATGGTTGATCTCCATCCCCAATCACATTGGCAAACTCATAAGGATCGGATCCAAAATCACCAAAATCATTATCATCCATCTCTATTTCTTCAGACACAAAACTGTACCTACTATGGTCATCATCTTCTTCAACATTTATACTAGCATTAGTAGTTGCTTCCCAAGGTTCTCCGTGAAATGTCCAATTCTTATAGCTTTGGTCAATGTTGTTAGAAATGTTAACTCGCAATTGTACGGGCCAATTAGTAGTATAGCAAGACAAGTACGAGGTCGTACCCACGAGGACTGAGAAGCTAATATTAGTTATGTACTTAGATTACCAAATTCAAGAAAGTAGGAAGTTAAGTCTAAAACAGAATTTAAAGCAAGAGTGATTGTAATTGTTGAACAAATGAAGCAAAACGAAATTGTAAACAAAAGCAAAGTGAGCAAATGTAACAAAGAATGTTTTGTGGGCTGGAAAACAGATTGGGAGACTAGGGCATTCGATTCACCATAACAATTCAATTCTGGGTTATAAGGCGTCAAGTGACAAGTCTAATTCGGATTCAAAGATTGATTCTAGCTAAAGTATGATTAGGCCATGGTGTCTGGTCCTAACCTTGTGTTCCTAATTCCCTAACTTCATCATTTGTTGTCTAACCTAAATTAAGCATTAGGAACCCATTAAGCATAGAAGAACAATTTAAACAACCAAGCATGTATCTAATCCCTGTTGTCGAATGTCCATACATACTCTTCTTATTCATAGTTCAATTCAAATCAAAGCATGATGTCTACTCTTGATTCAAACCAATATAGTTAATATACAAGTTCTAATGGTGATTAATCATCCAAACAAGCATAATAACTGATAAGCATAATGAATAAGAACATGAATCATGAATCAAACTTGAAACTCAAATCTTCAACTTATAAACCCAGAATATTCATGTTAGGTTACATCGAAGCCCTAGTTATGAATTTAGCTACTCATAATGGAAATGAAACTTAAACAGAAATGAGAAAACATAATGAATGCAATAAGAGTGGAAAAACCCATTTCTGAAGTTACTTGTGATGTCCAAGGCTTTTCCAAGTGCTTCTCCAAGTCTAAT
This sequence comes from Prunus salicina, assembly GCA_020226455.1. Taxonomy (NCBI): domain Eukaryota; kingdom Viridiplantae; phylum Streptophyta; class Magnoliopsida; order Rosales; family Rosaceae; genus Prunus; species Prunus salicina. The sequence goes on along the minus strand of CM035346.1, from coordinate 20,560,473 downwards.
GCTGATCCAAGAGCTTCCTCATATCTAGAGTATGGCAACTAAATAGGTGATTTGGGATGAGTTTGGGTGAGTGGTGATGGTAGAGAAAGAGGAAATTCGTAGGGAAATGGAAGGGAGGCTTGCTGGAGCTGTTTTGGTGATTTTGGACAGAATGGAGTGTTTGGGGAAGGATGGAAGTGTTAGGGGATGGCTGAAGAGAATTCTAGGCTGAATGGAGTGTGATATCGTTGAATGAGTGTGAAGCTCTCTATTTATAGAGTGTGAAGCTCCCCTTTGGCTGATCAAGCACAAGCTGCCCATGTGGTTGCATGTGTGGTTTGTCTCCCCTTTGGCTGATTTGAGCACAAGCTGCCCATGTGGTTGCATGTGTGGTTTGTCTCCCCTTTGGATGATTTGAGCACAAGCTGCCCATGTGGTTGCATGTGTGGCTGATTTGAGCACAAGCTGCCCATGTGGTTGCATGTGTGGTTTGTCTCCCCTTTGGCTGATGTGTATTTTGATGGGCTCACGAATTGGGCTCAACTTAATCAATTGCTGCAGTTAAGTAGTCCATCTTGAAGTTCAGATTCTCATCTTTCCAACCACATATTATTTGGGCCAATCCAAGTTCAGACAAAGAAGTTACGGCCGAAGTGAATTGCTAACTCAATCTGCACGTTTTTGCACCACTTTGCATATTTTCCTATCCAAAGCCACCATTGTAACCTAAGGCCCAATGAACTGAATAACAAACCAAAATAGATTAAAAGCACAAGTTTTTCTTTAAGAACGTAAGCAAAACATAAACTATAAGGGTACAAAATGATATACAATTGTGAACTGATCAAATACCCCCAGACCTAGATTTTGCTAGTCCTCGAGCAAAACAAAAGAAAACAAAGTAAACAAAACAAGAAGTTCACTAAACCACTTCTGTAGGTAGCACAATTGCATTGAGCATATGCAACAAGCCTTTAAACCTCTAGGTATCCCTAGCAGGAGGAGTTGTGTCTCCTGAGGGTTTAACAGAAACGATACCCACAAACGCTTTACTGACTCTACAAAACAAAAGGTTAGAAAACTAACTTTGAAAACAACTAATGAAAATGAAAGAAAACTTTAGTCATACCTCCAATACCATAGAGTTGCCAAGATAGATGATCAATAAGTGTGTACAGTGGAAGCTATAGCTCAAAGGCACACGGCTTCAAAGTAAACATACTCAAATCTTGAAGGGAGAACATGCTTCAACTCTAATTCTCACATAAAGCACTCAATCACTTAGAACCTATGGTTTTATTCTCTCAAACAAGCAAAATGAGTATATGAAATGGAAGCACAATATTTGGTTAGATCTCATGAAGGGAATCAAATACTAAGAATAGAGATACACACATACATACCAGCACCCATGAATACATCCTCAAAGATCAGCTAGGTCTTTCACAAGGTTGTAATGAAAGGCTAGGGTTAGGGGAAATGGAAGAATTGGAAGGAACACAATTAACTTAAGAACACACCAAGGTTGCATTCTTCATTGATCTGCAAGGTATCATTGATTTAGAATGGTATGGCTGCAACTTCATAGCATCATCTGGCATAGAACTTATATTTCACATTTAGATCAAATCGAAACACTTTCTCTTTTCTTATTTGCTGACTTGATCTACTTCTTTAACTTATTGCACAGATTCACACCAATTTACATTTAGGCATGGGGCAGCACCTTCCTTGCTCATACTTTATCTTGGCACACCTTGGTGTATTTCTAAGCTACAGGGTATGGCTATAATAGGTTAAATATCTCATATTGAGATACAAAGTTAGGGGAATCATGAGGGTGATAGAAGAAAATGGGTTAAAGTGTTTGGCTGCAAGAGGGCTGATGGAACACACAAATGGGTAGGGTGAAAAGAAAGCACAGAGAATTGTTATACACACATAGCCTAGCATCACTTCAATGAGTTCATTCATGAGTGAGAGCATGCACCTGATATCTGCAAAGAGAATCATTCTTAGTATTCAATCAAAATGGAACAATGAGATCATTTAGAGTGAATTGAAGAAAATAAGTAGAGATGAGGAATAGAAACACTTTAAACCCTCTCAAGAAAGCAATTAGGCTCGAAATAGCTCACTAGGGTAGTCTCCACTATTCTCCTTCAAGAATCTGAGCATGGTACTTTATCCACCAGAATTCTAAGAGCTACTGCTTTGTGAAGTGTAATATGTCTCATATGAAAATCGAAATGGCCCCTCCATAGCATTGATTGTATGACATTCTTAAAAAAAATAGCGACACCGAACGAAAATTGGAAACACAAATCAAATGAACAAAAATTGAAAACACAAATCAAATGAACAAAAATTGAAAACACAAATCAAATGAACAAAAATTGAAAACCCCCCCCAGACCTGAATTTAACATTGCCCCCAATGTGAAAGCATATAAGAAAACAGAAAACAAGGATTTAAGGGGAACCTGGCACTGCACGTTTCATCCTGCATTTCTCAAAATGCTATCGATGGCTGAGCTCACCCATGGCTCTTCTTCTGACTCACTTTCCGAAGGGTCTGAGACAGAAGAATCATATTGGGCTCCATCTATTATCAACTCATCCATCTGCTCCACGAAGTCTCGGAGTCTTGTGGTCATGTACACTAATTGGAAGTGAAACTCGTCAAGCATACTTAAGTAAATGCCAAACTCGTCTCGAATGTTACCTGTACAATACATGTGACTGCTCACCACAACAGTTCTTGCCACAAACCTCCTATCTAGCAGATATTCCCTCCAAGTATCTAGACAACGTGCCAGTGCTGCAAGCTGTATCTCTTCCAATCCACAATTCAGATCCCAATTTGGAATCCTGTCTTCAATTTCCTCTATCACCCTACCTCTATGAAACAGAAAGGCATCTATGATAACTTCTGAGGGATCCATGGCAAACACAACCACGAGCACCTCAATCACCTCCAACACTGGTTGCATAATGGTGTCCTTTCCCAAAAGATCTTCTGGTGGGATAGCGGGCAGTGAGTTCAACAGAACCATTGGGCTAGGCACCTTCACCATGCTCAATTCGGACTCCTCCACTTTGAGCTTTCCACCGACGGCCTCCTGGAGTTTCTCCATTGGCGAGATCTACAATAAACAACAATTTGGAGAAGGTTTGGTTCAGGAGGAAGAGGAAGTTGAGATGTTCAGGGGTTAGAGGGCGGCTGGATAAATGGAGAGTTAATTTTAGGGTTAATGTGGGTAGTGTTTCAGTGTTTGGCAGTCCACAATAACGTAATATCTAGCCACTAATAAACATTCACAAATAAAAGAAACATAAACTTCAAATAATAAGAAAAGAAAGAGAAAAATTTATTTTAAAAACACACGAATATACAAGTGACTCACGGATTACCAATTAAGAACCTCAGAAAACACAGCCAGGGGATCCGGGAAGTTTGGAGAGGTCACAATGGTCCTGCTTAAAACCCAAAACTTCTTAGACACCCAAGGTGTCGCCTATAGAACTCCTAGACACTGTATTAACAGAGATGCTCATTGGAGTTACCATAAGTCAACTCATATGAAAAATCTTTTTTTTTTTTTTCATAAGCTTGCAAGACATTGAACAAAATTATACTAAGCAAAACAAAGCTCACACAACTTAACTCTACCACAAAACCTAACAAAATTGTCAATCCCTACCCCCAAACTTAAATGAAGCATTGTCCTCAATGTGAAAGCCTATAAGATGAGTGAGAACATGTAAATAATAAGGGGAAAGTTTAAGACAAATGATTAGAGAAACTCCCTCTTGATGCGATTAGGTCGACCGCTACCAAGCACTTTATTATTCAACACATGGGTTGCCTCCCAAGAAGCGCCTTAGTTAATGTCTTGGCAAGACATTATGTGATTAGCTAACTTGATTGTACGAAAGGAAGATGATCCACCACATGACCAGTTTGAATTCCAACTGACACTCCCTCATAGAATGGCTTTAAACGTTGTCCATTTACTTTGAAAGTCGAGCCATCTTTAGGGTTTTGAATCTCCACAGCTCCATAGGGAGAAACATTGACCACGGTGAATGGGCCAAGCCACCTAGACTTCAATTTTCCTGGAAAGAGACGCAAACGTGAGTTAAACAAAAGAACTGACATACCTTTGGTGAACTCTTTCCGTTGAATGTTCCTGTCATGGTAACTCTTGGTTCGTTCTTTGTAAAGCCTTGCATTCTCATAGGACTCATGTCTAATTTCTTCCAATTCATTGAGCTGAAACTTTCTAACATGGCCGGCTTTGTCCAGATCAAAATTCAACTTCTTGATGGCCCAAAAAGCATTGTGTTCAAGCTCCATTGGCAAGTGACAGGCTTTCCCAAACACAAGACGATAAGGGCTCATTCCGATGGGAGTCTTATATGCAGTCCTATAAGCCCATAATGCATCATTGAGCTTGGTAGCCCAATCTTTCCTTGTACTATTCACCACCTTCTCTAGGATCTGCTTAATTTCTCTGTTGCTTATTTCTACTTGACCAGAAGTTTGAGGATGATATGGTGTAGAGACTCGGTGGGTGATGTTGTACTTCTTCATGAGTGCTTCAAAAGGCTTGTTGCAGAAGTGGCTGCCTCCATCACTAATGACAGCCCTTGGAGTACCAAACCTTGTGAAAATATTGTCCCTCAAGAACTTCAGCACCACCTTATGATCATTGGTTTTGGTGGCTATGGCTTCCACCCATTTAGACACATAATCAACAGCAACAAGTATGTAGGTATAACCAAAGGAAGATGGGAATGGTCCCATGAAATCAATACCCCATACATCGAAGAGTTCCACAAAGAGTATGTTCTTCAATGGCATTTCGTTCATGCGGCTTATGTTTCCCATCCTTTGACACCTATCACACTTAACACAAAAATTAAATGCATCTTTGAATAGAGTAGGCCAAAAGAAACCTGATTGCAGAATTTTAAGTGCTGTTTTCTTAGCTCCAAAGTGGCCTCCACAAGCCAATTCGTGGCTATGCCTAAGGATACTTTCTTGTTCTTCTTCTGGAACACATCTTCTAATGAGTTGATCTGGGCAATGCTTGAATAAGAAAGGTTCATCCCAGACATAATGTTTCACCATGGAAAAGAACTTCTTTTTGTCCTGATAAGTTAGATCATTTCTAAGAACACCACAAGCAAGATAATTAACAAAATCAGCATACCATGGTTCTTTGACTTGGACAACATATAGTTGTTCATCTGGAAAAGTCTCATTCAATGGTAGCACAGCTTCTCCTTGCTCTTCAACCACAATTCTGCTCAAATGGTCAGCCACCACATTTTCACATCCCTTCTTATCTCGAATCTCCAAATCGAACTCTTGCAGCAAGAGAATCCATCTGATCAAGCGTGGTTTGGCGTCCTTCTTAGTGAGCAAGTATCTAAGAGCAGCATGGTCAGAATAAACAATTACTTTAGAACCAACAAGGTAAGAACGAAATTTTTCTAAAGCAAAAACAACAGCAAGCAACTCTTTCTCTGTTGTGGAGTAATTGAGTTGGGCATCATTCAAGGTCCGGCTTGCATAATGAATCACATGGGGAAGCTTGTTCTTCTTTTGACCTAAAACTGCACCAATAGCAAAGTCAGAGGCATCACACATTATTTCAAATGGTAAAGACCAATCTGGAGCTATGATAATAGGGGCTGAAGTTAGCTCTTTCTTCAAGGTCGTAAAAGCTTCCATGCAAGTTTTGTCAAACTCAAAAACAGCATCCTTAGCAAGGAGATTGCACAATGGTCTTGAGATGCTTGAAAAATTTTTGATGAACCTTCTATAGAATCCGGCATGGCCCAAAAAGCTTCTAACTCCTTTAACAGAGGAAGGGGGTGGTAGATTTGAGATGATATTTATCTTGGCTTTGTCCACTTCAATTCCCTTGCTTGAAACAACATGGCCTAGCACAATTCCTTGTCTTACCATGAAGTGACACTTCTCCCAATTCAAAATCAGATTTGTTTCCTGACATCTTTTAAGCACTAGAGACAAGTGGTGAAGACAATCATCAAAAGATGAACCAAAAACTGAAAAATCATCCATAAATACCTCCATGAATCGTTCCACCATATCAGAAAAGATTGCCATCATGCATCTTTGGAAAGTTGCTGGAGCATTGCACAAACCAAATGGCATCCTTCTATAAGCAAACGTACCAAATGGGCATGTGAATGTGGTTTTCTCCTGGTCTTCCGGAGCAATGGGAATTTGATTATAACCTGAAAATCCATCAAGAAAACAATAGTAAGCATGGCCAGATAAACGGTCAAGCATTTGATCAATGAAAGGCAAGGGAAAATGATCTTTTCTCGTGGATGTGTTCAACTTCCTGTAATCAATGCAAACTCTCCAACCGGTGATAGTTCGTGTTGGAACTAGCTCATTCTTCTCATTCTTTACAACGGTGATTCCGGACTTCTTTGGAACAACTTGCACAGGACTCACCCACTTAGAATCTGAAATTGGGTAGATGATTCCCACATCAAGTAGCTTTAAAACTTCAGTCCTAACCACCTCTTTCATGTTGGGATTTAGCCTCCTTTGTGCATCACGAGATGGTTTGCTGTCTTCTTCCATTAAAATTCGGTGCATGCACATGCTTGGACTAATTCCTTTGATGTCTGCTATGGTCCATCCAAGGGCTGTTTTATGCTCTTTTAGAACTTCAATTAAGTTGTCCTCTTCATGTGTGGTGAGACCTGCAGCAATTATACCAGGGAGAGTTTCATTAGCACCCAAATAAGTATACTTAAGATGATTGGGTAGAGGTTTAAGTTCTAGCTTTGGTGGGGTGATAATGGATGGCTCCAATTTGGTGGAGGATGGTCCAAGAGGCTCGAGTGGTGGCCTAAAGGATGGTGGGTATGGCTGAAACACTTCTAAGGCAGCCATCACTTCTTGGAACTCTGATTCATAGAGATCTTCCTCTTCTTGTGTTAGGACCGCTTCTAGAGCATCATTAGACTTTTTCTGCACAATTTTAGAAGAAACCTCATGATCCACAACATCAATTGAAAAACAAGTATCATGAGTGATAGAAGGTTGAGAGAGAGCATCAAACACTTTAAATTCAACAGTTTCACCCAAAACAGTCATGGAGAGGGTGTCATCTTTCACTTTGATGATTGTGTCTGCAGTGGCCATGAATGGTCGTCCGAGGAGAATGGGATCAACACGGTCTCCATATGGGTTATCCTCCATATCCATCACTACAAAATCAGCCGGAAGAATGAGTGTATTAACTTGAACTAAAATATCTTCTACAATACCTTTTGGATATTTGATAGAATGATCAGCTAGTTCAAGACGAATTGAGGTTTTCTTCATCCCTTCTAAGCCAAGCTCCTGATAAACTGAATATGGCATTACATTGATGCTTGCTCCCAAGTCCAACATGGCTCTTCCAACCTTCTTATCTCCGATGTTAATGGGAATGTCAAAGCTGCCAGGATCTTCTAGTTTTGGTGGAAGCTTCCTTTGCAACACAGCACTCACATTCTTGTTGAGCTTTACTTCTTCACTTGGAGCAAAATTGAGCTTGTGAGTCATCAAGTGCTTGATGAACTTTCCATATGCAGGAATCTGTTTAACAACATCAAGCAAGGGCAAATTGATATTAACTTTACTCAAAATATCATAAATCTCTTTAAAAGCCTTATCTTGATTTGCTTTCTTCAAACGGCCTGGAAATGGAATCGATGGAATATATGGAGGAGGTGGGATGTATCTATCTTGATGAAGATGTGATGGCACAAATTTGTCATCTCTTTTATGCAATTGGAATGGATTGGGTTCCTGAGAATCAGATTTGGCCTCAGGAGCAGATTGGGACATTTTGGGTTGTTCTCCTTCCGTAGCTGTGGTTTCCTCTTCATCTTCATTCTCTACAACCACAACATCATTTGATAGATCAGAACCAACTTTGTTATCAACAATCTTACCTGATCTGAGCACATGAACGGCCTTGGCTTCTTGGTTTTTCGGATTGATCACGGTTTGGCTTGGCCATTTCCCAGGCTCCCTTTGAGCTATTTCAGCAGCTATCTGGCCTAATTGGACTTCCAACTTGGAGATGGCAGCTTGTGTAGTTTGTTGGAAATTGGATTGGTTGATTGCCATTTGCTTCACTATATCCTCCAATGATGATGATTGTTGTGGCCTTTGGAGTGAAGAGGGATTTGCTTGATTCTGTGTATTCCTCCATGAAAAGTTTGGATGATTCCTCCACCCTGGATTATAACTTTGAGAATATGGATCATTTATTGGACCTCGGTTGTAGGAATTTACCAACTTAGCTTGCTCTTGCACAAATTCTGGATATGCAGTCCCAAAGGGACAAGAAATGGTAGGATGATCATGAGTTTCGCAGATGCTACACACTTCCTTTGAAGGGTTTCTTGAGCTCAATGCGAGGAGGGCATCCAGCTTTTGTTCCAATTTAGAAATCTGCACACTAGAAGAATCATTAGAACCACCAACAATACGTTTACCTCTTGTATCGGTGTGTTGGGTCTCCATTGCTATCGCCTCAAAGAGTTCATATGTTTCTTCGGGAGTCTTAGTCTTATAAGAACCACCTGCAAAATTAGTGACAATATTATGGCTAGAGGGGGTTAGTCCTTTATAGAACATACGCATCTGAAGCTTCAATGGAATCCCATGATGAGGACATTGATTGAGCAGCCCATTGAATCTCTCCCACGCTTCACAAAACGACTCATCATCTTGCTGTGCAAATAATAAGATCTTGTCCCTAAGCATGTCAGTTTTTTGCGTAGAGAAGTATTTCTCCAAGAACTTCTTTTGAATGGCTCCCCAAGTCGTGAGTGAACCAGGCTTCAAGGAATTCAACCAATATTTCGCCTTATCTTTCAAAGTGTAAGGAAACACTCTCATTCGAAGTTGATCTTCCGTCACACCTGTCAAGGGAAAAGAGCTCACAGCATTAAAAATATCCTTTATATGGGTTAATGGATCTTCATTAGGTAAACCATAAAAGGAAGGCAACATATTAAGATGAGAAGATTTAAGCTCATAGTTTCGAGCTGCAGTGGGCAGCAAGATGCTTGAAGGGGATGCTGGAATTGTCGGGATATCAAGGTCTCCCATGAACTCATTGGCAGCCATCTCTTCTTCTTCTTGGTCTGAACTTGTTTCCGAATTGGAAGGTGAAGAACCTGGGAGGTCAGTGTGGATAGCAAGACCTTCAAATGTGGCAATGGCTTGCTCTTTTGCAGTTGTCAACTCTCTTTCTAGACGATTCTGAATTTCAGAGATCACCCGGTTTGGTTGCAAAGATGACCCTGCGTTCAAAGGTCTCGAACGTTGGAAAGAAGACCTCACTTGATCAAGGAAAGGATTTCCAGACATAAACTACCTGAAACAGAAAATAACTTGAGTTAGTTAGTACTACTAAAAAGAATAGGGTAACCTTGGGCACATAACCAGGAACGAACTTTCGTTCAGTCCCCGGCAACGGCGCCAAAATTTGTTGTTAGAAATGTTAACTCGCAATTGTACGGGCCAATTAGTAGTATAGCAAGACAAGTACGAGGTCGTACCCACGAGGACTGAGAAGCTAATATTAGTTATGTACTTAGATTACCAAATTCAAGAAAGTAGGAAGTTAAGTCTAAAACAGAATTTAAAGCAAGAGTGATTGTAATTGTTGAACAAATGAAGCAAAACGAAATTGTAAACAAAAGCAAAGTGAGCAAATGTAACAAAGAATGTTTTGTGGGCTGGAAAACAGATTGGGAGACTAGGGCATTCGATTCACCATAACAATTCAATTCTGGGTTATAAGGCGTCAAGTGACAAGTCTAATTCGGATTCAAAGATTGATTCTAGCTAAAGTATGATTAGGCCATGGTGTCTGGTCCTAACCTTGTATTCCTAATTCCCTAACTTCATCATTTGTTGTCTAACCTAAATTAAGCATTAGGAACCCATTAAGCATAGAAGAACAATTTAAACAACCAAGCATGTATCTAATCCCTGTTGTCGAATGTCCATACATACTCTTCTTATTCATAGTTCAATTCAAATCAAAGCATGGTGTCTACTCTTGATTCAAACCAATATAGTTAATATACAAGTTCTAATGGTGATTAATCATCCAAACAAGCATAATAACTGATAAGCATAATGAATAAGAACATGAATCATGAATCAAACTTGAAACTCAAATCTTCAACTTATAAACCCAGAATATTCATGTTAGGTTACATCGAAGCCCTAGTTATGAATTTAGCTACTCATAATGGAAATGAAACTTAAACAGAAATGAGAAAACATAATGAATGCAATAAGAGTGGAAAAACCCATTTCTGAAGTTACTTGTGATGTCCAAGGCTTCTCCAAGTGCTTCTCCAAGTCTAATGCTGATCCAAGAGCTTCCTCATATTTAGAGTATGGCAACTAAATAGGTGATTTGGGATGAGTTTGGGTGAGTGGTGATGGTAGAGAAAGAGGAAATTCGTAGGGAAATGGAAGGGAGGCTTGCTGGAGCTGTTTTGGTGATTTTGGACAGAATGGAGTGTTTGGGGAAGGATGGAAGTGTTAGGGGATGGCTGAAGAGAATTCTAGGCTGAATGGACTGTGATATCGTTGAATGAGTGTGAAGCTCTCTATTTATAGAGTGTGAAGCTCCCCTTTGGCTGATCAAGCACAAGTTGCCCATGTGGTTGCATGTGTGGTTTGTCTCCCCTTTGGCTGATTTGAGCACAAGCTGCCCATGTGGTTGCATGTGTGGTTTGTCTCCCCTTTGGATGATTTGAGCACAAGCTGCCCATGTGGTTGCATGTGTGGTTTGTCTCCCCTTTGGCTGATTTGAGCACAAGCTGCCCATGTGGTTGCATGTGTGGTTTGTCTCCCCTTTGGCTGATGTGTATTTTGATGGGCTCACGAATTGGGCTCAACTTAATCAATTGCTGCAGTTGAGTAGTCCATCTTGAAGTTCAGATTCTCATCTTTCCAACCACATATTATTTGGGCCAATCCAAGTTCAGACAAAGAAGTTACGGCCGAAGTGAATTGCTAACTCAATCTGCACGTTTTTGCACCACTTTGCATATTTTCCTATCCAAAGCCACCATTGTAACCTAAGGCCCAATGAACTGAATAACAAACCAAAATAGATTAAAAGCACAAGTTTTTCTTTAAGAACGTAAGCAAAACATAAACTATAAGGGTACAAAATGATATACAATTGTGAACTGATCAGTCAACTCCATTAAAGTATAAGTGATCCCTTATAATTCCAACCCCAAACAATTTCAAATTAACACATTTAACACATGGACAACGGATATGTGTTGTAGTTAGAAGATTTTCTACAGCAAAGTTCAAAAATGCTTCCACCCCTAACTCATATGCCTTCGATCTTCTATCCGAGTGCATCCATGGCTTATCCATCCCTGACACTAGCAATGACCATCACTATAGCAGATTATATAAAGTTCTAATAGCAAGTAATATACAACACAGACAACGGTTTTGAAACAAAAACAGACGTATTTGACATATATAGACGACTAATTTTCAACAAACGTCATCTAATTATAACCACGACGGTAGTTAAAGAACACCATCGTGTATAAGTAATACAAACGACGGTTTATGAAAAAACCGTCGTCGTATGCCTAAAAACGCGTCGATATCCCAGTTTATTTTCAAGAACCCAAAACCCTATTAAGAACACAACATATACATTAATTTTTATGTTGGGTATTGAGCATGAAACCAACATATACTAAGCATGAAAACAATAAATCCATTCCCAATTCAACATAACAGAGAGTGACTAAAAGATCCGACAAAATTAAATTCATTCCCTATTCAACATAACAAAGAGTGATCAAGAAAACATTAAACAAAAAATCCATGAACCCATACCTCCAACAACATTATTAACAGATCGCAAAACATATATCTAAAACCCTTTAACAAAACAACCTAATATCATTCAATGAATTTACAAGGGGAAGATAGGGTTTGTACTTACAAGTTGGCAGAGCTCACAGATTATGGCATACTTGGATTCGACGGAGCCTGGAGAGCCTAACTTTGAATTAGAGATGAAGTGAGAGAGACGTGGATAATTATCACGTTGGTTTATTAAACATCTGTTGGTTTGTGTGTACGTCGTTGTTTATGGTTCTCACGTCGGTTTATTATTAATTTTTTAATGTAGTAAATATTAACCACGACGGTTTCTAGCTTATCCAAGTCTTTTTTCCTTCATTTAGAGACGTGGATAATTATCTGTACGTCGGTTCTTCTTTTGATCTTGACATGTAACAGTCTTTAGACGTCTCCGTTTTCATAAAACCGTCGTTTAATGTTGTCGGATATTTCATTTAAGGCTAATTATATAGTAATTACATGTCGATTAGTAATAAATCTGGACGTTGAATCCCTTAACAACGTCAGTTATTAACCGTCGTTGTTGATAGTACAAAAGATGGCAGTCGATTTCACGACCTTCTATACTACGGTGGTTTCCCGTCGTCTATTTCGATTTTTGTGGTAGTGTTTGTTTTTTGACCCAACACATCCAAGCTGCTATGACAGGGAAAGGCCCTATCAGTTTTGTAGCAACCTTTACCAAATAAATTTCAAAATAACAACCTACTTTCTTTCATAAGAGTGCCCTCCTCACTTCTCTTATATTCATATGTTTAATTAATTGATGTATTAATTATGTATCACTACTACAAAAATCGAAATAGACGACGGGAAACCACCGTTGTGTAAAAGGTTTTCGCTCGATCGTGAAATCGACTGCCATCTATTTGGGTTTCAAACTACGACGGCTTTTCACCGTCTTTGTTTATCAGTAAAGACGACGGTTTTTAAAGAAAATCGTCTTTGTTTAGAGGTAAAGATCGTTAATTATAGGAGGAAAGACGACTGTTTTTAATAAAACCGTCGTGTATTGTATGTAAAGATAACGATTTTTTTTATGAAAACCGTCGTGGATTGTTTATAAAGACGTCATCTTTACATACAATAGACGACCTTTTTTTATAAAAAGCGTCATCTTTACATACAATAGACGACGGTTTTTTATAAAAAACGTCATCTTTACGTACAATAGACGACGATTTTTTTATAAAAAGCGTCATCTTTACGTACAATAGACGACGGTTGTTTTATAAAAAGCGTCATCTTTACGTACAATAGATGACGGTTTTTTTATAAAAAGTGTCATCTTTACATACAATAGACTACGGTTTTTATAAAAGCGTCCTCTTTACATACAATAGACAACGGTTTTTTATAAAAAAGCGTCATCTTTACGTACAATAATGCTTTTTGATTTCCTATGATGCTATACAACGATTTTAACTAGAAAACCAACCATAATGCTTTATCAAAAATAGTTTCTTTCATAGAACTTGAAGATTCAATAGTTATTACATAGTTAACCAATCTTTATTCTACAACAAACATAATTCCTAACAAGACCTACGTACTCCTAATCCAAGCATTCCTCATCCAAACATACAAATGATGCACAACTGAAGTCTCCTCCATCATCCCTGTAAATAAATCAAAATGACAAAGAGAGAAAAAAAAAAAAAAGAAGCTAAGATTATGAACATAAAAAATTAGGTGGAAGAGAAATTTTACCATTGGTCCATACTTCCATAGAAAACTTGTAAAATGAGCATAAAAAAGACCATCGAGAACCTGCAAATTTTCAACAACAAAAAAACATACGACTCACATAGAAAACATGCAAAAGAAAAAGTTATAAATATGCAAGCTTCCTCCTCATCTCCTGATAACCAAATCACAAAATCTAAAAAGAAACCAGAAATAAAAAAAAAATTTGTAAACAAATCAGACAAATCAAGAGAGACAAAATCTGAAATTAGGGATACAAAGAACATACCAAAAACGCAAAGAGACTAATCCAGAATTCACTAGCAAGATATAGAAGGGTATTAAGAGATTAGGTGACTTTCAAATCAAACCTTTGAACCAGCTTTGATTCTCAAATACAGAACATCCCTCTACATCTTATGGATTTGCTAAGACCTCAATCTCTCAACTCCTTCATTGATATCGATCTTTTGATGATTTTGTAGAGAGTTTCATGAGGGTGTTTTAGAGAGTGCAGAAGGGTTTCAAGGAGGGAGAGATAAGGTTTTCAGAGACGGGGGAAAATCTGAAAATTTGACAAGCGCGAATTCACTTAAGTAGACTTTTTCTAGCGTGTTTTAAAAGACGACGCTTGTTAATGAGAGATAAGATTTTCAAAGACGGGTGAAAATTTGAAAATTTATCGGGCCCGAATTCACTTAAGCGGCCAATTTTTAGCGTGTTTTAAAAGACGACGCTTTTTTTTAAAAAAAATTTGTCATCTTTACATATAATAGACGACGGTTTTTTTTATAAAAAGCGTCATCTTTACGTACAATAGACGACGATTTTTTATAAAAAGCGTCATCTTTACGTACAATAGACGACGGTTTTTATAAAAAGCGTCATCTTTACGTACAATAGACGACAGTTTTTATAAAAAGCGTCATCTTTACATACAATAGACGTTTTTTTCCGCTACACTCCTTGACCCTATATGAATGCAATGACTGAATTTGATCTTCAATTTAAAATATTTACACTAGTGAATACCACGAAATCTTATATTATATTTAACGAAAGTATAAATAAACTCTTAATTGTTAGTGAATATTTTTTTTTATGGCATACGCATTTTAAGAAACTAGTTTCAACGATCCAACCGTCAAACTTGTTTGTTTATACTTCGAGATCATCTACACCAAAAATCGAAAAAAATAAACATTCAGAGATAAAGTAACGGGACAAAAAATTTCGACGGTTATAAATGAAAAATCATGATTTAACGGTTATTTTAACTCCGATTTTGATGATTTTTTACCGCTACACTCCTTGACCCAATATGAATACAATGATTGAATTTGATCTTCAATTTAAAATATTTACACTAGTGGATACCACAAAATCTTATGTCATATTTAACGAAAGTATAAATAAACTCTTAATTATTAGTGAATATATTGTTTTGATGGCATACACATTCTAAGAAACTAGTTTCAATGATCCAACCATCAAACTTGTTTGTTTATACTTCAAGATCATATACGCCAAAAATCGGAAAAAATAAACATTCAGAGATCAAGTAACGAAACAAAAAATTTCGACGGTTATAAATGAAAAATCATGATTTAACGGTTATTTTAACTCCGATTTTGATGATTTTTTACCGCTACACTCCTTGACCCAATATGAATACAATGATTGGATTTGATCTTCAATTTAAAATATTTACACGAGTGGATACCACAAAATCTTATGTCATATTTAATGAAAGTATAAATAAACTCTTCATTGTTAGTGAATATATTGTTTTGATGGCATACGCATTCTAAAAAACTAGTTTCAATGATCCAACCGTCAAACGTGTTTGTTTATACTTCGAGATCGTATACGCCAAAAATCGGAAAAAATAAACATTCAGAGATCAAGTAACGGGACAAAAAATTTCGACGGTTATAAATGAAAAATCATGATTTAACGGTTATTTTAACTCCGATTTTGATGATTTTTTACCGCTACACTCCTTGACCCTATATGAATACAATGACTGAATTTGATCTTCAATTTAAAATATTTACACTAGTGGATACCACAAAATCTTATGTTATATTTAACGAAAGTATAAATAAACTCTTAATTGTTAGTGAATATATTTTTTTGATGGCATACGCATTCTAAGAAACTAGTTTCAACGATCCAACTGTCAAACTTGTTTGTTTATACTTCGAGATCATCTACACCAAAAATCGAAAAAAATAAACATTCAGAGATAAAGTAACGGGACAAAAAATTTCGACGGTTACAAATGAAAAATCATGATTTAACGGTTATTATAACAAACCATCATCTTTACATATAATAGATGACCATTTTTTATAAAAAGCGTCATCTTTATATATAATAGGGGACCCTTTTTTTTAAAAAAAATCGTCATCTTTACATATAATAGACGATGGTTTTTATAAAAAATGTCATCTTTACATATAATAGACGACGGTTTTTTTATAAAAAGCGTCATCTTTACATATAATAGACTATAAAAAGCATCATCTTTACATATAATAGACGACGGTTTTTATAAAAATCGTCATCTTTACATATAATAGACCACGGTTTTTAATAAAATCGTCGTCTTTACATATAATAGACGACGGTTTTATAAAATCGTCATCTTTACATATAATAGACGACGGTTTTTATAAAAATCATCATCTTTACACATAATAGACGGCGGTTTTTATAAAAATCGTTATCTATATATATAATAGACGACGTTTTTATTTATTTATAAAAAGCGTCATCTTTACATATAGTATGACGTATGATAACAAAATCAAAGAAATAAATTGATAAAAAAAATTCGTATTAAGACGACGGTTTAAATATAAGGTATGACGTATAAAGGGAATAAATACGACGTTAAATTTTATAATACATCGTTAAATGAAAAACAAACGTGGTGAGATTTAAAGATACCGTCGTAGAACTATACGAGAAATACGTCGATATATTTTTATTTTCCGTCGTTGTACATTAATTTAATACGGCGATATTTTGTATTTTACCGCCATGGATTTATTTGTAATTATAGGCGCCTTATACGAAAACTTGGTCGTGTCATTTTCTGCTTAAAAACGGCGGCTTTTTTTGAAATCGTCGTCTTTACTTTCTACGTCGGTCGATTCATAACTTCTGCCGTTCTTTATTTGCTTTAATTTTACACTGCGGAAATCCTGTTTCAAATAGACGTCGGTTTTTTAATTAGGTACGTGGTTGTTTATGAACAACCATTTGAATCTCCATTTTTTAGGTGTCTAAGGTGTTATTACACGGCGGTTTTATAGAACCGTCGTCTTTTAAAAAACGACGACGGTTTTCACTTAGACCGTCGTTTTTTTCTGGTCGTCTTTGTCACTTTTTGTAGTAGTGTATATACTCTTGTTTTTGTTTTTTTTGTCTAAATGTATATACTCTTGTTGTTGTCCCTGTACCCACATGACTTTAGTATCTGAGTGTCTCCTCATTGATAAAGTCATGTGAGTTTAGTGTCTGAGTATCTCTGTATTTTGTTGATTTGCCGTACAGCCCACATAATTTGCAACAAAGTCCCTCCTGAGTGCTGACAATATCATCGTCCAATATCCAGATCTGCTTTCTTCCTCCAATTTCTCTAAAATCTTCATCTTCCCATTTCAAAACTACATACAATCAGATTCAGTGAACAAAAACAAAGATGCTAAAAAATTACCAAAAATCAAATCAAAGAAAATTTAATTGATATCAAAATATTGGGCATAATAAAATTCTCAAAAAAATAGAACTCAAGATTCATGCATAAACTCACGCATAAACATGCCCAACATAAGATTTGAAAAGCTCAATATGCATCCACAATTAAAGCTTGTTGCTAGCAGGAACCCAAGGACATTATTTCAATAGAACCAATAGCGTCCAGACATGGGCAATTTCTTCTGAGCTGTAGAACCAAATGATGGGTCAAATCCTTATGTGAAAAGCTGAATACAAATCAGCTATTACAATTCTAGATGTATAATTAGCCTGGTTCACATACCAAAACACAAAATCAAATGACCCGCAAAAACAATTCTAGTATCTTATGTCACTACTACAAAATAACCCTTGCGCGACCAACTTTTGCGCGACGAAAAATTTTTCGTCGCAGAAAGTCACTTTGCGCGACAAAACTCAAAACTTCGTCGCTAAAAACCTTGCGCGACCAACTTTTGCGCGACGACAATATGTCGTCGCTCAAAGTCTTGCGCGACCAAAACTTTGTGCGACGAAAAAAAATTCGTCGCTCAAAGTCTTGCGCGACCAAAACTCTGCGCGACGAAAAAAAATTTGTCGCCCAAAGTAACTTTGCGCAACGAAAATCAATTCGTCGCGCAAAGTCACTTTGCGCGACCAATATGTTTCGTCGCGCAAAGTCCTTATAAAAATAAATAAATAAATAAATAAATTTATTTTTTAAAATCTTTGTTAGAAAAATATATTATTGTTGTTTGGATTGGGTTTTTGTTAGAAAATATATTTTTTAAATTGACGATCGAATTAGTTCATTGTATTCATATAGGATCAAAGAGTGTAGCTATAAAAAAATCATCAAAATTGGAGTTAAAATAACCATTAAACCGTGATTTTTCATTTATAACCGTCGAAATTTTTTGTCCCATTACTTGATCTCTGAATGTTTATTTTTTCCAATTTTTGGCGTATATGATCTCGAAGTATAAACAAATAAGTTTGACGGTTGGATCGTTCAAACTAGTTTCGTAGAATGCGTATGCCATCAAAACAATATATTCACTAACAATTAAGAGTTTATTTATACTTTTGTTAAATATAACATAAGATTTTGTGGTATCCACTAGTGTAAATATTTTAAATTGACGATCGAATTAGTTAATTGTATTCATATAGGGTCAAGGAGTGTAGCTGTAAAAAATCATCAAAATCGGAGTTAAAATAACCGTTAAATCGTGATTTTTCATTTATAACCGTCAAAATTTTTTGTCCCGTTACTTGATATCTGAATGTTTATTTTTTGCGATTTTTGGCCTATATGATCTTGAAGTATAAACAAATAAGTTTGACGGTTGGATCGTTCAAACTAGTTTCGTAGAATGCGTATGCCATCAAAACAATATATTCACTACAATTAAGAGTTTATTTATACTTTTGTTAAATATAACATAAGATTTTGTGGTATCCGCTAGTGTAAATATTTTAAATTGACGATCGAATTAGTTCATTGTATTCATATAGGGTCAAAGAGTGTAGCTGTAAAAAATCATCAAAATCGGAGTTAAAATAACCGTTAAATCGTGATTTTTCATTTATAACCGTCGAAATTTTTTGTCCCGTTACTTGATTTCTAAATGTTTATTTTTTGCGATTTTTGGCGTATATGATCTTGAAGTATAAACAAATAAGTTTGACGGTTGGATCGTTGAAACTAGTTTCGTAGAATGCGTATGCCATCAAAACAATATATTCACTAACAATTAAGAGTTTATTTATACTTTTCTTAAATATAACATAAGATTTTGTGGTATCCACTAGTGTAAATATTTTAAATTGATGATCGAATTAGTTCATTGTATTTATATAGGGTCAAGGAGTGTAGCTGTAAAAAAATCATCAAAATCGGAGTTAAAATAACCGTTAAATCATGATTTTTCATTTATAACCGTCGAAAGTTTTGTCCCGTTACTTGATCTATGAATGTTTATTTTTTCCGATTTTTGGCGTACATGATCTCAAAGTATAAACAAATAAGTTTGACGGTTGGATCGTTGAAACTAGTTTTGTTGACTGTGTGTGCCATCAAAACATATATTCACTAACAATTAAGAGTTTATTTATACTTTTGTTAAATATAACATAAGATTTTGTGGTATCGACTACTGTAAATATTTTAAATTGACGATCGAATTAGTTCATTGTTTTCATATAGGGTCAAGGAGTGTTGCTGTAAAAAATCATCAAAATCGGAGTTAAAATAACCGTTAAATCGTGATTTTTCATTTATATCCGTTGAAATTTTTGTCCCGTTACTTGGTCTCTGAATGTTTGTTTTTTTGCGATTTTTGGGGTATACGATCTTGAAGTATATACAAAAAATTCTGACGGTTGGATCGTTGAATGGTGTGTGTATATATATTTATTTACTCATTAAATAGCTTTAAATTTATTTATTTTGTATGTATAACACTGAAGAAATTGGTATATAAATTTATTAAGTATCTTTAAACTTATTTACATTTTAAATCGTAAAAAAAAATTTATTTTTTATTATTCATAACAATTATTTTTATAAATATCGTGCTACGAACCAATTTTTTGTCTCTCAAAAGTTTGCGCAACCAACAATTCGTCGCGCCAAACTCTAAAAATTTAGGAGGGTCGGGATTTTTAAAAAAAAAAATTTAGACTTTGCGCGACCAATATATATTTTTCGTCGCGCAAAAATTTGGCGGGTATAAAAAATGGGACGCGGGAATTTTTTTATATAATTTTTTTTAGACTTTGCGCCACCAATATGTATTTTTCGTCGCGCCAAAATTTGAAAATTTGGGCGGGTACCAAAAATGGACGTGGGATTTTTTTTTTTTTTTTGACTTTGCGCGACCAATATACTAATATTCGTCGCGCAAAGCTTTGCGCGACCAACAATATAGTTCGTCGCGCAAAACTTTGCGCGACCAATACTCCAATATGTTTTGTCGCACAAAACTTTGCGCGACCAACAATATAGTTCGTCGCGCAAAGTGATACGGTTTATAAAATGAAAATAACTCTTCCACCATTTTCTCAATGTCTTTCTCTACTCTTACCTCTCCTCTCTCTTTCCCTCTCCCCAAATCCCACCATTTCTCTCACACTCACTCCTCTCACTTAATCTCTCATCATCTCTCTCTTCACTATCTCTCACTCTCACTCACTCTCTCATCTCTCTTTTCACTATCTCTCATAAAGGGGAGGGATTGGAGTTTGGGTTGGATTTGTGGTGTAACAATTCTAGGGGAGATTATCCCTTTTTTTTATTGTACTTTGTTAATTTATGTGTACATTTTGAATATTATATATATTTATTGGATAATTTGATCACTATTTTTCATATGTAATTGTATTTTGAATATGTCAATTTAAATTAAAGTAATTAAATTACATTTAAAAAGTAAAAATTTGAATAAATTAATATAATTAATTAATATCAATTTAAATTAAAGTAACGAAAAAAATCATATAATTAAATTAAATTTAAAAAGTAAAAATTTGAAATAATTAATATAATTAAATTAATATAAAGAAATAATAAAACAAAAAGTCAAAAACCAAAATATTTCGTCGCGCAAAGTATTGCGCGACATTAGTATTTGTCGCGCAAAACTCTAAAAATTTGGGCGGGTACCAAAAATGGGACGCGGGAATTTTTTTTAAAATTTTTTTTAAAATTTTTTTAAAATTTTTTCGTCGCGCAAAACTTTGCGCGACCAATGTATTTCGTCGCGCAAAACTTTTCGCGATCAATATTTTTTCGTCGCGCAAAGTCACTTTGCGCGACCAATATGTTTCATCGCGCAAAGTTGCTTTGCGCGACCAGTGTTTTTCGTCGCGCAAAGTCACTTTGCGTGACAAATATTGTTTCGTCGCGCAAAGTCTCTTTGCGCGACGAATGAAAAAACTTCGTCGCGCAAAGTCTTTCTTCACGATCTTTGCGCGACGGAATCTGAGCGACGAAATTTTTGTCGCGCTAAAATTTGTGCGACTATAATGTATTTTGCGCGATGAAATTCTCTTCGTCGCGCAAAGTGTAAAATGTAGTAGTGTGTGTATTTTGGTGTAATTCTTATGGGGATCCTGTTTAGTGGGACTGAATTTTATTTCTTGGAATATCGTTTGTCTCCTTTCTTGGTATTTTTTTTTATGTGTATGCCCTCAAAATTAATGATGCATCTTTCCTTGTAGTTTAGTTTCTTATTTTCATTGGTTGGTACACGTAAATGCTCCAAATTGGTATTGTTGGCTCGTGTATCTTGGTCTGATTCTTATAGGTTGTAGAAGAATACGAACTTTTGGCTTCTTGTAAGGACATTTGTCTCTACTCTTGGTACTATTTGTTTTCATGTCCTAAATGTGGATTTTCAGACTTTTTTTCTTTCTGTTTTTAATCATTACAAAA
Source organism: Prunus salicina (assembly GCA_020226455.1). Classification (NCBI taxonomy): domain Eukaryota; kingdom Viridiplantae; phylum Streptophyta; class Magnoliopsida; order Rosales; family Rosaceae; genus Prunus; species Prunus salicina. The sequence continues at coordinate 20,538,644 of CM035346.1, read as the reverse complement.
CTTACTCCAAATTTGAATTTTTTGCTCGTTTTGCATTTTGATTTAATATTGTTTATACAGGATTATTCCTCTGCTGTCTGGAGGGATTGCATGTGGGTTATTATAAGAACGTAAAGAGGGGGTTTGATGCATCTTTACTTATGAGTTAGTTTCTTTTTTTCTGTTGGTTGTATGAGTTTGCAGTTTTGGGGTTAGATTTGAGGTCATCATTGTTCAGGTCAGCAACTCTGTGTCTTTTGGCGAGGCAGATTTAAGCAGTGTTTTGGTTTTATATGATTGATTTGCAAGGCATTTTGTTGGGTAGTTGTACATGGAAAGACAATATTGGAGATATTAAATAAAAATTATTTTGTTGTTCCAATTACCATTGCTTCATGGTATGTGACTAGATTTATGGATTGTAACTTGTAAGGTTTATTCTATACCATTGATGTCATTGTGATCCAACACGTAAATTGGCGGACAACAAGTATAGGACCATCGATTTTCCGTTTGAGCCGGGGAATGGAGAAGTGAACACAAGACCATTTGAGTTTTTGACAGAGAGGGTGATGGATTTGGATGGTTTTTTCACATACATGGATGGCCACAAGGCTGTGAAGTTTCTTGTCAATTTGAGGATTGGAAGAGTAGGGAATTAATTAATGATGTCATTATATTGGAAAATGTACAGAGTTATTTCCTTCATTTATTATTATGTTGGCTGAGTGGAGTTAGTTGTCTTCGGCTCTTCATGAGTGTAGCTTGGTACCTGATGTGTGATTAATTGTTTTCAGTTGGCAAGTGCTCTTTATGTACCAGAGAAGCTAATTCTCTGTTTATGATGAACAAGAGTATCTCCAATGGAGATGTCAAATACCAAACATCAAATTTAAATTCGATGGCTGATGTGGCAATTTGACATTTACATGCTTTTACACTCCACCCGATATGTCAAATAAATAATTATTGTAACAGTCAAATCATTTAAGATAAAGAAGAAGAAAAAATAATAAATGAAAGTAATAGTCAGCTGTCTTTAAAAAATAATAAAATATTCATTTGACATCTTGCTTTTGGGATGTCAAAAATAACATCTCAACCTCTAGCCTTCATTCCACATCAGCTTTGACATATCGGTTGGAGTGATGTGAGATGTTATTTCTAGCTATTAAACATTTATGTGGCACGTTTGACACATCGGTTGGAGATGCTCTAAGAGTTTCTTCCTTCTTCTACAGTGGATGCAGACAAACTAAGCTGAACCACATTAAACACTGTGTTTCTTTTTCCTTTAATTTCTACATGGTATCAGAGCAGGAGTCTTACTGATAAAAGCTTCTACAAGATCTCAATTTTTTGTTGTTGTTGACAATAGGAGAACAAAAATGAATTTCAGAGGAAAGAAAAGTTCTGCTGCCTGTGGCTATTGTGGACAACGTCGACATATCAGGGAAACCTGTTGGATCCTCCATCCACATTTGAAACCAAGAAATGAAAAGAATGCTAAGTCTGCACATGGTTCTGCTGCCAAAAATGTGAGCTCCACCAATGACTATGGAAATGGTGTCTTCTCAAAGACTGCACCAGGTTCTAATTCGAGTCAAGTCACCTCTAAGGAGACTTATGCAAATCATGCTTCTTTAAATTCTCCTACCCTGTTTGGCGAGCTTACTAAATTGCTTCAACAGTTTGGTAAATTAGAAAATGCATCACTTGCATTACATATCTTCCAAGCTTTTCTACCTGCCTTATCTCATAATTGCTTATCAAGTATTTGGGTTGTGGATACTGATGGGTATATTTTATATTATATATTTAACCCCATTCTTAGTACATTTTGGTTAATATTTTGGAAGAATTTTGATACTTTGAATTATATTTCCAATATAGGGCTTTCGACTTCCTCTGGAGCAAAACATAATCAAATGGATGAATTTTGGAGTAATTCCAGTTGGTGGACGTGTGTGAGTCACTTAGCTTGATCTTATCGAAATTCCAGATTTTTCTACCAAGCGGTTATTTTCTGGCAATAAAATAAAGCAGTAGTGCACAGTGCTGGAATAGTGACGTTTTGGGCTTTTATTGCATTTTTGGAGCCCAAAATGACCTCGGATGGGTTCGTGGCCTTCTGAAGAAGTGTTCGGAATATTTTTATCTTTAAAACGAGCTATCTTGGGCCAGATTTGGAGGAGATTTGAGACCAAAACGTGGCTGGGCAGATTGTGGGCAGATTCTCCTAATCCAATTTGAACTTTATTTCCTAGTCTTATTTTATTTTAACTTAGTTTCCTTGTGGGGATTGGGTAGCTAGGTTTTAGGAGGTATTTAAGTTCCTTTTCACAGCAATTTAGGGGACTTCCTTTTGACTTCTTTTTGGCTTTTGGAGATATTGCTAGGGTTTTGGGTTTTCGCGACTTTCAAGTGTTTTCATTCTTATTCATTCGAATGATATTTTCTTGGATTTCAATTATGAACATGTGTAACTAATTCTCTTTTGCTAGGGTGAAGCCTTGAACCTTAGCATGAATATGTGATTTTTATTTAATTGCTTATGATTGAGTGCATGCCTACTTTGAATTGTTAATCACTGTTTTAAACTATCTAATTGTCTTAATGCCTGATCACCATTAAGATCTTTAGAAAAGTAATTGGATGCAATTTTGGTCGGAAGGTTCCCTGAAATTGATGCTAGCTTCTTGTGATTAATGATTGTAATTTCACTTAAGATGAACACCACGTCTTAAGGGTTACATGGTTTTTCAAAGGGTTTTCACAAAACTTAATGAGTCTTTCATGTTCAGATTTGATCCGAACGTCCGGACGGGTTATACGTTCTATGTTGGAGGTTCCAAGTAGAATATAAATTAGGAAAACCTAACCTTCAAAGTGGCATGCGCGAATCATAAGTAATTGGTAAAAATTCATAGGATTGCTAGGTGATGGTGAATCCCGAGTGCTTTTAATAAATTGATATTTAAAACTCTTTCCTTCATTCATATTTGTTTCTTTTTCAAATTTATTTTTAGTATCACACAAGTTCATATTCATCTTTCTCTACTTTTAATTTTAGGTAGTAAATTGGAAATTGTTTTCACATAAATTGCTAAATAGTCCTTGTGGAAAACGACTTTGCATGAGCATCTATACTACAATAGCCATGTATTCTTGCAAGTATTTTATGTGATTTTAACCATGTTCGCCTACCGGGGACTATTTTGGATAATTTTTGTTTAAACTTTTTCTGATTTATTTTATTTTCATTTTTCATTTTCGTCAAAAAATAAAAATAAAAATTTTGAACAAGTTTTGTTTCTGTTTCAGATTCTGCAGACTTTATGGTCCAAACCAGATCAGGAACTGCACAGATTGCACAATTTGATCCAGAACCAGAGCGCACCCTGCGCAAATAGCGAAGAGAAGTTAATTGGGCCTCGGATTGTTCACTACAGGGCACTTTTTTGCAGAATTACTTGCAGCAGGCAGACCACTCAGAGAGTCATTAGCAGCCCGTGCCACAGATGGTCCCAATTGCATTGTGTACCCCGACCAAGAAGAGGGTGATTCGTTCGAGATCAAGCACCATATGCTTGAAATTCTACCACCTTTTCAGGGGCTGCCTAATGAAGATGCGAATATACATATTGCAAAATTTATTATGGGTTGCAAAAATATTTTGATCCGGGGTTTTTCTCTGCTGAAGCTATCAAGTTACGCCTTTTCACTTTCACTTTGAAGGACAAGGCAGAAACTTGGTTATTCACTCTACCAGCAAATAGCATTACTACTTGGCAGCAGTTACACACAAAATTCCTGAACAAATATTATCCAGCATCCAAGACATTGAATTACAAGAGGGAGATTTTAACATTCACACAGAAGCCTAATGAAGAGTTTCATGAAGCATGGGAGAGATATACAGATATGTACATAAAGTGTCCTCATGTTAACATTGATTCAGATACACAGATGAATATTTTCTTTGATGAGCTTAATCCTACATCTAAAAGTCATGTGAATGCATCAGCTGGAGGATCGTTGTCAAATAAATCTGCAAGAGAGGCATTTGAACTGTTTGATATGATGGCTACAGAATCTCAGCAATGGGTAGCAGAACATTCACAGAAAAGAGGCATTTTTGAGTTATCAGCCGGTTCTCCCAACATGTCTGCACAAATGGAAAAAAAGGAGAAGAAAATTGATGCAAAGTTTGATATTCTTCTACAACATATAGCAAGTTCTACACAGCAGCCACCTACAACAACAGTTTGCACTATCTGCAGCATGGCTACACACAACATAATGGGCTGCCCGCATAGAGAATCCTACCCAGAGCTTGTTGAGCAATATGTTAATATGATGAACAGCTATCAAAGGCCTAGGAATGATGCATATGCCAATCATTACAATCCATGACGGAGGGATCATCCAAATTTCAAGTGGGGTGGCAATCAAAATAATGCAAAACCATTCCAGCATGCACAAACACCTTTTGTTCTCTCCAAACCATCTTTGGATGATCAACTTGCTAAATTGGCAGCAACAACTCAATCATTCATCGAGGGCAACAATCAAAGATTTCAAAATGTTGAAGCATCTATTAAAAGTTTGGAGCAACAATTTGGACAGAAAAAGGAAAATTTCATAGTCAAACAATTCCTAATCCAAATGGACGTGACGATTGCAACTTTGTTCGGACTTTACGATGTGGAAAAAGCTATGACAATCGTGAAAATAGCATTGAAAAGGAGCAGCTAGCAGTGGAGGATAATGTAGAAAATTTTGCAGCAGCAGAACCTGCCAAAACTACAGAAAAACATATTCTGGCAGATCCTGAAACTGTCTCTAAACAGGTTTTACAGCGTGTCTATGACCCTCCATTACCCTATCCTGAACGTTTGAAGCCTAAAGCGAAGGACCAGCAACTCAAAGACTTTATGCAGACATTATCCAAGGTTCAAATCAACATTCCATTGTTGGATGCAATCAAGAAAATTCCATCATATGCCAAAATTCTGAAAGAAGTTTGCAGCGGCAAAGTAGCTTGCAGATTTGGACAAAGTCGTTTTGACAGAACAATGCAGTGCAGTTTTGCTACGCAAACTACCACCTAAGAAAAAAGATCCACGATTGGGACAAGGAGATTTAAAGCCTACATCAATTATACTTCAGCTGGCTGACCATTCAATCACTTATCCATGGGGTGTTATTAAAGATTTAATTATTAAGGTTGATAATCTTTATCTACCGGCATATTTTGTGGTTCTAGACATGGACAAAGATCTTCAAACGTTCCTTCATTCATATTTGTTTCTATTTCAAATTTATTTTTAGTATCACACAAGTTCATATTCATCTTTCTCTACTTTTAATTTTAGGTAGTAAATTGGAAATTGTTTTCGCATAAATTGCTAAATAGTCCTTGTGAAAAACGACCTTGCATGAGCATCTATACTACAATACCCTTGTATTCTTGCAAGTATTTTACGTGATTTTAACCCTGTTTGCACAGGTACTAAAAATCCTAACAGATACTGGAGCTACAGACCACATGACAAACAATAAAAATTGTCTTTTTAATCTTCAAATTCCAGAAAAAAGTCAATCAGTTTCAGTGGCAAATGGAACTTCTGTACCTGTCCTTGGACATGGGAAATCAATTTCTTCAACTCAGAAGTTAAATCTACTGCTCTCTATGTTCCCTCTTTCCTTATACAACTGTTATCAGTAGGGAAGTTAACTAATTCCTTAAACTGTGATGCAATTTTCTCTCCTCATTCTGTGATTTTTCAGGACCGAATCACCAAGAAGACGATTGGTGAGGGAGTTTCTTCTAATGGCCTATATCTCTTGCATCAACCTCTAGATATTTCAAGAGCTTTTCAAGTCAACTCTCCCCAAAATAGTTTGTTGTGGCATCAACGCCTGGGGCATCCTTCTAATCAGGTGTTGTCATGCTTGTTTCCTTCCTTTGTTGTGGACTCTAATGTATGTGAAGTTTGTCAGTTTTCTAAACAAAATCGTAAGCCTTTTGCTTCTTCGTTGTCTAAAGTTGATAAACCATTTGAGCTTATTCACTCTGACTTATGGGATCCTGCTCCTGTAGAATCACAAGATGGTTATAAGTATTTTGTCAGATTTGTTGATGATTTTTCCAGAGCCACATGGTTATACTTGTTGAAATCAAAAAAGAAAGTTGTTTCATGCTTTAAAGATTTTCATAAACTGATTGTGAATCAATTCAATTCTCAAATTAAGGTGTTGCGATTTGACAATGTACAGAGTTTATGACAAGTTCTATGTCAGAATTCTTGACTGGTGAAGGCATCATTCATGAGACGAGTTGTGTTGGTACTCCTCAACAAAACGGAGTAGCCGAGAGGAAAACTCGTGATCTTCTTGAGAAAACCAGATCTCTCATGTTTCAAATGTATGTTCCAAAAAGGTTCTGGTCACAAGCAGTTCTTACTGCTGCATACTTGATAAATAGACTTCACAGCCGTATTCTTGGCTCCAAGTCGCCACTTGAAATTCTCAAGAATCGAAAAATTGATCTTTCTCATCTACGAGTATTTGGGTGCTTATGTTTTGTTCATGTTCAAGCTACTCAACGAGATAAATTTGATCCTCGAGCTACAAGAAGTGTTTTCCTTGGATATTCTTCAACACAAAAAGAGTATAAATGTTATGATCTGATAAGTCCACAAATTTACACATTTATGTACTCTTTATACTTAGTTTTTGTAGGAGAATTTGATTTAAAAAAGACTTATTACTTTATTTTCTCAATTTTCAGCTTCCCAGAGCAAGTAATTTGTTTTCAATGGAAATATGACTTTTTGGTGGAGTTTTAGAACAAGACCAATTGGAGATGAAATCTAAGACCTTGAAGATGATTGTGAAATTTTTCTAGAATTTTCTGAGCAGCCAATGAGAGCAGTCTTTGAAGTTAAGTCAGCACAAGGTGCAATCCCGTCAAAACTGTGCTGCTGTGGAAGAATGAGTATTTGAAGACTTTCCTGATTTTTCCTCAAGGCTTGTGATATATGTATGGAAAGATATGACAAAAATCTACACTTTCCATATTTTTTCCGAATTTTCTTGGAGGAGGAACAACCCTAAACGTACCTGGAAAGTAACTGATGTGTTATCCCAGTCCAAGTAGGAAGAGGAGTCAATTACTTAACCATTTTGGATTTATGTTTTAATTAGGTTTTTCTTTAATCTTGGGCTGCTGTAAAAGCCCAGCTAGGGTAGGAATAGACGTGGGGGTGTTTTATTTAAGCATGAGAAACAACTCCCTGATGGGGAGGAAAAGACAAGGAGAAATTGGAGACACAGGAAGAGTACCGCTATTGGCTAAGTTTGATTGTTTCTTCCTTATGTTTTTGCTTATGTCAAATTCTATGATTATGTGTAACTAATTTTCTCTTGCTAGGGCATGATGTAGCCCTAGTATGATAATCTAGTTTTCTTATTTTACCTATCTATTGATTGCCGTTTGATGTTGGATTCTTAATCACTGTGCTTAATAACTTGGTTTCTTATCTTGATGTTTGATCACCATCTAGACTTGTAATCGAGTTAATCGGATGCAAATTAGAGTAAATACCATACTTAATTTGAGGCTTGCTTCTTGTGATTAGGATTTGTAATTCGTCTAGGGTAAATACCATACTCCTAGGGTTTACATGCTTGTTTGAGGTTTTCACTGATCTTAACGAGTTTCTATGTGTTGATATTTGACCTAAATACCATAGGCGAATTGCATGTAGGAATATACGAGTTAGCCTAGATACCATATGTAATTCATGAAAAAGGAAAACTAAGCGGCGACATTAAATGGTTAGTTAATAGGTGGGTGAATAAGAGGCTAGATCGGATTACTAGTGGTGAATTCATTGTCCTAGTGCTTTTATCAATTTGAATTTCTCATCTTGGACTATAGTCAAGCTGCCAGAAGGAAAAAAGCCCGTTGGTTGTAAATGGGTTTACAAAATTAAGTTCAGAAGTGATGGATCAATTGAGAGACATAAGGCGAGGCTGGTTGCTAAAGGATTTACTCAAACTTATGGGGTAGACTACAAATAGACTTTCGCTCCGGTTGCAAAGATGAACACGATAAGAGTTCTTTTGTCTATTGCTGTGAACTACGATTGGCCCCTATATCAAATGGATGTCAAAAATGCTTTTTTGCATGGGGACTTAAAAGAAGAAGTCTACATGAACATTCCTCCAGGACATCCTCAAGAAAATCAAGAAGGATTTGTATGCAAGTTAAATAAAGCTCTCTATGGACTTAAACAGTCACCAAGAGCTTGGTATTCAAAACTTAGTTCAGTTGTTGAAGCTACTGGTTTTAAGAGGAGTAATGCAGATTCTTCTCTATTTATTAAGGATGGATCCTTTGGAAAGCTTGTTGTCCTAATGTATGTTGATGATTTAATAATCACAGGGAGCAATAATGTTGAAATCCCTAAACTAAAGTTCTCTCTCTAAGAAGTTTGCCATCAAGGACTTAGGAGCATTGAAATACTTCCTTGGAATCAAAATTGCTTCATCAAGAAAGGGTCTGTTTCTTAACCAAAGAAAGTATGTGTTGGATCTTCTTCAAGAAACAGGGATGCTAGGTGCCAAACCTACTGAAAATCCAGTTAACAGCAAGGAGAAACTTAGTTTGGATGGGGAATTGTTATCAGATGTTGGACAGTAACAATGGCTGGTTGGAAAACTCATTTACCTTACCATCACTCGTCCTGATATAACCTACGCTGTTAGCTTAGTAAGTCAGTTTATGCCCGCTCCAAGGAAAAGTCATCTCATGGCAGTAAACAGAATTCTAAGGTATTTGAAGAGCTGTCCAGGACGTGGTATTTTGATGAAAAAGAATGGACATATTCAGATTGTTGGCTATAGCGATGCTGATTGGGTAGGATGTCCAATAGATAGAAAATCCACTACCGGGTATTGTATCTTTGTCGGAGGCAATTTAGTGACTTGGAAGAGTAAGAAACAAAATGTTATTGCTCGATCAAGTGCTGAAGCTGAATATAGAGCTATGGCATCTACTATCAGTGAGTTAATTTGGCTTCAATCTTTGCTTAAAGACTTTGGGTTTGTTATTTCTCAGCCCATGGAATTATTCTGTGATAACCAAGCTGCTATGCATATTGCCTCTAATCCTGTGTTCCATGAAAGGACCAAACATATTGAAGTTGACTGTCACTTTGTTCGTGAAAAGGTTCAATCAAATGTCATTCAAACGGTGTTTTGTTAGAAGTAATGAGCAGTTGGCAAACATTTTTACCAAAGGCTTGACCTCATCTCAGTTTCAAGAGTTTCTCTCCAAGCTTGGCTCCATTAACATTTTCGCATCAGCTTGAGGAAAGTTTTTCTCCAGCTAGAGGGGGAGTATTGGAATATGTACAGAGTTATTTCCTTCATTTATTATTATGTTGGCTGAGTGGAGTTAGTTGTCTTGGGCTCTTCATGAGTGTAGCTTGATACCTGATGCGTGCATTAATTGTTTTCAGTTGGCAAGTGCTCTTTATGTACCAGAGAAGCTAATTCTTTGTTTATGATGAATAAGAGTTTCTTCCTTCTTCTATGGTGGATGCAGACAAACTAAGCTGAACCACGTTAAACACTGTGTTTCTTTTTCCTTTAATTTCTACACATTATTTTTGAAAAGCCTCGAAGATGGAAAAGTATTGTAACTTTGAAATAATTTGTGGACAAATGCATGGACATGGTTGGAGAATAATGTGATGTGCTCTTCCTATACAAGACAATCACTTGATTTCGGTCTTGAAATTAATTAACTGATAAATGAAAGAAATAACTATATCTCAAAAGAGAAAAGAAAAGTCGGAGGAAGAAAGTTGTTGGGCAATTGTATGCGCGAGGGTACATTATAATTTGAGAAAATAAAGAGATAACTATAAAAACATGAATAAAATAAATAAATAAAAACCAATAAAGTAGTGACTGTTGAGTTGATTCAAATTATTAGATTCCTTCTCGAGCGTAGTGAACTAAGATCAACTCCATCTAGTCACTTCACTTGGTAGTGAACTAAGAACAAAGCAGATTTTTTACATCCAATAGCAAACTTTCCCATAAAACTCAACCAAGCTTTAGAGTTAATTCAGACATGGCTTCTCTTCATGACAGTCCAGCTTCCATACCCCATTTCTTAAGGATCATTCTAGATAAGACTTCTAAAAAGACCAGAATTGTAAGCACCTTTCTCTCTCTCTCTCTCTCTCTCTCTCTCTCTCTCTCTATTACTATGCTTAGAATGTTTTCTCTTAACATGTTCTGTTATGCAGAAAATTCCAATGAAGTTTTTGATGAGATATGGAGAGGATTTATCAAGTCCAGTACATCTTAAGCTTCCAAGTGGTGCAGAAATGGAAATAGAACTCAGAAGATCCAACAATGGTTGGGTTTGGTTTGACAAGGGTTGGCCAGAGTTCTCAAAGTTGTGCTCTCTTGACTATGGTAATTCGCTAGTCTTTGGATATGAAGGGAACTCCAACTTCTCTGTGTTTATATTTGATAAAACTGCTACAGAAATTGAATATCCTAAGCCCGAGATGGAAGAAACTGATTCTGATTCTGAAGAAGATGATGATGATGATGATGATGAGTCAGGCCATGCCAGAGGAGAAATCAAAAGTACATAATGTTATATTTGGTCTTGTATTGTTTACCTATAATGTGTTATCTACCAAAAAAATTAAGATACAACCTTATTTTAACAGGAGAGAATGATATGCCAACAAAGAAAGATTTTGGAGGCTCATCTAGCACTTGAATATTCGTTAAACGAACACCTGATGTCCTTGGGAGGACGCATCCATTGACTAAAAGTGAAAAAGCTCTGGCTCTTCAGAGAGCCAATGCTTTCGAATCTGAATATCCTTATTTCTTGGTTGCCATTCAACCGGTTTATATCCACCGAGGTTACCTGGTAAGCTTTCCATATAACACTCTGCTAACTCCTATTTCTAGATGTCAGTGTGCGAAAAGATTAAGCAAAGACCCTTAGCTCTCAAAGAGCAAAATCGTAACTAGTCTCTCTTTAAAATTTAAAAAAAAAATTCTTATATATATGTATTCCTAATTTCCTTTTTGCTTCAGCATTTGCCATCCGGGTTTGCAAGGAGACATCTTGTCAAGCAGCCTGCACGTAACATAATCCTTAAGATTTTAGATGGAAGAACTTGGCTTGTCAAATTCAAGTATGAAACTTCAATAGCTCGATTCCAGCGTGGCTGGTTGGTGGTTGCAAGGGACAATAATTTGAAAGTTGGTGATGTGTGTGTTTTTGTCGCACCAACAGCGCTGAAGATTGCCCCATGTCACCAGGTAAATCTGTTCATTTGTGAATATATGCTCATTATGCCATTGTAACTTATACAGATTCTGTTCTTTTTTCTGTAATATTTTGGGGAACACAGGCCATGGCGGAGGAGCAATTGATCGAGTTGAGAAAAGGAGAAACCCCATGATTAAAGTTGAAACTGATTGCACCACAAATTATGAAAATGGTGTGTCTTGCTCTCTTGACCCTTCTCTTGAAATTGGTTAGTCCACCAGAATGAGAAATTCCCAAAATTAAGGTTAAGGAATTCAGATTATATTTTGTTTCTTGTACTGTAGGCAAGTACATAAGGTTGAAGACTGGTGGGCAGGTTACTCAAAGGTTCTACATACTTATACAGCTTTGCTTCAAACATAAATACTATATATATATATATATATATGTTGTCTGTGTACCAGTTCCAAATCACCTCCATTATTTATTTACTAGTACAACCTAGGTTTGTATAGAGTTTCATTTTCATATATCCATCTTATGCAGCGTGTACCAGTTACATTTGCCCGGAGTTTCGTCAAAAAGAGGAAGCAAACCATGACTCTTCAGGTCAGAGAGAGATCGTGACCTGTGAATTTGATTGGTCATACTAACGAATCAGGAGCTAAACTTTCTGGTGGCTGGCGTGAATTTGTGACGGAAAATTGTTTGATGGAAGGAGATATTTGTGTATTTGAGCTCATTGAGAGAAATGACGTTGTACTGAAAGTTCACATTTTCAGATGTTGATTAGGCAAAGTTATGTCATTTAAAGAGGGATGCAGAGAGCTCAGTTATCACATTTTGCTATGTAAATGGACCACTATGTGCTGTAGGATATCTTGATACTTAGTCACTTTGTAATTTTAATGGTGTTAATTGTTATGGTTTAAATATTTCTGATGTTAGAATCCTGGAGTTATTCCAAGCAGAAACAGAACTGCCAAATCTTGAAAAATGAAAATCTTCAATATCTTACCTAATTTCTGTTTCTAAACATCGGATAAGGCAGGATTAGTTCATCATTTTCCAGATATTTTCAACAAGATTTACAAGAAAAACATATGCTAAGGGCCCGTCTGATAACTCCATAACTCTTTGTTAGCACTGCATTGCCTGAACAAATATCATAAATATATTTTGGGGCTTGGGAAAAATGATCTAAATCAGGACTGCCTGATTGGAAGACTCAGAATTAGAGTAGCTTGTTCAGTGAAATCACGTAGAGGGAGAATGGATATTAGCCATATTGACAAGGAATTGCAGCAAGTCAGAGACACTCTTATTGGATCTGCATTGAACTAAGGCCAATGCAGTAGCTAATTACTCTGTACCGAACAAATTATTGAATTTCTCACTTCTTTTGTCAACGACTGTGGTGTTTCCATAGAAATAAAAAATTGGAAGCTCCAAGCCACTTCCTCAGCTGGAACATACATATAGATTTGTAACTGAATAATACATACAAAGATCCCTTTATTTAGTTTATTTCATGCAGTGACATAGCAAGAGCAAGGCAATGTGCATAGAAACGGAAGAAAAGAAAAGGAAACATAATGTGAATCAGAATGTCTTCTATTTTCCAAATGAAAGGAAAAATACAGAACATATAATCTGTTGCACATAGAAAAGCTTATAATCTGTTGCACATAGATGAGCTTATATGAGTCTCTAATTGAATTTATTTTGTTCACAACGACATTCATAAGCATCAGCTCCCCTTGTGATATTACAGACATGAAAGTCCTATCTTCATCACTGAAACCAAACACTTCTCCAATCTTCTTTCTTGAACTGGGTCGCGATCCCGATTTCTTGTACTTGGTCTTTCTTGCATGTCACCGCCATGTCTGTCATCATTACCCTCCGCATCATCTCTTTCAAGGAGCAATGAAGGGTCTGCTACATCAAAGGCATGGTCAGGCAACGCCGCGTTAGTGAATTGGTGAATACTTATACCATCTCTAAACATGTCATCCGTAGCTCTTTTTCCAGTGAACATTTCTAGCAACAATATTCCGTGGCTATAAATAGTTCCCAGTATGGAAACTTGGCCTCCCATGCCATACTCTGCCATTATATACATATACATATATTAACGTGTTGGATCTAGATCCTCTGTTCTAATTTTCTCTGCCATGATCTACTTTACTTTTGTTCTCCATACGTCACCTCACTAAAATTTAATCTAAGGGATTTAAAAGTTGACACATCATCTTAAAACAAAAAACCAATTTACTCCTAATTAAAAAAGAAAAAAAACCTAACACCCAACTAACCGGATAGTTAACGTCCAGAAGCTGTGATTTTTTTTTCTTCTTCTTCGCGTTCCTCTTTTTTTTTTCTTTTTTTTTCTTCTTCTTCATGTTCAGTCCTCTTCTCCTTTTTTTATACTTCTTGTATAAAGATTGTTGCTTTTGGTGGAGGAATTAAATTATGGGTACCTGACCAATATTAGGAAGGTTAGCCTTTTATTAATTCATGGGTTTTCATTTTCTGATGTTTTTCTTATTCCTTTGCTGTGAAGAATGAAATAGAGAGATTCATAATTTATTTTGGGTTTTGTTATGGCGTGTGGTTTGTCAAAGATGGTTTTGTTTTCAATGGATTTTAGTAGCGATGCTTATTGCTTTGTGATGGTGGAGCAAGAAGGTGAAGCAAAAAGGAGAAGAGGACAGAACGTGTAGCAAGGAGTGAAAAAGAGAAGAGGACAGAAGTGAAGAAGAAGAAAAAAAAAATTTGGACATTAACTATCCCGTTAGTTGGGTGATAGGGTTTTTTGTTCTTTTTTAATTAGGAGTAAATTGGGTTTTGGTTTTAGGATGATGTGTCAACATTTAAATCCATTAGATTAAATTTTAATGAGATGGAATATGGAGAATAAAAGTGAAGCAGATCATGGTGAAGAAAATTAGAGTACTGGATCTGGATCCTATTTTCGTATGTTTGTTATCAACATTTAAAGCTTGATTAAGTAACTTGTTAAGTTGGACTTTAGTCATCGGGATTTACTTTCTGTGGGGGTCTAGGCGCTAGGTGGGTCCCCCTATAGTATAGCCACACGGCTATAGGGCTTAATTATATTATATTCAAACAGTATAGCTGCGCGGCTATACTTGGGTCCTTTTTAAAGTTTTTTTAAATAAATGGTATAGTCACGCGGCTATACTCTTAAATTTTACTTTTCCAAAGTTATTTTCCATATAAAGAATTTAGTATTTTTCCATTTAATACTCGTATTATACACGTACGTATGTATTTTTCAATCAAACTTCCATTTTCAGTATAATACTTCCTTTTGATTTTTTACTTTTCCGTAGTTCTTTTTCTTTTTTTCTTTGTTAACCACTTTCCAATGACCCCATATCATATCATTAACGAACACATCATTCAAAGACAAGGGTAACTTGTATGGTATCATATCATCCAATTCATTTATTTCTTTGACAATGTATCTAATGTTGTTTGGAATTTCCAATCATTTGCACAGTGAATTGATTTCATATGCATAATTGTTGTACAAATAGCAACTTAAAAATTAAGCAACTATATGCACGTTTTAACTCGCAAGTGCACGAACCGTTGGTAGTTTAGATATGTAAGTGCGAGGTCGATTCCACAGGGATTGGTGATTGAATGATCCCATTTAGTTTTCCTACACAAAACAGAAAAGAAAACAAAAGAACACAAAACAAAAAGAAATAAAAGAACTAAGACAAGATGGTGAGGTTTTAGAATCCACATTTATTAAAACTAATAACAGAAAAACAAAGTGAAACAAAAGAAATACAAGAAGAAATTAAAAGACAAAGGGAGGAGAAGAAGATAAGGACAACATGCTAGAGATGGAAAAGATTCATCTCCACGGCTGCTAGGAGGCCAAAGCCTCCCAGCTGCTGCCTTCTCTCTTCTCTCCCTTTGTGACTCTCAACTATCCCTCTCTTTGTGTACAATGAAAGTGTAAAATGATGGAATGGTATCCTCCTTTGAATGAGCTGAAACTCTCTATTTATAAACTTCAAATTCGTCCTCCCCCTTGGCTGGTCTCTTAGCTGCCCATGTGTGGCAGCTCATGCTTTGTCTCCCATGTGTGGTAGCTCATGCTTTGCAGCTGCCACAAGCTTTGCCTCCATGTGTGGTTGCTTAAAGCACATGGATCAATAGCTGCCCATGGTTTGCCTCCATGTGTGGCTGCTTTAAACACATGGTTCAACAGCTGCCCATGCTTTGCCTCCATGTGTGGCTGCTTTAAACACATGGTTTGTCTGTGAACCAGGTTCAATGTTTGACATGCTGAGGGCTCCAGACTTATCCAATTGGGCTGAAATTTGGATATGTTATAGTAGACATCCATTGGAACACATTCTATCAAGGGTGTTGCCTCATCTGACTTGTGCAAGTAGCTGAAATGAGGCCTGCAAGCTGACCCACGAAAACTGGACTGAGGCCTGGTTCGTCTGTGAACCAGGTTCGGTATTTGACATGCTGAGGGCTCCAGACTTGTCCAATGGGGCTGCGATTTGGATATGTTATATTAGACACCCATTGGAACAAATTCTATTAAGGGTGTCGCCTCATTTGACCTGTGTAAGTAGCTGAACTGAGGCCTGCAAGCTGACCCACGGAAACTGGACTGAGGCCCGAATGTTTGACCTTGAGCTACTAAATCATGTATAACTTCCTCTAGAAGACTCCAAATCATGCACCGTAAAATGCTATGGAAACTAGACTTCCGTATCTTTCCAGTGATGTATGGTGCATTATCTGGTTCTTTTTGAGCAAGTACAGGTTAATCCGTAAATATGACTGATCTGCAGACACTGTTTTGAGCTAACTTGTCTTCAAAATGCATATAATGAGTCTCAACCTTATTATACTGAAAAATACACAAAACTTTATTAAAAGCACAAGTTTAACTCAAAAACATACCAAATCATAAGTTAGAATGGTACAAAAAGATATGTAATTATGCACCGATCAATAATATAAATAGAACAATTGGTTAAGATTTGGTCATTTATATGTAACCATTTCTTTGCAATTTTAGTGGGCGCTAAGTATATCATCAGCATAGAGTATAAGAATGGCCAATGGGGTGAGATTTTTAATGTATTGAAACTTGAGGTATCTTCTCTCCAAAATATATTTAAAGAGTATTGAGGAGTATAGCCGCTCAGCGACTATACTTTTTAAATATTCGCTTTTAAGGATGTAAAAAGTAGATAAATTACTCGATAAAGTATCAAGAAATTGGTTTCCATTCCACTGCCAACTTGAACTTTATCTACTCAATAAAGTATCAATATATTGGTTTCCATTCCACTGCCAACTTGAACTTGATAAAGGGTTTAGGGTATGTCAAACGAAAGTAAAGTAATGACTTATGTGGGGTTGTTCCTTCCTTGCTAGAATAATACTAAGCAACCAAACCAACTTAATTACATTTACATATATATATATATAGCCAACCTACTGCTACTATTACAAGTGCTTGGTTCTTTCTTGGTTGGCAAGCTTTTTACCCTCAAGTTTTACCATCCTCTAGAATAATACTAGAATAATACTAGGCAACCAAACCAACTTATTAATTACATTTACATATATAGCCAACCTACTAGTATTAGTGATTGGTTCTTGGTTGGCAAGTCTTTTACTCCACTGGACCCCGACACTTGATGGTGGATGGATGGTTGGTTGGCAAGCTTTTTACCTACAAGTTTTACCATCCTCAATCTATATTATATATTCAACCCCTCACCCCCTACTTCTCCACTACTAGTTTATATCCTTCGGGACTTGACATTTGCATAATCTGTTGGCGAGTCCTTACTTAGTTAGGATTTTAGTTCCTTACTATGTTAGGATTTTAGTTACTTACCATTTATCTAGTCATATTATAATTGAGATTTATTCCTATTATAATTTATATTTATTTTCTATTGTAATTTGGATTTATTTCCTATTTTATTTAGGGTTGTACTCTCTATAAATACCTCCATATTGAAGAAGAATAATAATATGAGCGTATCTGAGCATAACTAAATATTTGCCCTACTTTGTTTCACTTGGTATCAGAGTCAGGTTCTCTTGTGACCTGTGCTTGCATTCTACTTGCAATTTAAGTGCTCTCCTCCCCTCCTCTTTAAGGGGGGGAGGGGGAGTGAAAGGGATATGTTTATTGACCTATCCTAATTACCTTGACGTACGTATTCCCATGAAGATGTTGCTTATTTCTTGACTCCGATGACCCCTTCTCTTCAGGGGGAGAGGAGGATTGAAGAGGAGTTGTGTCTGCGTGAATAAAGTTTATATGGAAGAATTTATTGTTGCCATTGCTGCAATTGCCACCGTTGGTATTGTCGTTGTTACCGCCATTGATGTTACCATTGCTGTTATTGTTGCCATTGATGTTGACTTTGTTGGCTTCACTTTCCGTTGTTATGGTCATTGCCAATGATGTTGCTGTGTTTTGATCCATCTATATCCTAACCCTAAACACTACCTATTTCCACTGCACTATACACCCAACCTATAATCCTAGTCTGCCGCTGCCTTCTACCTTGCTACTGTCGCCACCGCTTACCTTGCTATTGCCTTTTCTACTACCGTACTCACAGGGTTTTTGTTCTGCCTTATTTGCTGCCGTGCTCACAGGGCTTCTGTGTTCTGCCTAATATGCTGCCGAGCTCACAGGGTTTCTGTGTTCTACTTTATCTGCTGCTGTGCTCACAGGGTTTCTGTGTTTTGCCTTACCTATTGCCTTGCTCACATGGTTTATGTGTTTTGCTATGTGCCCTATTTTTTAGGGTCTGCTCTTCTGTTTCCGCTGCAAACTTTGCTTTAGTTTGTCACTTGTTTCACTCGTGGTTGACTAAAAGACCTTCTCTACAATTGGTGCTTCTCAAGTATGGTGTTCTGTGACTCGCTTGTCAAGTTGGGCCTGCGAAATATCTTTGCCCAACTTGAGGGGGAGTGTTGGTGAGTCCTTATTTAGTTAGAATTTTGGGTCCTTACTATGTTAGGATTTTAGTCACTTACCATTTATCTAGTCATATTATAATTGAGATTTATTTCCTATTATAATTTATATTTATTTTCTATTGTAATTTGGATATATTTCCTATTTTATTTAGCGTTGTACTCTCTATAATTACCTCCATATTGGAGAAGAATAATAATATGAGCGTATCTTAGCATAACTGAATATTTGCCCTACTTTGTTTGACTTAATCGTGCATGTATATTGTAATGCCATGGTGTTCACTCACTAAATTGAAAGAGTACCACCGACTTTTTTGAACAGATTAATTAGGCCCCTATAATTTCTATTTCTTACACATCAACCCATTAATTTTGAAATCTATGTATAAAAGCCAAATTCAAACTAAAATATATAAAAAGTCACAGTACTATCTTGGACAATTAATTAAAATGAGCATGCATGCATCATGCATGCGTGCGTGAGAGGTTGAAATTAGCAAAAGTTGGACGGGTCTCCAGAGCACAGTGAAAGAAAGAAGCCGTTTATCATAATTATTGAAGATATGAAAAGATTCATAGCAATAAAGTTTATTTTGTTACATTGTTTAGATAATCAATACTTTCACTTTAGGGTAATTTAGGAATTTATTTTCTTATCTTACATAGCACTCTTTTCCCTTACAAAAGATACCCTTTTGTATTGTAAAGATACATATCAGAAATATATTAGAAATACCATTTTCTTACAATAATAAAGTTCAAAAATATAACAACACACTTTCTTTCATTCATTCTCTTCCTCTCTGCGGCTGCCTAAAGTAAAGACTAAGAGTGAGAGTGCCCTCCTACTCACTTGTCTTATATTCATATGTTTAATTAAGGGCTTCTTAGATATGGGTCGATTTTCATTTAGATACAATGGATACAGGACACTTATTGGACTCTCTTCAATTGCAGTCCTCCCAATCAATTGTACGGCCAGGTAAGCAAACCTTGTAGCCACCATATTCGAGACATTTACAATAATGACACTGGTTGAAAATGGCAAGTACATGCAAATACCACTTTTAAATATCAGTTTTCTCCTACAATCAAGCTTATGACATTCAATTTAAATGATGATTTCATGGTTCACAGATTAAAAACCTATTTAATTCAAATTTCAGCTATATACATATGGAAACTATATTTTTTAGAATTCTGTATTCGTAGCTTTATTAAATTGGTAGCATATACCTACCTTTTAGGTATAAATTTATATATTGAGTTTTTCAAAATTCTTTGATGGAATTTTTTTGTCATAATGTTAATTTTTTAATATACCTAGTATGGAGGTATTGTTGTAAATGCATGAGTTGGTGGATGACCACCATACCTCTTAGCATTCCTTTCTAATTATATGTAAACTATGCGCTAAATACCATAGTTATGGGCTGGAACTTATGAGTTGTTAATGTCTTCCTACCATTGTAAGCCTATAAATAAGAGGTCTTATCAAGATGAGATACAAGTTGATCGACACAAATTCTATTATCTTTCTCTACTTTCTGATTTTCTCTACAATTTTCCCTTAATTATATAACACGTTATCAGCACGAGCCTCTATAACCACTTGAGGTTTTTTTTTTTTCTCTATTTTAGAAATAGAATAGTTTCCTCTTATATATCGCAGGTATAGAACTCTTGTTACATAGGCTTTGGCAAATGGAAAGAAGTGCTTCAACAAAAGGAAGTTGAACAACAAGATTCCAAACAGATAAGAATTATTTTATTTTTATTTTCATTTACATATCTAGTGCATATGAATTTGATATTTTACAAAGAAATTAGCATTTTTATTATAGATATCTATCTTGTCTATCTACTTACAAGATTTCAACTGTATTTTGTTATTTGTCAGAAGTTCAAGATGTTTGTTAAGTGTAAAGATTAATATCAACGTGATACTTCATGTCACCAATCTTTATGAGGTAAAGTGTGATACTCAAGAATTTCAATTCTTATATAACTAATGGAGGACAAGAAGTTCCTCAATTCTTATTCAATCATGTAAGGGCCAGAAGATCCTCAGATTTCAATCCTTATAATATAAATATTTGTGGACTTGAAGTTCCCCAATTCTTAAAAGGCAAATGAAGACCTGAAGCTCTTGGATTCATTTTTCGTTGGAACCAGAAGTTTCAACAATTTATTTTATTGCAATATTTTAATTTTTGTTGTATTTTATTTTTACTTAGTTTTTTTTCTTTAGTGTTATTTTTATTTTATGCAAGGACCCAAAGTCTCCTAGTTCTCAATCCATATAATATCTCTATAAGGGCTTGGAGTTCTGCAATTCTCAGAAAGTAAATCAAGACTTGGAGTTCTTTGATTTTTCTCTAACTTGGAACCAAAAGTTCCAACAATTTATTTTATTCCAGTATTTTAATTATTATTTTATTGTTACTGTTATATTCAGTTATTTATTTTCATTTCAATAATTTATATTTAAGGACCTGAAGTTCCTCATATGACCCGAAGTTCAAATATCTTAGAACCCGAAGTTCTTATTATGTATAATCCAAACTATAAGTTTTGGCCACATGTGCATTAAAATAAGTAAATTCTTGAACCTGAAGTTCTAATTGATATTTCAACAAGTGCATATGTATTATGATTTTGGGCTGAAAAATATAAATCATGCTAAGAACCAGAAGCTCCAACATTCTTTGGATTTCATGTCTTCTATTTTTTTTTTTATTATCGTTTTATTTTATTATCTTGAACAATATCATATTACTACAAATTTGGACCTGCAGTTCAAAACCATGTATTCTTTTTAATTTGATATAGGCATCTGAACCTGAAGTTTCAGATATACGTTAATATGAACCCGTATTTCATATCCTGTCAAGAACCTGCAGTTCTAGCATAACATATATAAAATGTTAATGAACCTGAGGTTCAAAATCAAACATTGTTTTTTTCTTTTATCTTCATCATATTTTCCACAATGGAATCAAAAGATTGGAAGTTTCAAGTTCATTGGTTCTTAGTTTTTATTATTCTTATATTTGATTAGAACCTGTAGTTCTATATCACACAATCTAATTGGAACACGAAGTTCTTTAGTTATCATATATATGCTATTGCTATCAAACTGAGCTTGAAAGATTATTGATTCATCATTTAGTTTTGAACATATTTTGTCTTAAAATCAATATTTTTATGTGATCTTTTTGAATTTGATGTTCAAGATCAAATTCAGTCTATAGCCAGAAGTTTTACGTATATGACTTGCTAGAATCCGAAGTTCTATACTTTAAAACTTGAAGTGCAAAACTTTTTAAATTTTCAGATTATAATAGAAATTTACGAATATCTTCATATTTGAACATGTAATTCTATAATTAAATTGATATTAGAACCGTTCAATATATTCAATTTATCT
This sequence comes from Prunus salicina, assembly GCA_020226455.1. Taxonomy (NCBI): domain Eukaryota; kingdom Viridiplantae; phylum Streptophyta; class Magnoliopsida; order Rosales; family Rosaceae; genus Prunus; species Prunus salicina. The sequence goes on along the minus strand of CM035346.1, from coordinate 20,516,892 downwards.
TATAACATTCTATTTTATGTTTCATATTTTATTTTTATTTTTAGAACTCAATGTTATTATGATTGTAAGTTTTTTTGTTTTTTTTCATTAGTGTACTACTTTATTGTCTTTGTGAATTATTTATTTACATCTTATTTGGACCAAAAGTTCCATGTTAAGCAATTAGTTGAAATTAGAAGTTTCAGTAAACTTATTTGAAATACAAAATTGAATTTGAGATTATAAAAATCTGAACTATTTGCAATGACATAATTAATTCAAAACCAGAAGTTTTGATTACACATTTTAATAAAAACCTGAAGTTTTGGATATTTAATTTGTATTATGATAAGTCCATATTTTACATATATTTTATGTCTCCTTTGCTTATTTATTTATTGATTTTCTTGGGTTAAATTGTTGGGTTTAATTTATTTTGTGAGTAATTAGAAGAATGGACGAAAAGTTGTCAAATTGGACTCAAAAACCATTAAGATGTATGACAAGGATTAATTGGAGACAAAAAACATGTTTCTTAGAAGGCAATCAACCGATCAACGCTTAAAGGAGGAAGTTTGGTCAAATCCTTGTGGAATTTGGAGAAGCAATCAAAGAGATATTTTTGGTAGTATTTGATTGTAACTAGGTTAAGGATTCGTGTATTATAAATAGCATAGGGCTGGCCTCATAGAGGGGATCCATACTTTTCACTACCCGAAAATACCCAGTTCTTGCGAGGAGAAGTCTTGTTGCCGCCAGCCACCTTAGAGCTTTTTGGGAGTTTTCGAGTTCATCTTCATGTCCACCATCAACCACTCTGTGATTCTCAATAAGTTTATCATGTTCTAATTTCCTTTTTGCTAGGGCTACGATGTAACCTAGCCATGAATACCTTATTTCTATGTTTATTAATTTGATATTATTTTCCATGTTAAGTATCTTTTACCGTTCTTCATATTTTGAGTGCTTGATCACCACTTAATTGATTTGATGCTTGAGTTGACGATAGGAATATCCAACTTAGGATTTTGCTTCTAGTAATTGATATCACATGTTACTTGAGTGAACTGGAAGGTTAATCGAGGCTTGTGTGGTTTCCATAAATTTCCATAGAACTTAATGGGTTTCTACTTCTTAGTTCTTCATCTAGGCATAGAGTGGGACGGTTGTAGGAATACTTTTGGTATAGACAGGCATGTCATATTTAATAATTAAGGGAAATTTACCATTAACATGGATAATAATTAGGATTAACTGGCTACAGGAATAGGGTAGAATTGCCTATGGTGAAATTGGAACCTTAGTGCTCATACCATCAGTGTTTGCCAAATTTTATCATTGTTTATGTTAGTTCATTCTTGTTAATCAAAGCTTCACCATTCGAACATCCAAATAAAGTTTAGGATTAATCATAATTAGTACTCAGTTAAGTAGTCTTAGTCTCTGCAAAACGATACTCACTTACCACTACACTATTTTGCTATGATTTTGTGCTCTACAATCTCGTTATCATATTCTAAACCAGAAGTTATCTCCAAACCAGAAGTTATGGATTTTGAAATTTTAAGTCCACAAAGAATGTTTTAAGTATATTATATGAACCAGAAGTTCAATGAAATTTTAAGTCCACAAAGAATGTTTTAAGTGTATTTATTGCCACTGTATCACCAAGGTAGCACCAGTTTATTGTGTTTTAGGCAGAAACAAATTATGCCCTTCATCTGTTTTTTCAGTTTTGATATCTGTCCATTTTTTGACCTTTAATTTTTCAACCCATTATGCAAATTTTGTGTTCTATATATGGTTGGATTGAGCACAAAAAAATGAAGAAAACCACATGGACCAAATGTAAAAAATGGATACAAAAATGAGCAGAATTCAGTGGAAACAAACACGTCGTTTCAAACAAGTAAACTCTTATACCTCCATAAAGAGCAAGTATGTTTATATATCGAGCTGTACGACATATTTCAACTTCACAATCTGAAGAATAACTATGCTAACCACGACGACAACTCGAAAACAAAACCCAAATTTCAAAACCGAATGACAAATACATCCCTAGTGGTATTGATTAGACGTACTACTTAATTTGGTTTGACAAAATTAAAATTGATGCATCTTCCTACTCCAAATTGAGTACAATTTATCTGACATGTCTACAAAATGGAAACAGTTTATGTGCCATGTAAGGCAATTAGCCACCTCCATCGACTGTACGATATTACATTTCACCATGTACAACATGGCCGAAGACCCTGGAAAAGATTTCAACAGAGAATAACTAAACCAAATAGCTCTATCAAACTGGATGGATCACCATATAAAGCACCTCCAGTAGAGCTTTCATGTCTGCATATTCATATAAAGGATTTCTTGACATAATTAAGGAGCAGAGTGAATTCCCAAGTGATAAGTGAAGACTGAACTCAATTCACAAAAATTATCTAATTTACCTCATATATATCCCTCCTCCCTTAAAGCCTCTATCGCAAGTTTGAGTCGATAATATGTGATCTTCAATGGGTAAACTTTATCCAATGAAATGCCAGCACTGAGATGCTCAATGAATTTGACTATCATGATTCTGTAAGAGGTACTATCGGTGCAATAAGTTCAGAAATTAGAACTGCAGTTATGTACAATATCGATAAACTGCACTAAATTCACATAGCTTCTCCGTCACGTTGTTGTGGCACATCTCCAGTGCTGCAAACTGTGAATGGAGTAAACGTGGACATCTTCATCCTCCTTTGCTTAACCTCTTCAACCTCAGAAGCATCATAAAAGCGTATATCGTACAGCACACGTGCCAGAGTATCGCCAATAGGCTGCAGTTATTTGACCAGCTTGGAAGTTGAGGTAAAAGCAATATAAGAGTCATATACAGTCGTAGTATGTCTCACGAAGTCAATTTCTATTGCCACCCAATGGGACCGTTGAAGATTATACGAAAAATTCACCTTCCCGACTTTGGTCCAAGCTTGCCCATACCCATGTTGCCATGTACGTGCACAAAGTGATGTATCTTGTTTAGGTAGCTGGGTGGAAGGTCAACGGTGTTTGGAGCACCTGCTTTCTTCGATCCTCATTTCTTTGCAGGTGCTTTGATTGGCTCTAGAAATTGCTGCAAACATTGAATTTGAGGCATATTACATAATGAAGAACCAATGCAATTGAAGCAGTGAATGTAACATGTTCACATGTTTACCTGCAAACAATAATTTGCAGTTGTCCAGTCAATTCCAAATACTAAAGGATGACAGAGTTGCCTTTTCCGGATGAGAAACATTGCCATGTCAAGGTGCTAGAAGTTGAAGTAAATAATATGACCACAATTTCATACAAATGTATACATAACAAAGGTGAGAAAACAATTGAATTATCCTAATGAAGTAGAGTTCAAATTCTTACCCTTGAGCTAATCCACTCGGTATCATCTATAAGTTTGTAAAAAAATTATGGGCCCACTGAACATGATTCCAGCTGCATTTTAAACTCACAGACAAATGAGAACGTTGTAGCCATGGAAGCAGTAGAAGAAGATAATGTTTGTGGGTGTAGATGCCCAAAGCTTTTTCACAAAGATCCGCACATGCCCACCAAGTTGGATTATCACCCACTCCATCTTTTTGTCTCTAAACTTTTAACAAAGATGGCATCATTTCCCCATTTGAAAAGCCCCCGGTGTGACAAATGAAGAAAGCTAGCAAATGCTGGAAAAAAAAAACCAAAAAGGATAAGCTCCCTTTTATCTTTGTTGTAAAGTCAAGAATGTGGAGCCCAAAATGATAAAGCCCACTACCTAATTGATTGAAGAAAAATAATGATGAAGCTTGTCTGCGAACACCCACATGAAGCCCAAGAAATATGAGTAAGCAGCCACTGAATTTTGCCTACAAATAAGGCTTCCCCCTTCCTTTGCTAGTGAGACCATCTGAGAAGAAATGAAAGCCCAGACAGAGAGGAAAGAAAGGAAGGGAAGAAAGAGGGTGAGTGAGTGGAGAGAAAAAGAGAGCAAAGAGAAATTCTCCAAGAGAGAAAAATCAGTGAGTCACATATATTGTAGACACTAAATTGTAGCCTTATTATTTTACATAGTGAAAAGTTACTGCTGCTGCCCTCCGAGGATGTAGGCAAGGCCGAACCTCGTTAAATATTCTGTCTTATTTACTTTACGTACAGCTCAATATTCTAGCATATCCGTTTATTTTACAACACATTATTAGCATGAATTCGCTTTTAAAAAAAAATACCAACTGAATTCTCTATTGAAACCCAGATCTCTTAATTCATTTTCCTTTTCTTCATTATCATCATCATCACAACCTCTGTTCCCCAAACAAGTCAATCCCACAACAGGCTCTACAATTTTCTACACTTTCCATGAAGCTCTACAATTTTCTACACTTTCCATGAAGCTCAGAACCTCACAATCTCACCCCCATCTCTCTCAAACCCCATTGCTCATTTGGCTCCAAGGCGGCCCTGGTCGCTCTTCCATGATCGGCAACTTCTTCGAGCTCATGGTGTGTAAATTTTAACAAACACCCTCCTGACCTACTCCCAATTTTGGTTCCTGGAACCAAATCTTTGGCCTGGTGTTTCTTGACAATCCAATTGGAACTGGATTCGGTATAGCTGCGAAGCCAGAAGAGATCCCAAGAGACCATATTTTAGTTGCCAGAGATCACTTTGAGCTAGTTTGACATTGTTATGCTTGAAATAATCGCTGTTAGATTTGCTGTGAGAGAAAGCAGTTTGGCGTTTGGTAAACTTTTTGTTAAAAGTGTTGTTGGTATTGATTCCCACGTAATTAAAAATTAATTCCTGCATAATCATTAAACCCAGCTCCTCATCGAAACTGATTCCCGCATAATCAGAAAATGAAAGCCCTTCATTAGCTGCTTTCCCTTATAGTTTTCTCTCACAACAATTTTTAACAATAAGTGATTTTCTCATAGTTTAACAAACGGGTTGGGCTTCCTAATTTTTTTTAAAAAATCACTTATCATCCAAAATAAGCAATACCAAATGAGCACTTTTTTGCAATCACCTTACCAAGCCTACTAACTTCAAATCCCTTTACCTGTTGAGTTCATGCTTTTGGATATTTTTTTGGCGATGAGCAAGAGGACTCGGACTCAGAGATTAGTGGAGATAAGCAAGCAACTAGGAGCATGGACAACCATATCCTTATCAATCGCTTGTTGTTTGCTTTTGGTTACTCTATATATTATATTATTATATGATTGGCTTTGGTGGACAGATTTAATAGTTTATATATTGGCTACAGCAAGGGCACAGCTTTGGGTGCTGAAGATTATTGGCATCTTTGTTCTCGTCCACAGTTTTCTCAGCCACTGGCCCAAGGGAAGTGCTAAAGCATCTTTAGGTAAATTACTCAAATGGTCCGCAAACTTATACCCGATTTATATTTTGGTCCCTAAATTAAATTATTCATTCAAATGGTCCATCAATTGTATATTAATAACTCCATTGATCCTACCGTTACATTATGTTAATGTTGTCATCAAATGTAAGGGTAAAACCATCAATAACCATCCTATGTTCCCAAAATAGGTGATAAAATGGTGATACGTAGGTGATAAAGTGGTGATAAAGGGGTGATACATAGGTCAAAAGTCTTATTTACCCCCACAAATGTAGCATGTGCTGCTCACATAACTAAATTTAACAGAAAATGTAACAGTATGACCAAAGTGCCGATTAATAAAGAGTTGGTGGACCATTTGAACGATTAATTTAGTTTACAGACCAAAATGTAATTCGGATACAAATTTGAGGATCACACTCCATTGCTAAGCCGTACACATGAATAATAACTGTACTGGCAAATGTATTGTCCACATAAATTGGCACGTATTCTTGACCTGATGAATAGTGCCATATACATTAATAGTGACGTATACATAAATATTAACCATTTTGGGTAAACCGTCACTATATACAAAAGGGAATCTGCAGTTCCTTAAACTCATGGATGAGCAATAAAATGAGATGCCAGAAGTTCCTCAAAACATGAACAATTATGTAAGGGCTTGAAGTCCTGAAATATGCACAGGAAATTATAAAAATGTCCATACCATGAGAATATGCGATTTTGGCCTGAAGTTCAAAATCTGACAATGTTGAGAACTTGAAGTTCCAACAATTAAATGGACAACCCTTGAGGTATTATTGAAAATGTTGGTACACCACATATTTCTTTGGCTTAAGAAAGTGATGAATTTAATAAAGTTCGATTATGTTATAATCGACACCTCAAGGAAGAAATATATTTTGTGAATTCCGGTTGTTAAGGATACACTATGAAATGAATAATATCATGATAAACCTCAAAGGATAAATTGAGGCTCCCCACATATTTTGTCATATTATATGATCTGGGCCGGAAGCCCATGGATCACAATATATGAAAAGTCATGAACCTGAAGTTTAGGTATATAGTAGTTAATGCTCTTCACTAGTATATTGCAATATTATCATGACTTTTCCTCAATTCATATTTCATGCCTATTTGAAAAGGGCAAATAAATTTTGAGGTCGTGTTTAGCCCAGGCCAGAAGTTCCAGGCTCACATGCGTTGAAATATGTAATTTGAGAGATTTGATGTGGTTACTTGAACCTATAAGGCACAAGGTTCCAAACCGTCATTTTGAAAAGACGTAAAAACCACAGGTGTAAGTTTAAGAATTTACCCAATTATTATAACAGGAAAAGAGCATACAACAAATAGATTCTTTTCACCTACAAGGAATGAGCAGGCTCTGTAAAATCTATAAAATTCCATTATGTCCTGGAAGCCTCTGAATGAAGAAGGAAGATGATGGCACTTCTTAAGCTTAGCCATGAGCCTCTCGTGGTCTCCCAGAATCTTTTCATTTGAAATCTGTAGCATGTCAAGCCTTGTCCGCTTATCAATGGAGTATGAACTCACCAGTTTCAACAAGGCATTATTTTCCTCTTTACATTTCTCAACCTCCTGTTGAGACTCATGAAGCATTCTCTTAAGAGACGAATTTTCAGTGTTCAGCTCCTGAATCTCATTTGCTCTAGCACACAAACGATCAGTCATGTTAGAAACATAAGTAGCACTCTGAATGCTAAAAGCCATTGAGCCATCCATAGCCTCTTCGTTAGACCTTCCTATTAACAGTATTTCATCCATAGAAGTAAAGGAAATTCCTAGCTACTATGACAGCAATTGTATCATTCATCATGACAGAATCATTAACCGTGAGATGACAATTTTGGGATACAAAGGATGGACGCCAGACTTTGGTGTCACGGATTGTTTTGGGGGCAATATTTAAATCGAAATGCCTTGGGGGAGAAGAAGAAGAAAGTCTTAGAAAACTTGAATTTTTAGAAAATTAAAGGAAGTTGAGTTGAAACGCAGTTACCCCAATTAGGCCTTGTAGAGGCAATATCTATAGATGAAAATATGGCACCGTCTCCAGGATCCCAACATTTTCTCGGATCTTCATTTTCTCTTCTTTTTTTCCTAGATTCCAAAACTTCACACGGCCTCCATTAAAGTCTGTCGGCACTTTCGGCGCTTTCAAAAATTATTTTCGTCGAAGTCGATCTTGATTTGCGGATTTCACGGAGCTACTTTTTCAAAAGCACCATGAGAATCTCGCAAATTTTCTGTGGTTAATTTGAGATTCACCGGACCTAACAATTCTTCTCATTTATGTATAAATATGTTACTAATGAAATTTCCTTTGCATAATACATCTAGTTTTCTCTGTATCTAGTAATGCAATATCCACTTGTCTTTCCTATCAGTGAACACTCGATGTGCTTGAGAAGCGAGACTATCTTTGATCATCCATTCAGGAAGAGAGACTATCCCGGATCACGTTTCGGCGATATCAGGGAATTATAAGACAGACAAGAACGACCACATCACCCTAATCTCCTAAAGTTCTCCCAGACTAAAGGAGAATGAGAGTTTGTTGTCTGTTTCCTCACCAATTTCCTTCCCTAATTGCTTACCTACCTTGCAATCAATATCACAATTCTTTGTATCTTTTCTCTCTTCTTATAATTCTCTATTCAAAAGGGATTTTGTTTCTTTAGAACGAACATCTGAAGAACAAATCCATGAAGTGAACCTAACACTGAGGGTTATCTCTTGCAGGATATAACTAGATCATCAAGCGTTACATTATAATTGTTGAGCCGATACGAGCTTGAATGATACTTGAGCAAAGTTTCTTCCACCAAAGGATGTAAGCAATACTTGTTTTATTTCATGCTTGTACTCTTATTTTGATATTTTGTACGACATCCTTAAAGGTAACCAAATGGGGAGAATGACTTGCATTATAGATTGTTCCAAAAGAACGACTTATATTGTGACCATTCCAGAAGAATGGCTTGTATCATTCTGATATGTATCCATGAATTATTAATGCAAATTTCACAGATTGCAAGTTGGATGGATTGATAATACACTGCATAAATTAAAGTCCCATAAGAACCGAACATTGCTATAGCAGTGATCAATATGATGCACGCCTGTTGTGTAGCAAATGATATGGATTGAAGTCTCGGAAGGACAATCCATTAACATTTCAATATTAATACAGTGCACGCCTAATGCGTAACAAATTATATGATTTAAAGTCCCAGAAGGACAATTCATTCACATGTGTGTGTTAATATGTGGCATGCCTGCAGCATGACAGATATATGGGTTCTAAATGTTCCAACTCTCTAAATGAAGATTATCCACGCCCTACTATAAAATAACACTCCATTAGAGGTTACGATCCACATTTTCACATAATTCATCTTGTAAAATATGTCTGTTTGGAAAGAGACAATAAAAGCCCGTTTAAGTAGCTTGGGTACCAAAAGGTAAGGAAATGCTCATGCACGTGAGAATGGTGGGATCATGAATTGATGAATGACAATTTTTGGTTTTGGAGTGGCTACTCAAATCATCAATGGGCTATGTTGAGGAAACAAACCCATAGTATGAACCCCAAAAGATGTTAACCCTTAAAGTTATACTTGGGTGTTCGGAATAAAGAGGAATATACCCACTTTGTATGACATAATGTTTCTGGTAGAAACAAGGAATAAACATGTTTACAAATGCAAATCGTACCTTCTTATTGCACATTTATGGAGACCAACATTTTATTTTTAAGGGTTATTAAATGCACGGAGCATATCCCCAGAAGCGATTCCTTAGAGATATACAAGCATAACAAATAGCTGGATATAAAGCTATATAATGTGTCATAAAGTGTAATCCCTTAAATAAAATCCCTAAAGGATTGAAATTGCAAGAAGCAAGTCTCTAAAGGATATGTGCCTGAAGCACAAATTTTGTACTCAATATTAATATTTATAAATTGCCTCAGTGAGTACATGAATTATGATATGGTTGCAACACATTACAACTCCTGACGAGTTTATAATTGATCAAAACTCCAGAAGAGTTAATACTTGGTTAAAACTCCTGAAGATCGAGCATTATGCCAACGAGATTCTTGCTTATACTAAGAAGGTATTGAAGCATTTTTGTGTGGATTATTCGTTGGGCACTTAAAGGATTTTCCGGAAGTATACTGGACCGGACATTGTATTTTCTAGATAAAGCTCAGCTCCATCACCGTGACTTTGGGATGATGTGAGGCATATTTGATGCTATCTCCGCATAAAACCATATACGGGCATATTCTTTTCAAGTCAACTTACTAATAGCCCAGATTTTGTTGGATATGCAGACTTTGAAAATTTATATGATTTACATAATGATAGCCAATTGGAAATATATTTGCTTACTCAACTACATGAATTGTTGATGGCTACATCATTCACTCAGTCTGAAAGATCTTCCCTCTGAAAAGATATTCATGAAGATATCAAGGGGTGATATTCTTCAGGGGGAGCATCCAATAATATTATAAGATTGACTCACAAAAGCAGTGTCAGCTATGACTTTCAGAAAGATGATCAACAATATGGCTTAAAGATATTTTTCTAAGCATCAGGGGGAGCTTGCTATCAATAAAGATCTTCACACACTGTACTTTTTTTTCCTTCGTCCAAGTTTTTATTCCACAGGGTTTTTCATGGCAAGGTTTTAACAAGGTAGTGTCGCACGCATATCAATATGCACAGAATTTTATGTTACATATGGTTATGCACTCTTTTTCCCTTTGACCAGTTTTTTTCCCACTGGGTTTTACTAGCAAGGTTTTTAACGAGCCATATTGCATACATTGTGGTCTCCAAAGGGAGTGTTGTAAAATGATGAGAGTGGAGCCCACATGTTGGAAGGAAATTTCCTTACACCTTCCTAAAGCCTCCCTTCTCTGGTTATTAACCAAGGCTTTGCCTATAAAAGGGTTCACCATTCCTTTGTAATACAGATTGAATAAGACTTGAGTTATAGGAAACGATCCTATATTTTCTCTGCCTCTACATTCTCTCTACAATCTCTTTAGTTTTTTTAACACTTTTAACTTTATTTGGTACATTTAAATGCCAAATACCTAGCCAAACATTCTAGCCATCATCTCCGGTACTTGTCATACCCTAGTTGCCATTCCTCTGTATATCATCTTCGGTACATGACATCCCCAAAATCATGGAAGCCTCACGTTTGTCAAACATCGCTTTAACCTTCATAGCATTCCACTCATGGGTGCCTTGATCAATTAAGCTACCCACTCTACCTTCTGCATCACCTCTATAGGACAGGGTACGAAAAGTGTGTAGAATCAGCAACCAAGGATGCTCTCAGATTCTAACTGAAGTACCGACCCCCCTGCTAACATAAACCACCTTTGAGCACATCCCTGCCTTTTAATACAAGTTTCCATCCCAAAGAACACACCCTTTCCTCCTTTGCAACAAGAAAAGATCCATAGGGGAAGTATTTTTCCCGTAACACTTAACATAAAAGTGACGTTAGATTCTGAATTAACCTCCGACCAGTTTGAGCCAAAGTGGTTAAATTAAAGCATATCAAATCCTTAAAACCAAAGCCACCTCTCTGGCGAGTTTGAGTAATTTGATCCCCACAAGCCCTATGATTGCCCTTCTTCAACTCTGTTTTATATCTTTACAAATCCCTATTGGTAACTTATAGAAATAAATCACATAATTTGGCATTGCCATTGAAAATGCCTTAACTAGAATCTCCTTCCCAACCGGCAATAAGAACTGCTCTGCCCACCCTTTCACTCCCCATTGGATTTGCTTGACTTTTACTCTTAAGTTTTCCACCTCATTAAAAATCATCTGAAGGCTAGTAAATTGACACCACATATATTACCAAAACAAAAACTTAAAACAAGAAGTTTACATTCTCTTTGGCCCTCCTTTCAAATCAGGTATACAAATCAGGTTCAATTTCTGGATTTTAAGACCAAGCTTTAAAATGGCTCTTTTAAGGATTTTAATTTTTGGATTCCATAATTAAAATCCTTAATCAAGAAATTTTAGTTTCTTCCTCATTCCTCTAGTTTCTAACGACTATTTTTTCTCATAAATTTGAGCTTTATTTATCATCTTCTCCTCTAATTCAGTGGTCACATATCTTCTTCGTCTAACCAACCTTGATCATTGCAACTTCACGCATACTTCTTGAACCCTAACTTTTAATTCTCAACTCTAGACATCCAATTGTCATCTATGGCTTCCTCATTAACCCAGGGCAGTAGTTTTGAATCCACTGCTCCGGCTCATATTTCTGGTCAAGGTGTCAAAGAGCATGCTAGAAAAGTTCATGAGGCTTTTGGTGATTATCTAAACAAAAGTTTTGATAAAGCCAGTTCGCGCATTGTTCATGGTCAATCACTTCTGGGTGGTCCATTCCTTAAAGAACTTCCTGTTGAATTTCAAGATTTGATAAAGAAGGATATCATAGCACCACTCTGCTATCAATAATACAATCTAGACTTCACTCTTGGAATAGCAAGTATATGAGCAGAGCATTTCCCAAAGGTAGCTCAATTAAATAGGTTGACCAGATTAAATATTTAAAAGGGGTTGTTTATACCATAATCAACCAAGCACATTTCACATTGGGGGACCAGTGTGCGGACAAACCCATAGCCTACTGAAGGTAGGACACTTGCTGGGAATCCCAAGATACCAATGACGTCATTATCTCAGCTATCAAAGACACATTCCTCCAATGCAGCAATTACCTACTGAAGGTTATTGCCTGAAGCTCTCAATTACATAACCTAAGCCTTTGACACATATCGCCACCACAAGAACTTGCACAACGTCTCACATAGAAACTTTGTGCAAACTCCCACCATTACCTCTCCATAAGAGGAATAGTGCCTTAAGTAAAAGGGCTAACTACTTTTCACCTTCACCATAACTCTGCCAAAATTACTGTGTACCCCACACTTGTTGACTTAAGCATCGGAGAGCCTTCGACAGGTACCACACTGGTGCCCAAAGCTTGACGATTGCTTCTTTCATCTTTCTTCTACAGGATCACTTTGCGACAGAAGGACTCGCTTTTTGATGGTCCTCAATTCCCTTTGTCCTGCTAAAGACACCACACTTCCTCTATCTAAGTTAACACCTGATTTTTGGCATCAACAGTTTGACGTCGTCTATGGGAATCGACTTCTGAATCTCACGCATCTACTAATATCACTGGCTCCTCTGCCTATCCAACCTCGTCACATCTTCGGTCCATCGCACTCAAAAATGCCAAATGAAGCTAACCTTGGCACTCAACATCACACTCCTTATGTGGAGTCCTCCAGACGAAAACCTTCTACCAATATGTATCTCCAAGTCGAAGTGGAGCGGCTTCATGCAGACGTTGCCAAAAAGACGGAGAACTAAGACCACCTCTGTACCAAGAATGTCGAGTTGGAGCATGATTGTCGAACCTTAAAGAGTAACTAGGAGAATACTCACCACCAAATCCCTCAGTACGACAACACCCAAGCTTTTGAGCGAAGCAACTGGCCGTCTCCCTTCACAATGATCCAACGTAGCCTAGCCTGACAAAGGCAAAGGGCATCTTCATCCTAAAGCAACCAAGTCCCGACCTCTCTAAATTTCCGACCAAGGGATTGGCCTTATGCCCCAACCAAGATTTACAAAGATTGCAGGGAGCGTATCTCGGAGCTTCAGCCAAAGACCATGTTGATCTTGACAATCTAGAATTGCTAACCTTGGCCCTTTGTTAAAGCTCACCCATCTACCTACTAAGGAGGAGGTCAGTGATTCTGAAGATTAGGAACCTTATCACCCTGAGGACTGGGAGCCTTACCAATCTAAAGCTTTCAAAGAATGAGAAACCTATCACCACCACTCCTTGTTCTCTTTACCGAGTGTATCCTCACCTATCAATAGGAAAAAGGCGTTCAGCCACTTCGTATCGCCTTCTACATGGGTAACGAAGACCCCTTGACCCACATCCACTTGGAATGACCAGACGACAACGAATTTCTCCTGAGAAGACAAAAGTCATGGTTTGCACAATTACTGTGTCAAAGGAGGAAGAGAGAGACACCTGGAATGAGAGAGAGAAAAACTAGATAGAGAGAATGGCTGTCTGGCTTTTTAAAATTTTGACTTTGCAAAAATTATAGTTGTGCCACTGCACTTCCATAAATCATAATTTCTTCGTTTCAAATCGAAATTGGGCCTGCCGCCAGTCTACGAATTCGTATCATCGAGCTCTACGCAACGTTGCTGCTCAATTCCCCAAAATCCTTCCAGAATGAAAACAGACTAAAATTCCCTTACTCTCAAGGGCACAAATGTAATTGCACAATTAAATAATTAAATTAAAAAATTTGTTGGGTCGGGCTGTTACAATGCGTCCCTTGGACACTTACCTAATGAAACGCCTTCAGCATCTTATTTCCACTTACACAAGTGCCTTCGACACATAAGTACGGTACAGCAAACACGTGCCTCATCACAAAAATATTTGTTATGCACACAATATGCTATGATAAATTACCAAAATAACCTTGCCTTATGGCAATAAAAAAAAATTTCATACAAAATGCAAGTACCACCGGCACTCGAAAAAAAGAGGCTTATTATCACAAAACGTCCCTAAGGTTTACGAAACTATCAGATTGCATCCTTAATGTTTTTTTGTGTCATTCGTGGTCCTCAAGGTTAATATGTGTAATCACAAATGGTCCCTACCGTTAGGTTCTATAAAAAACTCCATTAGTTTCCTAACGTGACATATATATATATATATCACAAAACATCCCTGAGGTTCACCCCCCTATCACAAATTGTCCCTGCGAAATTTTTTAATTTTTTATATTTAAAATTCATAAAATTTTAGTTTTCTTTTTAAAATCTTATGAATTTTAAATTATTTAAAATTTCAACAAACTAACAGAGTTTTTGACGGAACCTAATGACAGAGACCATTTGTAATCGCATGTACTAACCTTAAAAACCATGAGTGACACAAAAAACATTAATGGTGCAATCTGATAGTTTTGTAAACCTTAGGATAGTTTTGTGATAATAAGCCAAAAAAAGAAACAAACTGTTCTGAACAACTATCCATAGTATAGAAATACACATAAAGCTGAAGCCTTCAGACTTTGGTAGCCTCATGCTGCGTAGCTCCAGCTTTGACTATTGACTCTTGCACATCGGCGGTCCCGACATCCACCCTTGCTTCAGGTATCACCTCAGCACCATCTGCAGGACTGGCAACAGAAGGCGCACTGCTGGTGTCGAAGTTGATCTTGAGCATAGGGTTGAACTTTCCAGCGTCTCTTCCCAAACGATCTGCTCGTCCACTAGCCTGTCTACGATAGCACATCCGACGATCGATATCTCCTCGGCTCTCTTCCGCTCCTTCTAGGCATACGCTCGCTCAAATGCCACTAGCCTCTCCCATAAGTCTTCCACCTCCTTGTCGAAGGGCGCCTTCTGCAACACAACAACATTCTTTTCTTGGATGGCCTCTTATGCTTCGGCAATTTTGCCCTTGGCATCCTCCTCCTGCTTCTTCATCCTCGCCATCTCTTTATCTACCTTCGCCAGACTAAGGTACATCTCACCAAAAGCCTACCAAACATAACATCATCAATTTTCACAATAAATGTATACAATAGACAACTCGAAAGTTTGAATACTTACATAAGCAGACGAAAAGATGGTCTTCTACGCCCGATCAGTAAAGAAGGATGTCTGAGTCCTAGCCAAGGTCTCCGGGTTACTCTTCACGTCTTCTAGAAAGACGTTGACCAAGGGCACCTCTTGCTGATGCATGGCAAGGGTCACTTCTTTCTTTTTTCAACATACCTCGACAAAGTCCACTTCATCCACGCCTTCGGCAAACACCTCATCCATGCCAAATGGTAGCTTTGGAGGCGCTTCTAGATCGAATGGTGGAAGCCTCGACTTTGGTGCCCATTACACTTTGACGGGCCTCCTCCAAAGCCCTTCTCTTCCTTGCAAGGGCAGCAAACACCAACCCTTTGTCGTCATATCACGCGCTCATTTTCCTGCCGCCCTTTCAGCATTGCCTTGTTGGACTTCTTGGCCCATGTAGTCTTCTCCCTCCCCTTCTCTCTCTCAACCTCCTTTGCTTCTCAACCTTGTCAATCTACACGTGCCGATTAGGAAGGCCAATGCTGATCCAACAGTGGACTAGCACGACAAGCGCAACAGTCACTCTATTGAAATCTAGGTTACGAGCCTATCAAGCAAATAAGGCCCTCCACCGCGAAATGCTATCTCTGATTCGGAAAACTTTATGTCAATTACTTGCCTACCTAAAAAACACCAACTCATCAACTTCACCAAGTTACCTCTTTGCGGACGCAATTTCTAACTTGCACACTTGGGGAAATGGGGAACGCACTACAACATCTGCTATGTCAGAACACTTTGTTTAATTATTCAACATCTCACAAGTTCCCAACCTATAAGCCACTTCTTGCTCACCAACTTTGGGACTACTGTTTATACCATAATCAACCGAGCACATTTGGCACTAGGGGACTAGCGTGCGGATAGACCCATAGCCTGCTAAAGGTAGAACACTTGGTAGGAATCCCTAGATACCAATGACCTCATTATCTCAGCTATCAAAGAGACTTTTCTCCGATGCGGCAATTACATGCTGAAGGTTATTGGTGAAGCTCTCAATTACAGAACCTAAGCCTTGGACACATGTCGCCACCATGAGAATTTGCACAAAGTCCCACATCGAAACTTTGTGCAAACTCTCACCTTTACCTCTCTGTAAAAGAGGAATAATGCCCAAGTAAAGGAGTAACTTCTTTTCACTTTTACCATTACTCTGCCAAAATTACTGGATATCCCACACTTCTTGATTTACGCATCGGAGAGCCTTTAATAGGTACCACATAGGTGCCCGAAGCTTGAGGATTGCTTATTTCATCTTGCTTATGCAGGAACACTTTGTGACCGAAGGACTCGCCTTGCCGAAGTTCCCCAATTCCCTTTGTCCCGCTGAAGACACCACATTTCCTCTATCTAAGTTGACACCCGATTTTTGGCATCAACAAGGGTTTATGCTGATAAGTGTCAGACTATTGGAATTTATTATGTCATCATGCTTTCCAAGTACAGCATCAAAAGCGATGAGGCTCTCCTAGGTTCAGCTATGTGCTTCTAGAAATATGCCTCAAATATGTTTGACTTTGGTGTGGGTCACGTGGCTCCGACCCTACTGGATATGGTGCAAATTTTAAAATGCAGGCATCATGGAAAGCATATTGATGCGCTCTGGGATTATGGCAAAGGCGAGGATAGTTATATTCCACCCACCAAGCTCATGAGAGACATTAAGAAAACATTCAAAGCACCAAGCCTAAAAAGGCAACATAACTAACACAATAGAAGGGCAAAACTAAATCCATACAGAAGTGGTACAAACAACTAGATAGGCCACAAAACCCAAAATAACCACAATCCTAAAACAACTTGTAAGCCTAAAGGAGCTTTATCACCATCACCGGAAGAAGTGTCGCCGTCAAACCCTCCACATCAAGTGTTTAAGCGAATGCAGTACATGTGACGAATCTGAGGAAGACAAGAAAATTTTTCCAACAATTTACTGGGCATAATTAATGTTAGGAAACAATGTGACACTTCCATAAAATCGTCAATTTGGGGAGGCACATGTTGAACAACATTTCATTTCAACCAGAGGAAATCTTCCCTACAGATGGAACTCCAGAAGAATGTCATCATGCCTTTTGGGTTGATGTTCCTCTCTCTCTCTCTCTCTCTCTTCTCTCTTCTCAAGCTATCTCCTACTCAGATGTAGAGTCTGAAGCACAAATTGAAATTGCATCCAATTTTTCTGTTTTTTTTTTGTTCATTTCAATTTGAGAATTTAGGGTTTCTGATCTTCTAATTTTAATTAAGGGAAAGTAGGTATTAGACATAACAAACTTTACTAATTAGTATTTGAGACATTGGGTATTTTAGTTTGGGTTTTAATACCTAGAAAAGATTTGTTATTTTGGATTAGGCCAAAGAGGAGGCCCAGATTAGTTGAGCCAGTCTAAATTATAGAGGTAAAATACAATTTTACCCTTTTTTATTTAAAGCGTTAGTCAAAATCAGATCACACCTCCTATTTCTCTCTCTACGACGTCGTCCAGAGAGATCTCTCTCTTCTTCCTCGTGCTGAGTCTGCTCTGAAGTAAAGCCCCATCATCGCAAACTAGATTAAAACACGGACCGCATCGGACTCGATGATCAAAGCGCGATTATCCGCCCTGTTCTTCGCTAAAAGCCTAAGCTTGGCCGCAACAAATTGTTTGATGGCAGTCAACGACGATTGGAGGCCTTTGATGCAGATCTTGACCGTTAGTATAAGATCCTCCGGCGAATGTAAGTTTCAAGTTTATTGTCGTGTCTGCCCATGGCGATTGTAAGTTCTCCGTTAAGGCACAAGTTGCATCGTCAGGAGTTGCAAAGAGTTTAAAAGGATTGTGTTGGTATTGTATAATTATGCTTGTAGCTTACATGTTAGAGTCTTTTGTTTCAGGATCAAATCAGGTAGTAACAATTTGACTTTAAAAGGATGGCCCCTCACAGTAAGTTTTTGATGGCTGGATAGATTTTTAGATTCCTACAATTAGAAAGTTTGTTGTGTCTATTTGGATAATTTCTTTTCTTTAGTTTCCAATACTATATTAATACAATGGTAATATATGTTGAATGCATCAAAGTGACATTCTTTCTGAATTTTGAAACAAAATTGTTCGTTGTTGTCTATCTCTGAAGTTGAGAATCTCAAAATGACCAAATTCTTATGTAAATTCATAATCTTTATTCTTTGCTGGGCCTATTATGCCTATTGAAGATACAAATATGCTGATTAAGGTGCTCTTATCTCTGTAGATTTCCTTCTGCTTGTAGTTGTTGTCGATATGGTGGTGTTTCCCCCCTCTTTGCTTCCACATGTTATCAAAAAGTTCATTGTCCTTTAGCTTATGAGAGTGTTTGTTTATTTGTAGTTAAAAATGGCTCATTTACACCAGCAACAAAACTATCCACAACAACAGCATCATAATCTTTCTGCTCATTTAATTACAATTTGATTTTTGTTCTTTCCTTAGCCTCCAACCTCACCAATTTGGAGAGTAAAAGCTACCCATATGAGGAATTGGGTGGGCAAGAGAAGAGTAGAACTACCCAAGAGAAAGGGAACTCAAAATTGGACTTTTAGAAATTGGAAACTGCATTGCAGTTTTTATTTAATTACAATTTGATTTTTTTTTTAACATAATTGATATCTACATTATATTTTTCACTAAGATTAATTTGGTTTTTGTATTTTATCATCAACAATTTGATTGTAATTAAACGAAAACACTATTATTTCTGTTTATCATAATTTTGATTCTTGGCTTTCCTTGAATTTGAGCTTCATTCTTTTGTGGTGTCATTTCTTGCGCCATTTGTGATCTGAAACAAGAAGGGATGAAAACATTATTGGTCAAGTAGAGATAAACTACAAGGAAGAAAACAGAAACTGCAATGCAGTTTGTCTTTCATTGCATTGCATTCACGTAAATAACGGAAACTGCATTGCAGTTCGTGTTAATGCAATGCAATGAACTATGCAGAAAACCCTCTTTTAAAAGGAGCAATCCAAAAGGCTTTTAATCAAACATAATAGACATATAAAATGAGCAATCCAAAACACAAAATATAGGCCACTAATGCGATGCAGTTTGCGTAAATGCATTTTAATGAACTACAAACTTCATTGCATTAACGGAAACTAGATTGCAGTTTCCATTAATGCTATGCAGAAAACCCTATTTTAAAAAGAGCAATCCAAAAGGCTTTTAATCAAACACAATAGACATATAAAGCAATCCAAAAGGCTTTTAATCAAACACAATAGACATATAAAATGAGCAATCCGAAACACAAAATATAGGCCACTAATGCGATGCAGTTTGCGTAAATGCATTTTAATGAACTACAAACTTCATTGCATTAATGCTATGCAGAAAACCCTATTTTAAAAAGAGCAATCCAAAAGGCTTTTAATCAAACATAGTAGACATATAAAATGAGCAATTCAAAACACAAAACAAAAACAAAAACGAAAGCGGAAACTGAGATGCAGAAAACCAAAACGAAAACGTAACCCAAAACCAGAAACTGCGATGCAGAAAACGAAAACGAAAACGAAACCAAAACCAGAAACTGAGATGCAGAAAACCAAATTGTATTTCTTTCTACCAAAACCAGAAAATGAGATGCAGAAAACCAAAACCGGAAAATGAGATGCAGAAAACCGAAACCAGAAACTGAGATGCAAAAAACCAAAACCAGAAACTGAGATGCAGAAAACCAAAACCAGAAAATGAGATGCAGAAAACCAAAACCAGAAATTGAGAAAACCAAAACCAGAAAATGAGATGCAGAAAACCAAAACCAAAAAATGAGATGCAGAAAACCAAAACCAGAAATTGAAATGCAGAAAACCAAAACCAGAAAATGAGATGCAGAAAACCAAAACCATAAACTGAGATGCAGAAAACCAAAACCAGAAACTGAGATGAAGAATCGGCTTCGATTGTTGGTGGTCTTCGATGATGGTCGCGCGAATGGGTTGGTGGTCTTTGATGATCGTTGGTGGCTTCGATCGTTGGTGGTCTGGAGGTTTCTGGAGGTGAAGTTGAAAGGTCGCGCGAATGGGTTGTGATTCAATTTCGGTTTCGGTTGATGTCGTTTTGGTTTGATGTCGTTTTTCAATGACTGGCTTAGAAATTAGAATCCATGAATGATGAATTTTACTTGTAATTTTATCTAAGGATGACCACAATTTGGTTTTATCACCACTATTTAACACTTAAGAATTTCTCCACACCAAAAATAAAAAAACTTGTTTTTCTTCATTGTAATTAGAACAAAATGCATGTATACTGGTTTTAATTTAATGGAAATCAAATTTATAATTGATTGGATGAAATTTATGATTTATATGTATTGGATTGATTTGTTGGATGAAGTTTTTGCTTATTTTTGTTGATTAGGCAGTTGTGGTTTTTTCGTTTTTTGGTTAATTGGCATAGGTTTGGTTTGAAATTTTATGAATTGAAATCACTCAAAAACATACATAAAAAAATGACATTGAAATCATTCAAAGTATATTTTTCTAATAAAGGAATAAAATTTGGAAGAGAAAAAATAGATAAGAAAAATAACTCATTTTTAAAATTTCTTTCGAACATTTACACTATGACCCTACGGGGTTCGGATCCTGGGTCCGTCAAGTGCTCCATGCTTATACTGCTGCTGCCTACAGAAATAATAACTAGCAGCTTTTGGCATATTAAACCAAAGTATTTTTTTCGTTTTTCTGTTTTCATAATAATTTGGATATACAAGTTGGGAATATGACAGTTTGTTGCTTATGGGTAGTGTATGTATTTTTTTAACTCTTGAAGTTTCCCTCTGGCTCTTACTGGCATTTTGCTTTCTTTATTTTTTCTATTAACTTTAATTTGGTGCGCCAAATTTGTACTAGTATAGTGAAAATGGTCATGCCTCTAATCTTATGGGCAAACAGTTATGAGCTTGGGAGTAGGTGCAACAGAACAAGGTGAGACATAATAGCTAAAATATTTGGATCATTACTAAAGACGTGGAGAGCTGATGAAAAATTGACTTGTGATCCATTAACTGGCCATCTAGTTAAAGTGACTTGTGAAGTTCTTCTGCGACGGCCTTCAACATCCATGTCCTATAAATATACAAAAAATTGTGAGCAATTGATCAATTTTGGTATATTTATAGAACATGGATATCGAAGGCCGTCGCAAGAGAGCTTCACAAGTCCCTGTGACTTAATGGCCAGTTAATGGATCAAGTGATACAAAAAACAATTAATGTCTTGTCCAAAGCTAGGGGGCGTAGCAGATCTTCAAAAATCTTGTGCGTTCTTTGAGATAGTACCAGGAATCTCAAGGAGCACTTCATGCCTGATGGTGAAAAATGCCACTTTCTGTTGAAAGAGAAGATCCATCAGATATATCATCATCATCATCTTATGAACCATAAAACACGACAAATTTAAATGATCAAAAAATGGCACGAACCCAGATGGTATGGTAACTTCCCGATAAGCATACCTCAGTTGGAAGCCCCTAACCTTGATTTACGTTCTTTGCCTTAAAAAAACTGCACATGCATAGATGACTTAGAAAAGGAGTAAAAAATCTAGACACAACAGACTCGAGGATACAATCAACAAGTGCAATCTCTCCTACAAATACTGGCAATATATAATGGGGCAATGCAGATTTCAAAATCTGAAAATCTAGCCATAGTTTTAAAGAACATCACTAAATCCATTCAACCTAATACTAGAAAATGATATTCCAAGAATAGACAAGGAAAATAACAACTGGAAAAAGATCAA
The DNA here is from genome assembly GCA_020226455.1 of Prunus salicina. Lineage (NCBI taxonomy): Eukaryota > Viridiplantae > Streptophyta > Magnoliopsida > Rosales > Rosaceae > Prunus > Prunus salicina. Next base: position 20,494,976 of record CM035346.1, on the reverse strand, counting down.
ATTGCATGATACCTTAAACCATTGTTATCCTATAAAATTATCTAACCTTGAGACCATATGGGATCTTAATGAGGAGGAAATAGAAGTTGAAATACATGTTATACAAACAATAATACGAAAATCAATAATCACTCATCTCATCCCCAGGAAAAGGAACGGACAATTAAGGGCCTATTTCGTCTTGGATTTGAATCCAATTTTATGAACTCAAAAACAGATTTTAAGTTAAAAGACAAAAAATACCCGTTTGGTAGGCCATTTTGGAAAACTCAAACCCAAAATAAACTCAAAAACACCTCAATCATTAAAAACAAAAAATATCTGTTTTTTCAGTTTTTTTTTTCTAACCCATCGTGCCTCTCTCTCTCTCTCTCAGCTCATATGGCAACCTGTTGAACAACATTTGGTTTGAACTAGAGGAAACCTTCCCTAGAGATGGAACTCCAGAAGAATGACATCATGCCTTTTGGGTTGCTGTGTTCCTCTCTCTCTCCCCAAGCTATCTCCTGCTTAGATGTCGAGTCTGAAGCACAAATTGAAATTGCATCCAATTTTCTATTTTTTGTTCATTTCAATTTGAGAATTTAGGGTTTCTGATTTTCCAATTTTAATTACAATTTTCTTTACCTCTTAAAAATAGTTCGGAGTTCAATACCAAATATGTTTTTAGATCTTAAAATTAGCATTTGATCTTAATTGCAATTCCTCTTATCTCTTTACTTTACTGTTCACTGATTAAAAAAGAATCATTGTTTTTTAGTTCACCTGTTTGAGTAGGATGTACAAAATCCTAATTATTGAACAATCACGTTATATAGGTCAATTCAACTAAAGAACAACTCATATTTGAAGCAGTTAACTAATAAATAAGTCAAAAATTAAATAAAACGCACCTAGCTTACAAACTTGAGATGTACAAAATCCAAGTCCTCAATCTCAAATCCAAATCCAAATAGTTACAAAAGTAAAATTAAAAATTTACTCAAGATATTTAGCAAATTTTGGTATGCTATGTTCAGTTTGGAAAACTCAAAAAGCAACGGAAAGCTCTCGCCCTTCAATCAAAATATTCCTGGAATTTCTAAATCTTATTAATCAGTGAACAGTAGAACCTCTAAATCAGTTGACATTCAAATAGACCACTGTTCTCAAACAGATCCAACTCCTCCAACTCTGTCAGATTAATCTTTCAATCAGTTTGAATCAAAATTTCCTAAGAACAATGAAAACCCCAAAAACAGTTGAAAGAAGATAAGAGTAAAAAAGGCTCCAATTTCACGGTACCTGTTTCGGGATTCCATCGAACTCTCTTTCAAGGCAGGCTGCCGCGCCCTTGAACCTGATATTCCGTTGCATCAACAATTATGTAACAAGAGAACGAGAAAGCCACAAAACCAAATTAGTGTTCAGAGTATTAGTGTTGGTACCATTCCCACTTTTTCCACATCATGTTGAGATTACAGACCTCCAGGCAAGGTCCGGGACCTGCAACGTCAGATTGAAGGCAACCGAAACAAGAGTGACAGATGATAACTAGGGTTTCAGGTTTAGGGAAAACGGGAGGTACGAAGAAAGATGGTCGCGTTTGAATACAAGGAGAAAGAAAGAAAAAGGGGAGAAGAAATGGCGGAAATGGAACAATCGGTGGAGAAAACACCGTCGCCATGGGAGTCCCTACAGATGATGGCAGAGTAGCCGCCCCGTAGGGAGGTGGCGGCGGAACCACTCAGTAGAGGGCAGAAGTTTTATAGAGAAGGAAGACCTTTTTTGTGTTTGTATGGTTTTTTTTTTTATTTTTTTTTATCAAACTTGAGATGAAATGGAGGCCGGTTGTTGAGACGTTATTTTTGACATCTCAAAAGTATGATGTCAAATGAATATTTTATCATTTTTTTAATTAAAAATAAATCAATACTAAAATGTAATAAAATAATAATTTAATTTGATATTTTAGGTGAATTGTAAAATTATGTAAGATGTGAAATTGTCATATTAGATATCAAATTTAAATTTGATGTTTGGTATTTAATATCTCCTTTGGAGAACTGAAGCGTATAACGCACGTGGGAGCCCCAAGGTGTTGGAAATTAGGGTTGGGCTTGGATTCGACTCCTATTCACCCGTCCCATTTAAAAGAACAATAAAATCAGACCAAATTTTTTTTTAAAAGAACAATAAAAATACTTGTACAACTGGACTTTAACCTCCAATTTTACCCTTTAAAATAATATTAGAATGAAAAAAAAAAAAAGAATACTCCAGCCAATCAAGCTGTTGACCCTACCATGCCTCCTCCACCGTCTCTTTCCCTTATCTCTGCAAATTGAAGTCCTTTTTTTTTTTTTTTTTTTTTTCTATACAGTGTCATTGAATCCATCTACCTTTTATACAGTCCACCCTCCATCTCTCTCTCCCTCTTCCTTATCAGCTACCATTTTATTCTATAGTTAGTTTCAAATTCACATTCCAAAAGAACTTCTTAGGGTCTTTACTTCAATTTGCTTTTCTGTAGAGTTTTTCCATCATGGTAATCCTCAGAGTATGATGGTTAGAATACAAAGTAATAAGAAATTGGAATATCGGGTTTTGAGGCGAGGAAGACGACTCCATGGAGAAACTGAAAGATTGGGAGAAGATGCAAGAAGTTGAGAAACGGACACATACGAAGAGTTGGGTGCCTTGGTGGGGATCTTGGACTTGTAAAGAGTTCGGCCGATGGAGAAATTTGTGCTGTTTGTGAGTGTTAGAATCCGAGATTCGAAGGTGGCGTTGCTGTAGAAACGCAGATTGAACACAAAGTCCACAACCAAAGCTGATTGGAGAGATAGAATTGCAGCTAGTAAAATTAGCAGGAGGAGAGGTTTGGGATGTGGGTTTGTTTCCTTCATTGTAGAAAAGCAGAGGAAGCTGAAACGAAAAAGGGAGGAATCAACGGAGATGGGGGTGGAGGAGGACTCCCAGTTGAAGGATTTTTAATTTTTAATTTTCTTCTTTTCTAATTTTATTCCAAAGGGTAAAATTGGAAGTCAAGCCTTCGAGTCCTCCGATCGGGCGTTTTGCCTCCAAATCGCATCTCTATGTTCCACGCTAACCCCATTCGACGCCACGCCTTCGAGTCCTTCGGCGTCGAGCTCCTCCAAAAAAACGACGACGTTTGGCCCTCTCTCCCGTTTCTTCTTTGTGTATCTGTCTGTATCTTTTGTGGTGAATAATTTGAGTTGCATTTCTTCTATGGTGATTACAGGTGGTGGAAGAGAGTGATATCGTCATTTTCTCTGTCAAACCCCAAGTTGGTATTTACACTTTTTCATCATCTCTCAATTTCTCAAATATTGTATTTTTATATTATATATTATATATATAATTTGGTTTTTGTATCTTGATTTTAGAGATATGGGCATGAATTTTTAGATGGTGATTTTGTGGATGTTCACTAGATAATGATATTGTTGCCCCTTTGCATTTGTGCAGTTAAAGATGTAGTTTTGCAGTAGAAGAAGCTGCTAGTTTCAATTGCTGCTGGAGTCAAATTGAAAGATCTGCAGGTCTCTCAGTTATCCCCATTTATGTGCCAGCAACCAGAAAGAATATGATTCTGTTCATGAAAATAATAGTGCTGATACAGAAGTTTGAGAGATGTTGACAATGCAGTTTTCTCCTTGCACAAAGTCAATTATTTACCCACAGTTACAACATTTAGCCAGTTCTCACCCTTCAAAGTTGTGACAACGTAGTAATGAAAATTCAAGTTTCTTAGTCATTTTATTTTTGAAAAAAAAATATTCAGTAATTTGGGGTTTCTAGTTTTATGATTGCCGGAACACAGTATACTTCGTTTTGACCAGCATCTCTTGATAATAACTATAGTTACTGGACTGCACGCTCTTAATACCAGACAGGCCTAATCCTGGAAATGACTTTTCAGAATCAAATCTGTTTAACATAAATAATTAAATTATTCTACACTTTAATCATAACGTGAAATGCTTATATTTTGTGCGCGCTATCTCTTCCTATTTGTTGATCCCCATGCTCTGGGTTCTTTGATTCCTACCTGTTAACGGAATTGTTCTATCTACTTTTGGAGTGGGCTGGGAACAGCTGATTTATTAGGGTAACGCCAAACACTCCAGCTGTTGGTGAGGCAGCATCAGGTACTTCTGTTCTCCTTTATAATATGTCTGGTGTACTATTATTTTTAACATATCTACGAACTGTGCTTGGTCTGTTTTTATGTTCATTAGAGCATTTTCAGCAATTAGCCCCTTGTTATGGCAAGGGGAGCCCTAGGGCAGCTACTATTCATATGAATAAGTGGCTGCCCTAGCCCCTCCCAGCAAAGTGTGTTTCTAGCAGTTGCCCTTTGCCATGGCAAATACTATTTATTTTTTTGTTTTTTTCACAACTTTGTTTACTTAAACAATTAATTTGGATAAGATTTTTGGGTTCCTATGTGTCAATACTATTCATATCGGATAAGATTTTCAGTTTCAAATTTCAGATAAATTTCAAAATTCAAATTTTAGATACATTTCAAAATTCAAATTTCAGATAAATTTAAAATGTCAAATTTCATATACATTTCGAAATTCAAATTTCATATAAATTTAAAATTTAAAATTTCAGTGTAATTTCAAATTTCAGATAAGATTTTCACCCTCTAAGATTGTGCCACGTGTAACAACCCGGTCCTTAATTAATATTTAATTATTAATTTATTTTAATAAAAGACAACTATACCCTTAGAATATTTTATTGGTTTTAAAAGTTGATTTTTTTGATTGGAAGGGAATTTGGAGATTTCAGTTATACCGTTGCGTAGAACGGAGCGAGATGAGTCCGTAGACACGTAGTGGGCTCAAATCCGAGTTATAACGAAGAAAATACGGTCAAAATACGTTCAGGGGCAAATTAGTAATTTGTCAAGCCATATTTTTAAAACCCCTCTTCCTTCTCTCTCCAACTCGCGACTAACCCCCCTGTTTTCAGTCCTGATCGGGTCCCTATTCTCAGGGACCTCCACCGACCACAGTTGGCCACCGGACCGGTCCAGAACGGACCGCCACCACCCCAGCAACCCAGCTTGCCTCACTCCGATGCCAGATGCTGCCGGAAACCGCTGCAATCCGCCGCGAAAGTCGTCGGTTTTTGACAGATTTTCGCTGGCATCGATCTCTCTCCTCCGGCCACCAAACTGGATGTGTGAGGTATGGATTTCTAGCTATTTTTCATGTTCTAGCTGATGGTTGGGTAGGATTTGAGGAATTTCTAGCGTAAGAGGGTTAATTTTGGACCTAGGGTTTAACCGGTTGCGAGATTGCTTTTCCCACCACTTTCGGCCAGTTTTTGGGGTATGTCCAAGAACAAAAGTGGTTCCAAATGGGGTGTTTTACCCAGGTTAGGAGTTTGGCAAGGGGAGCCCTAGGGCAGTTACTATTCATGTGAATAGTGGCTGCCCTAGCCCCCCCTAGCAAAGTCTGTTTCTAGCAGTTGCCCTTTGCCATGGAAAATACTATTTATTTTTTTGTTTTTTTCACAACTTTGTTTACTTAAACAATTAATTTGGATAATATTTTCTGATAAGATTTTTGGGTTCCTATGTGTCAATACTATTCATATTTGATAAGATTTTCGGTTTCAAATTTCAGATAAATTTCAAAATTCAAATTTCAGATACATTTCAAAATTCAAATTTCAAATAAATTTAAAATGTCAAATTTCAGATACATTTCGAAATTCAAATTTCAGATAAATTTAAAATTTAAAATTTCAGATAAGATTTTCACCCTCTAAGATTGCGCCACGTGTCATATCTATCTACCTAAATTTTTCTATAAAACCAGAGGCTCAGCTCCATACCTCCCACACCAGATCTTCTCTACATTTCCATTTCTCAGATTTTAGATTTCATTCTCCATTCTCAATGACAGACATGCAAGAGGTTTTGAATAGGCAAGAGCGAGAAACTAGAGAAAGAATGTGTAGACAAGCTGCAAGCAAAAGGACGCAGAGAGAACTAGATGAGCAACTTGGCATAGTAGTTGCTTTGCTGGAGGAAGAAAACTAGAGCCGTCGTGGTTCACAACAAGGTCGTGGCTCGAATGTGGACAGACATAGACATTCTCGGGGTAAAAATCTTCTGGAAGATTATTTTATCCCACATTCTCTGTACTCTGATGTTCATTTTCGAGCGAGATATAGAATGCAACCCCATTTGTTCAATAAAGTCATGCATGATATTTGCAATTATGATGAATATTTTGTTCAAAAGAAAAATTGTGCTGGACATTTGGGGCTTCTTCCCTAGCAAAAGTTCACAGCTGTGATACGAATGTTGGCGTATGGGTCATCTGCTGATCAGGTGGATGAGATTGCCTGGATGGGGAAGTCCACAATTTTGGAGAGCTTGGTGCGATTTTGTGATGCAGTGGAAACTCTGTACACCAGGGACTATCTGCGCAGACCTACGCCCAGGGACCTGCAATGGCTTCTACAAAAAGTTGAGTGTCATGGATTTCCTGGAATGATTGGTAGCATTGACTGCATGCACTGGCAATGAAAAAATTGTCCAATTGCTTGGCAAGGGGATTACGGAAATAGGAAAGGGCAGAAAATTATCATCCTTGAAGCAGTTGCTGGTTTTGATACATGGGTTTAGCACGCCTTCTTCGGAGTTGCCGAATCTCAAAACGATTTGAACGTCCTGGGTCAATCCCTGGTGTTCAATGATGTTTTGAGAGGTGAAGCCCCAAATATCACATATGAAATCAACAATACCGTCTACCAGAACAAGTATTATCTAGCTGATGGCATCTACCCGAGGTGGACAACATTTGTGAAATCAATTCCACATCCTCGATCCCATAAGCAAAATTTTTTTGCTGCCTATCAAGAGGGGTGCAGAAAAGATATGGAGAGGTGCTTTGGTATCCTTCAAGCCCGGTGGGCTATTATCAGGGGCACGACAGGTCTATTTGACGAGGAGGTGCTTAGGAGTATAATGATGACTTGTATCATCCTCCACAACATGATTGTGGAAGATGAGTATGATTACAATGTTGATGAAGTGTATGAACCAGATCCCATGAACACGGCCTTAACACGAATTTATGAAAAACCCATGGGGCCAAATGGAGAACCAGTGCAGCATGAACCGTTGGTTAGAGACGGTAGTTTCATGCCCCGTATGATTGAGCGCTACACGTGATCGGTGCATAATTACATATCTTTTTGTACCCTTCTAACTTATGATTTGGTTATGTTTTTGAGTTAAACTTGTGCTTTTAATAAAGTTTGTGTATGTTTCAGTGTAATAAGGTTGAGACTCATTACATGCATTTTGAAGACAAGTTAGCTCAAAACAGTGTCTGCAGATCAGTCACATTCACGGATTAACCTGTACTTGCTCAAGAAGAACCAGATAATGAGCCATACATCATTGGAAAGATACGGAAGTCTAGTTTCCGTAGCATTTTACGGTTCATGATTTGGAGTCTTCTAGAGGAAGTTATACATGATTTAGCAGCTCAAGGTCAAAATTCGGCAGCATCTGCGTTACTGGGCCAAAAATGACATTTGAAGGTCTTCCCAATTTTTCCTTGAGTTGGGCTGCATATGCTTGGAAAGATAAGACAAATGGCTTGAAGATCCATATTTTTCCAGAATTTTTTGGAGTGAATAACAAGCCCAAAATCGGCCCACTAGCTGACTGCAATGCAATGTCATGCATGATCAAGTGCTATCTAGTGGGATTTGTTGATGAAGAGCACTAGCCAAAAAGATGAGTTTCTAATTACAAGTGCTATCTAGTGGGATTTGTTGATGAAGAGCACTAGCCAAAAAGATGAGTTTCTAATTACAAGTGCTATCTAGTGGGAGTTATTGGTGAAGTGCACTAGCCAAAAGATGAGTTTTTTTTACAAGTGCTATTGGCATAAACCATATTCAATTTAGATATTCCCCTTCCATTCTCCCTATAAATAGTACTCCAATTCTAAACACAAAGGCATTCAACAATCCATCAACTCACTTCATCCATTACTCATACACATTCAGATAGAGAGAGAGAGAGAGAGAGAGATAGAGAGCTAGTTGCAAAAGGAGCAAAGCTTGGAGCTGTCTTGGGAATTCCTTGCTGCCACCATCTAGTTCTTTTCTTTTCTTTATCCTATCCTATGTATTTCTTATTCTATATTGCTTTTCAATTATTAAATATGTGTAACTGAATTTCTTCTTAGTTAGAGGTGAATTCGAAGCCATGGACATATGTTTTATATGAATTGATCACTCCCAGTTATGGTTTCATAAAGTATGAATGTGATTTACTTTTCTGTTTTATTCAAGACTTATTCTTGCATGTTTATTAAGGATGCATACTTAGTTTGCATGCAGGGATTTGATGCTAGGATATAAGGGAATTTCACCTAATCGTTATGAACTTATATTCACAAGTAGTAAAAGTCACTAGTTATGATTGTGTTAAGTAAATTCCTGGCAGGAGTATCATGCTTTTCATAGTTACAAATGCCTTGTCAAAGCTTATGATTTTCATAGAACTTAATGATCTTTGATATGTATCTCTATCATGCTATTCATATAGGGAACTTGATAAGAATAATTTGATTGAGTCGCTGAGTCCAATTCAATAAACTTAGGAAAATCTGAGAGTTAATTAGTGCATTCACAATTAATTTGGGGCTTTGACATTCATATTTTATAGAAAGAGTAACTGGAGATCAATTTGTGTGCATATGTTCCATGTGTGGAGAAGAATCCTCTAGCTATCCCTTAATCCATATTTCATTCACATCTTAGTTATTTGCTGCTGTCAATTTTACTTTGGTCTAAATCATCCAACTCCCCCCAATCATTGTTCCCTTAACTTAGTTCTAGTTTAATAAATTTAATTTGTGTTGATTAGCATCCCTCCTAATCCCCGGAATAGAACGATCCCTACTTACTCGTACTACGATTGCATGATTTATAGGGTTTAATTTGTGCGTTAGTTATTTCTCATGCCAAATTTTGGCGCCGTTGCCGGGGATTAGCAAAATTGCTAATCTTCCGTGAGTTTTCGTTGTTCTTGTGTTTCTGATTTTGTTTTGTTTTGTTTTCTTTGTTTTAGGTACAAGTGTATGACTCGAAGTTCACACCGTGTTCATGCGCACATATTGGACTTTGACGACGATCTCGAACGAACTTTGAGAAGGAAGAGGAAACAGCCAGAACTCAGTCCCTCTAGTTCTAGTTCCGAACCTGAATCTGAAGCAGAAAAGGACTTGGAAGAGGAACAAGACATGGCTGTAGACAATAGATCAATCAAGGAACTTTCAGCCTCTGAATTGGACAATGCAGTCCCTCTTTGCATTCAATACCCCAGGGCTGCTGCAAGCAAGACCGATGTGTTTGAATTGAAGTCAAGTTTGCTACCTCACATTCCCAGATACCATGGGCTGTCCATGGAAGATCCAAACAAGCATTTGAAGGAATTTGAAGTAGTATGTTCAAGTATGACACCCATTAACGTGGATGGAAATATTTTGAAGATGAAAGCCTTTCCATTTTCTCTTATGGACAAGGCTAAGGATTGGCTCTATGAACTAGCACCTGGAACTGTTACTTCTTGGGAAAGTATGAAGAAAGCATTCTTAGAGAAATTCTTCCCAACTTCAAGAATCATTGTTTTGAGGAAGAAAATTAGTGGAATTCAACAAGGCCCGGGAGAATCCTTTCCAGTGTACTATGAGCGTTTTAAGACGTTAGTTGCATCCTGCCCACAACATCAAATGAAGGAAGAGCTTTTAATTCAATATTTCTATGAAGGGCTACTTCCACTGGAGAGACAAATGCTTGATGCTTCAGCAGGAGGTGCTTTGGTTGACAAAACACCAGTTGCTGCAAAGATCTTAACAGCAAACTGAGCTTTGAATGCACAACAATATGAAGGAGTTGGAGGGAGAGATCATGCACAGCCAAGTCAAGTTAATGAGGTAAGTGCTATTTCAGAACTTCAATCTCAAATGGCTAATCTCTCTACTCTTATTTCGCAGGTTGTTGAAGGACCCAAAGTGCAAAATGCAGCCACTTGTAGCGTGTGCTCTATGCATGGACACCACACTGATCAATGTCCTCAATTAATAGCGAATGAGGGATGGGAAAGTGCCAATGCCATAGGTTATAAAGGACAAACTCAACCTAGGTATGACCCATTTTCAAACACCTACAATCCAGGCTGGAGAGATCATCCAAATTTTAAGTGGAGGGAGCCTCAACAAACTCAACAACAAGGCGGATATAGACAGCCACCTCCGGGGTTCTATCAAAGGCCATTCACACCACCACAACCTCAACCACAAACTGCCCAATCAAATTCAAGTTCAACAATGGATAATGATCAAATGCTTAAAGTACTAACTTCTTTGACTCAGGGTTTACAAAATCAAGCCAAAGAGATGAGCGAAGTGAAGAAGCAAATTGGGCAGATGGCGGAATTCATGGGACAGTTTAGAGAAGAAGGCAAACTACCCAGCTAAACCATTGTCAATCCAAAAGGAGGTTTTGAAACGGCTAAAGCGATCATCTTAAGGAGTGGTAAAGAGATTGGAACCAATCCCAAAATGTCTATACAAAGCCCAAAAGAGAACGAAAAGCGGCTCAAAGACAAGGAGGTGGACAAAGCCACAGCAAGGGAGGAACAACCCTTGCCGCAATCCCCCAAAGCTCCTACACAACCAAACTTAGGTAAGGTTGTTCCAAATTCAACTCATTCTAACCCTATCCCACCAAATGTGCCTTTCCCTCGCAGGTTTATGCAGTCTAAGAAAGAAGAGAATGAAAAAGACATCTTAGAGACTTTCAGGAAGGTACAAGTAAATATCCCACTTCTTGACGCAATAAAGCAAGTTCCAAAGTATGCTAAATTCTTGAAAGAGTTTTGTACAACAAGGAGGAGGAATTCGAGCAAAGAAGTGGTAAAGGTAAGTGAGAATGTTTCTGCAGTTTTGCAACGAAAACTGCCACCTAAATGCAAAGATCCAGGTAGTTTCACAATCCCTTGTGTTATTGGTAACACCAAGTTTGAATATGCCATGTTAGATTTAGGTGCTTCCATTAATGTCATGCCATACTCTATTTATGCATCTATGAACTTAGGGGAGCTTAAAAATGATGGAGTTATAATTCAATTAGCCGATCGTTCTAATGCATATCCGAAAGGAGTTTTGGAAGATGTTTTGTTGCAGGTTAACCACTTGATATTTCCAGCAGATTTTTATGTGCTTGAGATGGAGGATTCGGCCCATTCTACACCATTGCCAATCTTACTTGGACGACCTTTCATGAAAACAGCCCGAACCAAGATCGATGTGTTCAAAGGGACATTGACAATGGAATTTGATGGCGATATCATTGATTTCAATATTTCTGAAGCTATAAGGTACCCTATTGATGATCACTCATGTTTTTCTATTGATGCATTTGATTCTTTGGCGCAGGAATATCTCGAATCCCTGGATAGGGATGCCCTTGAAACTGATCGGTGCATAATTACATATCTTTTTTGTACCATTCTAACTTATGATTTGGTATTTTTTTTTAGTTAAACTTGTGCTTTTTAATAAAGTTTTGTGTATGTTTCAGTATAATAAGGTTGAGACTCATTATTTACATTTTGAAGACAAGTTAGCTCAAAACAGTGTCTGCAGATCAGTCATATTTACGGATTAACCTGTACTTGCTCAAAAAGAACCAGATAATGCGCCATACATCATTGGAAAGATACGGAAGTCTAGTTTCCGTAGCATTTTACGGTGCATGATTTGGAGTCTTCTAGAGGAATTTATACATGATTTAGTAGCTCAAGGTCAAACATTCGGGCCTCAGTCTAGTTTCCGTGGGTCACTTTGCAGGCCTCCGTTCAGCTACTTGCACAAGTCAGATGGGGCAACACCCTTGATAGAAGTTGTTCCAATGGGTGTCTACTATAACATATCCAAATTGCAGCCCAATCGGATAAGTCTGGAGCCCTCAGCATGTCAAATACCGAACCTGGTTCACAGACAATCCAGGCCTCAGTCCAGTTTTCATGGGTCAGTTTGCAGGCCTCAGTTCAGCTACTTGCACAAGTCAGATGGGGCGACACCCTTGATACGTTGTTCCAATGGGTGTCTACTATAACATATCCAAATTTCATCCCAATTGGATAAGTCTGGAGCCCTCAGCATGTCAAAAACCGAACCTGGTTCACAGACAAACCTTTGCTGACACATGTGCTTAAAGCAGCCACACATGGAGGCAAAGCATGGGCAGCTGTTGAGCCATGTTCTTAAAGCAGCCACACATGGAGGCAAAGCATGGACAGCTGTTGAGCCATGTTCTTAAAGCAGCCACACATGGAGGCAAAGCTTGTGGCAGCTGCAAAGCATAAGCTGCCACACATGGGAGACAAAGCACATGGGAGACAAAGCATGAGCTGCCACTCATGGGCAGCTAAGAGACCAGCCAAGGGGGAGGACGAATTTGAAGCCTATAAATAGAGAGTTTCAGCTCATTCAAAGGAGGATATCATTCCATAAATTACATTTCCATTGGACACCATCAAAGAGTTGTCTACCATCAAAGAGTTGTTTACACCATCAAAGAGTTGTCTTCTTTATCAAAGAGCTATCTTCTTCTTCTTTCTCTTTTTATTTTCTGTTTTGTATGTTCTTGCTATCCATTCAAATTATGGATAGCTAAATATTTTAGTTAGGGCTCGATTGAAGCCCTAATCATGTTTCTTTAAGGATTTCGATATGTCTTTGCTATAAACTACTTTTGTGATGCTTATTGATTAATTTCAGATTATATTTTACTCTTTACATACGTTATGTTATGCTTGATCATCATATGCATGCTATGTATTGAGTTTGTTACATAGGTAAATTTAGATGACCGAGTCTTGTACCTATGAAAGTAACAAAAGAACTAGTTATAAGTTCTTGAAATTAATCATCATGAATAACTAGAATAGATACCATGTTCTAGAATTTGTGTGTTTGTTGATTTCCATTGTGTTATGCATTCTTAAAGTACAACTTAGTAGATACCATGCTAAACACTTTAAGAATGAAAAGAGTTAGAGTAGATACCCATGCCTAACTTGTTGTTTAGGGAAATCAATAACTTAAAGAGTAGATATCATGCCTTTAGGTTGACAAACATAAGCATCCAAAATCTGTTTTGTAGCATTGTGCATGTCGTTTGCTTAAAGAAAAAGATTAGTGGTGAACATCGAATCCCTAACTAGTTTTCTCATTGTTTTAACCTCAATCCAATTCTATTTTTAATCAAACGCTGTTTTCAATATTTAGTATTTAAATTTTCAGTTTTCAATACCATCATAAGAAAATCATCATTTTGAACACCTTGTCTACACCGAATGCCATTTAGTTTAAGGAAAATAAATTAAGCACAAATTAATCCAATCCTCGTGGGAACGATCTCGTATTTGCTTTCTATACTATTTATCTGATCTTGTGCACTTGCGAGTTAAAACGTGCATATAGTTGCTTAATTTTTAGGTTACTATTTGTTCAACAAGTTTTTGGCGCCGCTGCCGGGGATTGTGTAACTAGTTTGTGCTGAATTTTGTTTTTTATTTGTTTTCTTTTACAGGTTGAATTTTGTTTATGCAAGGTCGTCGATCCCAAAATTTAGGTGTTGTTGTCTACAATCCTGAGATTGAACGAACTCTTACACGTCTTCGTAAGCAAGCTGAGAGGGCAAAACGATTAGAAACTGTGAACGAAATGAGGGATGAACAGGTTCGAAGGCCAATGAAGGACTCTTTTGTCCCTCAAAACCTTAATCAACCATCATGCATTGCCTACCAACCAAATGTGCAAGGCAGCTTCAATTTATCACCTCAATTGCTTAACATGGTGCCACACTATAGAGGCACACCTTCTGAAGATCCATACTTGCACATTAGGGATTTCTTTGATCTCTGCAAGACTCAGAACATACAAAGCTTGACAACAGAAGGAATCAGGTTAATTCTTTTTCCTTTCTCCTTAAAAGATAATGCTAAGTTGTGGTTGAATTCTCTAGCTGCAGGTTCCATTACTACTTGGGAACAATTGGCCACTAAATTTTTGAAGAAGTTTTTCCCAGCCCAAAAGACAAGACAACTTAAAAGGGAGATTCAAACCTTCCAACAGAAGGATGGAGATCTTTTCTTTGAGGCATGGGAGCATTTCAAGGAGTTGCTTCTCAAGTGTCCACACCACAATCTATCTCAAGATGATCAGGTACAAGCTTTTTATGAAGGTTTAAATGATACTAACAAAAGTCTTGTTGATTCAGGTTGTGGAGGTGTGCTTATGGAAAAAAGTAGTGATGAAGCCATTGTGCTATTTGAGACCCTAAGTGAAAATTCTCAGCAATTCTCATCAAGAGGGAGACAAGGAGTGAAAGGTAAAGGTGTATATGAAGTTAGCACAAATGATGGAGTCCAGAGTCAAATGGCAGCAATGGAGAAGAAGTTAGATATACTAGTGAAAGCAATGTCAGCTCAGAACATCTCTCAAGTTCAACAAGTTGCTAAAATCGAGGTATGTGCTATATGTTCTCATTCTAATCATACTACTGAGACTTGTCCTATGTCTTGTTTTACAGATCATGAGCAAGCTAATTATGTGGGGCAAAACAACTATCAATCCCAAGAACAATCCATATTCGAAACACATATAATCCAGGATGGAAAGACCACCCAAATTTTTCTTGGAGCAACAATCAAAATGTGCTTAATCCACAAGGGCAACAGAAGAACTTCCAACAGGGAAGTAATTATCATACTTCATCACAGGTGGCACAACCAAATACTGACCAGAAGAAGAATAATAATCTTGAAGGTGCCATACTCCAATTTTGACTGCACAGCAACAGACAAATGCTCTAACTAGTCAGAACATTCAGAAACTAGAAGCAACAACTAGCCAAGCTATTCAGAGATTGGAGGCACAAGTAGGGCAATTGGCAAAGGAGTTGAGTGAGAGGAAGAAAGGAGAGTTTCCATCACAAACCATACCTAATCCAGGGGGCCAGGAGCAGCTCAAGGCTGTGACAGTCCTTAGAAGTGGCAAGGTAGTTGACAACAAGGTGGGGACAGATAAGAAAGAACAAGAAAATGTTGAATCTTCTCCAGCCACAAAGGTAAGTGAGAAGGAGAAGGTGATATTTCCACCCTTCCCTCAAAGGTTAGTTAAGCAAAAGAAAGAAAAACATCTTCTTGATATTTTTGAAACTTTGAGAAAAGTAGAAATCAACATTCCTTTACTTGATGCAATTAAACAAATTCCTTCTTATGCTAAGTTTTTAAAGGATTGTTGCACACACAAAAGACAGTTTCAGGAACATGAGAAAGTTGCATTAACTGAGGAGGTAAGTGCGGTTTTATTGAGAAAATTACCACCTAAACTAAAAGATCCAGGTAGTTTTACAATTCCTTGCAGGGTTGGTGACCGTCTATTTGAACGTGCTTTGCTTGATTTAGGAGCAAGCATCAATCTGATGCCTTATACAGTTTATGAGGAGTTGAGGTTGGGGGAGCTCAAACCAACCTCAATTACATTGCAATTGGCAGATAGAAGCATCAGAAGACCTAGAGGTATTTTAGAGGATGTTTTGGTTCAGGTAAATGAATTTATTTTGCCTGCTGATTTTGTTGTTCTGGATATGGAAGATTCTCCTATGCCATCTTCATTACCTATTATTCTTGGTAGGCCCTTTATGATAACTGCTGATACAAAGATAAGTGTAAAAAAGGGTACTATACGCATGAAAGTTGATGGTAAGAAGATAGAATTCATGTTGTCTGACACTATCAAATTGCCACATGATAACCATGATTGTTTCAAGATTGATGTGGTAGGAAGTGTTGTGGAGCAAGTGTTTCAGGTACATAGCATTGAACCATTGGAGGCATGCATAGCCCACAGCCTCACAAGGATGAATTATGAACGTGGATGTGATGTTACAGAGATAGACCTCCATGAAGCTGTGCATTCTCTTGAGGCTTCTATGCCTTATCCAAGTAAGTATGTACCTCGCTTTGAAACTCTTGTGTCTACTAATACTACTCTTGTCCCTTCCATTGTCAGGGCACCAGATCTAGAATTGAAGCAACTACCTGAACAACTGAAGTATGCTTACTTGGGAGAGAACCAGACATTACCAGTGATAGTTGCTGCAAACTTGAGTTTGGTGGAACAAGAGAAGCTATTGAGAGTTCTTAGGGAGCACAAGACTGCATTAGGGTGGACCATTGCCGATATCAAAGGCATAAGTCCATCCAAGTGCATGCACAGGATCCTCCTTGAAGATAATGCAAAGCCTAACAGAGATGCTCAGAGACGGCTTAACCCACACATGAAGGAAGTAGTGAGAACAGAAGTTCTTAAGCTCTTGGATGTTGGCATTATCTACCCCATCTCAGATAGCAAATGGGTGAGTCCAGTTCATGTTGTGCCTAAGAAGAGTGGAATCACAGTGATAAAGAATGAAGAGAATGAGCTTGTTCCTACCAGGCTCACCACAGGTTGGAGAGTCTGCATTGATTACAGAAAGCTCAATAATGAAACCAGGAAAGATCATTTTCCTCTTCCCTTTATTGATCAGATGTTAGAAAGGTTAGCAGGTCATAGTCATTATTGTTTTCTAGATGGTTATAGTGGTTATAATCAGATTGCTATAGCACCAGAAGACCAGGAGAAGACCACATTCACTTGCCCCTTTGGCACATTTGCATACAGAAGGATGCCATTCGGTTTGTGTAATGCACCTGCCACATTCCAAAGGTGCATGATGAGCGTATTTTCAGACATGGTGGAGAGATTTATAGAGGTATTTATGGATGATTTCAGTGTTTTTGGTTCTAACTTTGATAATTGTCTTAACCATTTGCAGCTTGTTCTAAAGAGATGTGAGGAATGCAACCTAGTGCTGAATTGGGAAAAGTGCCATTTCATGGTACAACAAGGTCTTGTTTTAGGTCATGTAATTTCTAGCAGGGGCATTGAGGTGGACAAGGCAAAGATTGACATCATATCAAAATTGCCTCCTCCTACATCGTGAAGGGTTGAGAATTTTCTAGGGCATGTAGGGTTTTACAGAAGATTCATAAAAGATTTCTCTAAAATTTCTAGACCTCTTTGTGCATTATTGTCTAAAGATGTTGAGTTTATGTGGACAGAAGGGTGCATGAAAGCCTTTAATACATTGAAAGAGCTACTCACATCTGCACCCATTATAATGGCACCTGATTGGAACCTCCCATTCGAGCTTATGTGTAATGCCAGTGATTATGCTCTGGGAGCTGTTCTGGGTCAGAGAGTTAAGAAGGTACCTCATGCTATTTTTTATGCTTCTAGAACTTTAAATGATGCTCAGCTTAATTATTCTACTACTGAAAAAGAATTGTTAGCTGTTATATTTGCTTTAGAGAAGTTTAGGTCTTACTTGATTGGTTCCAAAGTTATTGTTTTCACTGATCATGCTGCTTTGAGATTTTTGTTTAGTAAGAAAGATGCTAAGCCTAGGTTGATTAGATGGGTGCTCTTACTGCAAGAATTTGATCTTGAGATTAAGGACAAGAAGGGTGGTGAGAATGTGGTTGCAGATCACTTGTCCAGGTTACTTCATGATGAGGAAGAAAACAAGCTTCCCTTGAGTGAAAACTTTCCAGATGAGCAGTTATTTGCAATTGATTTACAACTTCCATGGTATGCAGATATTGTTAATTATATAACTACTAAGGTTTTTCCTCCAGGTATGTCTAGCCAAGAAAGGAAACGATTAGTGTCTATGTCTAGGCACTATTATTGGGACGAGCCCTACTTGTTCAAATTTTGTCCAGATCAAATTATCAGAAGATGTGTTTCAGAGGAGGAGCATATGAGCATTCTCCAACATTGTCATCAATTTGCATGTGGAGGACATTTTGGAGCGAAGAGAACATCACTTAAGGTATTACAATCTGGGTTCTATTGGCCTAATGTGTTTAAAGATGCTTTTTGGTTTTGCAGGGCTTGTGATAGATGCCAACGGACAGGGAATATCTCTTCTAGAAATCAAATGCCATTGCAAAACATTCAAGTGGTGGAGCTCTTTGATGTGTGCGGTATCGACTTCATGGGTCCATTTCCTAACTCCTTTGGTTATTTATATATTCTTGTGGGTGTGGATTATGTATCTAAATGGGTCGAGGCTGTCCCCTCAAAAACTAATGATCACAAAGTTGTTGTGAAATTCTTGCAGGATAACATCTTTACTAGGTTTGGGACACCAAGGGCGATAATTAGTGATGGAGGTAGCCATTTCAATAACCAAGTTTTTGCTTCCTTAATGAAGAAATATGGGATCATACATAAGGTTGGCACTCCATATCATCCTCAAACCAGTGGTCAAGTAGAGATAAGCAATAAAGAGATCAAAAGCATCCTAGAGAAGACAGTGAATACTATAAGGAAGGATTGGTCTCTACGCTTGAATGATGCCTTGTGGGCATATCGGACTGCGTACAAAAGCCCAATTGGCATGTCCCCATATCATTTAGTCTTTGGAAAGGCATGTCACCTACCAGTGGAGTTGGAGCATAGAGCATATTGGGCTATTAAAAAATTCAATTTTGATATGCAACAAGCAGGTGACAAGAGGAAGTTACAGCTGAATGAGCTAGAAGAGTTGAGGTATGATGCATATGAGAATGCTAAGTTGTATAAGGAGCGGACCAAGGCGTATCATGATAAGCAGCTAGTTAGGAAGGAGTTTCATGTGGGACAGAAGGTGTTGATCTACAATTCAAAATTGAGACTTTTCCCTGGTAAGCTCAAGTCTAGGTGGTATGGTCCTTATGTTGTTACAAAGGTTTTCCCTCATGGGGCTTTGGAGGTTCATAGCAAAGAGAAGAATCAGACATTCATGGTGAATGGGAATAGAGTAAAGCCTTATATTGAGATGAGCTTTGAGCATAGAGAGGAGGATGTGACTCTCCAACCTGTTCAGTACATTGCATGAGAGTCCAATCTGGCTAAACGTGGGGGGTATAAAACCAAGCGCTTATTGGGAGGCAACCCAATGTTTTAATTTTCTTTATTTTATTTATTATTTATAATTTATTTTTCGTAAATTCTTATGAGCTTACCCCGTGCAATTTTTTTTCTATTTTGCAGCCCATCAATTACCCATAAACGGGGAAGTCGTGACATCCAATACATCTATGCTGACCTAATTGCTTCAAGGGGGAGCATTCTAATCCTTCCCTTAATTTGTTTCTATTATTTGAAGTTTATGTTTCTTTTAAAAAATAAAAAAAATAAAAAAAATAAAAAGTTTTTTTCATATGAGTTGACTTATGGTAACTCAATGACACCTCTGTAATACAGTGTCTAGGATTCTATAGGCGACCACCTTGGGTGTCTAAGAAGTTTGGGTTTAAGCGGACCATTGTGACTCTCCAAACTTCCCGGATCCCCTGGCTGTGTTTTCTGAGGTTCTTAACTGGTTAATCCATGAGTCACTTGTATATTCGTGTGTTTTATTCAAAAAATATATATATATATAATAATTATAATTTATAAAATTAAAAATTAAAAAAATTAAAAAAATAAATAAATAAATAAATAAAACCTTCTCTTTCTCTGAAACACTACCTACATTAACCCTAAAAATAAACTCTCTTTCGTTCATTTGATCTAGCCGCCCTCTAACCCTGAACATCTCAGCTTCCTCTTCCTCCCGAACCAAACCTTCTCCAAATTGTTGTTTATTGTAGATCTTGTCAATGGAGAAACTTCAGGAGGCCGTCAGTGGAAAGCTCACGGAGGAGGAGTCCAAATTGAGCATGGTGAAGGTGCCTAGCCCAATGGTTTTGTTGAGCTCACTGCCAGCTATCCCACCAGAAGATCCTAAGGGAGAGGACACCATTATGCAACGGGTGTTTGAGGTGATTGAGGTGCTCGTGGTTGTGTTTGCCATGGATCCCTCAGAAGTCGTCATAGATGCCTTTCTATTTCATAGAGGTATGCTGATAGAGGCAATTGAAGACATGGTTCCAAATTGGGATCTGGATTGTGGATTGGAAGAGATGCAGATTGCAGCGCTAGCACATTGTCTAGATACTTGGAGGGAATATCTGCTAGATCGGAGGTTTGTGGCAAGAACTGTTGTGCTGAGCAGTCACATGTACTGTACAGGTAACATTTGAGACGAGTTTGACATTTACTTAAGTGTGCTTGACGAGTTTCACTTCCAATTAGTGTACATGACCACAAGGCTCCGAGACTTCGTAGAGCAGATGGATGAGTTGATGATAGATGGAGCCCTATATGATTCGTCTGTTTCAGACCCTTCGGAAAGTGAGTCAGAAGAAGAGCCATGGGTGAGCTCAGCCATCGATAGCATTTTGAGAAATGCTATGTTTGAAGGATGAACCGTGCAGTGCTAAGGTTACCCTTAATCCATGTTTTCTGTTTTCTTATATGCTTTCACATTGGGGACAATGTCCAATTCAGGTCTGGGGGTATCAATGGAGGTTTTCAATTTTTGTTTACTTGTATTTCAATTTTTTGTTAATTTGTGTTTCCAATTGTCAATTTTTGTTCACTTGTATTTCAATTTTTTGTTAATTTGTGTTTTCAATTTTCAATTTTTGTTCATTTGAATTGTGTTTTCAATTTTTGTTCACTTGTATTTCAATTTTTTAAGAATGTCATACAACCAATGCTATGGAGCTGCCATTGAGATTTTCATATCAAACATTTTACACTTCACAAAGCTTTTGCTCTTAGAATTCTGGTGGCTAAAGTACCACGCTCAGGTTCTTGAAGGATAATAGTGGAGACTACCCTAGTGAGCTATTTCGAGCCTAATTGCTTTCTTGAGAGGGTTTAAAGTGTTTCTATTCCTCATCTCTACTTATTTTCTTCAATTCACTCTAAAATGATCTCATTGTTCCATTTTGATTGAATACTAAGGATGATTCTATTTGCAGATATCAGGTGCATGCTCTCACTCATGAATGAACTCATTGAAATGATGCTAGGCTATGTGTGTATAACCATTCTCTGTGCTTTCTTTTCACCCTACCCATTCGTGTGTTCCATCAGCTCTCTTGTAGCCAAACACTTCAAGCCATTTTCTTCTATCACCCTCATGATTCCCCTAACTTTGTATCTCAATCTGAGATATTTAAACTTATTATAGCCATACCCTATAAAGCTTAGAAATATACCAAGGTGTGCCAAGATAAAGTTTGAAGCAAGGAAGTTGCTGCCACATTCCTAAATGTAAATTGGTGTGAATCTGTGCAATAAAGTTAAAGAAGAAGTAGATCAAGCCACAAAAAAAAAAGAAAAAAAAGAAAAAAGAAGAGAAAGTGTTTCGATTTGATCTAAATGTGAAATTTAAGGTCTATGCCAGATGATCCTATGAAGTTGCAGCCATACCATTCTAAATCAATGATACCTTGCAGATCAATGAAGAATGCAACCTTGGTATGTTCTTAAGTTAATTGTGTTCCTTCCAATTCTTTCACTTCCCTTAACCTTAGCCTTTCATTACAACCTTGTGAAAGACCTAGCTGATCTTTGAGGATGTATTCATGGGTGCTGGTATGTATGTGCGTATCTCTATTCTTAGTATTTGATTCCCTTCATGAGATCTAACCAAATATTGTGCTTCTATTTCATATACTCATTTTGCTTATTTGAGAGAATAAAGCCATAGGTTCTGAGTGATTGAGTACTATATGTGAGAATTAGAGTTGAAGCATGTTCTTCCTTCAAGAATTGAGTATGTTTACTTTGAAGCCGTGTGCCTTTGAGCTATAGCTTCCACTGTACACACTTATTGATCATCTATCTTGGCAACTCTATGGTGTTGGAGGTATGAGGAAAGTTTTCTTTCATTTTCATTAGTTGTTTTCAAAGTTAGTTTTCTAACCTTTTGTTTTGTAGAGTCAGTAAAACGTTTGTGGGTATCGTAACTGTTAAACCCTCAGGAGACACAACTCCTCCTACTAGGGATGCCTAGAGGTTTAAAGGCTTGTTGCATGTGCTCAATGCAATCGAGTTACCTACGAAAGTGGTCTAGTTTTGTTTTTATCTTTATTTTCATTTTGTTTTACTCGAGGACTAGTAAAATCTAGGTTTGGGGGTATTTGATCGGTGCATAATTACATATCTTTTTTGTACCATTCTAACTTATGATTTGGTATGTTTTTTTAGTTAAACTTGTGCTTTTTAATAAAGTTTTGTGTATGTTTCAGTATAATAAGGTTGAGACTCATTATTTACATTTTGAAGACAAGTTAGCTCAAAACAGTGTCTGCAGATCAGTCATATTTACGGATTAACTTGTACTTGCTAAAAAAGAACCAGATAATGCGCCATACATCATTGGAAAGATACGGAAGTCTAGTTTCCGTAGCATTTTACGGTGCATGATTTGGAGTCTTCTAGAGGAAGTTATACATGATTTAGTAGCTCAAGGTCAAACATTCAGGCCTCAGTCCAGTTTCCGTGGGTCACTTTGCAGGCCTCCGTTCAGGTACTTGCACAAGTCAGATGGGGCGACACCCTTGATAGAAGTTGTTCCAATGGGTGTCTACTATAACATATCCAAATTGCAACCCAATTGGATAAGTCTCGAGCCCTCAGCATGTCAAATACCGAACATGGTTCACAGACAATCCAGGCCTCAGTCCAGTTTTCATGGGTCAGTTTGCAGGCCTCAGTTCAGCTACTTGCACAAGTCAGATGGGGCGACACCCGTGATAGAAGTTGTTCGAATGGGTGGCTACTATAACATATCCAAATTTCAGCCCAATTGGATAAGTCTGGAGCCCTTAGCATGTCAAAAACCGAACCTGGTTCACAGACAAACCTTTGCTGACACATGTGCTTAAAGCAGCCACACATGGAGGCAAAGCATGGGCAGCTGTTGAGCCATGTTCTTAAAGCAGCCACACATGGAGACAAAGCATGGGCAGCTGTTGAGCCATGTTCTTAAAGCAGCCACACATGGAGGCAAAGCTTGTGGCAGCTGCAAAGCATAAGCTGCCACACATGGGAGACAAAGCACATGGGAGACAAAGCATGAGCTGCCACACATGGGCAGCTAAGAGACCAGCCAAAGGGGAGGACAAATTTGAAGCCTATAAATAGAGAGTTTCAGCTCATTCAAAGGAGGATATCATTCCATAAATTACATTTCCATTGTACACCATCAAAGAGTTGTCTACCATCAAAGAGTTGTTTACACCATCAAAGAGTTGTCTTCTTTATCAAAGAGCTATCTTCTTCTTCTTTCTCTTTTTATTTTCTGTTTTGTATGTTCTTGCTATCCATTCAAATTATGGATAGCTAAATATTTTAGTTAGGGCTCGATTGAAGCCCTAATCATGTTTCTTTAAGGATTTCGATATGTCTTTGCTATAAACTACTTTTGTGATGCTTATTGATTAATTTCAGATTATATTTTACTCTTTACATACGTTATGTTATGCTTGATCATCATATGCATGCTATGTATTGAGTTTGTTACATAGGTAAATTTAGATGACCGAGTCTTGTACCTATGAAAGTAACAAAAGAACTAGTTATAAGTTCTTGAAATTAATCATCATGAATAACTAGAATAGATACCATGTTCTAGAATTTGTGTGTTTGTTGATTTCCATTGTGTTATGCATTCTTAAAGTACAACTTAGTAGATACCATGCTAAACACTTTAAGAATGAAAAGAGTTAGAGTAGATACCCATGCCTAACTTGTTGTTTAGGGAAATCAATAACTTAAAGAGTAGATATCATGCCTTTAGGTTGACAAACATAAGCATCCAAAATCTGTTTTGTAGCATTGTGCATGTCGTTTGCTTAAAGAAAAAGATTAGTGGTGAACATCGAATCCTTAACTAGTTTTCTCATTGTTTTAACCTCAATCCAATTCTATTTTTAATCAAACGCTGTTTTCAATATTTAGTATTTAAATTTTCAGTTTTCAATACCATCATAAGAAAATCATCATTTTGAACACCTTGTCTACACCGAATGCCATTTAGTTTAAGGAAAATAAATTAAGCACAAATTAATCCAATCCTCGTGGGAACGATCTCGTATTTGCTTTCTATACTATTTATTTGATCTTGTGCACTTGCGAGTTAAAACGTGCATATAGTTGCTTAATTTTTAGGTTACTATTTGTTCAACAGAAACCACCATTGTTCAAGGAATTGAACTCATTACCAATGGGGCCGAACCTAATCATGAAGAAATCTGCGAGATGGTGGCTACCCTTGAGTCATTACCAAAATATGTTGGTAAGCCTCCAATCCCAATTCCAATTCCCGTTTCTGCTAACAAGTTGTTACCTTCAGTGATTCAGGCACCCACTCTTGAGCTTAAACCGTTACCGAATCATTTGAAGTATGTCTTCTTGGGAGATAAAGAGACTTTGCCCGTCATAGTCTCCTCATCACTCACGGCAGTGCAGGAGGAAAAACTAGTTCGGGTGTTGCAAAAGTACAAAACAGCGATTGGATGGACTTTAGCCGACATCAAGGGAATTAGTCCTACAACATGCATGCATCGCATACTTCTAGAGGAAGGGGCTAAACCAACTCGAGAGGCTCAACGCCGACTCAACCCTCCAATGATGGAAGTTGTGAAAAGGGAGATCATTAAGCTTCTCGATTGTGGGGTCATTTACCCAATTTCGGATAGTTGTTGGGTTTCACCAGTTCAAGTTGTACCAAAGAAATCAGGAGTCACTGTGGTAAAAAACGAAGAGAATGAACTTGTCCCGACTCGTATCCAAACAGGCTGGAGAGTTTGCATTGACTATAGGAAGCTCAACGCCATCACAAGGAAAGATCACTTCCCTTTGCCGTTCATTGATCAAATGCTTGAAAGGTTAGCTGGTCATTCTTTTTATTGCTTTCTTGATGGCTATTCGGGATATAATCAGATTGTTATAGCCCCAGATGACCAAGAAAAGACTACTTTTACTTGTCCATTTGGTACTTTTGCTTATTGACGAATGCCATTTGGTTTATGTAATGCTCCAGCCACCTTTCAAAGATGCATGGTAAGTATCTTTTCTGATTTCGTTGAGAAGATTATTGAGGTTTTTATGGATGATTTTAGTGTTTTTGGTGACTCCTTTGATGGCTGTTTAACTAATCTCACGTTGATATTAAAACCTTGCATTGAAACTAACCTTGTTTTAAATTGGGAAAAATGTCATTTCATGGTAAAACAAGGCATAGTTTTAGGATATATAATTTCAAAAAAGGGAATTGAAGTTGATAAATCAAAAATAGGTCTTATACGCCACTTACCCTCTCCCACTTCGGTGAGAGAGGTTCGTTCTTTCCTTGGACATGCAGGATTCTATAGACGTTTTATCAAAGATTTCTCAAAGATTTCAACACCCATGTGTCAACTTCTACAAAAGGATGTGCCGTTTGTGTTTGATGACGAATGTGAGAAGGCGTTGTTTGGGCCTAATTTGGCACCCCTAGCCCAAGCCCAAAATGAAACCAGGGATAGTCTGGGCTTTGCAAATAAAGAAAAGAAATTGGGATTGGACCCAATCTATTGCCATCTCTCAAAAGCCCAGCATCAGTCTAAAGGAACCAGACCCACATGGAACCCACGTGAAAAATTGCAGACCTGGGATGAAATCAACTATATCATAGTTGATTAAAGAGGAGTCGGTAGCTGACAAATCGGAAACAACACCTCCGAAAAATCTATTCTATGAGAATATTCAGAGATATTTTCCATTTCGCAGAGAGGGTTGCTTCCCCCGAAAGAATAAACAGGCTTCATGGATGTTCAGAGAGAGACAAAGCAAGGGAACAGGGAGTTGTTCGAAACTAAAAACCAGACTGACCCTTTTTCTCTCACAAAAGGGTGGTTGAAAATGGAAAAAGGATTAAAGCTCTCTTCCAAAAAAGAACAGAAGAATGATCATGGGAGCTGGCAACTAAAACATACCTGCCAGAAATCCACGAAACCCTTTCTTTTCATTTGAAAAATAAAAGATCTTAAGGGTTTCTTGCCGCCCATTATTTAAAGAAATCACCCTACTCCAGAAAAACATCTCCTATAAATATAAGAGAGGGTGAACAGATTTAGGGACAATCAACCAATCAAACAAAAATATCAATCAAAACAGCCAAGGGCAAAAACTCAATCATGATCACTTGATCATTGAGAATCTCCAAACTGGAGTAACTAGCAGTTCACTCAAGCCACAAAAATACCAGCTACAAATCAGAAATACCAAGGTTCAGACCTGAGGTCATTCAAAAACGAGGTCTCTCTCGTTACAAATTTGGTTCAGCAAAAGCCAAAACAAGCAGAGTTTGAGTTTTCATAAATATGAAAACCTCAACAAATTCAGGAGGAGCCCTGATCAAACCAGAACAGGTACCACAGTGCAGTTCCAGCTGAGTGAACCTCAGAATCAGCCACTTCTGCCCATTCCAGACTGAAGAAATTTCAGTTCTGCCCCCACAAAAGACCTTCCAGGGCCTGAAGTAGATTAAAGCTCTGCCAAACTCAAACTTTGGTATCGATTTGAAGTTGAAGCTTAGCAGTTGAAGCTGTTGACAGTTCAGTCCAGTCCAAATATTCCCAGTCCAGCCCGGATCAGAATATTCCATCCAGACAGAAATGGAGTCCCAGCTGTCTTTTTCCCTTTCCAGCATCTATTTGCTCGTTTCTGGCTATGTAAAGGGTAGTTCTGCCTGAAAATATTTCAATTTCTATTGATCATTCTGGCCAGAACAGCTGTTTTTATACTGAGATAAATTGTGAAATTCCTCACCAGTCTGAGGCATAGAAAAGAACTTACTTGGGAGATATTCCTCACCCAAATTCACAATCGTTTGTTTAGAAATCAAGTAACTTGGGGCGCAAGTTATCTTTTATTTTCAAGAATTAAGTCTGCTAGGATTTTCATTGCTAGCAGTGGCACGCTCGCACACCAAAGAAAGCTGACTTGCTGACCAGTCAATGGTTCTCAAGGCAGTGGGGAACTTTGCCCTTCCGTCACAGGAGTAAACTCAAAACGGGGTGAACAATTTGGCACGCCTAGTGGGACTTCTCAGTATACATATTCTGACAGAATTCTTTCCAGGTTTATGAATATTGGAAGCTCTAGCCAGAACCCGCACCACGCTATGGAGATAAACCAGGTGGCTCTCAGGGAAGGTCTAGAATCAGAAGAGAGTGATGCTAGGCACTCAGCCCATGGCAGTACAGGAAGCAGACGATCCAGAACTGGTTCCAGAAGGACAAACCAGGTACAGGAATCTGTGCTACGACAAGAAGTCGCAACACAGAGAAGCCAAGAAACTCTGAATAACATAACTGCCATGATGCAATGGCAAGTTAACAGACAGTTCAGGAAAGACCGTGAGGCTGCCATGGCCAGAATTCCAAATCCCGATGCTGTAGTCCAACAGCTGGACCTACCTCATGGTCCCCCACCAGGATTAGTATGGCCATACCAGGAAAATCCTCTCATTGCACAGATTGCTGGAATACCAGGGCATGGAGAAATTCAGGCTGGACAGAGGGGAGAAGCCTTTCCCGCCCAAGAGCATGAGGCCCCAGCTCAACCAGAAGACCCTGCACCAGTTCAGAGGCAGCAGAACCAGCCAGAACTTCAGCACATTCCCCAGGATCAACCTTTGGCACCTCTGCCCGAGCCACCAGTAGTACTGCCTTATAGACCCAGAAGAATAGATCCCAATCCATTCCCTCCACCTGCAAGAGGCAGAAGAGGCGGAAGGGGTAACAACCTTTTTGCCAACAATGACAGAAACAGGCTGGGGGCAAACTGGAGAAATAATCCAGGTTTGGAGGAACAGGAAGGACACAGGGAGGAAGTTCTGCCCAGACCATACAGAGCAGAACCAATGGTTGATTACGCCCAGCCAGAACAGGGACGAAACCTCTACCCTATCAATGCCCTAAATGATGTAGGGGCATTGCAAAGAATGATCAGGGAGATGATGGAGCCTGAAGCCAGAAGAGGAGAAAGGCCTACCTATAGGAAACCATATCCAGTTTATATCGATCAAATACCTTTACCACCAGGTTTCAAAGTGCCCAACTTCACCTTGTTTAATGGGGAGGATCCTCACGCCTCATCAGTTGAGCACATAGGCAGATTCTCTGTCCAGTGCATAGCCATTGAGAATAATCCTCTGCTGAAGTTGAGACTTTTCGGAAATTCTCTCTCTGGACAGGCCTTCACTTGGTACACCAGCCTGCCACCAAATTCTGTCCAGACTTGGGAACAGATGGAAAATATTTTCCACGACTACTACTACAGGATTCAGCCAGAAATCACCATCAGCGACCTTGCTGCCCTCAAACAGAGTGAGGATGAACCTGCTCAAGATTTCATAGCCAGGTTCAGGAAACTCAAGATGAAGTGCAGAATTCCTTTGGAAGAAAGACATTTCATCCAGATGGCTCAGGCTGCCCTCAAAATATCTCTGAGGAAGAGATTTGATGGGATATTATTTGGAGATCTGGCAGAACTGGCAGATAAAGCATCCAAGTATGAGGAACTGCTTAGGGAAGAACAACAGAAGAGAAATTCTTCCAAGGGAACGTATTACAAGTCACCAATACATCTGGTTCAGATAGAATCAGAAGAGGAAGCAGAATGCTCGGAGGAAGGAGGAGTTGCAGTAGCAGAAATGGCAAAATTAAAACACCCCATCAGCTGCAAGGCTCTTACCAAGCCACCAACATGATCTGGTAGGAGAAGACTACTCTCAAGCCATGCTGCTAGAACTGGAAGGATTGGATGCAAGCAGAATTGACACCCTCAATAAACTCTTGGCTGGAAAGCAAGCTGTGTCAAGGGCCTATAATAAAAGAGTCAGGAACAAGAGCTTTGAAGAGGGAGAAATAGTCTGGAAAGCAGTTCTGCCCCTTGGAACACATGTAGCTGGTTATGGAAAATGGTCTCCCACATGGGAAGGCCCTTTCATAGTCAATGAGATCCTTGGAATGGGGGCATACAGGTTACAGGACAGGGATGGAGAAATTCATGCTGCCCCAATCAATGGCAAATGGTTAAAGAAATTTTATCCAACCATGTGGGACTCACAAGCCATACAAACAGACCCTGGAATAGAGATGAGACTACTTTAAAAAAAAAAGAAGAGTTATTTCAATTCTGTCTTAAGTTATCTCAATTCCAGTTATCTTAATCTTAGAGTTATTTCAATTCTGTCTTAAGTTATCTCAATTCCAGTTATTTTAATCTTAGAGTTATTTCAATTTTGTCTTGAGTAATTTCAATTCTAGTTGTTTTAATTCTGTTTAAAGTCATTTTTAATTCTAGTTATTCTACTTAAAGCTTTGTCCTAAGGTTGGTCAGAAGTTTGTTTTTGTTCTTCCACTTCTGATTTTATTCTTTCCATCATTGAAAGTTTCTAGAACAAAATTGGAGGTGCAGCAAAAAACAAACTTTATTTAAATAAACCAGGGGCCTTTCCCCTTGGCAAAATTGTTCATAAAAATTAAATAAAAGGAAAAATAAATAAACAAAATTAAAATCCTAATTTCTTGAGAGTACCCTGCAGGTTTGTCTTCTTAATAGAGAGCTCCTGTTGAAGCAGCACCCCCTGGTGGATTGAAGCTTCTGCAATCTCCAGGGCTGGCCTAGAGGCTGCAACCATGTTCTGCACAAGAAAGGTGGCCTTAGTCTTAGTGCTCAGCCCAGCCCCGAGCCTGTTCTGCACTTCCCTGCATTCTGCCAGCTGCTTCTGAAGCTCTGCAATTTGTTCCTCTAGCTTGTCTGCAGTAGCCTTGGCTTCTTTGTATCTTACCACCATCTGATCCAATTCTGCCTTTTGCTTTGCAAAATCAGCCAAGTTGGCTTCATGAGTGGCCTTGCAGAACTCAGAGGTCTTGAAAGTAGGCTTGAGATCCTCATAGCGATCATGGAGAGTGAGCACATCTCTTGCCAGTCCAAGGCTCATCTCCAGAATGGGTCTTGGGGCCATATTCTGCCTGTGCAGCAGGTCCAGATCCCTCATCAGCTGATCAAAAGCTTCCCTATCCTCATCCAGCTCCAGCGCACTAGACTGCCAGATTTTCAGTCTCTCCATAGCCTCCTTCACTGCCCTGGACTTTGCCTTGCCTGGAGGGGAGCTTAGTTTCTCCAATCTGTCCAGTTGTGCATCCAAATCCATAGCTTCAAACTCTGCCAGTTCTGGATCAGAAAAGGAGGCTGTAGCAGATGAACCTGCAAGGGAATGAATAGGCATCTGCAGAAAAGGCATAAAGTCGGAACCAGGCAGAAATAAAAAAAACAACGAAGATGAAGTGCAGTGGACACTTATAGCAACAATTGGAGGCTTCAGGGGACTGCTCACCACAGCTAGAACACTAGCAGACCTGGGCACTTCTACCTGAAAAGGATTAAAACAGTTAAAGAAGCAGAAGTAAGGGAAAATTGCAGAAAATATGGCCAGAATTGAAAGAAAATTACCACCACTTCAGGAACAGCTGTAGCCATGTTCACTACAGCTTCTGGAACTAAAATAGGCAATTCTGCCTGCTCCACAGGTTCGGATGCAGGTTGCTCTGCTTGCTCCTCAGTCGCTGGGGAAGTAGTTGATTGTTCTGCCTTTGGATTCTCAAAAAGGGCCAGCTCTGAACTAGTAAGCTCTGCCTTTGTCTCCTCTTGCTGCTTTTGAGCCAAAGCAATGCTCTCTGCAATCACTTCAGCAGGAATTTCTTCCTACAGACAGACAGACACAAGGACAGAAGTTAGAAATTGGGAAGAAGAAAGATGAAAGCAGATCTGTTGACCAAATACTTACTTCTTCTTCCATAGTCTTTGGTTTTTCTTGAGGTCTTTCTCCAATCTCTTATAGAGCCTCTAACTCCTTCTCCTGTTCTACAGCCTCGAAGGCCTCTCTCAGCTCATCATCTGTGCCAGAAGTAGAGGTAGGAGCTGCTGCAGTTCCTTCAGGGACTACACATTCCACCACCAGCCTTTTTCTAAGTCCTTTTAACTTGGTAGAAGGAGGAGAAGGACTTCCAGCTGCAATAAACAGAATGGGGCCATTAAAACATAAGCTAGAATAAGACAGGACAGAACAGAAACGCAAAAAAAACTCAGGAGATGCCAAACTCACCTGAAGTGGTGGATGGAGCAGTGTCCTTTCTTTTTCTTCTAACAAGAGGAGTGGCCTCAGCAGAAGTCTGTTCTGCTTGATCTTCCTCTTCCTCTCCAGAAGGCAGCTCCAAGTCACCAGCGGTAATAACAGAAGTCACTATGCAGACAGAAGACAGGTCAGGAGCCAAGCAAAAGGAAATAAAAATAGACAAGACAAGACGAAGGGCTTACCAATTGTTAAGCTCATAATTTCATACATTTACATGCCCAATTTACCTAATTATTTTACTTAAGTTCTTGGAATTCTGAGTTATTTGTCTCTCTTTGTGTGTTTTGTAGGCCCATAGATCAAAAGAGCATAATTCATGCAATTCAAGCATGTTAAGGCCTGATTTGGATGAATGGAAGAAGAGCTTAAAGACAAACTCAATTTGGGGCACAACCCCTTGCCAGTCCAGTTTCGTAGGTCACATTGCAAGATTTGTTTCAGCCAACTACACAGCTCGGATGAGGTCGACTCCTTCATGAAAGTTGTTCCAATGGGTGTCTATTATAACATATCCAAATTGCAGCCCAATTGGTTACATTTGGAGCCCTCAGCACGTCAAACACATAACCAGGCTCAGGATTGCAGTTTCCTGTTTGAAGCCTTGGATCCTCTTTTGAGCATTGGATCCTCTTTTGAGCTTTGGATACTCTTTTGGACCTGACATATGGAGCAAATTAAGGAAGCATTTCAACTAAAGAAGTCAAAAGGAGCAAAACATGACATAATTAAAGGAAAACATGTTTGCACAAATTAAGGAGCCTTGTTTTCCATGATTTATGGTAGGTTCTCTACACCAACCAAGGGGAGGACGAATTTGAAGTCTATAAATAGAGAGTTGCAGCTCATTCACAAATCATCTTTCATTCCATCATTTTACATATTCATTGTACATAAAGAGAGGGAAGGTTGAGAGTCACAAAGGGAGAGAAGAGGGAAGGCAGCAGCTGGGAGGCTTTGGCCTCCTAGCAGCCATGGAGATGAATCTTTTCCATCTCTAGCATGCTGTCCTTATCTTCTTCTCCTCCCTTTGTCTTTTATTTTCTTCTTGTATTTCCTTTCCTTTCCTTTACTTTGTTTTTCTATTGGGAACTATATTGCTTACATGAATATTCTGGGTTTATAAGTTGAAGATTTGAGTTTCAAGTTTGATTTATGATTCATGTTCTTATTCATTATGCTTATCAGTTATTATGCTTGTTTGGATGATTGATCACCATTAGAACTTGTATATTAACTATATTGGTTTGAATCAAGAGTAGACACCATGCTTTGATTTGAATTGAACTATGAATAAGAAGAGTATGTATGGACATTCGACAACAGGGATTAGATACATGCTTGGTTGTTTAAATTGTTCTTCTATGCTTAATGGGTTCCTAATGCTTAATTTAGGTTAGACAACAAATGATCAAGTTAGGGAATTAGGGACACAAGGTTAGAACCAGACACCATGGCCTAATCATACTTTAGCTAGAATCAATCTTTGAATCCAAATTAGACTTGTCACTTGACGCCTTATAAACCGGAATTGAACTAATCTCCCAATCTGTTTTCCAGCCCACAAAAATAACCTTTGTTACATTTGCTTACTTTGTTTTTGTTTGAAGTTTCGTTTGCCTCTTTTGTTCAATTATTTCTCTGTTTGCCAGCACTCTAAGTAATTCAACTTGGAACCAAGCTACCATTCTCCGTGGGATCGACCTCGTATTTACATAAGCTATATTATAAACGGTTCGTGCACTTGCGAGAATTAAAGTTGTTTTTTTTAATAACTCCTTTTAGTTGTTAAGAAAAAAAATCAACACCAATCACATCACCAGTCTGAACAGATTGACCACCTATGTTTCTCGTCAAAGAGGGATCTGTTACAAAAAACAAGCAGTCAGACGTCATCATTAAAAGCCAGAACAGATAAAACAGACAGAATTCAGGATCTACCTTCGATAATCTGAGCATTGATGTCCTTGAGGGTCTGCACCATAAATTGATGGGTCTCCTCTCCTGCATGAATTACCCAGGAGTCCCAGCCATTGAATAGCACTTTGAGTGCGGTACTGGAGGCAGGTAGACCTTGAAACCTGGCTTTCCACCAAGCATCAAACTCAGCAGAACTGCAGGAATTAGGCTCCCAGGCTGGATAAAGGGCATCTGCGCTGTTATTTATTTTGTTCACAGCACATCTCGCGTCTTTGTGCACCCCTAGGTCATCCAGGTCCCTCCAAGAAGAAGCCCGATTGCAGCTTCTATAGGATTTGAGCGGAATGAGCTGAGGACAGCCAAGCTGCCGAGCACAGAAGTTGGGATGGTAGACTTCTGCCCCCAAATGATAATTAGGAGGTTTTCCACCACCATAAGGCAGGTCTCTCGGGAGAGTCACACTCAGGAACTTCTTCCTGAAATCAATTCTGGCTGACTCCTCTTCTGGCTCCTTCTCAAACAACCTGTATCCAGACTGGAACCAAGGGTAGGTTCTCCTAATCACCATCTGCCATTGAGCTGCTGATCTCTTTGTACAGTGCCTGAAAAACATCAGGTACTCTTCAACCGAACGCTTGGGCACTTCTGCCGACATCAACGGCTGAGCTAGAACCTGATCCTCAGGCAGAACTATATCCGGGAATCTCAATTCAGGGAAATAGACCTGCAGCCAGATTTGGATCATCCAGAAGGCACCAGGAGCAGCCAGGTTCAGCGGATTCTCTAAAGTGGCAGCATGCAGGTTTTTGAACAGGTGGGCCAGAACTGTGGGACCGAGCCCGACATCCGTGTGATTGTGCAGAGCTTCTGCCAGATGCCTGTACTCTAACAGAACTGCTGATGAACGATTGGGAAATATGAATCTGTTCAGCCAGTATAGAAGGAACAGCATGTGCTGCTGATCCTTGTCCTTCTCAACGCTAAACTTCTTCAGATAATTGGAGAATGAGCAGTTCTGGTTGATAGCTGTTGGAGAGATGGTAAAAGGTTTGGCCAATTTCTCCTGGTTTTTTTCTCCTATGGTAGTCACCCACAGCATCCACAGGCCTACCATGAGGCCTGAATCCAAAAATTTGCGCCATGTCTAGCAGAGTTGGAGCCATAGGACCCACACGAAAGTCAAACGTATTATTGGCAGAATTCCAGAAACACAACGCAGCAGCAAGCAGATTTTCATCCCTATTAACAGACAGTTTGGACAGAAGAATAGCATCATAGATACCAGCCCTCCTCCAATGGGCACCATACCTTGGCAGAAGTCTGTCAACCCAATCCATCCACTTAACCGGGCTGTTTCTAACCTCGCTGGATGGAAATGACCTGCTCAGGTTCTTGCTGACCCAAGAATGAGAAGCTAGGGCAGAAACACTCTCAAAACATAAAGGAGCCTCAGCATCCTTCTTCATCAGTTCTGCCATCTCAGGAGGGACAGGACCAAACCAGTGAGGCCCCAACACCAAGGTGTTCTCAAACAAATGAAGGACATTCTCATCCAGATTTTTCTGGGCAAAAGGATGCAGTTTGCTTATAACCTCGATAGCATGGTTATCCACCCCAGCCCCAGTGGTATAATCGGGAGAAACCGAAGATGAGGAAGAAGCACGAGTCTTGGGAAGAGACATGATCGAAATTTTGAACAAAAGGGAGGAGAGAAATAAGAAAAATTGGGACGAAAATAGAGTTTCTGGAAAGGCCAAGAAAAATAAGAAATCTGGTTGGTGGATGAGCAGGAACTGAAGGTTTGAAAGTTTAAAAAGGGGGAGAGCTCGAAGTCGTGGGAAGAA
The DNA here is from genome assembly GCA_020226455.1 of Prunus salicina. Taxonomy (NCBI): domain Eukaryota; kingdom Viridiplantae; phylum Streptophyta; class Magnoliopsida; order Rosales; family Rosaceae; genus Prunus; species Prunus salicina. Next base: position 20,459,970 of record CM035346.1, on the reverse strand, counting down.
GAAGAAGATGATGCGACACCTGATAAATGACTAAGTTAAATAGCTAGCTAGTAACTGAAGCACTTTCCCACGAACTCTAGTCCGTGCTAGGTAGACGTGGCAGATAGGAAAAACAAAACTGGCGCGCAAATTAATGGCCAAAACATTAAGTCTAAACCCGTTGTAATGATTCAGACTTAATGGGGGCATTGTTTGGGCCTAATTTGGCACCCCTAGCCCAAGCCCAAAATGAAACCAGGGATAGTCTGGGCTTTGCAAATAAAGAAAAGAAATTGGGATTGGACCCAATCTATTGCCATCTCTCAAAAGCCCAGCATCAGTCTAAAGGAACCAGACCCACATGGAACCCACGTGAAAAATTGCAGACCTGGGATGAAATCAACTATATCATAGTTGATTAAAGAGGAGTCGGTAGCTGACAAATCGGAAACAACACCTCCGAAAAATCTATTCTATGAGAATATTCAGAGATATTTTCCATTTCGCAGAGAGGGTTGCTTCCCCCGAAAGAATAAACAGGCTTCATGGATGTTCAGAGAGAGACAAAGCAAGGGAACAGGGAGTTGTTCGAAACTAAAAACCAGACTGACCCTTTTTCTCTCACAAAAGGGTGGTTGAAAATGGAAAAAGGATTAAAGCTCTCTTCCAAAAAAGAACAGAAGAATGATCATGGGAGCTGGCAACTAAAACATACCTGCCAGAAATCCACGAAACCCTTTCTTTTCATTTGAAAAATAAAAGATCTTAAGGGTTTCTTGCCGCCCATTATTTAAAGAAATCACCCTACTCCAGAAAAACATCTCCTATAAATATAAGAGAGGGTGAACAGATTTAGGGACAATCAACCAATCAAACAAAAATATCAATCAAAACAGCCAAGGGCAAAAACTCAATCATGATCACTTGATCATTGAGAATCTCCAAACTGGAGTAACTAGCAGTTCACTCAAGCCACAAAAATACCAGCTACAAATCAGAAATACCAAGGTTCAGACCTGAGGTCATTCAAAAACGAGGTCTCTCTCGTTACAAATTTGGTTCAGCAAAAGCCAAAACAAGCAGAGTTTGAGTTTTCATAAATATGAAAACCTCAACAAATTCAGGAGGAGCCCTGATCAAACCAGAACAGGTACCACAGTGCAGTTCCAGCTGAGTGAACCTCAGAATCAGCCACTTCTGCCCATTCCAGACTGAAGAAATTTCAGTTCTGCCCCCACAAAAGACCTTCCAGGGCCTGAAGTAGATTAAAGCTCTGCCAAACTCAAACTTTGGTATCGATTTGAAGCTGAAGCTTAGCAGTTGAAGCTGTTGACAGTTCAGTCCAGTCCAAATATTCCCAGTCCAGCCCGGATCAGAATATTCCATCCAGACAGAAATGGAGTCCCAGCTGTCTTTTTCCCTTTCCAGCATCTATTTGCTCGTTTCTGGCTATGTAAAGGGTAGTTCTGCCTGAAAATATTTCAATTTCTATTGATCATTCTGGCCAGAACAGCTGTTTTTATACTGAGATAAATTGTGAAAGTCCTCACCAGTCTGAGGCATAGAAAAGAACTTACTTGGGAGATATTCCTCACCCAAATTCACAATCGTTTGTTTAGAAATCAAGTAACTTGGGGCGCAAGTTATCTTTTATTTTCAAGAATTAAGTCTGCTAGGATTTTCATTGCTAGCAGTGGCACGCTCGCACACCAAAGAAAGCTGACTTGCTGACCAGTCAATGGTTCTCAAGGCAGTGGGGAACTTTGCCCTTCCGTCACAGGAGTAAACTCAAAACGAGGTGAACAGGCTTTCGATCATCTCAAAGAATTGTTAACTTCAGCACCTATCATTGTTCCACCAGATTGGAGCCTTCCGTTCGAGCTTATGTGTGATGCTTCAGATTATGCTTTAGGGGCTGTTTTGGGGCAACGGAAGGACAAGAAGCCACACGTCATCTACTACGCATCCCGAACCTTGAATGATGCTCAATTGAATTACTCCACCACTGAAAAAGAACTTCTTGCTGTTGTGTTTGCTTTAGATAAGTTTCGTTCTTATTTACTTGGTACTAAAGTAATAATTTACTCTGACCATGCAGCTTTGAAGTATTTACTCACAAAGAAAGAAGCCAAACCAAGGCTTATTCGCTGGATGCTTCTTCTTCAGGAGTTTGACATGGAAATTAGGGACAAAAGAGGATGTGAAAATGTAGTGGCTGACCACTTGAGCCGTTTGGTACATGAAGAAGACCCTCTACCTATTCCAGAGGCATTCCCAGATGAACAATTGCTGACCATTGAGGTAAGTGAGCCATGGTATGTTGATATTGTGAATTATATTGTGTCTAAACAAGTACCAAGCACCATAACTAGGCACCAATGCAATAAACTTAAAAAAATGGCACGGTTTTATGTGTGGGATGACCCTTATTTGTGGAAATATAGCCCTGATCAAATTATTCGTAGATGTGTGCATGATTCCGAGTTTAATTCAATCTTAAACTTCTGTCACACTTATGCATGCGGGGGTCACTTTGGTACACAACGCACAGCACTTAAGGTTTTAGAATGTGGATTTTATTGGCCTACTATCTTTAAGGATGCTAGAACTTTTTGTATGACTTGTGATCGTTGTCAAAGAATGGGCAATATAGGTGCAAAAGATCAAATGCCACAAACTCCTATCTTTTCTGTTGAGATTTTTGATGTTTGGGGTATTGATTTCATGGGCCCTTTTCCTTCCTCACATGGTTTTAATTATATCTTACTTGCTGTGGATTATGTTTCGAAATGGGTGGAAGCAAAAGCCACCCGTACTAATGATTCCAAAGTGGTTGCAGATTTTGTTAAAACTAACATATTTGCAAGATTTGGAATGCCAAGAGTACTTATAAGTGATGGGGGCTCTCACTTTTGTAATCGGACCATAGAGGCACTGCTTAAGAAGTATAATGTCACACATAAGGTTTCAACACCTTATCATCCCCAAACAAGTGGACAAGCCGAAGTTTCCAATCGGGAAATCAAGCAGATCTTGGAGAAGACAGTTGGACCAACTCGAAAGGATTGGAGCTTGCGTTTGAATGATGCATTGTGGGCATATCGTACTGCCTACAAAACACCAATTGGAATGTCTCCTTTTCGGCTCATTTATGAGAAACCATGCCATCTTCCAGTTGAGTTGGAGCATCGTGCACATTGGGCAGTCAAGACTTTCAACATGAACATTGATGCAGCTGGACTTCATAGGAAATTGCAATTAAATGAGCTTGAGGAAATTCGGACTGAAGCTTATGAGAATGCTCATATTTATAAGGAGAAAACAAAGGCTGCCCATGATAAGATGATTCGTAGTAAAACGTTTTCTGTGGGGCAAAAAGTGTTACTTTTCAACTCTCGGCTTCGTTTGTTTCCAGGTAAGTTGCGTTCTAAATGGATTGGTCCTTTTGTTGTTACTAATGTTTTTCCCTATGGTGCAGTCCAAATTCAAAGTTTAAAGACAGGACAAGAATTCAAAGTGAATGGACACCGCTCAAAGCCATACTATGAGTGTTTTGAGGAGCATGTAGTGGAGGATGTACCCCTCCATGCCGTTGGCCCTAGTGAAGCTTAAAGGGAGGTATCGTCCGGCTGAAGACATAAAACTTAGTGCTTCTTGGGAGGCAACCCAAGGTGATGAGGTGAAGATAGAACCTGCAAGGAGCTGCTTACGTCCTAATCGCTTCAAAGGGGAGTTTTTCTAAACTCTAACCTTTGGTTATATCTTTTCCTTATCTTCTTTCGTTGCATTTATTAGGGATTGACAATTTTGTTAGGTTTTATGGTAGAGTTAAGTTGTGTGAGCTTTGTTTTGCTTAGTATAATTTTGTTCAAGCTCATAAAAAAATAAAAAAATAAAAAAATAAAAAAATAAAAAAGATTTTTCATATGAGTTGACTTCTGGTAACTCCAATAAGCACCTCTGTTAATACAGTGTCTAGGAGTTCTATAGGCGACACCTTCGGTGTCTAAGAAGTTTGGGTTTTAAGCGGGACCATTGTGACCTCTCCAAACTTCCCGGATCCCCTGGCTGTGTTTTCTGAGGTTCTTAACTGGTAATCCATGAGTCACTTGTATATTCGTGTGTTTTATTCAAAAAAAAAAAAATAATAATAATAATAAAATAATAATAATAAATAATAAATAAAAAATAAAAAAAATAAAAAATAAAAAAAATAAAAAATAAAAAAATAAAAAAAATAAAAACCTTCTCTTTCTCTGAAACACTACATTAACCCTAACCCTCCATCTTTCATTTGATCTAGCCGCCCGCTAACCCCTGAAACCTTCTCTTCCCAAGCTTTCTCCAAATTATTGCTTATTGTAGGGCTCGTCAATGGAGAAACTCAAGGATGCCGTCGGTGGAAAGCTCAAGGAAGAGGAGTCCGAATTGAGCATGGTGAAGGTGCCTAGCCCAATGGTTTTGTTGAACTCACTGCCAGCTATCCCACCAGAAGATCCTTTGGGAGAGGACACCATTATGCAACGGGTGTTTGAGGTGATTGAGGTGCTCGTGGTTGTGTTTGCCATGGATCCCTCAGAAGTTACCATAGATGCCTTTCTGTTTCAAAGAGGTAGGGTGATAGGGGAAATTGAAGGCATGATTCCAAATTGGGATCTGGATTGTGGATTGGAAGAGATGCAGCTTGCGGCGCTGGCACGTTGTCTATATACTTGGAGGGTATATCTGCTAGATAGGAGGTTTGTGGCAAGAACTGTTGTGTTGAGCAGTCACATGTATTCTACAGGTAACATTCGAGACGAGTTTGACATTTACTTAAGTGTGCTTGACGAGTTTCACTTCCAATTAGTGTACATGACCACAAGACTCCGAGACTTCGTGGAGCAGATGGAGGAGTTGATGATAGATGGAGCCATATATGATTCTTCTGTTTCAGACCCTTCGGAAAGTGAGTCGGATTGAAAGATGAACCGTCCTAATCGCTTCAAAGGGGAGTTTTTCTAAACTCTAACTTTTGGTTATGTCTTTTCCTTCTCTTCTTTCCTTGCATTTATGAGGCATTGCATGTTCTTACGTTCTAAACATTGAGGGCAATATTTCATTTAAGTTTGGGGGGAAGGATTTGGTTATGTTGTTTTACTGTCAAATTTTAAATTTATTTATTTTATTTATTTTTTGTGTGTTTAGCGTCTAAAAACGCAGGATTTTGTGTGTTGTTTCGTTATCCTTCCAAACACCTATGATAAGACTTGGATTTAATACTAATATGGTTTATCAGAAATTGAGAGTCATTTTTTAAGGACTTTGTGTGGTTCTGAGTTAACTCTGTCTTGCATGCCACCCTTGCACTTATTGAGCACTTTGCCAAGTTAGTCCAATTTTTTGTTACTTAGATACGTTATGCAATTCTACTTATCTCATGATCTTGGTTTTGTACTCTAGAAGTTATTTGAATATCTCTTGAGACATTTTGTTGCCATACAATGCTTAGGAAGTGATTTAGGCCATGTTTGAACCGTTTGAGCCTTTCTAACCATCCCTCTACATGTATTCATCCCTAGTCAACCCATTTGAGCCAATGTTAAGCCTTTCTTTGTGTAAACCATTCCTACCATAATGAACTTCTGTTTTCTTATTCTCACTTATTCTATGAGCAGTTAAAGTTATCTTCAAAAGAGAGTTATAAAGAATGCAAGGTTTTTGGAGCAAAAGTGAATCATTAGTGCCATTACCCAAGTGTTGAAAAGAAATAAGTTTGGGGGTATTGGTAACTAATCAAAAGAGGTAATGAAGTGTGACCAATGTAGTCACGGCCCTAGGGTGTTATAAAAGAGAAGAGCATGGTGATCTAGGGTAAAGAGCCACAAAATTAGGCCAAATAAACACATTTGAAGGTGCTGAAATTATGTTGAAAATCTGCTCATGTATGTGTTCCTTGCTTGTTACAAAGTTCAATAATCTCTTATGCTCTTACCTGTGCTTTAATTGTGCTAAAAATACCTGTGCTTTAATTGTGCTAAAAATATTGTATATCTCATATCCCTTCTTTCATTCTACCACTACCCTGAACCTCATTACTACCCTTGTAAAGTCCTTTTGATCCTTGGTGTTGCATGGTATTACTGTGGAGAGCAGATTGGATAATGAGCTTATGGGGTTCAGAATTATTGATTTTGCTCTAAGTGTGTGCGCATATACTTATTTGAGTGGCAGGGGTTTTGATTTGGCATTCACACACTACACTTAAGGGTGTCATTGTGAGCTTTGCTTTCTCGTGAATCATGTGTGGAACTTAGATTGTGATTGTTGTGTTTCTTTGGAACCATATACGTTGGTGATTCTTTGAGGATATTGTTTGGAAGGCTAGTTGCTTATTTCCTGTTTCCTAAGTTGTAGTTTTATTTTGTTTTGCTCGAGGACTAGCAAAATCTAAGTTTGGGGGTATTTGATCGGTGCATAATTACATATCTTTGTGTACCCTTCTAACTTATGATTTGGTTATGTTTTTGAGTTAAACTTGTGCTTTTAATAAAGTTTGTGTATGTTTCAGTGTAATAAGGATGAGACTCATTACATGCATTTTGAAGACAAGTTAGCTTAAAACAGTGTCTGCAGATCAGTCACATTCACGGATTAACCTGTACTTGCTCAAGAAGAACCAGATAATGAGCCATACATCATTGGAAAGATACGGAAGTCTAGTTTCCCTAGCATTTTACGGTTCATGATTTGGAGTCTTCTAGAGGAAGTTATCCATGATTTAGCAACTCAAGGTCAAAATTCGGCAGCATCTGCGTTACTGGGCCAAAAATGACATTTGAAGGTCTTTCCTATTTTTCCTTGAGTTGGGCTGCATATGCTTGGAAAGATAAGACAAAGGGCTTGAAGATCCATATTTTTCCAGAATTTTTTGGAGTGAATAACAAGCCCAAAATCAGCCCACAAGCTGACTATGTCATGCATGACTATCTAGTGGGATTTGTTGGCGAAGTGCACTAGCCAAAAGAATGAGTTTCTAATTACAATGGGATTTGTTGGTGAAGTGCACTAGCAAAAAGAATGAGTTTCTAATTACAATGGGATTTGTTGGTGAAGTGCACTAGCCAAAAGAATGAGTTTCTAAATTACAAGTGCTATTGGCATAAACCATATTCAATTCAAATATTCCCCTTCCATTCTCCCTATAAATAGCACTCCAATTCTAAACACAATTCATTCAACAATCCATCAATTCACTTTATCCATTACTCATACACATTCATATATATATATATATATTATAGAGAGAGAGAGCTAGTTGCAAAAGGAGCAAAGCTTGGAGCTGTCTTGGGAATTCATTGCTGCCATCATCTAGTTCTTTTCTTCTCTTTATCCTATCCTATGTATTTCTTATTCTATATTGCTTTTCAATTATTAAATATGTGTAACTAAATTTCTTCTTAGTTAGAGGTGAATTCGAAGCCATGGACATATGTTTTATATGAATTGATCACTTCCAGTTATGATTTCATAAAGTATGAATGTGATTTACTTTTCTGTTTTATTCAGGACTTATTCTTGCATGTTTATTAAGGATGCATACTTAGGGCCTGTTTGGGAGTGCTTTTGGAAGGGTGAAAAGCGCTTTCTGATAACTAAAAGCGCTTCTGACAGCGTTTGGCAGAAAAGTTTAGAAGCGCTTCTGGGTCATAGAAGCGCTTTCTGGAGAAGCACCTGCTATGTGCTTCTTCAGGAAGCACTCCCAAGTGCTTTTCCACGAAGCACTTTAATTTTTTATGAAAATTCAAGATTTTTATAATAAAAGCGCTTTTGTTAGAAGCGCTTATGAGCAAAAGTACTTCCTAAAGAAGCAGTCCCAAACGAGCCCTTAGTTTGCATGCAGGGATTTGATGCTAGAATATGAGGGAATTTCACCTAATCGTTATGAACTTATATTCACAAGTAGTAAAAGTCACTAGTCATGATTGTGTTAAGTAAATTCCTGGCAGGAGTATCATGCTTTTCATAGTTACAAATGTTTTGTCAAAGCTTATGATTTTCATAGAACTTAATGATCTTTGATATGTATCTCTATCATGCTGTTCATATAGGGAACTTGATAAGAATAATTTGATTGAGTCGTTGAGTCCAATTCAATGAACTTAGGAAAATCTGAGAGTTAATTAGTGCAGTTCACAATTAATTTGGGGCTTTGACATTCATACTTTATTGAAAGAGTAACTGGAGATCGATTTGTATGCATATGTTCCATGTGTGGAGAAGAATCCTCTAGCTATCCCTTAATCCATATTTCATTCACATCTTAGTTATTTGCTGCTGTCAATTTTACTTTGGTCTAAATCATCCAACTCCCCCCCCCCCCCCCCAATCATTGTTCCCTCAACTTAATTTCCAGTTTAATGAATTTTAATTTAATTTGTGTTGATTAGCATCCCTCCTAATCCCCGGAATAGAACGATCCCTACTTACTCGTACTACGATTGCATATAGGGTTTAATTTGTGCGTTAGTTATTTTTCACGCCATCCCTTCTGCCCTCATGCATTAAATGCTTCATGCCCTAGTGGATTTGCTGTGGTGGACAGAGTCATTACTTCATTAAATGAAGCGTGGGACCCTGAGGTCACGTGGTGATCTGACCATAACCTCCTTGGCCGTGGCCTGCGAGTTCCTCGGCCTCGGCCCGCGAGGCTACGCGAGAGGCCGAGAAAACCTTGCCTTAGCGTTTTCCTCCGTTGTCGGGAAACAAGGGTAACGAAACGTTGCCGTTTCTTTGAGCCCATGAGAAAAGGCCACGGCCGAGAGGAGGATTCCTCGGCCACAAAGGCCGTGATTTATTAGGCACAAACATTGCCCCCCTGTCCCTGGATTCTTCGGCCGCGGTCTGGGTTGGGGCCGAATGGATTCCAAGGGACAGACCTCTTGCATTCCTTTGAAACGACGTGACAGACAGCTGGCGTCCCTTCCTTTTAAATGCGCACGTCGGTTCGTGCATTTAATGCGCAGGCACGTCGCATGGGCCATTATTGCCTTGGTTCGCACGAGCCGTCGCTTCGCCTCGTCAACTGAAGCGATGACTCTTTTGAGCTTTTGACACGTCACCGCATTTTCGCGCCTACTGCCAGATCGTTACGTCTTTCGAGAGGAACTATACCAGTTTTCGAGAGAAGGATTTATGCCCATCTTTGAGAGGAGGCGTTTATTTCGAGAGATGAGTCGCTCACTATAAAAGGCCCCATTCCTTGCCTTGTGCTGTCAACTCCTCAAATGCACACCCCTTAGAGAGATCACCCTGCTCTTTCTTGCTTACATAACGAACCCTCCCTTCCTAGCCGAGGGTACTTCCTCTATTCTTCCTTTACCTTAGCCCAATCTGATGGCCTTTGCTTCCCTGTCGCCAATTCGCCACTTTCCGTTCTGGAAAGCCGTGGGCCAAAGTCAAGGTGCGACCGAGGTCTTTTCTCAATTCTGGGGGAGGTTGGCCTTCTTCCCCGCGAATTCATGGAGGCAGAGCTGCGTGGCCGATGGGGATGGGGAAACCTGTCACGATGACTTTGCTCCTGCCATATTCGTCTGGCCGCATCCAGAGTGGCGGCCCCGGCCTCCTCCAACCTCCTTTGTGCCCAGGAGGGTGATCCAGGCCCTATTTTGTACGGCGGCCTTGATCGCGCCGTGAGTGGCAGCTTCGACTATAATTTGGCCCGTCTCTCGGTCTCAGCCACCTTGTGAGTGGCAGCTTCGACCTTAACCTGGCTTCGGTTATGGTCTGCCTCTGCCCTCTCCTTTTGGCCGAGGCGAGGGTTCTGGTCGCAAGCCGACCGGTTGCTTACCACGGCCAGAGTGACGCCCTTCTTTTTCGTCGAGGTCGGTGAAGATGCGGATGGCGCTCGCACTCCCCAAGGAAGAATTATCCATTTGTTTTTTTTGAAAGAAGGCTCGTATTCCGGCCGTTTTATAGGCGTAGGGTGTATTTATGTGTATATTTTTTCTTTCGCCTATGTATGGGTTTTGTTCGGCCGGGATAGGCCGTTCCTTTGTAATTGTAACTTTTGATCAATAAAATACTACTTTTCCTTGACCAAGTTACGCATCTCTCCCTTTCATTTTATTATATATATTATATTATTATTTTTTTTTTCTCTTCTTTTCTTTTTGACTTTTTTGTCGTAGGCCCTCGGCGCCATTCTCCTTTCAACTTGCGCCGAGGCGTGGGCACTGAGCCTTGATTGCCCCATGTTTTCTGAGTGCTGGGGCACGGCCAGCTCATGGTTTGTTTTTTGCCTAGACCGTTTGAAAAACCGACTGGGCCGGGAACTCGGCCTCCTTAGTACATGAATGTAACGGCCGTGGGCGTAGGCATATGATGCCCCCGTGGCCGAGCCCTTCATCGCGCGGCGCGTCCAAGCTGATTTGGAAAACAAATCATGCCTAGTCTTGGGCTTTCCTAGCGGGTACAGCTTAACAGCGTTCAGTGCCCCCAGCCACTTCTGAGTCGAGCCGTTTTCGGACCTGCACTGGACTCCCTCGGTCGCAAGATCCTGAGGGGTTAGTATTGGCCGAGTTAGGAGTGGCGGCCAGGTCGGCTGTCCTCCGTTTGGTGGCCCAATCTGCCGGGCTCTTTGAACAAAACCTCGGGCCGTAGCAACCGAACCGGGCTGTTTTAGCTTATCGCCGCCAGTTTGGCCGAGACGTGCGTCAGTCGCTTTTGCAACGGCCGAACCGTCCTGAAGACAGGTTTTCGAAGGAGGCAACGGCGCCTGTGACAGTAAAGCAGCCGGACTACTCTGGCCGTGTCGTTGTGTCGAGGCTGCGGCCGTGTTGGTCGGGCCAGTCTGAACGTAGACGGCCATGGTACACGCTGGGCCGCGGGGTAGTCGGGGCTGCTCTGCCTTAATGACACGGCCAAAGTGTGGAGCGGCCCACGCGCCGTTTTTGCTGGCCGCGAAGGCCCAGAGGTCACCCTGGTTGGCTGAGGTTGCCCCCAGTTGTTTGCTAGCGGCCGTGGCTGTCGGCCGCAGTCTGGCGTTTGGACGTGGGCTGGTACTGCCGGCCTTCCAGAGCGTCCGTAACTCTGTTGAGAACCTGTCTATTGCGGCCATAAAGGACGTTTCCATCCTGCAGGCCTGCTCATCCCTTGGAGTCATGGTGAGTTTGTTAGTAAAGAAGTCCCACCGGGCGTGCCAAAAGTGTTGGCTGCGCAAATCTCTCTGCCTGGTTCTCCGGGCCGAGGGGACGTGCGTTTGACACAGAGTCCTACTTTTGGATGCGGTGCGGCTTGTGCGCGGGCGTGCCAGCACGGTCTACCGTGCGTCGAGTTCGGTGGAGTGTTTGGTTTAGAAGGTGTTTGGAGTGTTGCGCCTGTTTGGTCTGGACCTCTTATCAAACGATTGTGGCCGAGAAAGGAACTGGTCTCGGCCGTCAGGTTCACGGCCTGAGCTACAAGGCCGTTAGTGGTGGTGTAGGTGGTGGATTTTGGGCGGTGCTTCGGCGCGTTGCTCGGAGAGCAACGGTCGTATGATATATGGGGTGAGTGAGGCGATAACAAGGCGATAACAAGGGTCGTATGATATATTGATGAATGGATGTCTCTTACAATCTATCACTACTCCTAGGAAAGCATGTAAAGATATTGAAAGTACATGACAGAAAAAATAAGTTGCTCCGTGGGAGGCTTTTGGTTTTTGGTGTTGGAACTTTTGCATGTGGTCTTGAGCTTGGTTTTTATAGTGGGAGCCCTGGAGAGACGATCGAGGCTTGACAAGACCTGCATGGTGGAGTCTAATCGGGGCAAGCATGGCTGGGTCTGATCAGCATTTGGGATTGTGAAGCATGGTGGTGTGACCTCCATAAATCTCGGCCTTTACCCAGATCGAGGGCTCTGCACCTCTGGCCGTGGGAATGCATTAAATGCTCTGGTTTAGTGGTTGGTGAAGAGACTGCCAGTTGCAAGAACATTTGATGGAATGTTTGTTCCTAACCACCCTGATTACAAAATCTTGATTTCAATCACTTCCCTTCTGCCCTCATGCATTAAATGCTTCATGCCCTAGTGGATTTGCTGTGGTGGACAGAGTCATTACTTCATTAAATGAAGCGTGGGACCCTGAGGTCACGTAGTGATCTGACCATAACCTCCTTGGCCGTGGCCTGCGAGTTCCTCGGCCTCGGCCCGCGAGGCTACGCGAGAGGCCGAGAAAACCTTGCCTTAGCGTTTTCCTCCGTTGTCGGGAAACAAGGGTAACGAAACGTTGCCGTTTCTTTGAGCCCATGAGAAAAGGCCACGGCCGAGAGGAGGATTCCTCGGCCACAAAGGCCGTGATTTATTAGGCACAAACACTTTCTTTGTGTGAACCATTCCTACCATAATGAACTTCTGTTTTCTTATTCTCACTTATTCTATGAGCAGTTAAAGCTATCTTCAAAAGAGAGTTATAAAGAATGCAAGGTTTTTGGAGCAAAAGTGAATCATTAGTGCCATTACCCAAGTGTTGAAAAGAAATAAGTTTGGGGGTATTGGTAACTAATCAAAAGAGGTAATGAAGTGTGACCAATGTAGTCACGGCCCTAGGGTGTTATAAAAGAGAAGATCATGGTGATCTAGGGTAAAGAGCCACAAAATTAGGCCAAATAAACACATTTGAAGGTGCTGAAATTATGTTGAAAATCTGCTCATGTATGTGTTCCTTGCTTGTTACAAAGTTCAATAATCTCTTATGCTCTTACCTGTGCTTTAATTGTGCTAAAAATACCTGTGCTTTAATTGTGCTAAAAATATTGTATATCTCATATCCCTTCTTTCATTCTACCACTACCATGAACCTCATTACTACCCTTGTACAGTCCTTTTGAACCTTGGTGTTGCATGGTATTACTGTGGAGAGCAGATTGGATAATGAGCTTATGGGGTTCAGAATTATTGATTTTGCTCTAAGTGTGTGCGCATATACTTATTTGAGTGGCAGGGGTTGTTTTGATTTGACATTCACACACTACACTTAAGGGTGTCATTGTGAGCTTTGCTTTCTCGTGAATCATGTGTGGAACTTAGATTGTAATTGTTGTGTTTCTTTGGAACCATATACGTTGGTGATTCTTTGAGGATATTGTTTGGAAGGCTAGTTGCTTATTTCCTGTTTCCTAAGTTGTAGTTTTATTTTGTTTTGCTCGAGGACTAGCAAAATCTAAGTTTGGGGGTATTTGATCGGTGCATAATTACATATCTTTTTGTACCCTTCTAACTTATGATTTGGTTATGTTTTTGAGTTAAACTTGTGCTTTTAATAAAGTTTGTGTATGTTTCAGTGTAATAAGGTTGAGACTCATTACATGCATTTTGAAGACAAGTTAGCTCAAAACAGTGTCTGCAGATCAGTCACATTCACGGATTAACCTGTACTTGCTCAAGAAGAACTAGATAATGAGCCATACATCATTGGAAAGATACGGAAGTCTAGTTTCCGTAGCATTTTACGGTTCATGATTTGGAGTCTTCTAGAGGAAGTTATACATGATTTAGCAGCTCAAGGTCAAAATTCGGCAGCATCTGCGTTACTGGGCCAAAAATGACATTTGAAGGTCTTCCCTATTTTTCCTTGAGTTGGGCTGCATATGCTTGGAAAGATAAGACAAATGGCTTGAAGATCCATATTTTTCCAGAATTTTTGGAGTGAATAACAAGCCCAAAATCGGCCCACAAGCTGACTGCAATGCAATGTCATGCATGATCAAGTGCTATCTAGTGGGATTTGTTGATGAAGAGCACTATCCAAAAAGATGAGTTTCTAATTACAAGTGCTATCTAGTGGGATTTGCTGATGAAGAGCACTAGCCAAAAAGATGAGTTTCTAATTACAAGTGCTATCTAGTGGGAGTTATTGGTGAAGTGCACTAGCCAAAAGATGAGTTTTTTTTACAAGTGCTATTGGCATAAACCATATTCAATTTAGATATTCCCCTTCCATTCTCCCTATAAATAGCACTCCAATTCTAAACACAAAGGCATTCAACAATCCATCAACTCACTTCATCCATTACTCATACACATTCAGATAGAGAGAGAGAGAGAGAGAGAGAGAGAGAGAGAGAGAGAGAGAGAGAGAGCTAGTTGCAAAAGGAGCAAAGCTTGGAGCTGTCTTGGGAATTCCTTGCTGCCACCATCTAGTTCTTTTCTTCTCTTTATCCTATCCTATGTATTTCTTATTCTATATTGCTTTTCAATTATTAAATATGTGTAACTGAATTTCTTCTTAGTTAGAGGTGAATTCGAAGCCATGGACATATGTTTTATATGAATTGATCACTCCCAGTTATGGTTTCGTAAAGTATGAATGTGATTTACTTTTCTGTTTTATTCAGGACTTATTCTTGCATGTTTATTAAGGATGCATACTTAGTTTGCATGCAGGGATTTGATGCTAGGATATAAGGGAATTTCACCTAATTGTTATGAACTTATATTTACAAGTAGTAAAAGTCACTAGTCATGATTGTGTTAAGTAAATTCCTGGCAGGAGTATCATGCTTTTCATAGTTACAAATGCCTTGTCAAAGCTTATGATTTTCATAGAACTTAATGATCTTTGATATGTATCTCTATCATACTGTTCATATAGGGAACTTGATAAGAATAATTTGATTGAGTCGCTGAGTCCAATTCAATAAACTTAGGAAAATCTGAGAGTTAATAAGTGCATTCACAATTAATTTGGGGCTTTGACATTCATACTTTATAGAAAGAGTAACTGGAGATCAATTTGTGTGCATATGTTCCATGTGTGGAGAAGAATCCTCTAGCTATCCCTTAATCCATATTTCATTCACATCTTAGTCATTTGCTGCTGTCAATTTTACTTTGGTCTAAATCATCCAACTCCCCCCAATCATTGTTCCCTTAACTTAGTTCTAGTTTAATAAATTTAATTTGTGTTGATTAGCATCCCTCCTAATCCCCGGAATAGAACGATCCCTACTTACTCGTACTACGATTGCATGATTTATAGGGTTTAATTTGTGCGTTAGTTATTTCTCACGCCATTTACAAGGGAAAACCCTTTGATTCCATCATAAAGAAACAGAACGTGCGTGTGTGGTTTTGCCGCTGTTCCCAAGTCCAACCTCAGGATGCCTACGTATCCCTCACGGGAATCAAGCCACTCGTAGTTCAAAGATCCGCAATGAATAAATGACTCATCGCAAACGGAGGAATTTGAATGAATTTGATTGAGAAGCGTTTGAATGAATTTAGCTGAATAAACCAGGGATTCAATATGGAATTGTGTTTGGGATGGTTGCATCTAGATTGAGTCTCTAGATTGCCTACGTACCCTTTCGAGGGGATCAAACCAACGTAGTTCATAAATGATTTGTGTAAAGGAAGGTATTTGATTTGTGGGAATTTGGTTGATATAACCAGTAATTCAAATTTGGTTGCGATTGCGTCTATTGAGATGTTAGACTGCCTACATACCCTTAACGGGATCAAACCAACGTAGTTCCAAAATGATTTGTGTGGAGATTTGATTGATGAGAATTTGGTTGCGGTTGCGTCTATTAAGATGTTAGACTGCCTACGTACCCTTGATGGGATCAAACCAGTGTAGTTCCAAAATTTGGAAATTAATGGGTAAGTGTGGCCCAATAATTTAGAATTGGTATATTTGAGATGATTTGAAGATTTTCATAGGTAGATGACCTATGGGAAAAATTAGAAATTAATGGGTAAGTGTGGCCCAATAATTAAGAATTTGTGTTTGAGAGATTTGAAATTAATCTCAATGAAATTGGCATGGGTAGATGACCCATGGGAGAAATTGGAAATTAATAGGTGAGTATAGCCCACTAATTAAGAATTTGTATTGGGGAGATTTGAATTTCATCTCATTGAAATTTGCATGGGTAGATGACCCACGAGAAAATTTGGAAAGGTCTTGTACTATTTTTCTTTTTGTCAATGTCTAAGAAAAATAATGAGCAATTTTGATTAACCCACTAATTTTCTTCAATTGACATCTGCATTTGGGATTTGGTGTGGTTTTGTACCACTTGGGTCTTCACGTGGCGATTTGGGAATTAATGGAACCCCTTTTTTGTTTGAGCCCATCAATCCATAATTTGTGAATTTGAGACTTTGTACCAATTATTCACCAATTGGAATTTTTAATGACCAAGCCCGTTGTATTTGAGACCGTCGGGCCTTGGAATGTCGGCTTGAGACAGATTGATCTTGAGATGTGAGACGAGCCTCGTGGGTATGAGACCACTATGTCTTGGGCCATCAAATCTTGCAATTTCGTATTGGGCTTATTGCTGTCACGATTTGGTAATGGGCTGAACCTTCACAAGTCTTTAGCTTTCTTGATCACGTTTTCTAAACCCAAAGCAACACAACCCACATGGTCTTTCAACTTGCAAACTGAGGTCCTTTGTGACCTTTTGGCCATTTTGTTTGCTTGCTTCTATCTTGAGTTTGATTTTTTTGTGCAGGTGGCGTTGGAGCAAAAGGGAATAAAACCACTTTCTTCTTATTTTCACGAGGTGGGTTCACCTCCCCAGGCTTTTATTTATTTATTTATTTTTTCCTTCTGTTTACATTCAGCAAAACATAGTAAACCAAATGCCTTTCTTTGCTCCAGCTGGACCCCTCACAGATTGGTGCCATTAACAAGTGTCTTTTAATTTGATCAAGACACCCAAGGATAAAAATCCTTCTCCAAGTGAAGTAAGAATTAAGCTCCTTGTTGATTTGGCACTCCTGGATCATCCGGTAAGGTAAACTTCTTGTCCATATAGGATTAGGCTATATGTGTTTTTCCTATAAAAAGGAAAACACATGCGTGCACCAGCAAACAGCAACAAACGAAAGTCTTAATATCATTCTTCGTTTGCTTCTCCCGACCAGCACATAGCCTTGCTCAAAGCCACCTGTTGCACCATCAGAAAGAAAAAACAAATTGTCTCATCTCCTCTGAAATTTCACGTGGTAACCCACATGCCATTCTTTAGCTCTTTTTATTTTCATATTTATTGATTAAACTAACTAGGAGTTTTGCATGGACAGCAACAGCAGTAGCAATAGAAGACCCTCCAATTAATTGGATGCGTCTGGGCTTCAATCTCGCAAGTGACTTGGAACCAAAAGAGACAAATTCTCTTATCGTCCCTTGTGTGCTGTAACTTTCCCAAGGTCAATAAAGGGAAAAAGAAATCCTCTTGGCTTTCACGTGGTAACCCACCCCATGAACTCCTGATGTGATTAATTGCAAGTGAACAATATCGCTCAAATTAATATAGTAGTAAGTAGAGTATCGTTCCAACAGGGATCAAGTAATCTATTAAATACTAGAGTGATTTATTTCTAATTATATTTGAATTAAACGAAAAGAGAATTATGATGATTAAAATCTAATTAAGCAAACAAAATAAATTGAGATTAAGGAAATAATGTAAAAGATGAAAACAAAGATGATAAAGCACTAGGGCACCGATTTCACCTAGCTAATCCCACCCAAATCCTTCTAGCTTGTTAATTCTAATTACCTAACATGTTGATAATCGTTTTCCCTTACCTCACCAATACTCTCTTCCGAGTTATATCAGTTGTATTCCTTACAGTCAACCCACTCTATTCCTAGTTATGGATTTAGATAGCTAAGAACCCATTAAGATTTGTGGAAAACAATAAAGATTACACAAACCATAACCTAGTCTTCCGAGTCGGCTATGTAATTTATGGTACTTGTTACAAGAAGCTATTTACTAGGAATCTCCTTCCGGTCTCAACCTAATTCTTCCAATCATGCAATTAGTGGCCAATTAATCGAAAGCATTAAGAACGGTAACAAGCACTCAACATGTATAGATAAATAAAATTAACAATATAAAAGAATTTGAGTATTCATAGCTAGGCTACATCGTAGCCCTAGTAAAAGAAATTAGTTCATGAAAGACTTATTGAGAATCATGATGGTTGATGAAGACATGGTAGACATTGAATTCTCCAAGTAGAATGCCAAGATTGCGCAAGCTTTCTTCGTATTCTCCTTTGGATATTTAGGCTATGAGTATGAATATGGAGGATGATGGGTGATGGGTGGTCGGTGGTCCTTTGAACAATGACCTAACTTCCTATTTATAAGACTCCTAGAAATCCTATCTAAGGTATAATTACAATTGTTATAAAAGTAGGATTCCTTCTAAAATAGGGTCTTCTTTATTTCTCCTTGTTTGACTTGATTAATCTCCAATCTTCATCTTCTTGCCCTTTTTAGCACACTTTCTCCTATTTCCATAGTTCCTTCACAAATCTCACAAAACCAATAAAAACAACCAATTTAACCCAAGGAAATTAACAAATAAATAAGTAAAGGAGGCATAAAATATATATAAATTATAGGCTTATCAAATACCCCCAAACCTATCTTTTGCTAGTCCTCGAGCAAAACTAAAAATCAAAAATAAAATAAAACAAACTAACTAAACTAAACCACTTTCGCAGGTAATCTCGATGGCACTTAGCATGTGCCACAAGCCTTTAAACCTCTAGGTGTCCCTAGTAGGAGGAGTTGTGTCTCCTGAGGGTTTACCAGTCACGACACCCACAAACGCTCCTTGTGAAACAAATTCGTTAAAGCAATACTTCCAACAAATTAATAATAACCAATGAATGTCAATCACAATTCAAAAACTAAAGTTATGCCACAACAAATAAAATGCACCATAGTGTAAAGTGTAAAGCCAATACTCTAAGGACTCGAACTTAAAGATAACCACACTTGGCGTGTGTACAAATTCGCCTCAACTCTAGGCCTCACTGGATAACTCTCAATCTTCTCACAGAACCTAGGGTTGCACTCTTACCCAGCATATGTGAATGAAGTTAGATAAAGAAATCAAAATGTAAGACACATATGCATCCAAAATGAATAAAAGGCAATTTCTGAAAATAGATCTCATGGAAAGGAAATCAAATACTAAGAACCACAGATGAAGTACATACCTCCACTTCCGAGTAAGAAGTCCCCAAAGATCTGTTAGGTCTTTACTATGGTTGTAATGAAGGGCTAGGTTATGGGTTATGAAAGAAAGGGAAGGAAATACTAGAACTTGAGACATACCAAGGCATTTATCATGTTATAAGGCTTGGCTCTTCAAATTTACTTCACAAAGGCGTCCAGGATTTTTGATATGCTTCATTTTTTTTTCTTTTTGAATATATATCTTCTTTTTTTTTCTTTTCTTCTTTTCTTTCATTTTTCTTGAACTTTGAGCACATATTGCCTCGGTACACGCCACCTCTTTTGTTGATGTAGAGCTTAACCTTCATCCTTGTCTTCATATGCCATGGCATATCCCAAGTTATAGGGTATGGCCAAAAATAGGTTGAAAAGGGTAAGGAAATATTGTGGGTGATGAAAGAAAAGGCTAAGTGTTTGGCTTCAAAGGGTTGATGGCACACACAATGGGTAGGACATGAGGCTTTATTTATTGGTTAGAACATGCATAGCCTAACATCATCTCTCAAGGTCCATCCAACTCAAAAGTGAAAGCATAAGATGATTCATACAAAATAGAGATTAGTTCTTAGTACTCAATTCGAAAACCTAATTGAGATCAATCTAAATAAGAAAGAAAGAAAATAGTGAATAAGAATAATCCCAAATACTCTCTCAATGAATGGAAATTTGGCTCAAGTATCTCACAATGGTAGTCTCCACTATTTCTCCACAATCATCCAAGTATAGCTACCTTGTCCATCAAAATACTTGAAGTATGGCAATGTGAAGTGCTATAATTATGATGCATAAAATTTCATGGCAACACTTTAATTAAAGAAATATGATCAAACATTACATATACATCACTATTAGTAAGAGAAAGTATAAGCTTTAACAAATTTTTATTTTTTTCAAAAGTTAAAGGAATTTTGTGATTTTGCGAACAAATATGAGTGAATTTATGAGCCTCAATTGCTTAGGAATAGAGAAATTTCATCAAAAGGAGGAGGACACACCTGGAATAGGTCCTAGAAACCTCTGATTGCGAATGGAATGGATCGTAATTGATTTGGAATGAAATCAGAAAATTCTGGAAAATTGACCTTTAGCGACGAAATATCTGATGAACACCGTCGCTGAAAACCATTTTGTGACGAAAATCTTCATATTTCTGGGCAAATTGCAGCTGGCCTTTTTTGGGTTTTAGGCCACTTTTCTAGCTTCAAACCTTCCTAAAACGTCATGTAAACCACTTGAGACCCCCAAACCTGTTTCAAATCATCATAATAACCATTCTAAACATATTGGTGGCTTCAAATTTACCTGAAAAACATCAAAAAGGAAAATAGGCAAAATTTTTGATTTTGACCAAAATAAGAACATAATAACCTCTTTTGCTATTTTCTGGGTTTTAAAGTCATCGAATGACCAAAACAACATCTATAACACGTCTGCAACATGTTTCAATCATCTTGGGGCTAGAAAAAGTCGAGAATATTCTTTGAAACACAAAACCCTTTCTTTGGAACACAAAATCTGGTTTTCTTTTTCTTTATGACTTAAAACTCAAATAACAACATAAACAACAAAATTCCACACCCCCAAACCTAAACTAAACATTGTCCTCAATGGTTAAATTAAATGCATGTAACAATTAGTAAAGGCATAGAAGGATGAAAAAGAAAAAGAAAATTGAAAAGAAAGGAACGAAGGTACCTTGTTGGGTTGCCTCCCAACAAGCGCTTGGTTTATAGTCCCTAGCCCGACTTTTGGAATGATTATCACCTGGGATCATGGAGAGTGAAGGTCTCCTTTTGCTGATTGCAATTTTCTTCCAAGTATCTTTGCAAAGTGATGGTTGGTGCGGCAATGGTGCTTGGGACAGCCTTTGTTTCCAATGAGTTTACCATTTTGAGCAAGTGCGGCTCTTCCCCTACCTCTATCTCATGAACCAAACTTTCTTTTAGTGGATCTTTTGGGTAGTCCGCTATGCATTTTGGTCGAACAACATGATCTACTGCTTCTAAACGGAAACAATACTCCGAATCAATGGGATACTTGGTTGCATCAAAAACTTTGAATTCCACCTCTTGATCGGCATCTCGTAGGATCAAAGAACCTTTTTCTACGTCAATTATCATTCTTCCCGTAATGAGAAATGGGCGGCCTAAAATAATTGGAGTGTCGACATCTTCTTCCATATCCAAAACTATGAAATCAGCTGGGAATATGAATTTATCCACCTTCACTAGTACATCTTCAAGAATGCCGTGAGGATATGTAAGTGATCTATCCGCCATCTGCAAAGAAATATTAGTTTTCTTAATTTCCCCCAAACCAATTCTTTTAGCTACAGACAAAGGCATTAAATTAATACTAGAACCTAGATCACACAATGCTCTTTGAAAAGAAATAGTGCCAATGGTGCAAGGAATAGAAAACCTCCCTGGATCCTTTCGCTTAGGTGGTAGATGACTTTGTATTACTGCGCTACACGCATCCGTCAATTCCACCATATCTGTATCTTCCAAACGTCTCTTTTTGCTTAAGATGTCCTTGATGAACTTTCCATAGTTTGGCATTTGCTCTAGTGCTTCACCAAATGGAATGGTAATTTGCAATTTCCTAAAAATTTCAAGAAATTTGGAGAATTGTGCATCCTTCTTATTTTTCTTCAAGCGTTGTGGAAAAGGAATAGGTGGAACATAGGATTTTGGGTTGAGATTTTTGGATGGTGGTTGCTCAGTTTTTGCTGAATTTCCGGTGGAGCTCACATCGGCGGGTAGGCTATTTTCTTCAGCTTTTTCTGTATCTCTCAACTGCTGGTAGTGCTTTTCTACGTCCAAATCTACAGCGGTTTTGATGGCTCTCCCATTTCGAAGTGTGATTGCCTTCACATGTTCTTGAATTTTTGGATTAATCTCAGGTTGGCTTGGTAATACTCCATGATTTCTTCCACTCAATGCATTAGCTAGTTGGCCTACTTGCACCTCCAAGTTTCGAATAGAAGCGCTCTGATTCTGAAGTTGGGTTTTGGTTTCAGCCATAAATTGGGTGGTAGACATAGTTAACTGAGTAAGAGCATCTTCCAAATTTATTTTCTTCTCTTGAGGTAGAAAACCGGGTGGTGGTTTTTGTACGTTCTGAGTATTGCTCCATGAAAAATTGGGGTGCCTTTGCCATCCCGGATTATATGTGTTGGAGAATGGATCATTGCCGGGACGTCTATAGGTATTCACCATGTTGGCTTGTTCTTGCAAAAACTCTGGAAAATCAACCCCATGAGGACAAGATATGGTGGCATGACCGGGAACAGCACAAATTGAGCAAATCTCTTGTGTTGGTGCTCTCCCATTCATAGCAAGCAAGGCATCCAATTTACTGGTTATAGCGTCAACCTGCTCTTTAGAAGCAAAAGCATTAGAACTACCAATTTCATAAATTCCAGCACGCTTACCTCTTGTATCAGAATGTTGTGTTTCAATCGCTAGTGTATCAAACAAAGTTTGACATTCAGTTGGCGTCTTGTTCTTAATAGATCCACCTGCATAGTTATTCACTGCAGCCTTACTCGAAACGGTTAGTGCCTTATAAAAAATACGCATGAGAACTAGAGTAGGTAAACCATGGTGAGGACACTGTATTAAAAAATTATTGAACCGTTCCCAAGCTTCTGAAAATGACTCATCGGCCTGTTGACTGAATTGCATGATTTTATCCCTTAGTGCATCAGTTTTCTGAGTGGAAAAGAATTTCTCCAAGAACTTGTTTTGAACCTCTGTCCAGCTAGTCAATAATCCAGGCCTTAAGGAATTGAGCCACGTTTTTGCTTTATCTTTCAGTGTGTAGGGAAAGACTTTCATCCTGAGATGTTCTTCGGTGACTCCCTCTGTCAAAGCCATGTTAGAAACCATGTTAAAAATATCTCTAATATGAGCTAAAGGATCTTCAGAACTTAATCCATGAAAAGAAGGCATCATATTAAAGTGGATATTTTTCAATTCATAATTCCTGGCAGCTGCGGGGAGAACGATGCTTGAAGGTGACGTCGGAATAGTCGGGATATCAGGGTCTCCCATTGTTTCATTTTGTACAAGGGCCATCTCGTCTTCTCCTTGTTGATTCTTCTTTTCTCTGTCTTGTTTTTTACTCTTACGAATTGCTCGAAGCTTTTGTTCAATCTCAGGTTCTAATTCAACTAGTTGGCTAGTTGAAGAGCGGGTACCAGTCATTCACCGTATGCTCAGAAACGAAGTGGTTGTACTTGCAAACAAGGACAAAGGATTGCTTAAATAATGAGAGAATAATAGAATTAAAGAAGGAAACAAAACCCAAACACAATTAGGAAAAGAAACTTTAATTATGAAACCCAAAGGAAATTGGAAAGAAACTTGAATAAAGGGAATAGAAAGTTGAATGGAAATATAGGAATGGAATTCCTAATGGCTGCGTGAAACACTCCTTGTTTCCCTTTTCTTTTTTCTTTTTTTTTTCTTTTTTTTTTCTTCCTGCGAGCTGGCTGCTGGTTTCTTGATTCCTTTTGGTTTGTTTGTGGTCTGAATCCCTCACGTTCTCTCCTCTCTTTTTTTTTTCTTTTTTTTTTGGGTTGGAAATCAAATGGAACTAAAGGAGTACCTGAAATAAAATAAAATAAAGTAAAAAAAATTAACTAATTAAATATTCAAAGTATAACTAGAAAATAAAGCGCACTAATATTAATAGATTAAGTCAGTCCCCAGCAACGGCGCCAAAATTTGATGTGATTAATTGCAAGTGAACAATATCGCTCAAATTAATATAGTAGTAAGTAGAGTATCGTTCCAACAGGGATCAAGTAATCTATTAAATACTAGAGTGATTTATTTCTAATTACATTTGAATTAAACGAAAAGAGAATTATGATGATTAAAATCTAATTAAGCAAACAAAATAAATTGAGATTAAGGAAATAATGTAAAAGATGAAAACAAAGATGATAAAGCACTAGGGCACCGATTTCACCTAGCTAATCCCACCCAAATCCTTCTAGCTTGTTAATTATAATTACCTAACATGTTGATAATCGTTTTCCCTTACCTCACCAATACTCTCTTCCGAGTTATATCAGTTGTATTCCTTACAGTCAACCCACTCTATTCCTAGTTATGGATTTAGATAGCTAAGAACCCATTAAGATTTGTGGAAAACAATAAAGATTACACAAACCATAACCTAGTCTTCCGAGTCGGCTATGTAATTTATGGTACTTGTTACAAGAAGCTATTTACTAGGAATCTCCTTCCGGTCTCAACCTAATTCTTCCAATCATGCAATTAGTGGCCAATTAATCGAAAGCATTAAGAACGGTAACAAGCACTCAACATGTATAGATAAATAAAATTAACAATATAAAAGAATTTGAGTATTCATAGCTAGGCTACATCGTAGCCCTAGTAAAAGAAATTAGTTCATGAAAGACTTATTGAGAATCATGATGGTTGATGAAGACATGGTAGACATTGAATTCTCCAAGTAGAATGCCAAGATTGCGCAAGCTTTCTTCGTATTCTCCTTTGGATATTTAGGCTATGAGTATGAATATGGAGGATGATGGGTGATGGGTGGTCAGTGGTCCTTTGAACAATGACCTAACTTCCTATTTATAAGACTCCTAGAAATCCTATCTAAGGTATAATTACAATTGTTATAAAAGTAGGATTCCTTCTAAAATAGGGTCTTCTTTATTTCTCCTTTTTTGACTTGATTAATCTCCAATCTTCATCTTCTTGCCCTTTTTAGCACACTTTCTCCTATTTCCATAGTTCCTTCACAAATCTCACAAAACCAATAAAAACAACCAATTTAACCCAAGGAAATTAACAAATAAATAAGTAAAGGAGGCATAAAATATATATACATTATAGGCTTATCAACTCCTTTTTCCTTTGCTTATTTTCTTTTGTCTGTTTCCATGCTTCTGACCTCTTGTCTTCTCTTTTGTATGTAGGGACTGTGCTGCCAGCTTGAAGGCTTTGGAGATTTCTTTATTTGGTGGAGAAAACCATCTGTCCTTTTGCTCCAGAAACCAAAGAGAAAACTTGTGGTACTTGCTTTGCCAACTCCTCTTCTTTTTTTATTTTATTTACTATTGCTGTACTTTTACTATTGCCCATCTCCTTTTCTTTTACTCAATTTCCAGTCAGAATAAACCAAAGAACCATCCAAGAGAGGGAGGAGGGGCTGTGCGACATAGCCCCCTTTTTTTTATTTCACTTTATTTTTGCGCTGTCCCTTATTTTGTCTTTTACAAACAAAACACAAGAACAAAGCCAGCCACCATTTTTTTACTCCATTCTCTCTTCTTCCTTACTCCTTTTTTTCCAGTCAAAGCAGACCAAAAGAGGGAGGGAGAGGGCTGTGCGACACAGCCCCCTTTTATTTTTTTTTTCTTTTGCTCCATTCTTCCTCCGCTGGCTATCTTCTTCTTCTTCTTTTTATTTTATTTTTTGTTATATTTTCTTATCTGTTGTCCACTTCATGACGAATATCACCGATCAAACTTTTGGCTTTTGTGGTACAACAGTAAGAGGAACCTAGATAACTCTAGGATTTCCTCTACGTCTTTTCAAGAGAGTTGTGCACCAGTTTCGATTTTTTTGATGGTTTACCCAACATGGCAAACAATCCTCACTGACTGCTGGAAAATTGGAGGTCGACCATATCTTGAAAGCATTTAGTCGGAGCTGCCTGTTGGAGAGGACGATGCCATAAAGCATGATGATTTCAATCATCATGCAAGGAAATCTTCCCCTGTTGGTTGTGAACTGGATACATCGATGGAATAATTTGAGCAGAGCCAAGCCTCGGAGAGATTCTTGACTTTGTTTATGATGATTGAAATCATCATAGCCAAGAATCCGTTGGTGGTGGACCGAAAACATCAATGGAATCATTTGAGCAGCGCCAAGCTTTGGAGAGATTCTTAACTTTGTTTATGATGATTGAAATCATCATAGCCAAGAATCTGTTGGTGGTGGACCGAAAACATCCATGGAATCATTTGAGCAACGCCAAGCTTTGGAGAGATTCTTAACTTTGTTTATGATGATTTCAATCATCATAGCCAAGAATCTCTGTGGGTTGATCAGACAAACTGGGTGCAGAACGTATCCTCGGAAATACTTGGGCGGAGCTGTCCCTTTGATAGATTCCTGGCCCTTTTTATGATGACAGAAATCATCATAGCCAGGGACCCTTGAGTTGAACGAAACCTGAAATCTTCAGCAAAAACCAAAAAACTGTGCCATGAAACTAAGATTTTTTTAACCTTGAAATGGCTCTTCCGTTTCTGAAGTGTGCTTGCTAATTTTTCCTTCTTGTGGCTGTTCTTTCTCCTCTTTTTTCTTTCCTGCGGCTGTTCTCTTCTCTGCCTTCTGTTTTCCTTTTTTTTTTTTTTTTTTTTTTTTTTTTTTTTTTTTTTCTGCTTTTCTCCATCATGCCTCTTATAGAGGCTATATTATGACGAGTTTGAATTCAAGCTGATGACCACTTCCCAACTGAGATACTTATCTCTTGGTGTTTCACATCCACCGAAATACATCCTCTTTATTTTTTGTATATATATATATTTTTTTATAAGATTGCAGTGACAAAAAATTCAATTCTATCCCAAGTCAAATTCTGGCTGATTCCTTTTGTGAAAATTTCCCGTTCAACAGTAGTGTATTTACTTCTAGAAGCAAATCTCCTTGAAGTGGCAACTTCGTGTTTTGCTTTCAAATTATATAACTTCACCAAAGATGGCAACTTCGTGTACTTACTGCAACCAGGGTACAAGGGTTGATCTTCATCCCAAATCACATTGGCAAACTCATAAGGATCATATCCAATATCACCTAAATCATTATCATCCATCCTTAATTCTTTAGAAACAAAACTGAACCTACTTTGCTCATCTTCTTCCACATTTCTACTAGCATTAGTAGTCCCTTCCCAAGGTTCTCCATGCCATGTCCAAATCTTATAGCTTTGGTCAATTCCATTAAAGTTTAACTGGTCCCTTATAATTCCAACCGCAAACAATCGAATATTCCCATATTTAACTCATCGACAATGAATATGAGTTGTATTTCCAAGATTTTCTACAGCAAAATTCAAAAATCATTCCACCCCTAACTCATATGCCTTCGATCTTCTATCCGCATGCATCCATGACTTACTCATCTCACACACTAGAAAATCATATATATTATAAAGTGAAAAGGCTAGCAATGACACACCACTATATTCACATAGCAGAGAATAAATTGCAAAAAAACAAAACAAAACAAGAATCGGACGACAATATTTACAAAATAATCGTCGTACTATGGCAATTCAAACGATGGTATCTCGAGTTACCATCATCTTTAGACTACCCAAACCCAGAAATTTGTATTTCTTTTTGAAGAACAATGTTCTGGGTTCATGTAAACTAAAGATGACGGTTATTGGACATACCGTCGTCTTTAGGCTACCTAAACCCAGAATTTGTATTACTTTTGATGAACAAGTTCTGGTTAGATAGCCTAAAGACGACGTTTAGTGTAGAAACAGTCATCTTTAGGCTACCACATACCAAAAAATTTCAGACAACGAGAGTAAATGAACAACCGACGTATAATGAAAATTTAGACGACAGTTTGGTCCATCAACTGTTGTCGTAGGTTACAAAAACCCGCAGTCTGAATCTCCCATTCCCAATCATTTTGTAAGAACCCATGGCCAACCAAACATATAAGAACCCATAACAGAGAGTTATTATGACAAGCATGCAAACACCAAAACATATATTAAGAACCCATAGCTCCCAAAACATATATTAAGAATCCATAGCTACCAAAACCAATGAAATCATTTATTAATTTAAGAAGCCGTGCAATATCATTAAATAAAGAGATTAGGGTTTGTACTTACATGGATAAGAGCTCAGAGAATATAACCAATGCTTTGAGAGAGAGCTCAGAGAATATGACCAATGCTTTGAGAGAGAGCGAAAATTTTAAGACAAATTTATGTTGAAGAGAGAGAACGAAATATTTTAGGGTTAAGGGGAATTGTGAAAATTTTAGATCGTCGTCAAAAATTCCAAAGGACCGCATTTTTTAAAGACGACCGAAAATACATACCTGACGACGTTTAATCTATGCCTACGACAACGGTTTATTAAATATAACGACGTTGTAAATATTTACTACGTCGGTATCTTAAAGGAAACGCCGTAGTAAATTATTTTCACGTCGCTTCTTGAAAAAACCGACGTCTTAAATATAAAATAATTAGGTGGGCTTTGGGTTTCCTGGGATTCGAACACGCGTAATTGACCAAAAACAGTCGAGAGAAAACCGGCATCGTTTCAATATACCCTATACCCTAAACCCCAAAGCCTAAACCCTAAATTTTACAATAATTATAAAAACAAATACACAAGCATGAGAAAAGTAAACCGAAAATTGCTACGGACTCCTTACAACAATGCCTTCTATATTAGTAGGATAAAATAAGGATTTCATATATTTGTATTTATGGCCACCAATGGATCACATAAACCTTTGGGTTATGTTATGAAAGTATAAGGACTATTGTGCTTTGTCTCTAAAAAATTTTGAATTTTGTTATCACTTGTAATTTTGAAAACTAAAATTACATTTTTCAAACCTGTAGGGGGAAGAAATTCTCTCAATGAGTGCATAGTGTTTGTCAGTTTACTTTTTCAGATTTTTTTTGAATTTACTATGAATATTAGGAATTAAATACAATAAAAAAATATTTTTAAAATTACATTTTTTAAAGCTTTAGGAGGAAGACAATCTTTCAATGAGTGCATGGTAGTTGTCAGTTTATTTTTCAGAATTTTTTTGAATTTATTATGAATATTAGGAATTAAATACAATATAAAAGTCATATTAATATGAAATGACACGTGTATATAACTGACGTTGCATACATTTACAACAACATTAAACAACATCGAACGTCGTCCTAGTTCATGTAGATGTCAACAATTTAAGACCGACGTTGTTTAGAATTTATAACTTCACTTGTTATGAACTCACCGTCGTCTTTAAAACTTAGAATGTCCATATGTTTTGAATAACCGATGTGGGTTAGTTTTACAATGTCGGCCTCCACGTAGTTACTGACGTTGTTTAGGGACTACAACGTCCTCTGTTGTAAATTTACTGCCGTTGTAGGGAATTTAAGGCGTCCTTCTGTTGGTATTCATGGTTGTGGTATTTTGATACAAAATATTTTAGTATTTTTAAACTGGATTATTGCTTTCCTTAAAAATATATTGTAGACTTCAGTTTTATATATAAACCATCGTGTTTTTTTCAAATTTGCCGTTGATGTTTTATTTCCATCTATCATAAGACGACGGTGATTTATACTAATGAGACGTGTTAACAAGAATGAGACGCCACTTTTTAGAAATTAAATTTAGTTTTTAGGAATCACTTTCATAGGCATTCATATAAAGTCATAAATATCCTTAGTTGTCGATTGTTCAATAATTACAAAAAAAAAAAAAAATTATGTACATTGTTAATAAAAATTATGTCACTAATTATTCTCTGTTTGCTTGGTAACAAATTCTGCCCATTCCAGCCTCACTTCGTCAATATCTTCTTGTACATACTTAACTGGTTATTTTTTCTTGTCAAACTGCAAAAATAAACAACAAAAACCGACGTGCTATTGAAATAAAAACTACGGTTATTAATAAACCAATTAAAACCGTCGTTTTATAAACATACAAATGACGGTTTTTCAAAAAACAGTCGTAGTAGTTAAAAAAAGAAATTAAATCTTAAATTTTATTTTTTACCTTCTTCTTAAAGCTAGGTCTGGATCATGAATTATATCGCTCATGAAACGCATCACGTAGTAGCCACACTCGACATTTGTTGATTGTCGACGAGTGCCCTGTAGAGTTTTCCATATGGCTGATTTACGTGATTGTTTGCCTACGTGAGAGTTATATATTTTGATTGCACTATTTCAAGACAACAAAAAGTGTTGATGAAAAATATTTTAGCCTACTAACACACATTAGAATGCACTAAATCAACTTACGTATTCACTATATTTCTCATGTCCTCGTCAACCGAGCAGTTTGGCAATGAATCCATATAATATATCGTCTCCTTAGCTAGTCTCATAATTATCAACACCTAATGACCCCTACACAAAATGAATCCATATAGGTTAAATAGTTAGGTGCCAAGAAACATTACAAAGAAAATAGGTTAAATAGTTAAGGGGACTAACCCTGGATTATAAGGCACTAAGAAAAATTGGTCCCCATTTGCCTTGTCCAGGCGGTTTGACAGATGTTTTGATATGTAAGATAACAATCCAGATTCAGCACTAATTTGTCCAGGGTCGACAAGGCCAACAAGGTTTACCATATTTTCCATTTTTAAATAGTCAAATAGGTACCTAAATATATGAAATTCAATTAAATGAAATTTTAATTTAAAAGTAAGGGAATTTTAGAAAAAAAAAATGGATTTTTAGAATTACCACATGTATACTGCAATCACTGTCGATCCGATCTCAACAATGGATGCAATCTATAAAATATCTTCATGCAAGATGAAGATATCATGCTCATACCCAAACACTTTCTCTGGAATATTAACTCTCACGGTCTCGTTCGAAGGCTTCAACTTGGTCTAGACAAATTAGCATAGGACTAACAAAGGAGGTGGCAAGTCTAGCTTTGAGAAATCTTGTTTCAAGAAATAAAAAAAGAAATATAAGATAAGATAGTTTGTAAAAAAGTAAAATAAACAACTCTAACTAAACCACCCAAACTATCGTGGTATTAAAATATAAACGACGGTATTTTGAAAATACATATGTAGTAAAGAATTTAGATGACGGTAAACAGAAACCGTCGTTCTGTAAACGTTCTAACATCGCAAAACTATAGAAAGGTCGTCTAAATAATATGCAGTGAAGATGGCTTGTAAAACATGTAATGACAAGACCCGACCCAAATTCCACTTTGGAATCTGAGCTGAACCCTATGCGTTTACCTAGCGGGTACCGGGCACAAATGACCAAATTGCCCATCTAACTAAACACCAAATTACTTCAAGTTTGACTTCTACCGAAAATTCGGCAGAGTCTCCCTTGTAAATTGCCCATTTCCCAAAATATTTCCACCTGTACAAAAAACAATATATATACCTATATCCCAATCATTCAGCATGCATCAACATAAATACACTAATAGAATACACTAATTTAACTAAATAGCTTTGGTCTCACTGTTGCACCTAGTAACTGTAGGTTGCCTACGTACCCTTAACAAGGGATCAAGCCACACGTAGTTCTTTCTCTTTTTATACTGCACTTATGTATCTCGTCAGTTGTTATTGTCCATTGTGATTGCAAATCAATCCAAGTTCTCATGTTGGCGATATGCTCAATAACATTCACATGCTATACTCATACAGAAATCAAATAGGCATATTTATATTTATATAATATTACACATGTTTATATAAATCATTAAATTAGTTAAAGCATTGAAAAATCAATATTTCACTTCCACCTAGCTGTACCCATTATATAACCATCAATTCCTTAATTTCCGTCAATTCCCACAGTATACCGTCAATTCCTCGTGTTACAATTTGTGACACGTCCTAGCAAGTCTCGGTAACACAATGTCGACCCAAGCCACAATCCTCGCAAGATTCAGGGGACATTTAGTCAACCTGACCCGCATTCCTCACTCCGCACGATCCAGATATCCCTAAGACTCGTGGGGCAACTGTCAAACGCGCTGACATAATCGAAGGCAACCATTTATCCTGAAGGCAACATTTATTCCGAAGGCAACATTTAATCTGAAGGCAACATGGGTACCTATGGTGTTTTAAAAATATTTCCTGGAAAATCATAAAAAACTATTTCTCATCCATCCTTAAATTATGTTGCCACTATCCTTCCTATTTTCCAAGCCATGCTCAACTTAAATATAAACAGAATATAATAACAATATTCGAAATCAAACAATCATGCTTGGAAAGTGAAATTCATAATAACTCATTCAAGATCAAATAATAAAACTTTAATTGCATAAAATCATTAATTGCATAAAGATGAAAATAAAAATAAAACAAACAACCGCCGAAAACACTTTTAACCTTTCCTTTGAAACTGACATAAAACCCAATTATAATTATATATATATAAGAATTTATAATTAACTTATTACAGATAATTAAAAAAATGAGAAAATTATTAAAATAACATTGACTACGTAAAATATTAATGTCAATAACAACAGCTTAACTGAAACACATATTTTCCTCTTTTACTTATAAAACAAACTCATCGCTTAAGAATTTAATTGTGAACTGTATAAAATCCTTAAAACTTAGAAAACTCTCCACCTGGACGTACCCTCATCCATAATTCATCAATTCCAATTACAATCCGTCAATTCTAATAACATCCCGTCAATTCCAATATTATTCCGTTAATTCCATCCTCGCAGACTTCATAAACACAAAGTTAACGGAGCCGCATTCCTCGCAGGCCTTAGGGGACCATTAGTTAGCCTGAGCCACATTCCTCGTAGAACTCAGGGGACATGTAGTCGGCCCGAGAATGCATATCCTCGCACCACACGGTTCAAGCGTCCCCGAAACTCATGGGGCATGTCATAAATGACAAATCTGTTTCAAGGGAAACATGGGGGGTACTCCTGAGGTGGGTTTGAAAACCATATTCTGAAACTTATCTTGAAATTCCTCTTGTTTCACAAGCCTTACTTAAATTCTCTTCTCAACTTTCCAGAAATCAGTTCTCAACTACCTTGAAATTTACACTACATACTATTGAGAACTAGTGTCCATAATTCATCATTTTCAACTACTGAGTATATGTATTAAAATAGACATGCACTAAAATATTTAGTTAGTTATTAATCAAGTCGAACTCCAATTAACAAACCATTCCGATACTATAATAATAATCTTAATAACAATAAATAATTAGGTAAATAAATAAATAACCACTACCCTAGAGATTCCATCATTTCCAATAATGCATAATCTCCAAATATCGAAATAACATTTAGGTGTACCATCACATAGTAAAATACACTTCCAAATACAAAATAATAGAGATATGCATAATTTAACGATCTATATATATAAACATACACACTCATCCCATAATCATATAAATCCATAATAGATGGCATGGTAATTTAATCCATGAAATTAATGCCATTACAAACCAATGAACACTCACACAAACATAAATTTTCTAAAGATCTGAAATAATTCAAATAGAATTCAATACTTGTTTTCACATGAATTCCATAACATACCGTATCCCACAATTAAACATTATACTTCTATACATAACCCAATATTACCTAATCCATATACTATATTTATGATCATAATAATATCATTTAATGAAAAGTAATAACCTTTAAAGAAAATCCCATAACTTCAATTATCAATATGATATCCAAGAATTTCCATAAAATACTATAAAACGAATTTCCTAATCTCAACATAAACAAAATAACTCGACTACCAGTCAAGGCTCGTTTACAGGGTCGTCCTAGTACTTCTCGAAGGGTAAAAACTACCTCGGAAGACTCACGGTCAACAGAGGGGTCAAACTTTCTAAATTGGATCAACCGGGCTAGTAGGGCCCACGACCTCCAATTCCCAATCCGAGAGTTCCTATAGGTTCAACACACTTTACTAAACATGCTCTGTAAGTTTAGTTCAAAACGGTCGGTTCACTCGTGATCGTACAATCGAACAGTTATCGTTAAACTAAACTTTAAATTATTGAATCGGAACATCCAGGGCTCCGATTCACGATTCGCAAATTCCTATATGATCCTAGGAATGCCTAGATCAACCTATATTAAATTGGAGTCGATCCAATAGCTCGAATATATCGAACCCGGATAACGCTTAATATGCGATATCCGATCGATAGTCGAACGGTAACCAAATTCATATCCGAGCATACTGTCATGCTCGGAATGACATGAGGATTATTTTCAGACTCAAGAACTGGCCAAAAAATGGCCCATGCACCACCACACGCGCCGCCACAAGTGGGTGTCCAAAGAGATTTTGGCAATCGGAAAATCTCCAAACTACTAGTCAAAACTTATGCCTACATGAGCACCACATAGAGTGGAGCAACTTTTGTTCTTGGACCTAACCCAAAAAGTCAACGAAAGTGGTCGAAATCTAAGGCCGAAAACCGGCAGATTTTCAATTGCTTATTTTACCCACTACAAAAAAAGTGAGCAATAATTACCATTTTTTTTTTGTGACTATTGGCAGCAATAGTCACCTTTGTTGGTGAGTAAGCCCAAAAGTAACGCTGCAATTACGAATTTTGGGTTGGTGATATATGAAGCCATAACTATTGTCCTTTGTCACAAATTTAACAGCTTTCATGACAAATTTTAGTTGATTGTCAACTGCCTCTGAAGTGCATGGGGATAACACGTCAAATCAACTTTAGCCTTATATTTTAATATATCTAAAGTTTTACTTAAATCTTTATTTGTGTATTAAATTTGTATTTGATATATTTCTTTTTCTTTTTTTGTTTGGTGTATCTCTTCCTTTTCATTTTTCAATAATTGACTAATAAAATACAGTAGTTGAATAATATATATACGTACAATCACTACCATTTAATACACAAAGAAACAATTCAATAATTATATCATTTGATTGCAATTCCATTACAGTTTTCAACCAAAAAAATTCATTACAATTCTCTAATTGATTAATTACAATTTAGTCTTATGGCATCTTTGAGTGTTGTCTGTCCTCATCATCTTCATCATCTTCATCATCTAAAACAAAATGACAGCCCATAATTCAAACCTAAAAATCAAAATGGAAAGTACAAAAATCAAACTCCAACTGGTAAAAATTAATTATATCTTGAGCGTTTGTTCTTTGTCCTCGTCATCTTCATCATCTGAGAAAAAGAAAAACCAAATAGAATCCATAACTTGGCGGCGATAGATCTGAATCCTGATGATAGAACCTTTAAAAAGTTAAACAAACACTACAACTTACATCAAAAACTGAAATTTTTATTTAAGGATTAAAAATAAGTCGAAGAAGAAACCCAGACAGACCTTAAGCCTTATTGCAAGAATGAGCAGTGTAAGAGAGCCATTAAAACACAGAAGAAGAGCTACCAAGAAGAAGATAAAAACCAACTTGTGTTTTCTTTTTGCTAGTTTGGCCTGGCTTTTGTTTTATTCCTGCATGTTAAAAGCTTTAGTTTCTTTAACACACCCCAAATAAAAACTCAAAGTTTGAATTTTTAATACAAAACAACATTGGTAATGTTGAAAACTAGGTGGTAATTGGCCTAGTCTTTAAAAAAAAAAAAACTTTAATTTGAATTGTTTAATATAAGAGCACATCAGGAATGTTGACAACTAAAGGTGGGAGTTATTATTATGAGTTGTAATATTTTATTGTGAACTTAAAAGTGCATTGGGAACTTACAAGTGTATTGGAAACTTGAATAAGTGTAATATTTTATTGATTTGAGTTCTGATTAGCTTTGTCTTATTTTTACTTGTTTTTATTATATTTAATTCAGCAGTCACCAAAGCAGACCAAGAATGGTGAGGACTAACCCAAATCATTGACCATCTACCTAAATGTAACAAAAACTGATTTTGTTAATATGAAAACGTGACTATTGCCCACTTTTTTCGTAGTGACCCTCCAAAACTCAGAAAGTTCTTCTATCCAACACAACCAGAAGCTAGAGAATCTCGAGAGATTGAGAAAGCACACATGGATCAATGGAAATGGTGGGCGAAAGTGAGAGAATGAGCTCCCGAAAAATTTCAGAAAAATTGTCGGAACCGGCCTGTTTCGTGGACGTTTCCGGCGACGGCAGCGGTGGATCAAGGCTGAGGAGGGGTGGGATGGATAGAGGGAACTATGTTCGTTTTGGACCGTTCTTGCCTGAAACGGTGGCCTGCGTTGGGAGAAGTCGCTGTCTGAAGTTGGCTGGTCGTGGTGGTCTCAAGAGAAGAAAATCTAGGTTTTTAAAAATTGAACTTTGAAATATTTACGGTTATGCCACTGAGCTTCCGTAGATCATTACTTCTTCGTTACAACTCCGATTTGAGCCCACTATGTGTCTACGGACTCATCTCGATGTGCTCTACATAATGGTACAGCTGACATCCCAAAATTCTTCCCCAAACAAAAAGTCAACTTTAAACCCATTAAAATATTCTCAGGGTAAAATTGTATTTTACTTGAATAAATTAATAACTAAATATTAATTTAGGTTCGGGTTATTACAAGTAAAACAAATGACGTTGTAAAAATGGAGACGAAGTGTTGGCGTCGCAAATCTCACGGCATGGTAATCCGGGCTGAGGGGATGTGCGCGAACACGCGAGTCCTACTTTTGGGTGCGGTGCGGCTTGTGAGCGGGCGTGCCAGCACGGTCTACCGTGCGTCGAAGGTTTGATAGGTTTTGGGTAGGAAAAGTTTAAATGATGCGCCTGTTCGAACTTGGACTTCTAACCAAATGATTGTGGCCGAGAAAGGAACTGGTCTCGGCCGTCAGGTTCACGGCCTGAGCTACAAGGCCGTTTAATGGTGCTGTAGGTGGTGGATTTTGGGCGGTGCTCCGGCGCGTTGCTCGAGGAGCGACGGTCGTATGATATATGGGGTGAATGAGGCAATAACAAGGATGGTGCTCCGGCGCCTTGAAAAATCAAGGGTCGTATGATATATTGATGAATGGATTTTTCTTACAATCTACCACTACTCCTAAGAAAGCATGTAAAGATATTGAAAGTGCGTGACAGAAAAATAAGTTGCTCTGTGGGAGGCTTTTGGTTTTGGTGTTGGACCCTTTGCATGTGGTCTTGAGCTTCGTATTTATAGTAGGAGTCCTAGAGGGACAATCGAGGCTTGACAAGACCTGCATGGTGGAGTCTACTCAGAGCAAGCATGGCTGGGTCTGATCAGCATTTGGGATCGTGAAGCATGGTGGTGTGACCCCCATAAATCTCGGTAAATCTCGGCCACCGCTCTGATCGAGGTTTCTGCACCTCTGGCCGTGGAAACGCATTAAATGCCCTGGTCTAGTGGTTGGTGAGGGGGACCGCAAATTGTAAGAACATTTTGTGAGAATGTTTGTACCTAACCACTCTGATTACCAAATCCTGACTTCAGTCACTTCCCTTCTGCCCCCGTGCATTAAATGCTTCGTGCCCTAGTGGATTTGCTGTGGTGGACAGAGGCATTACTTCATTAAATGGGGGTGTGGGACCCTGAGGCCACGTGATGATCTGACCATAATATCTCCGGCCGTGCCTTGCATGATCCTCGGCCTCGGCTTGCAACGCTGAGGTTGAGGCCGAGAAGATTCTCCCTTCGCGTTTTTCCTTCGTTGTAAGGAAAAAGGGAACAACGAAACGTGGCCGCTTTTTGAGTTCATGAGTAAATGCTACGGCCGAGAGGAGGCTTCCTTGGCCAGAAAGGCCGTGATTTATTAGGCACAAATAGACGACGGTTTCTAAAAAAAAAAAACCCACGTAGTAAATGACTGAGACGACGGTAAACAGAAATCGTCGTTATCACTACTACATTTTAGGCTTTGCACGACGACGGCAAGTTCGTCGCGCAAAGATGACTTTAGTCGCACATAATTATGCACGACAGAAGTTTCGTCGCGCACCATCCGTCGTGCAAAGATCGTGAAGAAAGACTTTGCGGGACGAATATATGTCCTTCGTCGCGCAAAACAGTGCGACGTAGCACCTTCGTTACAAAAAACGTTTGGGGACGACCCAAATGTCTGACGCACAAACGTTTGCACGAAGAAATGCTATTCGTCGCACCAAGAATGCACGACGGATGGTTTTGTCGCGCGAGATTCGTGAACTTTGCGTGACGAAAAGTCCTTCGTCGCGCAATTAGTCTTTGCGCGACGAAATACGTTGTCGCGCATACACATTTCGCGCGACGAAATACATTTCGTCGCGCAAAATTAATGCATATTATATAAAATAAAAAATTAATATTATTTGTTTTTTAATTTTGTAAAAAAATAAATTTGGTTTTTTTTTTAATTAAAATGAAATTGCAATAAAAAGATTAATCGTAAAGAAAACATTTATTATATAAAATAAAATAAATGTATACAAGAGAAATATTTTAAACATAATTATGAAAATAAAAAACTAATCAAATAATGATCCAAAATCTACTTGGTCGTCTGCCACATGCGGCTCGGAGGTCTGGGCGTCTATAGGGGCCGTGGTCTGCTGGGGATGCTCGGGGTGTACGGGCTCGGAGGTCGGCGCACCAAAATTCGGGATTGGAATGCCGGAACGTGCGAGGGACTGCAGAATCACCGACATCTGACCATCAAGCTCGACAACCCGCGATGTCAAAGCAGTCACCTGACTGTTTGCCTGTGATGATGACCGCGGTCGAGGTTCCCTCTGTCAGGCATTCCCCATCCCTCTACTATATGTTCCCGGCCTCCTCCTGAGAGTATGATCCAACGTCTGCGTCAAAATCTGAAATCCAGCATCCTGTGGAGGATCCACAGACTCGATCGAAGTCTCGGGAGGAAGTTGGGAGGCGGACTCCTGAAGAACCAACAGGCTCCTCTCCACCATCGTCGTTTGTTTAACATTACTTAAAATATAAATTAAAACATGCACATAAATTGAAAGCGTAGCATAAGAATTAAAATTAAATAATACTTACATGAAGGGACTCGGCCAACTCATTCCCAAGTCGAACATAAACGTCACCAAAGACGTCGATCTTTGGGAAATTTGACCCCCCCCCTAAATTGAACAAGAGAAGGAAAATATTAGTATGAACAAAATAAATTAATAATAATGACATATTAAAAATTAAATATAAATTATATTATTCTTACCCGACGCCGTGCATCCATCCTATATGAGAAGGGTCTAGAGCCGGAATGGTGGAGAAGAGTCTTCTTCTTCCTATTGCCCTTATTCGCTTGGGCTTTATTCTGTTATACAAAAAATAAAACGTATTAGTTGAAATATAAATAAATTAAATAATAATGACATATAAAAAATAAAATAAACATTAATAAGAAATATGTAATAATTAAACAAATATTATTAAAAAAATACCACATAATCGGGCGCCTGAAAATGAGCACAGAGCCACGCCCAACTATCATCCCGCCCCTCAAGTTTGAAAGAAAAATAATTAAAAGGTAGGGTACATACTGACAACTGGCCGCGAACCTCCATCTTGATCTCGTCAGGCATCACCTTCCAAGACTTCCATTGCATCGGGCAATGGGTCCGAACGACGTGGCCAATGTCGTGGGCCAAGGAGCTATGCAACTCCGCCATTGGTGCAGCCCGATGGGGCTCGTCGTATCCGATGCTGATAGAACTGTTGGTCACCCGAGTGACCTTCGCCGTCTTCAGCTGCCGACACGGCCCTCGGGTGTTCCTCTTGGCTGCAAAGAGATATGACAATATTGTTAAATAAATAACAAATTTAACCATAAAATTCCCAATTAAAAAATTAAAAAAAGAACTACAGTTGAAGGGTATATATACCTGGCTGTGCCCCCGAGGCACCAATACCGTCGGTCGATGTAGTGTCGGTGGTGCTGGCGGGCCGGTGCCGCCACCTAACGCTAACAGGCTACACCACCGATGAAGCTGATGATACAGGCGCCTGGGATCCCCCAAGACCAGCTAGCACGTGGTCCTGCTCCATCAGTGCTGGAGTAGTGGTAGCTGATGCCGGCTGAGCCTGGGGCTCTGAACTCGGTGTAGTTGTCACCGCCCTATGACGTCGAATCAAGTCTGACATCTGCACAATTTCATTAATACACATACAAATTAATCAAATTTAAGAATATATACTTAAGCACATACAATGTCATTAAGAAATTGAACTAATTAATTAAAATCATAGTTTGACCTAGGGTTTGCGATTTCGGAGTATCCGGGACTCCGATCCATGATCCCTCGAATCCTAAATGATCTTATAAATACATGGTACAACATACGTGAGTTTTAGCTCGATCCAACGGTCCAAACATATCAAACCCGAAAATCACACAATAGGCAAAATCCATTCGAGACTCAAACGGTAACCAAATTTCAATATGAACACACCTAAGCGCTTGTGACAACGAGGGGATTGCACTGGGACCCAACGCCCAATGCTACAGTACCCCACGCGCCACCACACATGCTGGCAGCGCGTGGGTGCCCAAAGTGATAACAATCGTTGGAAAATCCTAAAAACTAAGGGCCAAGGTTCCTACCCTAGGTTCAAAACATCAATTGGAGGCACTTTTGTTCTCGGACCTACCCCGAAAAACAGCCGGAAGTGGCCGGAATATTCTTACCTATGAGATGCATCTAGAAATTGAGAAATCCAAACAATCTAAGTTGTGAACTAGAATGAAGATCACGTGAGTTGTATAAGATAATGAACGAAATGGTATCCATTGTCTTTCTATAGCATTCACTGTTGATCGCTCATGATTGGACTTTACAAAGTTTGAAATCCAAGAGATTTAAGATTTCAAGAAAGCAAAGAAAAAGGAAATCATTTAGAGGGCATCAATACTCTTTTAATTGTTATGAAGGGTTAATGCTTAGACAAGATACCTCTTAAGAG
Organism: Prunus salicina; assembly: GCA_020226455.1. Lineage (NCBI taxonomy): Eukaryota > Viridiplantae > Streptophyta > Magnoliopsida > Rosales > Rosaceae > Prunus > Prunus salicina. Next base: position 20,419,275 of record CM035346.1, on the reverse strand, counting down.
TTAAAGAGTTTTCTTTACAAGATATCTCAATGGATGATCTTTATCACAAAGGATAATAAAGTATAAATCTTTTATGATAAGTCATCGAAATCCCTCCTTATGTCTAACCCCAAGGATAACAAAATATTTGATAAGTCCAATTGAACGGTAATGAGATTGAAATTGTTATAAAGTTTAGAACTTTATAGTTCGAAAGGTAAACTTGTGGGACATCCTAGATCACCTAAAGGATGTCGTATCCATCAAAGAGTTAATGGATGCTTGTTGTGAAACAAGTGGAATGACTGGTTGTAAGCCACAAACAGATTATCGGACAAAGTGACAATTCAACTCTTTTTCGTTAACTCACCACATTTAAACATCCAAGATAAATGGTATCTTAAATAAAGCGTTTTAGAAATGGTTATATTCCAAAAGTCGAAGTGGGAGCCCGTAAAAAGTTTAAGAGAAAATGCCATCACCAAGTGAAGTCTTCTTCAAAAGAAATCTAAAAGAAAGGAATGAAAAGCTTATCATATAAGTATACGATCATATATGATATGACCAAGATACTACAGCAAGTTGCACTTAATACAAAAGTATATTAAGGACAACAAGATGACGCCCCAGGATCAGAACATGGACAACTGATAAATATGTCTTTTATGTTAGAGAAACATAAATAAGATGAAAGGCGAAATATGCAAAGAGAATAGCATTAGAGCATCATAGTGGAAGCGTACACCTGAGTGACTCTACTCGGATCCTAATTCCTATATTGCAGGAAACAAACTCTACAAAGTTGTTCTAGATAATCTTGGACGTTGTAACATAGTTCATGACCAAAAGCAGTACATATCTATGCAAGAGAAGTTGATACGTCAACACCTTATGGATGAATAGAAAAATCTTTTGTAACCCCAAGATATCTCAATGGATGATCTTTATCACAAAGGATAATAAAGTATAAATCTTTTATAATAAGTCATCGAAATCCCTCCTTACATTGTAACCCCAAGGATAACAAAATATTTGATAAGTCCAATTGAACAGTAATGAGATTGAAATTGTTATAAAGTTTAGAACTTTATAGTTCGAAAGGTAAACTTGTGGGACATCCTAGATCACCTAGAGGATGTCGTATCCACCAAAGAGTTAATGGATGCTTGTTGTGAAACAAGTGGAATGATCGGTTGTAAGGCACAAGGGGATTAACAGACAAAGTGAGTTTAACTTTTTTTCATTAACTCACCACATTGAAACATCCAAGATAAATAGTATCTTGAATAAATCATTTTAGAAATGGTTATATTTCAAAAGGAAAAGTCGGAGCCCGTTCAAAATTTAAGAGAAAACGCCATCACCAAGTGAAGTCTTCTTCAAAGGAAATCTAAAAGGAAGGAATTGAAAATTCATGTACTTATCTTATAAGTATACGATCATATATGATATGACCAAGATACTATAGCAAGTTGCACTTAATGGAAGAGTATATTAAGGACAACAAGATGACACCCCGATCAAAACCTGGACAACTGATAAGTATGTCTTTTATGTTAGAGAAACATAAATAAGACAAAGGGCGAAACATGCAAAGAGAATAGTATTAGAGCATAAGAGTGGAAAGCGTACACTTGAGTGACTCTGGTCGGATCCTAATTCCTATATTATAGGAAACAAACTCTAGAAAGCTATTTTAGATAATCTTGGATGTTGTAACATAGTTCATGACCAAAAGCAGTACATATCTATGCAAGAGAAGTTGATATGTCAACACCTTTAGGATGAATAGAAAAATCTCCTGTATAGGAGTAGTTCCTACCATGAATGATCAATGCTCTTATAGTAAGAGAAATTTTCATGGGGCAATAGCTCAAGCCAAGGAATTCAAGTCTCATCTGGCATCCAAGAGGAGTTGGTTACTCATGATGTCGATCGTCTCTAAGTTATAAAAGAAAGTTGATATAGCAAAGATCACAAAAGCCTAGAACACATCGGCTATGGCTTGATAAGCATCTCAAGGTCAAACATATTGTGTAGCTGATTGGCTTTACATGCAAGTGGGAGACTGTTAGATATATGCCCTAGAAGCCAATTTAAAATGGATAATCTAAGGAAATAATATATAATAATCAAAGGGGCAAGAATGTTGCTTTAGATACATAACGTAGACAAAGTAACAAGTCCATAGATTAAGATATAAATGGAAAGTGGTATAAAGAAGTTAGATGCACGAGACCTTTCCATACATATAAATATTGTATCCTAAAATGTTCTTGGTCATAGGATCACCAATTGGACAATAGTGACTCGCTAAGACTGGTACATATTATGTATTCTTAATTGGGAGGATGACTAGTCTCAAGTCTTTTGTGTTGAGACAGTGAGACAAATGTGTAGGTGCTCTATAGAAGATGGTGTCCACTGAACGCCATCAACTCTATAATTCTTATATGGAAGTCTTACTCACAAGTGTCAAACAAAGAATTCTAAGTTGTGATAATGCAAATTAATCCTTAGACCTGAGACATCACAGTTGTCTTGTGTATATGTTGTTTCTCTTAAGAGCACTATACGGTCGTATCAAAATGATGTGACTTAAGGTGTTCCTCAGGAGTCTCAACGTGTACGCAGAGACAAGTGATTGTATAACAAGGAATCTCTGCTCTTAGTATGAAGAGAGAATACTCTAAACATATGATTCATGAATCTTTGGCCAAAGTATTGGATGGAAATTGAAACAATAACATTTGCAATTTCATCAAATGGAATCATATAATCTAGAGATGTCATATTAGGAATTTTGACACAAGTTTACCATATCCTGAGAATATGACATAGAGTATTGAATTAGAGAATGATCAAATTGCATTGTAATCACAAACTGACTAGGTTCTCTAAATGAATTCTTTTTAGCTTGGGTAGCCATGACATACTGCTAGGTATCACTCATGACTTGTGGAAGCCCTGTAAGGACTAATTATAATTAGCCTTCGCCAATGGGGAGAATTGTATGGAGGGATACAATTCACACTTGATTCAGAGTGAATCATTCATACCCACTGCCTCGCTAATTAGAACCTATAAGATCACACACCGAAAAAGAATTGATTGGGAAATTATGAAGACAATGAATGATTTTGTGACTTGGTCAAAGTCAATGTGAAAGTCAAAGGTCAAATGGCTGACCCTACACTTGACATGGTCAACTAAGGATGATCGAGACCAACACTCGTTAGACAAGTGAGTGATTGAATTAGTCAAGTCACTAGAGTAATTAAATTGATTAGATTAATTTAATTATTCAATTAAAGTTATGAAACTTTAATTAAAGGCCCCATATGACTTGGAAATTCCAAAGGGATTTGACCATATGGACTTAGGCACATATGTGACACATTATAGGATTAATGTGTTGGACCAAGATAGCAAAAGATGACATACAAAGTGGGGGTGTGGCTACACTAGGGTTTGGGGGCATTTTTGTCATTCTTGTGACATTTTTTATCCTATAAGTGTATAGTTATGGAATCCTATCATCCTTGGGGTTTTCAAGTTGGTGAAATTGGAAGAGAGAAAACATCAAGCTCTCTCTCCGGTTACCCTTCAATCTATCACATCAGGTGAGGGTGCTAGCACCACTCTTCACTTGTTGTCCACTCATTCTCTCATCCCATTCAATCCTTGGTAAAGAGCTTTGGAGAGGTGCATATCTTTGTACCTATTTGGAGAGCTACAAGGTGGAGAATCAACATCAAAGGGAGAGACAACAACAAAGTGACCACTCCCTCTACTTGAACACTATTCTTGGTTTCAAGATTTGCTTCGAGGGTATGATCATCTTATCTTTCTCTCAAATATGATTTAGAGAGTCTTTGGTGCACACTTTCATAGACTTACAAAGATTGGGACCAAATGAGACTTGCATGAATCCCTAGTTTATTTAATGCTTCTGCTTTTACTTTGATTTCATGTTAGATATGGCTTACTAGGTGATTTATACTCTCAAAGTTTGGTTGTAGAGTTTTTAGAAATCTCTATACAACACCATTCCCACAATATTCCCTTCATAGAAATCTATTTAGAAAACTAGAGAACCAACAGAGTCAACAGAGGCATCATAAGCATCAGAGTCTTCAGTGGCTAGAACCTTCTGTGTATACAAATTAGCAACAACAGAGGAGGGATTCTCATAACCATGAGCTGGATTCAAAGAGGAAGGAATTAAGCTTAGAAGATGTTGAATCTGATTCTCCTTCAAAGCAAGCTGAGATTTGAGAGTGGCAGTATCAGAGGTAGATGACACAGTGGAGAGAAAGGTGTTTGAGACCTTCTGGCTAAGGGCAATAGAGGCCTTGCCATATGGAGCAAGGGGAGGATTCCACTGATCAATGTCATTGAAGGCCACCTTGCTTTCCTCACAGAGGCATTGGATAAGACAGGGGAAGACAAGAGTCCCCTTGTGTTTGGTACCATGACCAACTATTTTTCCTAGGATTGCATGATAGTAATATCTCCAAAAGGAATTTTATCACGATTGACCATGGAGAGCGTGTTTTGACAGCCATCTAAGGTAGGATTGGAATTATTCCCAGTGGGAAGATCATTGTGGCAAACAAAATCCCATAGGAATTTGAAAAATGGAGACACTTAGGACTTGATTAGAAGGCCTTTAGAAGTAAGCGGCAGAGAGGGATCAGTATAGGCCATGGTTTTAAACAGGTCAATGGTGTATTGAGAAGAAGCAAGAGCAAACTTCTCATAATCAAAACTAGGGCATGACCTAAACCCTAAAACTAGATTGATGATAGAGAGTCGAAGAAAGATTGACGTAGTATGAACAACAACCCAATAATTTTCCCCTTTTGGGTCAGTAGGAAAATTGGAGTAAAATTCTTTGACAACAAAGGCATTGAATTTACCTGAGAGAGCATTGAGAGAAGCACCACACCAAGCCTCGGAGGACAGAGCATCGATTTGATATGATCTCTTAAGCACAAACTTTCGTTTAGACACCACTTCGTGAAAGAAAGAGGCTGCCTTAGGCGACACAAAGAGTGTCAAGTCTTCCACAGGGGCAAACAGGTTGGGACAAGACCTAGTTGCCTTAGGAATGGTAGGAATGATATCCACACCACCACGAGGTTTGGACTTTGAGCGATGTTGGTAAGTGATGAGCGGTTTTGAAGACGACATGACTCAAGAAAAAGGAAGAATCGAAAAATACAGAGAGACGAAAGGTGTGAAGTCGACACACACACAGAGAGAGAGAGAGAGAGAGAGAGAGAGAGAGAGAGAGGGAGAGAGAGAGAACGAAGAGAGGAATTTTGGGGACCCGAAGTCTTTGGTCTTTTTTGGTATTGTTTCTTAAATAGACAAACTGAAACAGGGCGCGACAAAAAGAGAGGGGAAAAAAATCTAAATCAAAAAGTACGAAAAGATACCAGAAAAAAAAACTGCTAAAAACAAAAAAGAGAGATAGGGACAGAGCGAACTTGATGACTAGTCAACCACAATTAGCATGAGCATGTGGTGAGTAGTCAACCAAAGCAATAGCATAATAAGCAGCATTTTTAGTATTTACCCTGTTGAAGACATAGCACGTTACTAATTCACAAAGAAGAACTAGCAAACATATCAAGTGATCGAGGATGATGAGAAATTAATTTCTAGACTAAGTCTTCAAGCTCAAGAATAAAAAAATAAAAAAAAATAAAAAGAAACAAAAGCATATGCATTTTACATGAACAATCAACTCTGAGAGATAGAATATGAATTGCGTTTCATGTCCAGAGACAAGGCATATTTTGGAATAGGGAGGTTTAGAGCCAAGGGACACAAGAGACGATATCTTATCTCTCTTGGAGAGACAGGTACACAATGAAACTTTATGATATGATCAGAGTATAGGCTCATAGTTTTAGGTATCATCACTCTCTATTGACAAAATATTTGATTATTTATTTTGTTTCATTTCTACATCCCAGACTTAAGTGTTTGAATGGCCCAATTTTACAACTCTTTGCTCTAGATGCTTCAATCATATCAACTTATACCTTCCTAGAGCCATGACTACATTGGTCACACTTCCCCTTTATTTATTTATGAAAAAGTATTGAATAGATTGGCTAAGAGAGTGAGATAAGCTAAGAGACGATAACAATGACAGTCTAGAATGAAGCATAGGCACTTCGCTCACTAAGAGGATAAGATAGCACGAATCAAGTCTCATCTAATAGCTCTGTTTGTGCCTAATAAATCACGGTCGTAAAAAGGGACCTCTTCTCGGCCATGACACATGTTCATAAACTAGAACGGCCGCGTTTTGTCAACCATCTTGCCTTCCTAAAAAACATAAGGCAAATGCGAAGGCAGGATCTTCTCGACCTCTCGACCATAGCATTATGGGCCGAGGCCGAGGTCCATGCGAAGACACGGCCGAAGACACTATGGTCAAAATCACCAAGTGGCTTCAGGGTCCCACGCCCCATTTAATGAAGTAGTGCCTCTGACCACCACAGCAAAACCACTGGGTGCAAGAAGCATTTAATGCACGAATGCAGAAGGGAAGTGATTGAAGTCAGGATTTGGTAAACAGAAATCAGAGTTGTTAGGCGCAAACATTCTCACGGAGCACTCTCACAACCTAGGGTCAGATCACCAACTACTGGACTAGAGCATTAAATGCATTCCCACGGCCAAGAAGCGCAAAGCCCTCGATCAGGGCGGTGACCGAGATTTGCCGAGATTTATGGGGGTCACACCACCATGCTTCACGATCCCAAATGCCGATTTGACTGCCCACTTGCCCCAGTCAGACTCCACCATGCATATATTTTTTCAAGCCCTCAGGCAGGTCTTCAGCCTCGATTGGCTCTCCAGGGCTCCTCCTATAAATACCAAGCTCAAGACCACGTTCAAAGGGTCCAACACCAAAACCAAAAGCCTCCCACGGAGCAACTTATTTTTCCTGTAACGCACTTTCAATACCTTTACATGCTTTCCTAGGAGTAGTGGTAGATTGTAAGGAAAATTCATTCATCAATATATCATACGACCTTTGATTTCTCAAGGCGCCTTGAGCACCATCCCTGTTATCGCCTCATTCACCCCATATATCATACGACCGTCGCTCTCCGAGCAACGCGCCGGAGCACCGCCCAAAATCCACCACCTACACCACCACTAAATGGCTTGTAGCTCAGGCCGTGAACCTGACGGCCGAGATAAGTTCCTCTCTCGGCCACAATCGTTTGATTAGAAGTCCAATCCCAAACAGGGGCACCATTTGAACATCTTCTACCCAAACACCATCATTATCTCGACGCACGGTAGATCGTGCTGGCATGCCCACGCACAAACGCACCGTATCCAAAAGAAGGACGTCAAGTGTTCGAGCACATCCCCTCAGCCCGGAGAACCAGTCCGCGAGATTTGCGATGTCAAACAAGCTCTAAACAAGAAAGGGGATTATGCACAAGTCAGGCAAAGCACAAAAACATTCAAAGTTCACACCATCAGAGAGGAGAGATGTGAAACAGTCAACTACATTCAAGATGACTAGTCAATTGTTTTGAATTGTGTTGAAGACAAGGAACATACATGCTAATCAGTCAATTGAGCAAAAGCCAATGGACTGTTTGAGGGTGACATATTTATGAAAGTCCAAGGCCTTGGTGAGTATGTCTGCAAGTTGTTTCTCAGAAGGAACAAACTTTAATGTTAAAATGTTGTCTTCCACAAAATCTCTAATAAAATGATGCCTAATGTCTATATGCTTTGTTCTGGAGTTTAAAAACTAGATTTTTGGAAATATCGATTGCACTCATGTTATCACAGTAGATAAGGTAGGATGATTGAGAAAGACAGTCTTCCAACATCTGCTTCATCTAGAGAAGTTGTGTGCAGCAACTTCCAACTGCTACATACTCAACCTCAGCAGTGGATAATGACACAGAGTTTTGTTTTTTGCTATGCCAAGTAACAAAAGTGTTGCCAACATAAAAGGCTGCCCCAGAAGTATTCTTCCTATCATCACTACACCCAGCCCAATCGGCGTCGCTATACGCAACAAGATTGACACTATTATCATAGGCATACCACAAACCAAAATCAATAGTTGCACTCACATATTTTATGATTCTTTTGATAGCAAACATATGAGATTCTTTGGAATCATTTTGGAAATTAGCACAAACTCCTACACTACAAGAAATGTCAGGCCTACTAGCAGTCAAGTAGAGAAGGCTTCCTCTCATGCTTCTATAGAGAGTTTGGTTGACACTTGTCCCATGTAAGTCTCTATGAATTTTAGCACAAGTGCTCATCGGAGTTCTTGCAGATTTTGCAGCCTCCAAACCAAATTTTTTTACAAGATTTTTTGCATATTTGGATTGAGAAACAAAGATCCCATCTGTTGTTTGATTTGAAGACCTAAGAAATAATTAAGCTCACTGACAAGACTCATTTCGATTTCACTAATCATGACATGGATAAACTCTTGAATGTGCAAGTTAGAGGTAGAACCAACCACAATATCATCAACATACACTTGAGCAATCAAAACATCCTTTTTAAACCTTTTTACAAATAATGTTTTGTCAACCAACCCTTTAACATAACAATTTCCTAGAAGGTGAAAGGATAGCCTCTCATACCATGCTCTAGGAGCTTGTTTCAAGCCATAAAGTGCCTTCTTCAATCGAAACACATCATCAAGATGATGTGGATCTTTGAAGCCCTTTGATTGCTCAACATAGACCTCATCATGCAAGATACCATTCAAAAATGTAGTTTTGACATCCATTTGATAGAGTTTAAATTTCAAGTGAAAAGTAATGGCAAATAGTAATCCCACTGATTCTAACCTTGCAGCTGAGGCAAAGGTTTCATCAAAGTCAATACCCTCCATTTGAGTGTAACCTTGAGCAACCAATCTAGCCTTGTTTCTAACATCATTACCTCGTTCATCAATTTTGTTCTTGAAAATCCATAGTACCTATAACATTTGTTTTGGTTGGTCTAGGAACAAGGTACCAAACATTATTTCTAACAAACTGATTCAACTCCTCTTGCATTGCAAGAAATTACTCACCATGGTTCAAAGCCTCTTTCACACTCTTAGGTTCTTCCTTTAAGACATAACACACATGGCTAATTTCCTTAGCTAGTTGTTTCCTAGTTCTCACTCCCTGATTCAGAGGACCAATAATGACATTCTCTGTTTGAGTGAAGGGACTACGATCAGCTCGAGAGCTTTCAATAGGGATAGATGAGCTGGGATTCTGAGGTTGATTATGACAAGTCGACAGGTCAACTAGAACAAAATTGTCAAGAGTTGGCAGGTCAACCGGTTTGCTAAAGGTTGACAGGGCAATCACTAGATCCAGACCTGGAGATTCTCCCTCAAGCATAGGAGATAAAAGACCATCCTCATCTAATGTCATCTTAGTAGAGGTAGCAAAATCATCAATATTGACATTTATGGACTCAATGATGGTTCCGATCCTATAATTGTATACTCTATAGGCTCGGCTTGAAGTGGAATACCCAAGAAAATTTCCTTTGTCACTTTTAGAGTCAAACTTAGCAAGATGTTCCCTATTTCTTAAGATATTACATGTGCTACCAAAGACTCTAAAATAAGACACATTGGGTTTCTTACCCTTCCAAAGCTCATAGGGAGTTTGTTTGGTACTAGACCTCACAAACACCCTGTTTGAGATGTAACAAACTGCAGTTACAAATTCAGCCCAAAAATGTTTAGCAAGATTTTTGCTATTGACCATCACCCTAGCCATCTCAACAAGAACTCTATTTTTTCTCTCCACAACACCATTTTGCTGAGATGTAATAGGTGCAGAGAACTCATGCTTAATTCTCATCTCCTCACAAAATTTCAGAAATTAAGAATTCTCAAACTCAGAACCATGAGCTGTTCTAATTCTAACAAGAGGCAGATGACAAGTCATCTTCTCTTTTTGCAAAAGATGGCAGACAAATTTAAAACTTTGAAATGTTTCAGATTTTTCATGCAAGAATGAGACCCAAGTGAACTTAGAGAAATCATCAACAATAACCAGAATATATTTCTTGCCACCAAGAGACAAGGTTTGGATAAGACCAACAAGGTCCAAGTGGACAAGTTCTAGACTTACTTTTGTTTGAATGTGTTTGACCTTCTTGTGTGACACTCTAACTTGCTTGCCCAATTGACATCCTTCATAAACATGTTAATTAGTTTTATCAAGTTTTGGTAGACCACTCACTAACTCTTGATAAGTTCATAAATATACTCATTTATGTACTCTTTTTACTTAGGTTTTGTAGGAGAATTAGATTTAAAAGGGGCTTATTACTTTACTTTTTTGATTTTCAGCTTTTCTGCGCTTTTAGCAGGTTTTTAAGGGAAAATCAACTTTTCGGAGGAATTTTAGCACAAGGCCCATTGGAGGAATTTCTACCAATCCAATTGGTACAGTATTACAAGTAAAGTTAGCCCACGTGCAGACAGGACAGTTTCGTACATGTTACGTGAATGTGAAGAAACGGAAGCCTTTCCAAATTTTCCAAGTTACATGCTATATATGGTTAGAAAGATGAGACTTTTATCTTTCTAAAATATATTTTTAATGGCTTTTCTACAAGGTTGAAGATACCCAAATCATGTGACAATTAGGCTGAGCTGTATTTCCCTATGGAGTTAGGATTTGTGATTTTTACTTTCCTATTTGGATTCCTTGTTTACAAAGACTTCTTGGACGACTTTTCAGTCATTTAGGGTTCAGAACTCTTATATAAGTGATATAAAAGGCCAGCTAAGGAATTCATGTCCTAAGGAGATCAACTGCGCAAGAGAAGAAAGCTGCCAACGAGTTCTTTCTTTTCCTTTCTTCTTTTAATTTTCAGTTCTTATGTATTTATTTTTGAGATCATCCAAGAACACGAGTAACTAATTTCTTGTTAGTTAGGGCTTAATCTTGAAGCCTTAAACATGATTTCAATTCTAAAACAAGTTTGAATGGATTTTTCAGTTTCTACAAGCGTGAGGATTCTGGTTTCTCTATGTTATGTGAATTCTAATATTTTGTTTCTTTGAGTAGCTAACTTTGAAGCATGTACTGGTATTAAATTGTTGTAGAACATAGGTCAATTGCCATATTGAATGTGTTCTTGTTTGCAACGAATAATTGGGTTAATAACTAGTTATGAGAAATCGATTCTTGAATTCCTAGTAACAAATGCCATGTTTTAGGGTTTTTGTGACACTCTCATTCTCTTTGATCTTAATGGATTGTTGATTGTTAATTTGAGTAAATGCCATAATGAATTTCAATTAAGAATACACGTATTGATGTAAATGCCATACACTTTACATACACTTAAGAGAGAATCATACAACTCGAGTCAAATGCCATGATCTAGTTGTGAGTGTCGTTAGGCCTTATCATTTGGCCCTCGGGCTCATGGGCCAATGGGGGACGACCTAGCCCATCAAAAAAAAGCCTGGGCCGGCTCGTTATGGGCTCTGAGATGGCCCGGCCCTCCTTGGGCTGAGCTAGGCTTGGGCTTGGGTGTCTGAAGCCCAGCCCGGCCCGTTGGCCTGGCCCGATTAAGCCCAAGAAAGCCCGGCCCGGCCCACCCACAAAAGCCTGGCCCATTAGGCCCGCATACATATATAATTATGTATGAATAAGAGTTTAGGTTTAGGATTATATCACTTAAATCACAAATATAATTTGTTTCATTTCATTTACTTTTCTTTACTCATTCCTAGTTTATAATTGGATGATTTGCACATTAATTTGTGTCAATTATTAATTCAACAATTATATATATATATATAAATAAGATGAACAACATATCACATCACCAAATATAATCATATCACGAAACATAATCATACCACCAAATATAATCATGCTTTTCTTGAACACATCACTAAATATTTGCATATTTATTCATACCATCCTTTAAAAAAAATATTTTTTTGATACTTATTATTTTTAAAAATTATTTTTTAAAACGTATTACAATCTAATTATGTAATAACATAAAAAATAATACTTTGTTTTATTATTTTTGTGAAAAATCTTATTAAGTTGTGTGACTATATTGGGTGTTTTATGAATTTGGTTTGATGTGAAAATATTGGAATTAAGTGAGTTTAATCTCAAATTTGGACTCAAATGCCCTTATGATTAAGTTTATCATTTTTTTTTAATGAAGTAGGCCCGTTTAGGCCCGGCCTGTTCGTTTAGCCCAGCCCAGCTCGATATTTTCTCTCTCCTCTTTAAAGCTCGGCTCGGCCCGGCCCATTGACGAGCCCTAACTGTCATCATCATATGCTTGCTAGAAATTGATTATCTATTGTTTAAGAATTGATTAATTGTTTGGAGATGGATAGTGAGTCCTAGTTATTGTTCTTGACTAATTTTAAACCAATTTCTCTTAAACTCTAATTTAAATACTGTTTTGTTTTCTTTTCCTTGTTTTGTTTTATTCACAAAATCAAATCAAAACCCCCTTTGGTGTTGGTGTGTGTGTGGAAGTCCTTGTGTTTTAATTTTCGTTGTGTGACATTGATAGACATCTCTTTAGATTACAATCTTTGGGGGAATGACCTTTGCTTGCCTACTATACTATCATTTGATTTGTGCACTTGCAAGGTTTTAATATTGTTGTTAAAAATTACCAACAACTCTCTCTTGGACAATTTGTGCAAGTCTCCAAAGTTCATGTGTCCAAGTCTTTAATGCCACAAGGCACTTGTTTCATTTACAACCGTATTGCAAACCACTTCTTTTGCATCGTCAACTCCATCGATGTAGTAGCAATTGTCTCTTGACCTTATCACACTTGCAATCTCATTACCAATTTTTCCTACAATTTTGCAGCCATGCTTGGAAAATCTAACTTCTGCTACTCCATCATCACACAGTTGACTCACAGTAATGAGATTGGATGTGAGACCTTCAACAAATCTAACATTCTTAAGCTCGGGTAAATCAGGGATACACACATTCCCTTTCCCAACTACTTGAGACTTGTGAACTCCTTTGAAAGCCACAGTGCCTCCATCGAAAGGACTGAGAGATGAGAAAACACTCTTATTACAGACATATGTTTGGAATAGCCACTATCAAAGTACCAAGAGTTGGTGTTTGAAGCAGCAAAAGCATTTACTACAACAAGACTTTTGGTATGACCTTTTGTAATCCAAGTAGACTTAGGCACAGTGGGTGAATATTTTAAGGGGGACAAGTTTGGCAATCTTAGTTACTTCATTAGCAAATGATCAACCTGATCTTGCAAAGATTTGGGATTTCTTCTAGACTTGGAAGACAATTTTCTGGTCTTATCTTTTTTGTACATATGTTAGACTGGTCGAATATGACCAGTCAACCCACACATGTGACAAGTTGGAACAAACTTTAGTTTCTTGACTACCTTTTGTACATCAAGAGGTGCATTGGCTGGAGTTTTAGACTTGACAAACTTAGTGGTGGAGCTAGGCGCACTAGAATCAAAATGATTAAATCCAAGACCACCTTTGTCCTCATGAAGTTCATATTTAACATTTTGTCAATTTTTGAGGCACCAATGGTCATAGATACAATCTTACTTTTTACCTCATTCAATTCACCTAGGAGCTGTTTGTTGGAATTCGGGAAACCAATGTTGCTCTCCTTGAGTACATTTACTTGATTCACCTAGGAGCTTTTTGGTTTCTTTTAAAGTGAGAACTTCATGTTGGATTCCATGGTTATTTGCCTCAAGTTTGAGATTTTCCTCTTTCAAAGAAAAAGTCTCTTTGAACAAGCAGTTATATGTTTTACCTAAAGACTCGTATGACTAGTCATTTGAATTAGAAGCAAAATCATCAAACAACAGTTGCACAGAGGCAATGAAGGCAATTTGTTGATCATCATCATCAGAGGATGATGAATCCTCTTAAGATACATCACTCTCACTCTCACTCCAGCTTACTTTCATGCCTTTGGAGCATTTTTTCCGGTTGTTTGCACAATCGGCAACATAATGCCCAATTTCTCCACATGTGAAGCATTTGACAGATTTCCTAATGTCTTTAGTGAAGGGTATGACATCCTTATTCTGCTCATTAAACCTATCAATTGATGGTCTAAACTTTCTCTCACTACCAGAGGTATCCTCTCTTGTAAACTTCCCCTTATTCTTGAGAATTCTTCTAAATTTGTTGACAAACAAAGCCATCTCATCCTCAAAAGCTGAGGATTTTTCTCCACCCTTCAGTGGGGAATCATGCACTCCATGATTGCTTTTTTCTTTGCTCTAAACCTAAAAGGAAGAACATGAAGAATCTTCTTAACAATAAGAAGTTCATCAATAGGTTGACCAAGACTCTTAGCTTCATTTGTGATCATCTCAACTCTCCCATAGAAATAAGAGATAGACTCAGTTTCAGACATCCTAAGTTCTTCAAACTGTGCAAGCACCATTTGAAGTTTAGTGTTCTAACTTGGTCATCCCCTTCATGAATAACCATTAGTTTGTCCCAACCCTGTTTAGCATTAGGAATGTGTTGTATGTGTGAAACTATGTGCCAGATAGGGCAGTAACTAAGGCATTTCTAGCCTTCTTATTGGAATGAGCAGCATATGATTCTGCTTAAATCCATTACGACCTAGGTTTGGGCATAACTTTACCCTCACCAGTCTTGACTTGAGGTATCCACTCTTTTGTGAGGTATTCATTTGCATACTCATCAAGAGCATCAAGGAATATATCAAATTTTTCTCTCGATGCAGCATAGTTATTTTCATCAAAGTAAGGGGGGAGTTGTAAGATCCAGCAACTCGATCCCTTTCCATAGTGAGCACACCTAAACACCAAAACAAATCCTAGGATCTCTTTATTTTTGTTAAGAGCTGATGCTCTGATACCAATTGAAATTGGTACTTAGGTGACGAGGGTAAATTTAATCGATAGTCAAGCAAAACACAACAATCTTCACACACTTAAGACCTTGACCAGATATACTTATGACTAGTCAACTGCTGGTCAAGAATAACCATAACCAAGAATACACATAGAGCATACCAATGGCCTAGAAGATTACTATTGACAACCTAGGCACATAGAAGAACCCATCAATTTAGGCATCCCCTGTGCTATCAACAACTATGGTGAAAGTCTGCGAACGCATCATAATCAAGTAAACACCAAACAACGGATAATGATGACTAGTCAACTGTAAGAACACAAACCCAGAAATACATGAACATCATGCGATGACTAGCCAACAATCAAGAACAGAAACTCAAAAAATTGCAGAGATGCAAACCCGAAATTGTTCACCTAGAAACCCACCATTGGAAAAAACTGGGGGTCATCAACCAACCAGGCAATCCACTAAGCAAAAAAAATTCTTACAAAGGAACACAAACAAGCTCAAGAAATACTAGATCTATTTAGAAAGATGAGCTATACCTCCCTTGTGCAATCTTCTTCTCCGGCTTAGCAAAACCAGCAGCTTAGTCCTTCACGGCAATGGCATCTCATTCTTCAGCTCTTTCATCCCATGGCACCAGCTAGCCAGCTCAAACTCGGATAGAATCGAAATTTGGATTCAAGGAGAAAATGACCACTTTCTTCAAGAAACCGAACTCTTGAAGAAATCAATCTTGAATCTGACCTAGATATATATGAGAGAGTGTTTGACTTAGCTAGATGCAGATTTCATATTTCAAATGCAGTATTCGAAAAATCAATTTGGAAAACTCAAAGATGAAAAATATGATGGTTTACTCTTGAGGAAGAAAAAGAGAAAGATTGCTAAGAAACTTTCCAAAACTTACGCACAAAAGAGACAACTGCCAAATGAGGAATTGTTTGGCTTTTACCCAAAAATTCCTAGGTCAAAATAGTACACATGGCAGCACAGAAAATTCGCAGAATAGGACAAAAAAGTTGGTTAGGATCCAGTTGGAAGTCCTACTGATGCAAAGGTTGACTAGTCATACGAAAGAAAGATGACTAGTGATAATTTGAAGAAATTTAGTGAATGCAATATGATGTAATGTAGAGATTACCTTTGTCAAACACATTGATTATCCATTAGATTGTAGCCAGATAAGAACACCTAGAGAAGTAATTCTTAATCTAAACTAGAGCTTGGGAAAATATAATGGTTGTTCTATTACAAAATTGTCAAGGGAAGCCAAAAGAAAATCACAAAATGCATACACTTACAATTAGCTAGACCACTTTCCTAGGTAACTCTATTGCATTGAGCATATGCAACAAGCCTTTAAACCTCTAGGCATCCCTAGTAAGAGGAGTTGTGTCTCTTGAGGGTTTAACAAATATGATACCCACAAACGTTTTATTGAATTTACAAAACAAAGTGGTTAGAAAACTTATTAGATTTTGTTAGTCGTTGAGCAAAAAAACAAAAAACAAAAACAAATACAAAAACAAAAACAAAACAAAAAACTCAAAACAATCTTTCCGATCTTTTTCTGAAGAGAAACAACTCATGCACTTGACTCAAAAGTTTTAACAATAAAAGTTCAATTTTAGACATCATTCACAAAGTGGCAAAGTTCAAAACACAACGTGTGTTGGCTGCGCAAATCTCTCGGCCTGGTTCTCCGGGCCGAGGGGACGTGCGTTTAACACGGAGTCCTACTTTTGGATGCGGTGCGGTTTGTGCGCGGGCGTGCCAGCACGGCCTACCGTGCGTCGGGTTCGGTGGAGTGTTTTGGGTAGAAGATGTTTGGGGTGTTGCGCCTGTTTGGTCTGGGCTTCTAATCAAACGATTGTGGCCGAGAAAGGAACTGGTCTCGGCCGTTAGGTTCACGGCCTGAGCTACAAGGCCGTTAGTGGTGGTGTAGGTGGTGGATTTCGGGCGGTGCTCCGGCGCGTTGCTCGAAGAGCGACGGTCGTATGATATATGGGGTGAGTGAGGCGATAACAAGGATGATGCTCCGGCGCCTTGAGAAATCAAGGGTCGTATGATATATTGATGAATGGATGTTGCTTACAATCTATCACTACTCCTAAGAAAGCATGTAAAGATATTGAAAGTACATGACAGAAAAATAAGTTGCTCCGTGGGAGGCTTTTGGTTTTTGGTGTTGGACCTTTTGCATGTGGTCTTGAACTTAGTTTTTATAGTAGGAGCTTTGGAGAGACAATCGAGGCTTTGACAAGACCTGCATGGTGAAGTCTAATCAGGGCAAGCATGGCTGGGTCTGATCAGCATTTGGGATCGTGAAGCATGGTGGTGTGACCTCCCCAAATCTCGGCAGATCTCGGCCATCACCCCGATCAAGGGCTCTGCACCACTGGCCGTGGGAATGCATTAAATGCTCTGGTTTAATGGTTGGTGAAGAGACTGGCAATTGCAAGAACATTTGATGGAATGTTTGTACCTAACCACTCTGATTACAAAATCTTGACTTCAATCACTTCCCTTCTGCCCTCATGCATTAAATGCTTCATGCCCTAGTGGATTTGCTGTGGTGGACAGAGGCATTACTTCATTAAATGGAGCGTGGGGCCCTAAGGTCACGTGATGATCTGACCATAATTCCTTTGGCCGTGCCCTGCGTGTTCCTCGGCCTCGGCCTGTGAGGTCATTCGAGAGGCCGAGGAAACCTTGCCTTCGCGTTTTCCTCCGTTGTCGGGAAACAAGGGACAACAAAACGCTGCTGTTGATCAGTTCACAATTGTATATCATGTTGTACCCTTATAGTTTATGTTTTGCTTACGTTCTTAAAGAAAAACTTGTGCTTTTAATCTATTTTGGTTTGTTATTCAGTTCATTGGGCCTTAGGTTACAATGGTGGCTTTGGATAGGAAAATATGCAAAGTGGTGCAAAAACGTGCAGACTGAGTTAGCAATTCACTTCGGCCTTAACTTCTTTGTCTGAACTTGGATTGGCCCAAATAATATGTGGTTGGAAAGATGAGAATCTGAACTTCAAGATGGAGAACTCAAATGCAGCAATTGATTGCAGTTTCCACTTGGAGGAGCTTTGGATCCTCTTCAAAGGGGAGACAAATCAGATTGGAGGAGCCTTGGATCCTCTTCAAAGGGGAGACAAATCAGATTGGAGGAGCTTTGGATCCTCTTCAAAGGGGAGACAAATCAGATTGGAGGAGCCTTGGATCCTCTTCAAAGGGGAGACAAATCAGATTAGAGGAGCCTTGGATCCTCTTTTGAGCCATGTGCTTGATTAGCCAAAGGGGAGCTTCACACTCTATAAATAGAGAGCTTCACACTCATTCAACCATATCTCATTCCATTCAGCCACTACAATTCACTCTAGCCAACCTCTAACACTTCCATCCTTCCCCAAACACTCCATTCTGCCCAAAATCATCAAAACATCTCCAGAAAACCTCCCTTCCAATTCTCTACGAATTTCCTCTTCCTCTACCATCACCACTCACCCAAACTCATCCCAACTCACTTCATCCACTACACTCATACACACATTCAGATTCACATCATTCTTCACCTCCGGCTGCAAGTATACATGGTGGAAGCTGTGAGGAGTTCTTCAACATCATAATTTGATCTTCACGGGTTTTTCTTACCTTCTCCATGTTTACTTTGATTCAATTGTATTCTCCATTAATGATGTGTAACTAATTACCATAACTAGGGTTTCAATGTAGCTTGTCAAGACAATTTCATGTTTTCAAGTTAATGTTATCCTTTGTTGATTACTTCTAAATTCTGGTCTCATTCACTTGTTCTTATTGAATCTTTATGCATGTTTAAATAACTGGCCATTATTAACACCTGCATGTTGATTATCTAGTTCAAGTTTACATAAACATCATATGACTCTTGAACTGATTAGTGAATGAGTGAGTAATGCATTTAGGACAAACATCATGTTTAAATGTTTACTTGGTTCTATAGTGTTGGTACTCAAGCTTAATGGATTCAGATTCATAGCTTAGACTAAACATCATAGCTAGGTTGTGTTTCTGAGTACTTGATTAAAACCAAACATCATATGGATAATCATACATAACACGAACTCCAGAATTGTAATCAATTTAGGTGATTGTCAACTTGTAACTTGAAATTGGATTGTCATGGTGAAGTTGAACCCCTAGTGCTTGTCTCATCGTCCTTACATTCTCTAAACATCTACTCCTGATCACTTTCTCTTTGCATTCCTTTTTAGTAGTTTTCACTCCAAACAACTCAATTCAATCTCATTTAAATTCTGTTTAGCTTTAGGTTATTTGGAATCTAAGTAGTAGTATTAAGTACTTTCATCTAAGTCTCTGTGGAACGACCTCGTACTTGCATTCCTATACTATAATTGATTCGTGTACTTGCGAGAAATAGATAGAACAAAATCTGTCTAACAAAAAATTGCGCCGCTGCCGGGGACTTGATTAAGAGTCTTGTTACTACTGCTTACTTTGTTTAGTTTTTCTTTGTTTTTAGGTATTGCATGTCGAAAAAACCATTGCTTGAACAAGTTGTATCAGCGGTGAGGAAACACTCTCAATCCGGAACCATTAAGATCCAACCAATCCGTGGTACACAACAACCATCTCTTGCTGAACTTGAAGAAAGGCTTGTTGAAGCAAGAGTGGCAGCCATTGAATCTATTCTCAATCATTCAGAAGCTGAAACCTCCAATTCTGCAAGCTTAGAAGAGTACTCTCAATTCAACATCTTTAACTCAGATCAAGAAGAAGAAGAAAAAGAAGAGATGGCAGCCAATGACCGACTTGCTTTGGAGGATCTTGGTCAACCAATCATACCAAATTCACCTTCATGCATCTTGCTGTCCACAGAAGCTAGAAACTATGAGCTTAAATCTTCTCACTTTCAAATGCTTCCTTCTTTTTATGGTTTACCTAACGAAGATCCTTTGGCTCACATTAAAGAATTTTATACTGTTGTGTGTACTTTGCCTTTGAAGGATGTGTCTGAAGCAGATTTGAGGATGAGGGTGTTCCCTGACACTTTGAAAGATAGAGCAAAGACTTGGTTGATGTCGTTAACCCCTGGATCACTAATCAGTTGGGATGCTGTTGCTAAGAAGTTCTTGGAGAAGTTTTTCTCCTCCCAAAAGACAGCCACCTTGAGGTCACGAATTTTCAACTACGCACAACATGATGGTGAACCATTCAATGAATGCTGGGAGCGTTTCAAAGGAACTCTAATGCAATGTCCACATCATGGGTTACCTCTATACTTACAAATGCAAATTTTTTATGATGGACTAACCGAGACTTGTCAATCTACTGTCAATAATGCTGCAGGTGGAGCTTTAAAGAAGAAGAATGCTCAAGAGTCATATGACATATTTGAGATGTTGGGATCCAATGACCAACACAAAGATACAAGAGGTAAAAGTGCTGGTATCTATGAGATTAGTCCTAACAATGAGCTTGCTTTACAGGTTGCTGGTTTACAGCGGAAGCTTGATTCTGTGCTCAATATAGTACCTAAAGTTCCCCAAGTTGAAGTTTGTGGTATCTGCAACGTTCAAGGACACTCAACTCACATGTGTCCAGCTGGTAATGAATATCCTGCGTTTATCCATGAACAAGCCCACATGATGAATTCATACAACCAAAGGCCAAGAAATGACCCCTTCTCGAACACTTATAATCCGGGTTGGAGGAATCATCCAAACTTCTCTTGGAGCAACAATCAAAATCAAAATCAAGCGAGTTCATCATTCCAACCCAAATCTAGTTCATTGGAGGACACAGTCAAGTTGTTGGCCCAAAATACTTTGCAATTCCAGCAAACTACTAATGGTGCTCTTCAACAACATTCTGCTGCCCTTACCAAGATGGAGATTCAATTAGGACAAATTGCAGATAGTTTGAACCAAAGAGAACCTGGAAAATTCCCTAGCCAAACAAATGTGAATCCCAAGCATCACGAGCAAGCCAAAGCAATCACAGTGCTTAGAAGTGGTAAGGTTTTTGATAATAAGGTTGGCAATGAAGTTACTAATGATGATATTGTGAATGCAGGTGATGAACAAAATAAAAAGACCACACCAAAGGAAGCAATTCCCGTTGGCACGTCAACAATTTCACCTCAAATGCAAACAAGGCAAGAACCCTTATCTGCCACCAATTCCATTCCCTGGGCGTCTTGCTACAAGCAAACACGATAAGTCTTTTGCTGAAATTTATGACATACTTAGTAAAGTCAATGTTAACTTGCCTTTGCTTGATATGATCAGGAATATGCCAACTTATGCTAAATTCTTTAAGGAGTTGAATTCACACAAAAGAAGGTATAGCCCTCATGAGAAGGTGTTGGTGTCTGAAAATGTAAGTGCTGTCCTTCAAAGGAAACTTCCTCCTAAGCTCAAGGATCCAGGCAGTTTTACAATCGGCATAACCATTGGAAATAAACGAGTTGAGAAAGCCATGTTGGATTTAGGTGCAAGTATCAATCTAATGCCTTATTCAGTGTATCTTCAACTAGGCTTGGGAGAATTGAAATCCACCACACTCAGCTTACAACTTGCTGATCGCTCAGTGAAATATCCTAGAGGTATAGTTGAAGATATTTTGGTTCAAGTTGATAAGCTAATATTGCCTGCTGATTTTGTAGTGTTAGACATGGAAGATGCACCCATTCATAACCGTGAGCTGCCTATCTTGCTTGGAAGACCATTCATGGCCACAGCAAACACTCTCATTGATGTTAAAAATGGCATTCTCAAAATGACAGTCCTTGGCCAACCGTAGAATTCAAAGTGTTTGAATCCTTATCTCATCCTTCTAATTCAGTTGATTGTTTTTCAATTGATTGTTTGGATTCTCTGGTCTTCTCTAAATTTGTGCAGGCACAATCTGATGATGATTTAGAAATTGTTTTGACACAACCTTTAGGTGACCTTGATGATGAACCTGAGTTTATGGAAGTTGCAGCTGCTCTTGAGGTTTCGAAACCATACCATTCTTCCATTTCACCCATTATAGAGCCTCTTGAACCTGCCTCCATTAAACTAGTTCCCTCCATTGTCAAACCACCTAAACTTGAGCTCAAACCTCTTCCACAACACCTTAAATATGTTTACCTTGGTGAGATAGAAACCCTTCCTGTCATTATAGCTTCTGACCTTTCACCATTAGAGGAGGACAAGCTGATTAAAGTTCTGAGAGACCACAAGAATGCTATCGGATGGACCATCGCAGATATCAAGGGAATAAGCCCTACAATGTGCATGCATCGAATTTTGATGGAGGATGCCAAGCCAACTCGTGAGCCCCAAAGGAGACTCAACCCACCTATGAAGGATGTTGTAAGAACTGAAATACTCAAATTACTTGATGTAGGAATCATTTATCCTATCTCAGATAGCAAATGGGTGAGTCCTATCCAAGTTGTTCCAAAGAAGTCAGGCATCACAGTGGTGAAGAATGAGAACAATGAGCTGGTGCCGACAAAACCCATCACGGGATGGAGAGTTTGCATTGATTATCGAAGCTAAACACTGCCACTAGAAAGGATCACTTTCCTTTACCTTTTATTGATCAAATGCTTGAAAGGCTAGCTGGTCACTCACATTATTGTTTCCTTGATGGCTTTTCAGGTTATAATCAAATTGCAATAGCCCCAGAAGATCAAGAGAAGACAACATTCACATGCCCTTTTGGAACATTTGCGTATAGACGAATGCCATTTGGTTTATGCAATGCTCCAGCCACCTTCCAACGATGCATGATGGCTATCTTTTCAGACATGATAGAGAGGTTCATTGAGGTATTTATGGATGACTTTTCAGTTTTTGGATCTTCTTTTGATGATTGTCTTAACCACTTGTCATTAGTGCTTAAAAGATGCCAGGAAACGAATCTCATTTTGAATTGGGAGAAGTGTCACTTCATGGTGAAGCAAGGTATTGTGTTAGGTCATGCAATTTCCAGCAAAGGTATTGAGGTAGACAAAGCAAAAATTGATTTGATTTCTAGTTTGCCAGCCCCTACTTCAGTGAAGGGAGTGAGGAGTTTTCTAGGACATGCAGGTTTTTATCGTCGTTTTATTAAAGATTTCTCCAAAATCACTCGTCCTCTATGCAATCTTTTGGCTAAAGATTCTGTTTTCAACTTTGATAAAGATTGTTTAGATGCATTTAACACTTTGAAACTTGAACTAACATCAACTCCAATTATCAAGGCACCAGATTGGTCTTTACCTTTCGAATTAATGTGTGATGCTTCTAACTATGCTCTTGGTGCAGTTCTAGGTCAAAGAGTGAATAAGCTCCCTCATGTCATCTATTATGCAAGCCGAACATTGAATGATGCTCAGCTCAATTACTCTACAACTGAGAAGGAGTTGCTTGCTGTAATTTTTGCTTTAGAGAAGTTTCGTTCATATCTTGTTGGGTCTAAAGTGATTGTATATTCTGACCATGCAGCACTTAGGTACTTGTTAACCAAGAAGGATGCTAAGCCACGCTTGCTTCGATGGGTATTGCTGTTGCAAGAATTTGATTTAGAAATCCGAGATAAGAAAGGGTGTGAGAATGTTGTTGCTGATCATCTATCTCGTCTCATCGATGGTAACCATGAGAATAAGGATGTCCTACCCTCAATGAATCTTTTCCAGATGAACAACTATTGGCCATTCATGATCAAGAACCGTGGTATGCTGATCTTGTTAATTATCTTGCTAGTGGTGTTTTGAGAGATGATTTAACTTTTCAGGAAAGAAAGAAGTTCCTTGCCAATGCCAAACATTACTTCTGGGATGATCCATATTTGTTCAAACATGGCCCCGACCAAATCATAAGGAAGTGTGTCCCAGAGAATGAGCAGCAAAGCATACTCAAGTTCAGTCATGAATTTGCATGTGGAGGTCATTTTGGTGCCAAGAAAACAGCAGCTAAGATTCTTCAATCCGGTTTCTTTTGGCCCTCTCTTTTTAAAGATGCCTTTTATTTCTGTTCTAAATGTGATAGGTGTCAAAGAATGGGAAACATAAGCCGGAGGAATATGATGCCACTGAACAACATTTTGGTGGTGGAGCTGTTTGACATATGGGGTATAGATTTCATGGGACCTTTTCCTTCCTCTTTGGGTTATACTTACATTCTTGTTGCTGTAGATTATGTGTCCAAATGGGTGGAGGCGTTGGCTACAAGGACTAATGATCACAAGGTTGTCCTAAAATTCCTGAGAGATATGATTTTCACTAGGTTTGGAACTCCCAGAGCTATCATTAGTGATGGTGGCAGCCACTTCTGCAATAAACCATTTGAAGCCTTAATGAAAAAGTACAATATCACACACAGAGTGGCGACTCCATATCATCCTCAAACATCCGGACAAGTCGAGATCAGCAATAGAGAGATCAAGAACATTTTGGAGAAAACTGTCAGTCCGACTAGAAAAGATTGGGCGTTGCGACTCAATGATGCACTTTGGGCATATAGGACAGCGTATAAGACTCCCATTGGGATGAGCCCTTATAGACTCGTGTTTGGGAAAGCTTGTCACCTGCCGATGGAGCTTGAGCACAGAGCATATTGGGCAATTAAGAAGTTCAATTTTGATCTCAAGGAAGCTGGGAATGTCAGAAAGTTGCAGATCAATGAATTGGAGGAGCTAAGGAATGAAGCTTATGAGAATGCCAAAATCTACAAGGAAAGGACCAAACGTTATCATGACAAGGCCATTCTCAGGAAAGAATTCAAGCCAGGTATGAAAGTTTTGTTGTATGACTCACGTTTGCGTCTCTTTCCAGGTAAATTGAGATCTAGATGGCTTGGCCCGTTCAAGGTGCTTCAAGTTTTTCCTCATGGAGCTGTTGAGATTGAAAACGTAAGAACGGGACAGTTTTCAAGGTGAATGGGCAGCGGTTGAAACAATACTTGGATGACATACTGGAAACACAAGTTGTGGACTCCCTTGAGTTCACCACACCCTAACTTTGTCAATACCAGGTTATGTTGTTTTTATTTTTAGAGTAATTTTCTTTTTGTGTCTTTTAGGTCTAGTTTGGTTATTGCAGTGCATTTCCTTCTTTTAAACATTGAGAACAATGCTCCATTTAAGTTTGGGGGTAGGGTTTGACAATTTTGTGTTTTGTGTTAGAGCTAAGTTGTGTGAGCTTTGTTTTGCTTAGTATAATTTTGTTCAATGTCTTGCATGCCTATGAAAAAAAAAAAAAAAAAAAAAAAGAGATTTTTCATATGAGTTGACTTCTGGTAACCCCAATGAGCACCTCTGTTAAATACAGTGTCTAGGAGTTCTATAGGCGACACCTTGGGTGTCTAAGAAGTTTTGGGTTTTAAGCAGGACCATTGTGACCTCTCCAAACTTCCCGGATCCCCTGGCTGTGTTTTCTGAGATTCTTAATTGGTAATCCGTGAGTCACTTGTATATTTGTGTGTTTTTAAAATAAAATTTTCTGTTTCTTTTTCTTATTATTTGAAGTTTATGTTTCTTTTTTATGTAAATGTTTATTAGTGGCTGGATATTAAGTTATTGTGGACTGCCAAACACTGAAACACTACCCACATTAACCCTAAAATTAACTCTCCATCTTTTAGTTTATCTAGCCGCCTCTAACCCCTGAACATCTCTACTTCCTCTTCCTCCCGAACCAAACCTTCTCCAAATTGTTGCTTATTGTAGATCTCGCCAATGGAGAAACTCCAGGAGGCCGTCGGTGGAAAGCTCAAAGTGGAGGAGTCCAAATTAAGCATGGTGAAGGTGCCTAGCCCAATGGTTCTGTTGAACTCACTACCAGCTATCCCACCAGAAGATCTTTTGGGAAAGGACACCATTGTGCAACCAGTGTTGGAGGTGATTGAGGTGCTCGTGGTTGTGTTTGCCATGGATCCCTCAGAAGTTACCATAGATGCCTTTCTGTTTCATAGAGGTAGAGTGATAGAGAAAATTGAAGACATGATTCCAAATTGGGATCTGAATTGTGGATTGGAAGAGATGCAGCTTGCAGCGCTGGCATGTTGTCTAAATACTTGGAGGGAATATCTGCTAGATAGGAGGTTTGTGGCAAGAACTGTTGTGGTGAGCAGTCACATGTATTGTACAGGTAACATTCGAGACGAGTTTGGCATTTACTTAAGTATGCTTGACGAGTTTCACTTCCAATTAGCGTACATGACCACAAGGCTCCGAGACTTCGTGGAGCAGATGGATGAGTTGATAATAGATGGAGGCCAATATGATTCTTCTGTTTCAGACCCTTCGGAAAGTGAGTCAGAAGAAGAGCCATGGGTGAGCTCAGCCATCGATAGCATTTTGAGAAATGCTATGTTTGAAGGATGAACCGTGCAGTGCCAGGTTACCCTTAATCCCTGTTTCTGTTTTCTTATATGCTTTCACATTGGGGGCAATGTTCAATTCAGGTCTGGGGGGGAGGTTTTCAATTTTTTCATTTGATTTGTGTTTTCAATTTTTGTTCATTTGATTTGTGTTTCCAATTTTCGTTCGGTGTCGCTTTTTTATTTATTTAAAGAATGTCATACAATCAATGCTATGGAGCGGCCATTTCGATTTACACTTCACAAAGCGGTTGCTCTTAGAATTCTGGTGGATAAAGTACCATGCTCAGATTCTTGAAGGAGAATAGTGGAGACTACCCTAGTGAGCTATTTCGAGCCTAATTGCTTTCTTGAGAGGGGTTAAAGTGTTTCTATTCCTCATCTCTATTTTTCTTCAATTCACTCTAAATGATCTCATTGTTCCATTTTGATTGAATACTAAGGATGATTCTCTTTGCAGATATCAGGTGCATGCTCTCACTCATGAATGAACTCATTGAAGTGATGCTAGGCTATGTATGTATAACAATTCTCTGTGCTTTCTTTTCACCCTACCCATTTGTGTGTTCCATCAGCCCTCTTGCAGCCAAACACTTTAACCCATTTTCTTCTATCACCCTCATGATTCCCCTAACTTTGTATCTCAATCTGAGATATTTAACCTATTATAGCCATACCCTGTAGCTTAGAAATACACCAAGGTGTGCCAAGATAAAGTTTGAGCAAGGAAGGTGCTGCCCCATGCCTAAATGTAAATTGGTGTGAATCTGTGCAATAAGTTAAAGAAGAAGTCGATCAAGTCAGCAAATAAAAAAGATAAAGAGAAAATGTTTCGATTTGATCTAACTGTGAAATTTAAGGTCTATGCCAGATGATGCTATGAAGTTGCAGCCATACCATTCTAAATCAATGATGCCTTGCAGATCAATGAAGAATGCAACCTTGGTGTGTTCTTAAGTTAATTGTGTTCCTTCCAATTCTTCCATTTCCCCTAACCCTAGCCTTTCATTACAACCTTGTGAAAGACCTAGCTGATCTTTGAGGATGTATTCATGGGTGTGGTATGTATGTGTATATCTCTATTCTTAGTATTTGATTCCCTTCAAGAGATCTAACCAAATATTGTGCTTCTATTTCATATACTCATTTTGCTTGTTTGAGAGAAAAAAATAGGTTTGAGTGATGAGTGCTTTATGTGAGAATTAGAGTTGAAGCATGTTCTCCCTTCAAGATTTGAGTATGTTTACTTTGAAGCCGTGTGCCTTTGAGCTATAGCTTCCACTGTACACACTTATTGATCATCTATCTTGGCAACTCTATGGTGTTTGAGGTATGACTAAAGTTTTCTTTCATTTTTATTAGTTGTTTTCAAAGTTAGTTTTCTAACCTTTTGTTTTGTAGAGTCAGTAAAGCGTTTGTGGGTATCGTTTCTGTTAAACCCTCAGGAGACACAACTCCACCTACTAGGGATACCTAGAGGTTTAAAGGCTTGTTGCATATGCTCAATGCAATTGTGTTACCTACAGAAGTGGTTTAATTAACTTCTTGTTTTGTTTTTTTTTTACTTTGTTTTCTTTTGTTTTGCTCGAGGACTAGCAAAATCTAGGTCTGGGGGTATTTGATCAGTTCACAATTGTATATCATGTTGTACCCTTATAGTTTATGTTTTGCTTACGTTCTTAAAGAAAAACTTGTGCTTTTAATCTATTTTGGTTTGTTATTCAGTTCATTGGGCCTTAGGTTACAATGGTGGCTTTGGATAGGAAAATATGCAAAGTGGTGCAAAAACGTGCAGACTGAGTTAGCAATTCACTTCGGCCTTAACTTCTTTGTCTGAACTTGGATTGGCCCAAATAATATGTGGTTGGAAAGATGAGAATCTGAACTTCAAGATGGAGAACTCAAATGCAGCAATTGATTAAGTTGAGCCCAATCCGTGAGCCCATCAAAATACACACCAGGCTGATTGCAGTTTCCACTTGGAGGAGCTTTGGATCCTCTTCAAAGGGGAGACAAATCAGATTGGAGGAGCCTTGGATCCTCTTCAAAGGGGAGACAAATCAGATTGGAGGAGCTTTGGATCCTCTTCAAAGGGGAGACAAATCAGATTGGAGGAGCCTTGGATCCTCTTCAAAGGGGAGACAAATCAGATTGGAGGAGCCTTGGATCCTCTTTTGAGCCATGTGCTTGATTAGCCAAAGGGGAGCTTCACACTCTATAAATAGAGAGCTTCACACTCATTCAACCATATCTCATTCCATTCAGCCACTACAATTCACTCTAGCCAACCTCTAACACTTCCATCCTTCCCCAAAACACTCATTCTGCCCAAAATCATCAAAACATCTCCAGAAAACCTCCCTTCCAATTCTTACGAATTTCCTCTTCCTCTACCATCACCACTCACCCAAACTCATCCCAACTCACTTCATCCACTACACTCATACACACATTCTGATTCACATCATTCTCCGGCTGCAAGTATACATGGTGGAAGCTGTGAGGAGTCTTCAACATCATAATTTGATCTTCACGGGTTTTTCTTACCTTCTCCATGTTTACTTTGATTCAATTGTATTCTCCATTAATGATGTGTAACTAATTACCATAACTAGGGTTTCAATGTAGCCTGTCAAGACAATTTCATGTTTTCAAGTTAATGTTATCCTTTGTTGATTACTTCTAAATTCTGGTCTCATTCACTTGTTCTTATTGAATCTTTATGCATGTTTAAATAACTGGCCATTATTAACACCTGCATGTTGATTATCTAGTTCAATCCACAATCCAGATCCCAATTTGGAATCATGTCTTCAATTTCCTCTATCAGCCTACCTCTATGAAACAGAAAGGCATCTATGACAACTTCTGAGGGATCCATGGCAAACACAACCACGAGCACCTTAATCACCTCAAACACCCGTTGCATAATGGTGTCCTCTCCCTTAGGATCTTCTGGTGGGATAGCTGGCAGTGAGCTCAACAAAACCATTGGGCTAGGCACCTTCACCATGCTCAATTCGGACTCCTCCTCCTTGAGCTTTCCACCGACGGCCTCCTGGAGTTTCTCCATCGACAAGATCTACAATAAACAACAATTTGGAGAAGGTTTGGTTCGGGAGGAAGAGGAAGCTGTTGTGTTCCTTCCAAGTGCCAAGTACGTGGTTAGTATGATGGTACAAGTAAGGGTGTCGAACCACAGAGACAGATTGGACCTCGATAAAATACTAGTTTCGAAAGAACCCTAACTAAAAGTGAAAGTGAAAAATTGAGAATAGTTTGTGGGGTGAATGAAAAATAACTTAGAATGCAAGAAGAATGTAGCAGTGAATGAGATATTGATGAGGAAGAATAAGGATGAGACCAGGGATTTCGAATTCACCATTGCAAAACCAATTCCATGTTTATAAAGTTAAACCGTATTCAACTACCAACCTGTTTCCAGAGTTCGTTTTACATATATATGATCAGCCATATGATGTGTGGTTTTGATCAAATTCTCCTAATCTGCAACTAATTGGGATGTTCAACTTTGGTTCCAGGTAAGAGTCATTACCATGCAAGAAAAACGTTAAAGAACTAAAGAAAACACACGGCAGGATGTTTGCATAGCATTTCTTCATTCATTCAATCACACCAAGATTAAGCATGATGTTTACAATAACCTTGACCAGATAATCTGTAAGCAACCCTAATGGTGATCAAACATTAAAATTGACAAACAAATTTAATAATAGATTCAGTGAATGAAACAAGAAACAGATTGATGAACTGAATACTTTAACTTAGAAACATGGATCAATGTTGCAAGGCTACATCGAAATCCCTAGCTATGAATTTAGTTACACATCATGTTCACAGAGATTAAGACAGAAATAAATAACATGAATGTAAATAAATTCATGAGAGGAAACCCTTGAACCAATTCTGATGTTGAACTCCTCCAAGGACACCTCTTGTGCCGCGTTCGGATGATGGAAATTTAGTTACAAAGCTGCCCAATAAATGCTCCCCAATAAATGCCCAATAAATGCTCAATAAATGCTCCAATAAATGCCCAATAAATGCTCAATAAATGCTCCCAATAAATGCTCAATAAATGCTTTGGTTGGAAGTTCATGGTCTCTTTATGAAAAGCTTGCCTTCCAATCATATTTCTGAATTCCCAAGCCAATTTGTCTCCCGTGTGTGGCTGCCCATGTGTGGCACATGGCTCTAGGGATAAAGCCACATTAAATGTGATGGCAGCCAACTTTGACATTTCTGTGAACTTGGTTCGGTCTTTGACGTGTTGAGGGCTCCAGATTTATCCAATTGGGCTGAGATTTGGATATGTTATAATAGACACCCATTTGAACAACTTCTATCAAGGATGTCTCCTCATCCGACTGTGTAAGTGGCTGAAATGAGGCCTGCAAGATGACCTACGAAAATGGACTGACAAGTGTTGCCCAATCAGCCCATAACATGCATGATTTATTTCTTTTCCCCTTGCTGTCTTAGCCTTATCAGTTCACCTTGGATCCTTTGTTTGGACTTCAAAACAGGCCACCAAACTTGTTTCCACGTTTGAATAAGGGTCAGCTCCAAAAATGGCATGTTTTCATTTCTTTTGCCTTCAACTTGATCCTAAAGTAGATACAACTGCAAACTAACACAAAATAGGGTAAAACGCAACAAGTTAACTTAGAAAACATCACAAATGGATCAGAAATGGATGGTATACATGTATAAATATATGAGTTATCAAATACCCCCAAACCTGATTTTTGCTAGTCCTCTAGCAAAACTGAAACTAAAAACACACAAGACAATAAAATCTAACTAGACCACTTTCGCTGGTTAAACGATTGCACTGAGCATGTGCAACAAGCCTTTAAACCCCTAGGTGTCCCTAGTAGGAGGAGTTGTGTCTCCTGAGGGTTTACAGTGATGATGCCCACAAACATCTGCATACTTGCAAGAAAATTGGTTAAAGCAAACTTATAGCAAACTAATAAGAACCAATGAAAGCTTAGTCATACATTCAAACCACTAGTCTGCCACTTCAAAGAATCATATCATCAGTATAGTGTAAAAAGAGAATTACTCCATGTCCCATGACTTCAAAGACACCATACTCAAATGCCAAAGATAGAAGTCGCCTCAACTCTAGTCCTCACAGATATCACTCAAATTTTCACTCAGATCCTAAGGTGTGGCCTCTCCTCAAACATATGTGAGTGAAGTTATGTAAAAGGGAATCAAAATTTCTCACATATGAAATATGAAATGAAAGCACAATTTCTGGACAGATCTCATGAAAGGAATCAAACGTTAAGAATATGGATAGCACACATACTTAGCAGCACCCATGAATATATCCTCAAAGATCAGCTAGGTCTTTCACAAGGTTTGTAATGTAAGGCTTAGGTCAAGGGCTATGAAAGAAAGGATAGGAAATACAAAAGCTTGGGACATACCAAAGTGTCTTTCTTGTGAAAGCAGCAAGCTCTTCTCTTGAATTGATCTATGTTGTTTGTTTGTGGCATCCAGGACTTGTGCAAAAATGGAAGGATTCAGAAATTACATCCTCTTTGATTCTTTTTCTTTTCTTTCATTTTTCTGAAACTTTTGTTTTTTTTTTTTTTTTTTCTACAATTCCAGCACACATGTACACACCACTTTCTTGATGTAGAGCTCGAATTATCTTTGTCTTCATCACTTTGGCATTCCCCAAACTGTAGGGTATAGCTGTAACGGGCTAACTATCTCATATTGAGATAAAAGGGTATGGGAAAAAATGTGAGAAAAGAAAATGGCTAAAAGTGACTGGCTTCAAAATGGGGTAATGGCACACACATAAAGGTAGGGAATTAGGCTTTTGGTGGTTAAGACATGCATAGCCTAACATCATCTCAATGGGTTCATTCATGAGCATTACCAAACACATGGCATCTGCGAAAGAGAACAATTCTTAGCGTTCAATCAAACTAAAATAATGAGATCATTTGAAAATGAAATTGAAGCAAAATGATAGGAGTACAAACACTTTAAACCCTCTCAAAGAAGTAACTAGGCTCAAAATCACTCACTAGGGTAGTCTCCACAATTCTTCTTCCAGAATTTGAGCATGATACTTTAACCACCATGATTGCAAGAGTAACAGCTTTGAAAAAAAATTGATACGAACTTTTTCATGGCAAGACAGTAGTCCTCATTGTAAACCATAGCCCTCATATACATTCACATTAGTGAGCAAAAGCAAACTTCAACCAGAACTAAGACAAATAACAAACAAACCAACAAACAAACGAAAATCCCACACCCCCAAACCTAAACTAAGCATTGACCTCGATGCTTAAAAGTAAAAATAAAAAATGAAAGGAATGGATGCAATGCAATGAAATAAATGGCACAAAATGCAAGGAGTGAAATAAAGTCAAAACTAAAAACCAAAACAAATAAAAGGAAAGAACACAAACCCAGCTAGGTTGCCTCCTAGCAAGCGCTTTATTTAATGTCTAGGCAAGACATGGTAGTGTGTCTAAATTGTCAAGCACATCAATCGAACAACAATCATCTGAACTAGTAGGGTGAGAAAGAGATTCAAACACTTTGAATTGTACAGTTTCTCCTAGCACGGTCATGGTGAGGAGACCATTTTGCACATCTATGATGGTCTTTGCTGTGGCCAGAAAGGGTCTCCCAAGCAAAATAGGTAACTCACGATCATGTATAGGAGCTTCTTCCATGTCCAACACTACAAAATCAGCAGGCAAAATTAGTTTGTCAACTTGAACTAAGATATCTTCCACTATACCTCTTGGATATTTCACTGAAATAGTTGTTGCCTTCAACTCCCCCAAACCTAATTGAAGGTACACGGAATAGGGCATTAAGTTGATGCTAGCTCCCAAGTCAAGCATAGCCTTTTCAACTATCTTGCCTCCAATGGTGATATTGATAGAAAAACTGCCCGGATCCTTGAGTTTGGGTGGGAGCTTTCTTTGAAGCACAGCACTCACATTTTCAGACACCATCACCTTCTCATTAGGTCCATATTTCCTCTTGTAAGTGTTTAGCTCCTTGAAAAATTTCCCATATGCTGGCATATTCCTAATGACATCAAGCAAAGGTAAATTAACATTCACTTTACTTAAAATATCAAAAATTTCTTTAAATGACTTATCCTGCTTGCTTTTGGCAAGTCTTCCAGGAAATGGGATGGGAGGAGTGTAAGGTTTTTCAGCCTTATGAAGATTTGGAGCTTCATACGAAGAAGTGGCATTGCTTGGATCAGCATTCGGTTTCTCATTCTCTTTTTGAGTTGGACCACTTCTAAGTGTTATCGCCTTGGCTTGCTCTTGGTTCCTTTGAAGTATCACCGGTTGGCTTGGAAATTTCCCCAGTTCTCTTTGACTCAAAGCATCAGCAATCTGACCTAATTGTGTCTCCATTTTGGTTAGAGCAGCTGAATGTTGTTGGAGAGTACTATTGGTAGTTTGCTGGAATTGAACGGTGTTTTGAGCTAGCATTTTGACCGTATCTTCAAGCGTGGTGGCAGGCTTTGGTTGGAAATTTTGAAATTGATTGTTATTCTTCCATGAGAAATTGGGATGATCTCTCCAACCAGGGTTATATGTATTAGAGAACGGATCATTCCTCGGCCTCTGATTGTAAGAATTCATGAGATTCACTTGCTCTTGAACGAATTCGGGATAAGCCTCACTAGCTGAGCATTGATAAGTAGGATGACCTGGTATGTTGCAAATGGAACACACCTCAGCTATCTTAGGTGCCATATTGAGCACAAAATCTAGCTTCTTTTCCAAACTCGCCACCTGCAAGGCAAGATCATTATTAGAACTCATTTCATACACTCCAGCTCGTTTACCTCTTGTATCTTTGTGTTGAGCATTAGATCCCAACATCTCATAAATGATGTATGACTCCTGAGCATTTTTTTTCTTCAAAGCTCCACCTGCTGCATTATCAACTGTCGATTGACATGTTTGGGTTAGTCCATCATAAAAAATTTGCATTTGTAAGTAAAGAGGTAACCCATGATGTGGACATTGCAGCAACAGCCCTTTGAAACGCTCCCAACATTCATTGAAAGCTTCTCCATCATCTTGTTTAAAGTTAAAGATCTGCCCTCTCAACGTAGTTGTCTTTTGAGTAGAGAAAAACCTCTCCAAAAATTTCTTAGCTACGGCATCCCAAGTGGTGAGCGAACCAGGTGCTAAAGTCATTAGCCAACCCTTTGCTTTATCTTTCAATGTATAAGGAAAAGCCCTCATCCTCAGATTTGCTTCACTCACTCCCTGCAAAGGTAAACCACTCACAACATTGTAAAATTCCTTAATATGGGCTAAAGGATCTTCATTAGGTAAACCATAAAAAGAAGGAAGCATGTGAAAATGTGAAGATTTGAGATCATAGTTTCTAGCTTCAGTAGACAGCAAGATGCACGAAGGTGAATTTGGTATAACCGGTTGAGCATAATCTTCCAAAGCTCGGTTGTCATCGTTATTGCCAGCCATCTCTTCTTCCCTGTCAGAATTAGAGTTATCAAAAGAATCTACACTTGCTGGGCTAGAAGAACTATTGTCCCCTTTTACACTTCTAGTTTGGGCACTAGCTGATTCAAAATTCTCAAAAGTGTTGCTCTTTAACCGTTCAAGTCTTTGGCCTATCTCAGCAAGTTTATCTGACATATACTACCTGAGAAACAAAAATAAAACGAGATTAAGGTAAACAAAAGAAAATAGATAGGGTCCGAGAACAAGCAGTTATCGAGGACTGAAATCAGTCCCCAGCAACGGCGCCAAAATTTTGTTGTGTTCCTTCCAAGTGCTAGGTACGTGGTTAGTATGATGGTACAAGTAAGGGTGTCGAACCACAGAGACAGATTGGACCTCGATAAAATACTAGTTTCGAAAGAACCCTAACTAAAAGTGAAAGTGAAAAATTGAGAATAGTTTGTGTTGTGAATGAAAAATAACTTAGAATGCAAGAAGAATGTAGCAGTGAATGAGATATTGATGAGGAAGAATAAGGATGAGACCAGGGATTTCGAATTCACCATTGCAAAACCAATTCCATGTTTATAAAGTTAAACCGTATTCAACTACCAACCTGTTTCCAGAGTTCGTTTTACATATATATGATCGCCATATGATGTGTGGTTTTGATCAAATTCTCCTAATCTGCAACCTAATTGGGATGTTCAACTTTGGTTCCAGGTTAAGAGTCATTACCATGCAAGAAAACGTTAAAGAACTAAAGAAAACACACGGCAGGATGTTTGCATAGCATTCTCTTCATTCATTCACATGTCTACCAAGATTAAGCATGATGTTTACAATAACCTTGACCAGATAATCTGTAAGCAACCCTAATGGTGATCAAACATTAAAATTGATAAACAAATTTAATAATAGATTCAGTGAATGAAACAAGAAACAGATTGATGAACTGAATACTTTAACTTAGAAACATGGATCAATGTTGCAAGGCTACATCGAAATCCCTAGCTATGAATTTAGTTACACATCATGTTCACAGAGATTAAGACAGAAATAAATAACATGAATGTAAATAAATTCATGAGAGGAAACCCTTGAACCAATTCTAATGTTGAACTCCTCCAAGGACACCTCTTGTGCCGCATTCGGATGATGGAAATTTAGTTACAAAGCTGCCCAATAAATGCTCCCCAGTAAATGCCCAATAAATGCTCCCAATAAATGCCCAATAAATGCTCAATAAATGCTCCCAATAAATGCTCCCAATAAATGCTCAATAAATGCTCCCAATAAATGCTCAATAAATGCTTTGGTTGGAAGTTCTTGGTCTCTTTATGAAAAGCTTGCCTTCCAATCATGTTTCTGAATTCCCAAGCCAATTTGTCTCCCGTGTGTGGCTGCCCATGTGTGGCACATGGCTCTAGGGATAAAGCCACATTAAATGTGATGGCAGCCAACTTTGACATTTCTGTGAACTTGGTTCGGTCTTTGACGTGTTGAGGGCTCCAGATTTATCCAATTGGGCTGAGATTTGGATATGTTATAATAGACACCCATTGGAACAACTTCTATTAAGGATGTCTCCTCATCCGACCTGTGTAAGTGGCTGAAATGAGGTCTGCAAGATGACCTACGAAAATGGACTGACAAGTGTTGCCCAATCAGCCCATAACATGCATGATTTATTTCTTTTCCCCTTGCTGTCTTAGCCTTATCAGTTCACCTTGGATCCTTTGTTTGGACTTCAAAACAGGCCACCAAACTTGTTTCCACGTTTGAATAAGGGTCAGCTCCAAAAATGGCATGTTTTCATTTCTTTTGCCTTCAACTTGATCCTAAAGTAGATACAACTGCATACTAACACAAAATAGGGTAAAACGCAACAAGTTAACTTAGAAAACATCACAAATGGATCAGAAATGGATGGTATATATGTATAAATATATGAGTTATCAGAAGCTGAGATGTTTTAGGGTTTAAAGGGCGGATAGATAAAATGAACGATAGAGAGTTTATTTTTAGGGTTAATGTAAGAAGTGTTTCAGAGAAAGAGAAGGTTTTTTTTTTTTTTTTTTTTTTTATAATTTATAATTTTAATTTTATAAATTATTATTATTATTATTATATATATATATATTTTTTTTTTGAATAAAACACACGAATATACAAGTGACTCATGGATTACCAGTTAAGAACCTCAGAAAACACAGCCAGGGGATCCGGGAAGTTTGGAGAGGTCACAATGGTCCTGCTTAAAAACCAAACTTCTTAGACACCGAAGGTGTCGCCTAAAGAACTCCTAGATACTGTATTAACAGAGGTGCTCATTGGAGTTACCATAAGTCAACTCATATGAAATTTTTATTTATTTATTTATTTATTTATTTTTTGGGTAAAAATAAACATAAACTTCAAATAATAAGAAAACAAATTAAGGGAATAGAGTTTAGAACTTCCCCTTGAAGACAATGAGAGGGTAATGCTTATAGTATGGCAGCACATGTTCTTCTTTGAGTATTGGGTCAACTGCTCATCATATTTCTCCCACATCAAGGAAAAGAAAACCCTAACAAAAATAAAATAGAAAATAAGACATAACTTAGAATGAGTAGCAGTTATTATACGAATGAAAGAGATGATTGGAATGCTTCCCTTTGAAGTGATTAGCTGGAGCATGGTTGGCCATAGCAGCTGGAGGTCGACTTCTCCGCTACTCCATACTCTGTGTTTCTATGGATTGGGTCTCTCTCTCCCTCTTTCTTATTGAGCTACTTCAGAAATGCTTAAAGAAAGATAAGGAAACTTGAAACAGATTTTCAGATTTGTTGGATTAGGAAACCTTAATTTAAATGAAAATGATAAACTAAACTAAAACATCAAGATTAGGGATTCAACTTCACCACAAACAAACGACATGTACAATGCTACAAAACAGATTTTAGATGCTCATGTTTGTCAACCTAAAGGCATGGTATCTACTCTTTAAGTTATTGATTTCCCTAAGCAACAAGTTAGGCATGGGTATCTACTCTAACTCTTTTCATTCTTAAAGTGTTTAGCATGGTATCTACTAAGTTGTACTTTAAGAACGCATAACACAATGGAAATCGACAAACACACAAATTCTAGAACATGGTATCTATTCTAGTTATTTCATGATGATTAATTTCAAGAACTTATAATTAGTTCTTTTGTCACTTTCATAGGCACAAGACTCGGTCATCTAAATTTACCTATGTAACAAACTCAATACACAGCATGCATATGGTGATCAAGCATAACATAACGTATGTAAAGAGTAAAATATAATCTGAAATTAATCAATTAAGCATCACAAAATTAGTTTACAAAACTAGAAATAATCAACACGCTACTTGAACCCTTTTTTTTTTTTTTTTTGTGTTGTGTAAGCCGGGACTCAAACCCAGTTCTCTTGCTTGTCAGGCAATTGTCCTATTCCGTTGGACTACAAACACAACTTGTCACTTTACGTTATTAACTCCAAAACATGAAAATACTCAGTTATTAAAAATAAAGTAGGGAAAAAAAAAATCAAGCCATGTTACCAATCCCCTGCAACGGCGCCAAAAACTTGTTGCACAAATAGCAACTTAAAAATTAAGCAACTATATGCACGTTTTAACTCGCAAGTGCACGAACCGTTGGTAGTTTAGATATGTAAGTGCGAGGTCGATTCCACAGGGATTGGTGATTGAATGATCCCTTTTAGTTTTCCTACACAAAACAGAAAAGAAAACAAAAGAACACAATACAAAAAGAAAGAAAAGAACTAAGACAAGATGGTGAGGTTTTAGAATCCATGTTTATTAAAACTAATAACAGAAAAACAAAGTGAAACAAAAGAAATACAAGAAGAAAATAAAAGACAAAGGGAGGAGAAGAAGATAAGGACAACATGCTAGAGATGGAAAAGATTCATCTCCACGGCTGCTAGGAGGCCAAAGCCTCCCAGCTGTTGCCTTCTCTCTTCTCTCCCTTTGTGACTCTCAACTATCCCTCTCTTTGTGTACAATGAAAGTGTAAAATGATGGAATGGTATCCTCTGAATGAGCTGAAACTCTCTATTTATAGACTTCAAATTCGTCCTCCCCCTTGGCTGGTCTCTTAGCTGCCCATGTGTGGCAGCTCATGCTTTGTCTCCCATGTGCTTTGTCTCCCATGTGTGGCAGCTCATGCTTTGCAGCTGCCACACGCTTTGCCTCCATGTGTGGTTGCTTTAAGCACATGGATCAATAGCTGCCTATGCTTTGCCTCCATGTGTGGCTACTTTAAACACATGGTTCAACAGCTGCCCATGGTTTGCCTCCATGTGTGGCTGCTTTAAACACATGGTTTGTCTGTGAACCAGGTTCAGTGTTTGACATGTTGAGGGCTCCAGACTTATCCAATTAGGCTGAAATTTGGATATGTTATAGTAGACATCCATTGGAACACATGCTATCAAGGGTGTTGCCTCATCTGACTTGTGCAAGTAGCTGAACTGAGGCCTGCAAGCTGACCCACGAAAACTGGACTGAGGCCTGGTTCGTCTGTGAACCAGGTTCGGTATTTGACATGCTGAGGGCTCCAGACGTATCCAATGGGGCTGCAATTTGGATATGTTATATTAGACACCCATTGGAACAAATTCTATTAAGGGTGTCGCCTCATTTGACCTGTGTAAGTAGCTGAACTGAGGCCTGAAAGCTGACCCACGGAAACTGGACTGAGGCCCGAATGTTTGACCTTGAGCTACTAAATCATGTATAACTTCCTCTAGAAGACTCCAAATCATGCACCGTAAAATGCTACGGAAACTAGACTTCCGTATCTTTCCAGTGATGTATGGCGCATTATCTGGTTCTTTTTGAGCAAGTACAGGTTAATCCGTAAATATGACTGATCTGCAGACACTGTTTTGAGCTAACTTGTCTTCAAAATGCATATAATGAGTCTCAACCTTATTATACTGAAACATACACAAAACTTTATTAAAAGCACAAGTTTAACTCAAAAACATACCAAATCATAAGTTAGAATGGTACAAAAAGATATGTAATTATGCACCGATCAGCCATCTCCCATAATGATGGGGTATATTTCTTCAAATACTGGCCGTTTATTGGCAAGTTGTGCCATTCTCCGTCTCGGTCTCTCAATTGAAATGCCCCTCGGCCAAGAACTCGCTCGATAATAAATGGCCCTTCCCAATTGGGTGAGAATTTGCCGAACCGAGGGTCCTTAGTCCCGATGGGAAGCACGGCACGCCACACTAGGTCGCCCTCGGCGAAAGTCTTCTGCCTCACCTTCCTGTTGTAGGCTCGTGCTGCGATCTGCTTTTGTGCCTGCATCAGGTTATAAGCGTCCATCCTAGATTGCTCCAAATCTTCTAACTCCTGGGCCATGGTTTGCGTATGGTCCTTCTCTTCCTGCCGAGTTCGCTCGGTCACACGGAGAGATTGAACCTTTAACTCCATTGGAACGATAGCGTCATGGCCGTAGGTTAAGGCATAAGGGGATGTCCCTGTAGCAAATCCTTTTGAAACTCGGTAGGCCCAAAGGGCCTTAGGGAGTAAATCGTGCCAGGCCCGAGGCTTTTCCTCAATCATTTTCTCAAGGATGCCTTTGATCACCTTGTTGCTTGCCTCGGCCTGCCCGTTAGACTGGGTAGTAGGGTGTCGAGTGGACCAATTTGATCCCCATTCTTTCGGTGTACTCCTGAGTTTCGGCTGATGCTAAAACTGGGCCGTTATCGGCCGTGATAGTCTCGGGTACACCGAATCTGTGGATGATATGATTTTCGAAGAATCTGACCACCTGTGCGCTAGAAATGGACCGATAGGACTCCGCCTCGACCCATTTAGTGAAATAATCAGTTGCCACTAAAATGGACGCGGTTGGGTAAATCTTGCCGATGATATCTACGGCCCATCCTCTGAATGGCCATGGTTTAGTAACCGGGTGGAGGGCTTCAGCTGGTACCCTTTGTATGGGGCCGTAGATTTGACACTTGATACATGCCCTGGCATATTCTATGCAGTTCTTTAAAATGCTCGGCCAATAATAACCGTGCCTCCGGACCAACCATCGCATCTTGACACCAGACTGGTGATAACCTTAATTTCCTCGGCGCTGGGGCATAGGAGTAATAAGTCGTCTGATCCTTTCTGATACAGCTCGTTCTGATAAATCAAATAATACCGGGCTCGGAAGCGAGTGGTCCTCTCATGGTTGCCGGAGGGGTTGCGCAGATATTTGACTATGGGGTAACGCCAGTCGGCTTCGGCCATTTCGACCTCGTTGGTAATTTCGGCCGAAGATACTTGCGTCGCCATTCCACTCTCGGCCAAAGTCGGCAGGGTGCGTTTCTCAATCCTTATCACGGGGTCGTGGTCGTTGTCCGGGATGCTCACTCCCGACGCTACCTGGGCCATCTCATTGGCCTCATTGTTCTCGGCGCGCGGCACGTGAATGAAGGAGATCCTAGAAAATTGGTCGGCCGTATTCAGGGCCGTTACATAATACAGGGTCAAATTCTCGCTCGTGCACTGGTAATCCCCGGTCAGTTGGTTAATTACCAACTGGGAATCACTGTAGACCAGGACACGGGTTGCCTTCATTTCCCTCAGAATCTCATGGTTGATCATGAGCACTTCATACTCGGCCTGATTATTGGTGCACCTGAAGTCAAGTTGGAACGCAAATTGCCACTTTTGCCCTTGGGGAGACTCGATTACGACCCCAGTCCCGGATCTAGCCTCGGTACTGGATCCATCGAAGTACATGGTCTAGTAGTTTTTCTCCATGTGGGCCATGCCAATCTCGACCTCCAACTCCTCTTCCTATCCTTGAGCCGGGTTGTGAGCCAAGAAATCGGCCAATGCCTGACCTTTGACCGACTTTTGAGCCACATATTGGAAGGTGAACTCGGACAATGCCGCGTATGATCGGCCGAGTGAGCATGTA
This sequence comes from Prunus salicina, assembly GCA_020226455.1. Classification (NCBI taxonomy): domain Eukaryota; kingdom Viridiplantae; phylum Streptophyta; class Magnoliopsida; order Rosales; family Rosaceae; genus Prunus; species Prunus salicina. The sequence continues at coordinate 20,377,529 of CM035346.1, read as the reverse complement.
TTTGATGAGGTCGGTCCTGGAGATGATTTGAACGATCGAAGGAAGCATATAATGGCGCAACTTGGTAGCCGCGACATAGAGTGCTAAGCACAATTTTTCGATTGGTGAATAGTTCAGCTCAACCATGTGAAGGGTGCGGCTCAAATAGTGCACTGCTTGCTCTCGTTCAAACTCGTTGTTCTAAGCCAGCAGACAACCGATAGAGCCTTCTGAGGCCGAGATGTAAAGCCTCAAGGGCTTCCCTCTTTTTGGTGGCATAAGGACCGGAGGTTGGGATAAATATTTCTCGATGTCATCAAGAGCTACTTGGTGCTCTGCCTCCCATACAAATCTCTCCACGTCTTTCAATTTGAGCAGAGGGGTCAGCAGCCGAATTTTTCCCGCCAAGTTGGATATGAATCGCCTCAAAAAGTTGACCTTACCAAGGAAAGACTGGAATTCTTTCTTGGTCTTCGGCGGAGGTGCCGCCATAATGGCCGTGGCCTTATTCTTATCTATCTCGATCCCTCGCTGGTGAACCAAGAAACTGAGAAAGTTCCCGGCGGTGACGCCGAAGGCACATTTCTTAGGGTTCATCTTTAGGCCGTATGCCCGCATTCGAGCGAAAGCCTGTCGGAGATTCCCCGGGTGATCGGCCCTGGATGGGGACTTCACTACTACGTTGTTGATATAGACTTCAATGGTTCGGCCAATCAGGTCATGGAAAATAAGGTTCATGGCTTGCTGATATGTTGCGCCGGCGTTCTTCAGGCCAAATGGCATGACCACCCACTCATAAGTTACGATCACGCCTGGACATCTGAATGCCGTTTTGTGGACATCTTCCTCGGCTATGAAGATTTGGTTGTAACCTGCGTGGCCGTCCATGAACGACAGGAGCTCGTGCTTCGCGGCTCCGTCCACCAGAAGGTCGGACATAGGCATGGGGTATTCGTCCTTGGGGGTTGCGAGGTTCAAATTTCTGTAGTCAGTGCAAACCCACAAGGCCCCCGTCTTTTTTAGAACTGGTACGATGTTGGCCAACCATTCAACGTACCGAGTTGTGCGGATGAAGCCGGCTTTAAGGAGCCGTTCAATTTCTTCTTTGACTTTAAGCTGTACTTCAGTCGAGAATTGCCTCGACAACTGTTGGAAAGGCCTAAAGCCCTCCTTAATCTTTAGTTCATGCTCGACCAAACTTCTTGGCAATCCAGGAATTTCGTGATAATCCCAAGCAAAACAGTCTTTATATTCATGGAGCAGGCGGATAATTTTGGCCGCTAACTCAGGATTCAAAAGCTGGCTTACAAAAAGAGGTCGTGGTTCGGCCTCAGTCCCGACATTTATTTCTAATAACGGGTCCTGGACCTCGGGGTAATCATCCTCCATCTCGGCGGGTGCCATCTCCATCGTCAATGGTTAGTGTCTGCTTCATCCGATTCGTGGAGGAATTCAATAAGGTTGATCGGCGAGTTCGGCTGCAAGGATTCCCTCGCCCAATGTTCCAGCAGTCTTTCCAGCAAGTCGGTTACGGCCGCTGCTCCCTCTCCAATGGTTTTGTTTGTCATTTAAAGGCTGGTGAGGTCGATCGACACTTCGCGCGCCGAATCCTGTCGAGCATTTTCAGCGCCTAACTCTAGCACTTTCTGGGCCGTTGTCCTGGTTAGTCGGTCGCTTGCATCGTGGCCGGTAAGGACAACCCATCCAACGTCATCGTCGTAAATCCGTGCTTGCACATCGTTGGTCTCAAAGGGTTTTTCATCGGCCGGGTGTATGGATACCCTTTGGTCGTCCCAGAAAAACAAGAGTTAGAAGAGGGAGGACGGTATGCACCCGGACTGATGGATCCAGTCACGACCGAGCAGTATATTGTAGTCCACGCTGGATTCGACCACATAGAAAGCTGCGACTCTCGTTTGGTCGGCCACGGTGATTTTGAGCGACAGCACCCCAATGGTCTTAGATTTGTCGCCGACAAAGCTGCTCATGACCACGTCACTAGGGATAAAGTCCTCTCTTGTTTTTGCTAGCTTCCTCGTTAGCGAACAGGGAAGGATGTTGACCGTTGCCCCACAGTCAACGAAGACTTTAGATATGGGCACACCCTCCACATGGGCCTAGATATATAATGGGTTGAGGTGCCGGTATTTGTTCGGCTCGTCTCTGGGTATTACTTCGTTAAAAGCCACGGCCAACAACTCCTCCTTTGTCTTCGGCCTTTGACCCAGCTGCTCTTCAGCCACGTTGTCATCCATGCCGTCAGTCTGGCCCCCTGGGGCCGAAAATTCAGATGGTAGTACCAGGACCATGTTCATGGTGACCTCCATTGTCTCCTGCTGGGTCTCCTCACCAGCTTCCCCCTCGGCCTCCTGGCCGCTCCCGGCGAGGGTTCTTTCTTCAACCATCCCGAGGACTCCCTCGTATTCTTCGTCGGAGATTCCCAGCGGGAGGTCGTCCTCGGGCTCATGTCCGAAGAAAGGATCGCCGCGGCCCTCGACCATAGGCCTTGCGGTCCCTGGGGTTCTGTTTGCAGCCGCTTTGGTCTCAGGGGGGTTTGAGGCCTCGGCCTCTTTTCCGAGGGCTCGCCTAACTTCAGCTAATGCGTCCCTGGCCATTAGGTAGTCGTCCAAACGACTCGCCCGGGCCCTCTCCTCGGTCGTTAGACCGAAGAAAGTATCGGCCGGAGTCACAGAGAAATACTGGCGGAGGTATTCTAAGTCGCTCCTGCCAAAAGGGGCCTTGTCCTCCAGTTTTCCCTGATCGGGTTGGTAACCTGGCGCCCCTCTTGCCTTGGCGGTTCCCGGGGGTCAGGCCGTATAGGTCGACGGCCGAGTGGTCTTTATGGAATTCCCTGAGAAAGGACAAACCGTTGGCTGAAAAAGGGGGGTCCCTTTCCGCGGTAGACGTCGATGATACCCTCGTCAGTCTTCCCCAAGGCCGTGGCCTTTCGTTCGGCCGAAACGGCCCCCTTTTCGCGAAGATCCTCGTCCTTCCGAGGGCGCCATGTCTGTTGCGTAGATTCAGCTGCACCAAAATAGATTCAGCTGCATCCTCAACTTGTGATACTCGCAAGTGCACGAGCCGTTGGTAGTTTAGCATTTGTAAGTGCGAGGTCGATCCCACGAGGATTGATGATGGATTGATTTAATTCAATTCCCTGTACAAAACAGAAATGAAAAAAAGAAAGAAAATAAATCAAACAAGAAAGAAAGAAAAGAAATTAACTCAAGCGAATAAGTTCCCAAGTTCAATTTAGATTAACGGATTGATTCTAGCTAAAGTATGATTAAGCCATGGTGTCTGGTCCTAACCTTGTGTTCCTAATTCCCTAACTTGATCATTTGTTGTCTAACCTAAATTAAGCATTAGGAACCCATTAAGCATAGAAGAACATTTTAAACAACCAAGCATGTATCTAATCCCTGTTGTCGAATGTCCATACATACTCTTCCTATTCATAGTTCAATTCGAATTAAAGCATGGTGTCTACTCTTAATTCAAACCAAGATAGCTAACATGCAAGCCTTAATGGTGATCAATCATTCAAACTAGCATATTAACTTATAAGCATAATGAATAAGAACAAAAACCATAATTGAAACTTGGAAACTACTCAAACTTGAATTACTAAAGAAAAGAATTTACATTACAATGGAAAGTTAAGAAGAACTCAGAGACATTTAGCAAAAGGATTTTATTACAACAATTAAGAACTAGAAAGGAAAACTAAGAGAATTTGAGGGAGAGAAGGGAGGGGAGCTCTAGAGAAATGTTTGAGAGCTCCCCCCCTTGGGGTGTGTTTACAAGCTTGGGAAACCTCACTATTTATAGGCCTAAGGGAAGTTGAAAATTTGAATTAAGTATTGATTCTACCTACCACACTCACTTCACCAACTTCACCTAACACACCATTATATTTGAAAACAATTTTTCTTTCTTTAAACTTAGTGTTGCAGCTCCTGTTGAACAAATAGTTGCCTAAAAATTAAGCAACTATATGCACGTTTTAACTCGCAAGTGCACGAACCGTTGGTAGTTTAGATATGTAAATGCGAGGTCGATTCCACAGGGATTGGTGATTGAATGATCCCTTTTAGTTTTCCTACACAAAACAGAAAAGAAAACAAAAGAACACAATACAAAAAGAAAGAAAAGAACTAAGACAAGATGGTGAGGTTTTAGAATCCATGTTTATTAAAACTAATAATAGAAAAACAAAGTGAAACAAAAGAAATACAAGAAGAAAATAAAAGACAAAGGGAGGAGAAGAAGATAAGGACAACATGCTAGAGATGGAAAAGATTCATCTCCATGGCTGCTAGGAGGCCAAAGCCTCCCAGCTGCTGCCTTCTCTCTTCTCTCCCTTTGTGACTCTCAACTATCCCTCTCTTTGTGTACAATGAAAGTGTAAAATGATGGAATGGTATCCTCCTTTGAATGAGCTGAAACTCTCTATTTATAGACTTCAAATTCGTCCTCCCCCTTGGCTGGTCTCTTAGCCGCCCATGTGTGGCAGCTCATGCTTTGTCTCCCATGTGCTTTGTCTCCCATGTGTGGCAGCTCATGCTTTGCAGCTGCCACAAGCTTTGCCTCCATGTGTGGTTGCTTTAAGAACATGGATCAACAGCTGCCCATGCTTTGCCTCCATGTGTGGCTGCTTTAAACACATGGCTCAACAGCTGCCCATGCTTTGCCTCCATGTGTGGCTGCTTTAAACACATGGTTTGTCTGTGAACCAGGTTCAGTGTTTGACATGCTGAGGGCTCCAGACTTATCCAATTGGGCTGCAATTTGGATATGTTATAGTAGACATCCATTGGAACACATTCTATCAAGGGTGTTGCCTCATATGACTTCTACAAGTAGCTGAACGGAGGCCTACAAGCGGACCCACGAAAACTGGATTGAGGCCTGGTTTTTCTGTGAACCAGGTTCGGTATTTGACATACTAAGGGCTCCAGACGTATCCAATGGGGCTGCAATTTGGATATGTTATATTAGACACCCATTGGAACAAATTCTATTAAGGGTGTCCCCTCATTTGACCTGTGTAAGTAGCTGAAATGAGGCATGCAAGCTGACCCACGGAAACTGGACTGAGGCCTGAATGTTTGACCTTGAGCTACTAAATCATGTCTAACTTCCTCTAGAAGACTCCAAATCATGCACCGTAAAATGCTACGGAAACTAGACTTCCGTATCTTTCCAGTGATGTATGGCACATTATCTGGTTCTTTTTGAGCAAGTACAGGTTAATCCGTAAATATGACTGATCTGCAGACACAGTTTTTAAGCTAACTTGTCTTCAAAATGCATGTAATGAGTCTCAACCTTATTATACTGAAATATACACAAAACTTTATTAAAAGCACAAGTTTAACTCAAAAACATACCAAATCATAAGTTAGAATGGTACAAAAAGATATGTAATTATGCACTGATCAACTCCCACTTCAATTATAAGAATTGAATATGCTTTACCTTCCCACAATCAACAATACATCATGGATGACATTGCAGTCAGATTGTGGGCAGGTTTTGGGCCTGGTATTTGCTCCAAAAAAATCTGGAAAAATATGGATCTTCAAGCCCTTTGTCTTATCTTTCCAAGCATATGCAGCCCAACTCAAGGAAAAATTGGAAAGACCTTCAAATGTCATTTGTGGCCCAGTAACGCAGATGCTGCCGAATTTTGACCTTGAGCTACTAAATTATGTATAACTTCCTCTAGAAGACTCAGAATCATGAACCGTAAAATGCTACGGAAACTAGACTTTCGTATCTTTCCAATGATGTATGGCTCATTATCTGGTTCTTCTTGAGCAAGTACAGGTTAATCCGTGAAATTGAATGATCTGCAGACACTGTTTTGAGCTAATTTGTCTCCAAAATGCATTTAATGAGTCTTAAGCTTATTACACTGAAACAAACACAAAACTTATTAAAAGCACAAGTTCAACTCAAAAACATAACCAAATCATAAGTTAGAAGGGTACAAAAAGATATGTAATTATGCACCGATCAATGTCCTTGGAGGCTTGGTGCTGGCAACTCTTGCCGTGGGGACACTCGGTGCGGATGATGGTTCGTCTGCGGTCGCCATCTTCTTCTGGCGTTTGGATTCCTCGGCCTGGGGTGTTTGTACTCTGGCCTGCTGAGCCTGTCTCTGCATTCTCCGCAGCTGGGTTCTTGTCAGCGGCTGGACGCTGCCCCCAGGTTGTGCGTGATACCAACGGTCGTCCCGTACGACCGGTGGTTTGAACGTCTTCAGCGGCCTGGGGGTGGCTCCGTTTTTGTGGCCCACCGAGGTACTGGGGTTTTGTGCCCCTAATCGGTCGAAAACACTGCCATGTGCTGGCCGACGGTCGTACTGGCCGCCGAATCTCTTTACAGTTGGTGGGGATGGCTCGGCGGCCTTCCTCTCGTTCTCTTGCGATCTGGGGCGACCGATCTCGCACTCGCACCGGCTGCACAACACCGATTTCGGTTCGGCCAATGGCTCCTTTCCTTTGACCGGTCGGCGTTCTTCCCTATATTCAGCCCGGAGCTGGGCGTTCACCATGTTGATGACAGGTGGAGGGAAAGGCTTGGAGTCGACCTGCATGGCCGTCCCCCGGTATGATCATTATTATGATGTTTGGACAGTGTTGTTTTGCAATTGGTTGCCGGAAAGAAATGAATTTGGAAAAGTAATTTGAGTTTGGAGTAAATGGTTAGTTTAAAAGAGTTATGCATTGTACATGTGAGTCTTTAGGGGAAATGGTTTTCAGTTATAAACTTGGGAAGAAAGGAGTTTATAAAATATTTAGTTTTATGCCTTGTGGAAATTGAAGTTTAGAATGAATGTAAATTTAATTGTTGGTTTTACCTGGACAATGTCTATATATTTTTTAATTGTGATCCTTTTTATTTGGAAGAACTACGTGTGACTTGATCCCTCTTTAAGGGTACGTAGGCAACCTAGGTTAACCTAGATGCAGCTGCAAATTGAGATGTTTGAGTTTTGTTTGATATGTTCTAGTACTTTGTATTAAAAGATTGTTTATGAGGCCAAGGGCCCATTTTGTAATTTATGTGTGCTACTGCATTTTGTGTGTAGGTAGTTGGTTGTTTTATGTTGTTTCTGACAGGTGGAATTTTCAATAGGAGTCTCGGCCCCCTTTTTCCTTAGTTTTAGAGAATGGGACTATTTTAGTAAGCGTGGGTCCATCACAGGTTAGTTATCGGACAGGAAGTTGGATTCGTCACGGATTTCGAGGGGGAATCCGGTGCGGGTCCTGTAAAAAAGGATCAGAATTTTCTCCCTTGAAGAGATTAGGTCGAGCATGGATGCATTTGGAGGTCTCGACTTCTCCTACTACTCCACATTTCCTATCCTTATGATTGAAGTTGTCTTTTCTCTCCCTTTTTATTGAGCTATCCTAAATTGCTAAAACAAACATAGAAAACTTGAAATGGAATTAAAAGGATTAGGAAACAAAAACTAAAATGAAAAGGAAAAGTAGAAAGTAAAATAACTAAAGTAAAACATAGAAAACTTGTCAATTTAACTGCGCCAAAATTGATTCAGCTACATCCTCAATTTGTGATACTCGCAAGTGCACGAGCCGTTTAGTAGTATAGCATATGTAAGTGCGAGGTCAATCCCACGAGAATTGATGATAGATTGATTCAATTCGATTCTCTACAAAAGAAGAAAACAAGAAAGAAAAGAACAAACAAATAAATAAATAAATAAATAAAGAAACTAACTCAAGCCAATAAGTTACCAAGTTCAGTTTAGTTTCACGGATTGATTTTAGCTAAAGTATGATTAAGACATGGTGTCTGGTCCTAACCTTGTATTCCCAATTCCCTAATTTGATCCTCTATTGTCGAACCTAAATTAAGCATTAGAAATCCATTAAGCATAGAAGAATGTTTCAAACAACCAAGCATGTATCTAATTCTTGTTGTCAAATGTCCATACATACTCTTTCTATTCATATTTCATTTCGAATTAAAGCATAAGGTGTCTACTCTGAATTCCAACCAAGATAGCTAACATACAAGTTTTAATGGTGATCAATTATTCAAACAAGAATATTAACTTTATAAGCATAATGAATAAGAACAAGAACTGTAATTGAAACTTGGAAACTAATCAAACTTGAAAACTTAAAACAAGAAATTACATTACAATGAAAAATAAAGTACAACTTAGAAAAACATAAAGGAAAATTTAGAAAAATGGTTTTGTTAAGAAAAACTAAGAGAATTTGAGGGAGAGAAGGGAGAGGAGCTCTAGAGAGGTGTTTGAGAGCTCCCTCCCCTGGGGTGTAAAGCTTGGGGAACCTCCTTATTTATAGGCCTAAGGGAAGTAAAAATCTTAATTGAGTATTGCTTCTGCCTACAATACCCACTTCACCAACTTTACCTCACTTCCCCACCAAAAACAATTAGCTCATGTATATGTTAGGCATGACAATGCATTGCAGTTTGATTGTAGGCTAATTTTGGAAAAATATGAATCTTGAAGCTCTTTGTCTTCTATTTCCAACCACATGTAGCCCAGCTCAAGGAAAAATCGGAAAGGCCTTCAAATGTCATTTTTGGCACAATAACGCAGATGCTGCCAAATTTCCCCTTAAGCTGCCAAAACATGCGTAACTTCCTCTATAAGACTCGGAATCATGAACCGTAAAATACTCCAGAAACTAGACTTTCATACCTTTCCAAATATGTATGGTGCATTATCTGGTTCTTCCTGAGGACGTACAGTAAAATCTGTGAAGTTGACTAATCTGCAGACACAGTTTTGAGCTAACTTGACTCCAAAATGCATTAAATGAGTCCCAAAGCTTAAAACACTGAAACGAAGAGAAAAGAGGGTCAAAACCACAAGTTTAACTCAAAAACATATACCAAATCATAAGCTAGAAGGGCAAAAAATGATATGTAATTATGTACTGATCATTTAGGAGAGTTTTTCCAGACCTTTTCAAATTAGGGTTTAGTTATTTTTGCACTATATAAGGCCACCTTAAGCTCTCTCTAGCCACCTTTTACAAAGTTTTCATTCAAGAGACAACGGAGAGCTTTGGTGTGCACAATGCCATTGTTTTTTTGTAGAGGTGGCAATATTGTACACAACCCGTTAACACGACACGAATTCGCACGAAAAATTCAGTATTCGGGTCTAAGTTGTCGTGTCGTGTTGATATCGTGTTGATCCATTAGACACCCGTTAAACTATCGTGTCGTGTCGTGTGAATTCGCAAATACCCGTTAACCCGTTAAGCTCAGGGACATTTTTTAAAAATTTTCTATTTTTTTTCCTTCTCCTCTTTCTTCTCTTTTGTCTCTTCCTCCCCAATTCTCTCTCTCCTCTCTCCTCCCACTCCCTCCTCTTCCCCTCTCTCCTCCTTCCTCTCCTCCTCTCCTCCTCTCTCTCTCTCTCTCTCTTTTCAAAACCCAGCAACCTTTGAGCTTTCTTCTTCTCTCAACTTGAGAGTCTTAAGCAGCCACCCAACCACCATGAGCCATCCCAGCCACCTCCCCCTTCTATCTCCCTCCCTCACCAATTGATCCCACCTATTCCCTCACCTTCTTCGATGACTCTTCCTTCTCCACTCCCACCATCTCTGCTGCCCAAACCTTTGAGGGCCACTCACAGGGCATCTCCAATCTCACCTTTGAGCTCTATGGATTGTGTTGAATTATTATTTATTTTATTTTTTGCACTAGTTGATTTTTTGCACTGGTTGATTTATTTATTTATTTATAATTCTTAACAGATTATCGTGTCGTGTTGTGTGATGCGCGAATTGTAACGGTCGTGTTCGTGTTTGACATTTTCAACCCGTTTTCTTATCGTGTCGTGTCATGTCAACCCGTTAAGAAAAGCGGGTTGACACGAACACTGAAAAAATGACACGAATGCCAGGATTAGTTTTTTGGGTTTTATTTCTTCATGACTTTTCTTATGACACTACAACTACAAAAAGTTAAAAAAAAGACCACAAAAACAAGACAGTAGAACAAAATACTATTGTTTTGTTTAGAAAGACGCCGGTAATAGAAAACCGCCGTGGATAAATAACATAAACACCTAAAAAACCGAGATCCTCTTGGGTATTTTTAAAACACGATGCATCGAACTAAAAAGCGTTGTCTTATTAAAAAGGTTTTCTTCATCGAACCAAAAAGAAGTAAAAAGGGAGTCCCCTAAATTGCTGTGAAAAGGAGCTTAAATGCCTCCTAAAACCTAGCTACCCAATCCCCACAAGGAAACTAAGTTAAAATAAAATAAGACTGGGAAATAAAATCCAAATGGGATTAAGAGAATCTGCCCACAATCTGCCCAGCCACGTTTTGGTCCCAAATCTCCTCCAAATCTGGCCCAAGATAGCTCGTTTTAAAGATAAAAATATTCCGAACACTTCTCCAGAAGGCCACGAACCCATCTAACGTCATCTTGGGCTCCAAAAACGCAATAAAAGCCCAAAACGTCACTATTCCAGCACCGCGCACTGCTCCTTTATTTATCGCCAGAAAATAATCGCTTGGTAGAAAAAACTGAAATTCTGATACGATCAAGCTAAGTGGCTCACGAACGTCCTCCAACTGGAATTACTCCAAAATTCATCCATTTGATTATGTTTTACTCCAGAGGAAGTCGAAAGTCCTATATTGGAAATATAATTCAAAGTATCAAAATTCTTCCAAAATATTAACCAAAATATATTAAGAATGATGTTAAATATATAATATAAAATTGACTCATCAACTAACCTTATCAATAAAGTGTTGTCTTAAATTTTGTTTCTTTTAAGATTTATTTCTTGGATTTTGGTAGCTTACGATGGTAGATCAACAAAATGACAAGAGTTGTACAAGAGATATGAAATCTTACGAGTGGGAGCTATGTTCCTAATCATAATCAAACCACAAATGTGAGAGAAAGACAATATTTTTGATGTTGATGACGTATGTGTTTTCATGTCTTTTAGATACACAAAAACACATACGAATCAAAATCTAAAAAATTTGCCTCTAAAATTTGACGACGGCACACTTTGGGAAAGACAATTTTTTAGAAGTTGATGATGTATGTGTGTTTGTGTCTTTCAGATACACAAACGCACATACACATCAACATCCAAACGACTACCTCCAGAGAGGTGAGAGAGAGACAGCAGTCAAGGGCCAGAAGAAGTTGGAACCCTAAGTGAAAACTGAAAGTGAAAGAAGGCGTGAAAAGACCCAATTTATACAAATAATCTTTACTAACCACGGCGGTCCTTTTATAAATTTCATCGTCTAATATTAAAAATCCACTACGGAGTAGTAAATAGAGTCGTCGTAAATTTGTATACCACGTGAGTAAAGGTAAATTGATGTTATGTCAATCCAAAAAATCACGTCGGTTTCGTAAACTAAAAGTCTTGACTTTTAAAACCAACCATTATGGTTCTCTATAAAGAAGCGATGTTGTAACTTATAATATCAGGGCATCAAAAGTAAACTTTTGTCATGTAAAACGTAAATAACCACGTCAGTTTCTACTACTTTTTCGTCGTTTTAACGACATACTAGGGAGGTTCATAATAGAACCGTCGTGTTATTAGACTTTGGGATAATATATAAACTTTTTTGTCACTTGACTTCAAGTTTACGCTCTCTTTAATTGACAAAGTTTCTCTCAGTTCCCAAAAGCGGGATATCTGAATCTGGTTATCTTCCTCGTCTTCGTCTCGAAATCTCCAAAGTTTACGTCTAAAGAAAACTTTCTTTGCAAGCCAAAGGGTTTTTGGCGTGAGAAATAACTAACGCACAAATTAAACCCTATAAATCATGCAATCGTAGTACGAGTAAGTAGGGATCGTTCTATTCCGGGGATTAAGAGGGATGCTAATCAACACAAATTAAATTTATTAAACTAGAACTAAGTTAAGGGAACAATGATTGGGGGGAGTTGGATGATTTATACCAAAGTAAAATTGACAGCAGCAAATAACTAAGTTGTGAATGAAATATGGATTAAGGGATAGCTAGAGGATTCTTCTCCACACATGGAACTATTTGCTGCTGTCAATTTTACTTTGGTCTAAATCATCCAACTCCCCCCAATCATTGTTCCCTTAACTTAGTTCTAGTTTAATAAATTTAATTTGTGTTGATTAGCATCCCTCTTAATCCCCGGGAATAGAACGATCCCTACTTACTCGTACTACGATTGCATGATTTATAGGGTTTAATTTGTGCGTTAGTTATTTCTCATGCCAACCGTTGTTGTTTCACTTGCAGGTTTAATTTCTTTATAAACATGGTTTTGAAATCTCAAAGTAAGGAGGCTCAAGTATCAAAAGGTCAAAGCAAGGACCTTGCAGTTTCAAGGGCTCAAATGAATGAAGCCAAATCAATTCAAAACAATCCCACGAAGAAGATGAGATTTACCTCAACCTCCGAGAAAGACCCTAGCTTAGTGACATTTGATGAGGAGCCAAAATCTAGTCATGGTATCAACACAATGAGCCGTGTTTGTTGACGTCACAAATCTCACGGCCTGGTACTCCGAGCCGAAGGGATGTGAGCGAACACGTGACGTCCTTCTTTTGGATACGGTGCATTTTGTGCACGGGCGTGCCAGCACGATCTACTGTGCGTCGAGGTTTTGATAGGTTTTGGGTAGGAGATGTTTAAATGATGCGCCTGTTTGAACTTGGACTTCTAACCCAACGATTGTGGCCGAGAGAGGAACTTATCTCGGCCGTCAGGTTCACGGCCTCAGCTACAAGGCCGTTTAATGGTGGTGTAGGTGATGGATTTTGGGCGGTGCTCCGGCGCGTTGCTCGAGGAGCGACGGTCGTATGATATATGAGCTGAATGAGGCGATAACAAAGATGGTGCTCCGGCGCCTTGAGAAATCAAGGGTTGTATGATATATTGATGAATGGATTTTTCTTACAATCTACCACTACTCCTAGGAAAGCATGTAAAGGTATTGAAAGTGCGTTACAGAAAAATAAGTTGCTCCGTGGGAGGCTTTTGGTTTTGGTGTTGGACCCTTTGTACGTGGTCTCGAGATTGGTATTTATAGCAAGAGTCCTGGAGAGCCATTCGAGGCTGAAAAGATCTTCTAAAAATATCTGCCTGGTGGAGTCTGATTGGGGCAAGCAGGTGGTCCAATCGGCATTTGGGATCTGATCGGTGCATGATTACATATCTTTTTGTACCATTCTAACTTATGATTTGGTATGTTTTTGAGTTAAACTTGTGCTTTTAATAAAGTTTTGTGTATGTTTCAGTATAATAAGGTTGAGACTCATTATATGCATTTTGAAGACAAGTTAGCTCAAAACAGTGTCTGCAGATCAGTCATATTTACGGATTAACCTGTACTTGCTCAAAAAGAACCAGATAATGCGCCATACATCACTGGAAAGATACGGAAGTCTAGTTTCCGTAGCATTTTACGGTGCATGATTTGGAGTCTTCTAGAGGAAGTTATACATGATTTAGTAGCTCAAGGTCAAACATTCGGGCCTCAGTCTAGTTTCCGTGGGTCCGCTTGCAGGCCTCGGTTCAGTTACTTACATAGGTCAAATGAGGGGACACCCTTAATAAAATTTGTTCCAATGGGTGTCTAATATAACATATCCAAATTGTAGCCCCATTGGATAAGTCTGGAGCCCTCAGCATGTCAAATACCGAACCTGGTTCACAGACAAACCAGGCCTCAGTCCAGTTTTCGTGGGTCAGCTTGCAGGCCTCATTTCAGCTACTTGCACAAGTCAGATGAGGCAACACCCTTGATAGAATGTGTTCCAATGGATGTCTACTATAACATATCCAAATTGCAGCCCAATTGGATAAGTCTGGAGCCCTCAACATGTCAAACACTGAACCTGGTTCACAGACAAACCATGTGTTTAAAGCAGCCACACATGGAGGCAAAGCATGGGCAGCTGTTGAACCATGTGTTTAAAGCAGCCACACATGGAGGCAAAGCATGGGCAGCTGTTGATCCATGTGCTTAAAGCAACCACACATGGAGGCAAAACTTGTGGTAGCTGCCACACATGGGAGACAAAGCACATGGGAGACAAAGCATGAGCTGCCACACATGGGCAGCTAAGAGACCAGCCAAGGGGGAGGACGAATTTGAAGTCTATAAATAGAGAGTTTCAGCTCATTCAAAGGAGGATATCATTCCATAAATTACATTTCCATTGTACACCATCAAAGAGTTGTCTACACCATCAAAGAGTTGTCTACCATCAAAGAGTTGTTTACACCATCAAAGAGTTGTCTTCTTTATCAAAGAGCTATCTTCTTCTTATTTCTCTTTTTATTTTCTGTTTTGTATGTTCTTGCTATCCATTCAAATTATGGATAGCTAAATATTTTAGTTAGGGCTCGATTGAAGCCCTAATCATGTTTCTTTAAGGATTTCGATATGTCTTTGCTATAAACTACTTTTGTGATGCTTATTGATTAATTTCAGATTATATTTTACTCTTTACATACGTTATGTTATGCTTGATCATCATATGCATGCTATGTATTGAGTTTGTTACATAGGTAAATTTAGATGACCGAGTCTTGTACCTATGAAAGTAACAAAAGAACTAGTTATAAGTTCTTGAAATTAATCATCATGAATAACTAGAATAGATACCATGTTCTAGAATTTCTGTGTTGTCGATTTCCATTGTGTTATGCATTCTTAAAGTACAACTTAGTAGATACCATGCTAAACACTTTAAGAATGAAAAGAGTTAGAGTAGATACCCATGCCTAACTTGTTGTTTAGGGAAATCAATAACTTAAAGAGTAGATATCATGCCTTTAGGTTGACAAACATAAGCATCCAAAATCTGTTTTGTAGCATTGTGCATGTCGTTTGCTTAAGGAAAAAGATTAGTGATGAACATCGAATCCCTAACTAGTTTTCTCATTGTTTTAACCTCAATCCAATTCTATTTTTAATAAAACGCTGTTTTCAATATTTAGTATTTAAATTTTCAGTTTTCAATACCATCATAAGAAAATCATCATTTTGAACACCTTGTCTACACCGAATGCCATTTAGTTTAAGGAAAATAAATTAAGCACAAATTAATCCAATCCTCGTGGGAACAATCTCGTATTTGCTTTCTATACTATTTATCTGATCTTGTGCACTTGCGAGTTAAAACGTGCATATAGTTGCTTAATTTTTAGGTTACTATTTGTTCAACAAGTTTTTGGCGCCGCTGCCGCGGATTGTGTAACTAGTTTGTGCTGAATTTTGTTTTTTATTTGTTTTCTTTTACAGGTTGAATTTTGTTTATGCAAGGTCGTCGATCCCAAAATTTAGGTGTTGTCTACAATCCTGAGATTGAACGAACTCTTACACGTCTTCGTAAGCAAGCTGAGAGGGCAAAACGATTAGAAACTGTGAACGAAATGGGGGATGAACAGGTTCGAAGGCCAATGAAGGACTCTTTTGTCCCTCAAAACCTTAATCAACCATCATGCATTGCCTACCAACCAAATGTGCAAGGCAGCTTGTTTGTGCCTAATAAATCACGGCCTTTGTGGCCGAGGAATCCTCCTCTCGGCCGTGGCCTTTTCTCATAGGCTCAAAGAAACAGCAACGTTTCGTTGCCTCTTGCTTTCGGACAACGAAGGAGAAAGCGCTAAGGCAAGGTTTTCTCGGCCTCTCGAATAACCTCGCGGGCCGAGGCCGAGGAACTCACAGGCCACGGCCAAAGAGGTTATGGTCAGATCACCACGTGACCTCAGGGTCCCACGCTTCATTTAATGAAGTAATGCCTCTGTCCACCACAGCAAATCCACTAGGGCATGAAGCATTTAATGCATGAGGGCAGAAGGGAAGTGATTGAAATCAGGATTTTGTAATCAGGGTGGTTAGGTACAAACATTCCATCAAATGTTCTTGCAACTGGCAGTCTCTTCACCAACCACTAAACCAGAGCATTTAATGCATTCCCACGGCCAGAGGTGCAGAGCCCTCGATCTGAGTAAGGGCCAAGATCTGCCGAGATTTATGGGGGCACACCACCATGCTTCACAATCCCAAATGCTGATCAGACCCAACCATGCTTCACAATCCCAAATGCTGATCAGACCCAGCCATGCTTGCCCTGATTAGACTCCACCATGCAGGTCTTGTCAAGCCTCGATCGTCTCTCCAGTGCTCCCACTATAAAAACCAAGCTCAAGACCACATGCAAAAGGTCCAACACCAAAAACCAAAAGCCTCCCACGGAGCAACTTATTTTTTCTGTCATGTACTTTCAATATCTTTACATGCTTTCTTAGGAGTAGTGATAGATTGTAAGAAACTTCCATTCATCAATATATCATACGACCCTTGATTTCTCAAGGCGCCGGAGCATCACCCTTGTTATCGCCTCACTCACCCCATATATCATACGACCGTCGCTCTCCGAGCAACGCGCCGGAGCACCGCCCAAAATCCACCACCTACACCACCACTAACGGCCTTGTAGTTCAGGCCGTGAACCTGACGGCCGAGACCAGTTCCTTTCTCGGCCACAATCGTTTGATAAGAGGTCCAGACCAAACAGGCGCAACATTCCAAACACCCTCTAAACCAAACACTCCACCGAACTCGACGCACGGTAGACCGTGCTGGCACGCCCGCGCACAAACCGCACCGCATTCCAAAAGTAGGACTCCGTGTTAAACGCACATCCCCTCGGCCCGGAGAACCAGGCCGAAGAGATCTGCGCAGCCAACACTTTTGGCACGCCCAGTGGGACTCTTTTACCAACAAGCTCACCAGGACCCAAAGGGATGAGCAGGCCTTCGGGATGGAAACATCTTTTATGGCCAAATTCTCTATGCAATTACGGACGATGCCCCGGACAGGGACACCAGGTGCGCCCACTGACATTCAGGCATCGGGCCACGGCTCGTCCTCTCGGCCGAAAAACTGGGGGCAATCCCGGCCGATGCGGGTGGAACCCCAGCTCACTGGCCACATAGGAACAACGCGCGGCCCACTCCGCGCCTTGGCCGAAGCATTGGGACAAAGCCGCCCCGAATATCTAGCGGCTCAACAAACCGACCCAGCACGCACTACAGTCATCCAAACCCATCCAGGCTCGGGTAGCGCGCCCACAGTTTTGTCACAACAACGCGGTCAAGACAACCTGACCGTTTGCCTGTCACAAGCATCATCAGCACCGGCCCATCACCCCTATAGTTCGGCCGATCCAATGGTGATACACCCACATCACGACCAAGCTTACGGCGGTTGTCCAAAGCTACCTGGTTCGGCCGCGGCGACTGAACCCCTTAGTGGAAAAACCCCGCTAGTCGAGCTGCGAAATAAGGTACAACAAGCCTAGCGGCCGTTTCCAGTTCAGCCAGAACCAGCCCCTCAAGATCCTCTGACCAAAAAGACTCGATGCACATCTGACGATGGCACGGCCCAAGGATGGCAGGGGGCACGGGATGCTGTCAAACCATGCCCACCAGAGAGGCCCAGGATTTGGGGTGACTTGTTCCCTGAAAAGTTTTGGGCACGACACGCGACAAAGGCTTCGGCTATTGGTACATCTCTATGTCTCTCTACCTACGGCCGCTATTCTGATCAGCCGAAGATGCCGAGACTTCGGCCTTTTCAGATTTTCAAGCAACCTGGACAAAAGACAAAGGACTACGCCCAAACCGTGCCCCAGGGTGCAGACAAGTCAGAACAGCTAGGGCCCAACGCCCACACCTCGGCGCAGGTTCCAAAACAAATGGCGCCGAGGGCCTACGACAAAAAAGTCAAAAAGAAAAAGAGATGGAAGTAGGCGAGCGAGTTAAACAAACGGCGTAGGATAAACAAGTACCAGACTTTTTTAGGAAATAATCTGCGCCTTATAATATGTTAGGAATTTTATAGATTAGGATTATTGTGCTAAAAACAATGGCCGATCATGGCCGGTCAAAACCAAGAGATAATACTGCTGTTTGTGGGAAATAAAACTACTAAACTATTACAAAATCTATAGATAAAAGCCCCCCCCTTCAAACACCTTCGCTGAACATCCCCCAGACCAGGCAGGTTATCTTTCTCCAGGCGATGTCACCACTGTTGATGTCCGCCTGCCATTTCGCCCGAATCAGCTTCCTCTCGGCCAGGGCCTTCTTCTTCTCACCCACCGCCTTGAGGGTTTGCCGGGCCGAAGACTTCAGTTCGGCCCTGGATGCGGCCGCTCCATTTCGGCGTTCAAGAATGAGAGACCGACGGGCTTGTAGTTCGGCAATTTGGGCCTCGACCTGCGCAAGTTCTTCATTTTCCTTACGGACGACAAGGTCATTCTCCTTCAGGCGGGCCATGATAGGCTGGACTTGTTCTTTGATTGCAGCCAGCTCCTGCTCAAGTAGGCACCCCTCGGTCATCTTCCTGCTGGCCTCAGCACATCGGCCGAGCATCTCCTCGCCCTCGGCCAACCGAAGCTGGAGCTCATCCAGCTGCGCCGAGTCCAGCAAGCCCATCGCCATGGCCTCGTCCAGACAGGCCCTGAACTCTATGAAAGCTTCGGCCGTGATCATCTGGTAAGCATCGCAGAGAAGGAACTCCCGGAGCCTTTCAAGGACGGCCTTGTAGTCCTCGTCCAGGGGAGCCAAGGCCGAGCCGCTCCCTTCCTCATGCAGACTGGCGAACAAAGACTCGAGATCATCAGGAGAGGCGACCTCCTAGGGACAAAAGTAAGCAAAAGTCAGGAACATGACCAGGTAGGACGCACAAAAGGGGATAAGAGGAAGAGTACTCACCTCAACGGCCGAACTTGTGCCGGGACCACCTGCGGTCACGAGCTCGGTCAAGACCCCCGAAGAGACAGGCAATAGGCTCGGCGCACCTCCATCTGCACCCTCAACCGCCGTAACCACGGTCACTACGACCGACTTCTGAGACAACTGTGCCGAGGGCATACTCATGCCAGCAGAGGACGACGGCGCTGATAGACGAGGAGGCTGAAAGTTGAACAGGTTGGTCAGGAACGTTATATAGACCGAAGAGGAAATAAAAGTACGAGAAAAGCATGACGCCTACCGAGCCGATCCTTATGCCACCCGGACGACGGGGGATGGACGGTGGGGGCCCAGCGAGTGCGGTGGCGGACGAGGTAGGCACGGCGATAGCGACCGCAGGGACTTCCACCGGAGCGGTTTGCGCCTCCTCCTCGGTAGGGACCTCGCTATCTGACGGGCCTACCACTGCCTCCTCCGCAACCCGGCCTGCTTCGGCATCCGGCATCTCCACGTCCTCCTCAGCTTCTTCCTCCTCCTCGGCCTCTTCTTCAGCCTGCCCTTCGGCCGCATCCTCGCCATCGGCCATCTCCTGGGCCACCTCCTCGGCAGCGGGTACCTCCTCGGCAGCGGGCACTTCCTCGGCAGCAGCCACTTCTTCGGCGGCTTCTTCCTCGATTATTGACTCCTCCTGAAAAGGCCGCATTACCAGGTAAAGGGGGGAGAAAGATGGCTAGGGAAAGAATGACAAGGAGCAAAGAAAAATACTTACGGTCGCAGGAGGAGCTTCATTTATAACCACAGCAGGGGCGTCTCCCTGGTCTTCACCCTCCGAGAGAACAAGGAGGGCTCTCTTCTTCGGCCGTTGTACCGGCGCTATCTCAGCCACGACATCTTTGGCCGCCGCGGCCTCAGCGCCCACGGCCTCTCGACCCCTCTTTCGACCAAGGGCTGTGTGCATAGGAAACATGGTAAAGATAAACGCGACAGAAGGCAGCCCAAAGAGGCGAGATCAAAAATTCACAAAAAGAAAAGTGAAGGCTTACCCGCAGCGGCAACCGGCCGAGCCGGCGAAGCAGAGGGCACGATCCTTTGCGCCAGGGTTTTTCGCACACCAGCCGCGACCGGTGCTCTTGGGGTCGCAGTCGCGGATGAGGCCGCAGCTGCTGGTCTGGCCGAGGGCAAGGCTGCCACCTTGGGTCCACTTACGGCCGTCATCGCTGGACGAGGAGGCGCGACCGAAACCTTCTTTGCTTTGCCAGCCTTGGGGAGGAAAGGGTCCCAATATGCATTCTTCAGGGCCCCTCGCGCGGCCTCTTCAACGAGCCGAATGAATCTGGCCGAGATGCACTCCTCGTACCAAACCCTCCCGTCCTCGTCGATCGCGTTGCGACGCTGCCACGGCCTCAGGTTAAGAAAAGTCATCCCCTTTGCCAGCTGAAAGGAGATCCCGGCCACGCCATGTTGTTGGGCAACATCGGCCCTCCAGGACGAAAGACGGTTAGTGGACAACGGAGGAAGCGGCGCCGTCTGAATCAACCCAAATTGCCGTGCCACAAAATGCGGCAGGTATACCTCGGCCCCGGCCCTAGATAGACCGCAATGGAGGTCGCGCGCAACTAAGAAGGAGCCCCAGATCTCCCTCAAATCATTCTCTGTCTCCCCATCAGGAATTATGGAGAGATCGTGTGTAAGGAACAAGGGAAACGGCCGAGTTTGGCACACCCGGAACTGCGCCCCGGTCCTCTCGGTCAGTTCATAGAAAAATTTGTAACAGAAGACCGAAGTGTTGTGCTTCTTGGGGGCCCGCGCGAAGGCATTGGCCAGCGGCTCGGTATCGGCAGGATTGACCGCCGTCCTCAGTTCTGGGAAGTAGGCCTGTAGCCAGAATTGGAAGGCCCAGAGTGGGCCGCCATGCTTCGGCTTCATCCCATCGGTGACCACGTCGTGGAGCGTGCGATAGATGTGGCCGAGGAGGAATGGGCCAAGCGCAAGCCTTCCGCCCTGCGCCAGGTAGTCGGCCAGGTGGGCAAACTCCAGGGTAACCTTGTTCGCCTGGGTGCAAAACACGAACTTGCACAGCCAATATAGGAGGAACGTGGCATGCTCCACCTCGCCCAAGGGGGCAATGGAGTCATCATCGGGGTTGTCCTCCACGCCGAAGTTGCCGTAGAAGCTGGAGTAGTTGAGCATGTTCTTCGCCTTGCCCCCGGCGAGTTTGGCCACCGTGGGCCAGGCGGCCTTGAAGCTTGCTGCGGCGTCAGGAGCAACTAGAGCCGCGTTCACTTCCACGCCAAGGGGAGAAAGGCCGAAGAGGTCGGCCATGTCTAGAACGGTCGGCGTCATCATGCCGAACCGCAGATTCAGGGTATTCGTGGCCGACGACCAGAAGCACAGGGCCGCGGCCAAGAAAGACCGATCCATGACGAGCGGACGGTCAAAAAGCTTGATCAAGTGATAAATGCCTTGATCCTTCCATTGCTGACCGAAGAAGTGCTCCATCCTCGGTAGCCATTTCTCCCAATCCGGGGTCGAAGTCGGCCATTGAGGTTGCGGCCGGGCCACGTTCCAATCTTGGAAATCCCCCCCATCGAAGGCCGAGGAATTCACCAGATTGTCCCTGAAATGGACGGCCAAGCTTTCGGGCATTCCCCCTTCCACATAGGGGCCGTGGACGCAGGAATCCGAGGTAGTCCCATCCTCGTCGGTCCAAGGTGCGATGACGTCGAAAATGACTGAGTCTTGGACCTCTCGACAAATGTCTTCAAACTTGGTCTGGAAAATCTGAGACAGAGCGTCGGTGGACACGGGAGTGCTGGAGGCCATTGAAACAAGTTGGAAACAGGGTTTTTGTTGGAAAAGAGGGTCGAAGGAAAGGTGGTGAGCACGAGTACTGGGGGGTAGAGCTAAAGCACTCAGAGGAAAAGGGTTAAAAGGATGAACTTTCTAGAGAAAGCACGAAAAAACAGGAGAGCTGGAAGGTTGAGAAAGAATTTTTTTTCGGACACAGTTTGGACGCTCGAAAACTCTAAAAAGCGTAAGGAACAAATACAGAGGGATGGGCTTTTATACTGGCGCCTGAATTCGAGACGAAAGGGCACTGCCTTCTCAAAAGACGTAACGGTCTGACGCTAGGCGCGAAGGCGCAATGACGTGTCAGAAACCCAAACGAGCCATCGCTTCAGTTGACGAGGCGAAGCGACGGCTCGTGCGAACCAAGGCAATAATGGCTCATGCGACGTGCCTGCGCATTAAATGCGCGAACCGACGTGCGCATTTAAGAAGAAGAGACGCCAGCTGTCTGTCACGTCGTTTCGAAGGAATGCAAGGGGTCTGTCCCTTGGAATCCATTCGGCCCCATCCCAGACCGCGGCCGAAGGATCCAGGGACAGGGGGGCAATGTTTGTGCCTAATAAATCACGGCCTTTGTTGCCGAGGAATCCTCCTCTCGGCCGTGGCCTTTTCTCATAGGCTCAAAGAAACGGCAACGTTTCGTTGTCTCTTGCTTTCGGACAACGAAGGAGAAAGCGCTAAGGCAAGGTTTTCTCGGCCTCTCGAATAACCTCGCGGGCCGAGGCCGAGGAACTCACAGGCCACGGCCAAAGAGGTTATGGTCAGATCACCACGTGACCTCAGGGTCCCACGCTTCATTTAATGAAGTAATGCCTCTGTCCACCACAGCAAATCCACTAGGGCATGAAGCATTTAATGCATGAGGGCAGAAGGGAAGTGATTGAAATCAGGATTTTGTAATCAGGGTGGTTAGGTACAAACATTCCATCAAATGTTCTTGCAACTAGCAGTCTCTTCACCAACCACTAAACCAGAGCATTTAATGCATTCCCACGGCCAGAGGTGCAGAGCCCTCGATCTGAGTAAGGGCCGAGATCTGCCGAGATTTATGGGGGTCACACCACCATGCTTCACAATCCCAAATGCTGATCAGACCCAACCATGCTTCACAATCCCAAATGCTGATCAGACCCAGCCATGCTTGCCCTGATTAGACTCCACCATGCAGGTCTTGTCAAGCCTCGATCGTCTCTCCAGGGCTCCCACTATAAAAACCAAGCTCAAGACCACATGCAAAAGGTCCAACACCAAAAACCAAAAGCCTCCCACGGAGCAACTTATTTTTTCTATCATGTACTTTCAATATCTTTACATGCTTTCTTAGGAGTAGTGATAGATTGTAAGAAACTTCCATTCATCAATATATCATACGACCCTTGATTTCTCAAGGCGCCGGAGCATCACCCTTGTTATCGCCTCACTCACCCCATATATCATACGACCGTCGCTCTCCGAGCAACGCGCCGGAGCACCGCCCAAAATCCACCACCTACACCACCACTAACGGCCTTGTAGTTCAGGCCGTGAACCTGACGGCCGAGACCAGTTCCTTTCTCGGCCACAATCGTTTGATAAGAGGTCCAGACCAAACAGGCGCAACATTCCAAACACCCTCTAAACCAAACACTCCACCGAACTCGACGCACGGTAGACCGTGCTGGCACGCCCGCGCACAAACCGCACCGCATTCCAAAAGTAGGACTCCGTGTTAAACGCACATCCCCTCGGCCCGGAGAACCAGGCCGAAGAGATCTGCGCAGCCAACACAGCTTCAATTTATCACCTCAATTGCTTAACATGGTGCCACACTATAGAGGCACACCTTCTGAAGATCCATACTTGCACATTAGGGATTTCTTTGATCTCTGCAAGACTCAAAACATACAAAGCTTGACAACATAAGGAATCAGGTTAATTCTTTTTCCTTTCTCCTTAAAAGATAATGCTAAGTTGTGGTTGAATTCTCTGGCTGCAGGTTCCATTACTACTTGGGAACAATTGGCCACTAAATTTTTGAAGAAGTTTTTCCCAGCCCAAAAGACAAGACAACTTAAAAGGGAGATTCAAACCTTCCAACAGAAGGATGGAGATCTTTTCTTTGAGGCATGGGAGCATTTCAAGGAGTTTCTCCTCAAGTGTCCACACCACAATCTATCTCAAGATGATCAGGTACAAGCTTTTTATGAAGGTTTAAATGGTACTAACAAAAGTCTTGTTGATTCAGGTTGTGGAGGTGTGCTTATGGAAAAGAGTAGTGATGAAGCCATTGTGCTATTTGAGACCCTAAGTCAAAATTCTCAGCAATTCTCATCAAGAGGGAGACAAGGAGTGAAAGGTAAAGGTGTATATGAAGTTAGCACAAATGATGGAGTCCAGAGTCAAATGGCAGCAATGGAGAAGAAGTTAGATATACTAGTGAAAGCAATGTCAGCTCAGAACATCTCTCAAGTTCAACAAGTTGCTAAAATCGAGGTATGTGCTATATGTTCTCATTCTAATCATACTACTGAGACTTGTCCTATGTCTTGTTTTACAGATCATGAGCAAGCTAATTATGTGGGGCAAAACAACTATCATCCCAAGAACAATCCATATTCGAACACATATAATCCAGGATGGAAAGACCACCCAAATTTTTCTTGGAGCAACAGTCAAAATGTGCTTAATCCACAAGGGCAACAGAAGAACTTCCAACAGGGAAGTAATTATCATACTTCATCACAGGTGGCACACCCAAATACTGACCAGAAGAAGAATAATAATCTTGAAGGTGCCATACTCCAGTTCTTGACTGCACAGCAACAGACAAATGCTCTAACTAGTCAGAACATTCAGAAACTAGAAGCAACAACTAGCTAAGCTATTCAGAGATTGGAGGCACAAGTAGGGCAATTGGCAAAGGAGTTGAGTGAGAGGAAGAAAGGAGAGTTTCCATCACAAACCATACCTAATCCAGGGGGTCAGGAGCAGCTCAAGGCTGTGACAGTCCTTAGAAGTGGCAAGGTAGTTGACAACAAGGTGGGGACAGATAAGAAAGAACAAGAAAATGTTGAATCTTCTCCAGCCACAAAGGTAAGTGAGAAGGAGAAGGTGATATTTCCACCCTTCCCTCAAAGGTTAGTTAAGCAAAAGAAAGAAAAACATCTTCTTGGTATTTTTGAAACTTTGAGAAAAGTAGAAATCAACATTCCTTTACTTGATGCAATTAAACAAATTCCTTATTATGATAAGTTTTTAAAGGATTGTTGCACACACAAAAGACAGTTTCAGGAACATGAGAAAGTTGCATTAACTGAGGAGGTAAGTGCGGTTTTATTGAGAAAATTACCACCTAAAGTAAAAGATCCAGGTAGTTTTACAATTCCTTGCAGGGTTGGTGACCGTCTATTTGAACGTGCTTTGCTTGATTTAGGAGCAAGCATCAATTTGATGCCTTATACAGTTTATGAGGAGTTGAGGTTGGGGGAGCTCAAACCAACCTCAATTACATTGCAATTGGCAGATAGAAGCATCAGAAGACCTAGAGGTATTTTAGAGGATGTTTTGGTTCAGGTAAATGAATTTATTTTGCCTGCTGATTTTGTTGTTCTGGATATGGAAGATTCTCCTATGCCATCTTCATTACCTATTATTCTTGGTAGGCCCTTTATGATAACTGCTGATACAAAGATAAGTGTAAAAAAGGGTACTATACGCATGAAAGTTGATGGTAAGAAGATAGAATTCATGTTGTCTGACACTATCAAATTGCCACATGATAACCATGATTGTTTCAAGATTGATGTGGTAGGAAGTGTTGTGGAGCAAGTGTTTCAGGTACATAGCATTGAACCATTGGAGGCATGCATAGCCCACAGCCTCACAAGGATGAATTATGAACGTGGATGTGATGTTACAGAGATAGACCTCCATGAAGCTGTGCATTTTCTTAAGGCTTCTATGCCTTATCCAAGTAAGTATGTACCTCTCTTTGAAACTCTTGTGTCTACTAATACTACTCTTGTCCCTTCCATTGTCAGGGCACCAGATCTAGAATTGAAGCAATTACCTGAACAACTGAAGTATGCTTACTTGGGAGAGAACCAGACATTACCAGTGATAGTTGCTGCAAACTTGAGTTTGGTGGAACAAGAGAAGTTATTGAGAGTTCTTAGGGAGCACAAGACTGCATTAGGGTGGACCATTGTCGATATCAAAGGCATAAGTCCATCCAAGTGCATGCACAGGATCCTCCTTGAAGATAATGCAAAGCCTAACAGAGATGCTCAGAGACGGCTTAACCCACACATGAAGGAAGTAGTGAGAACAGAAGTTCTTAAGCTCTTGGATGTTGGCATTATCTACCCCATCTCAGATAGCAAATGGGTGAGTCCAGTTCATGTTGTGCCTAAGAAGAGTGGAATCACAGTGATAAAGAATGAAGAGAATGAGCTTGTTCCTACCAGGCTCACCACAGGTTGGAGAGTCTGCATTGATTACAGAAAGCTCAATAATGAAACCAGTAAAGATCATTTTCCTCTTCCCTTTATTGATCAAATGTTAGAAAGGTTAGCAGGTCATAGTCATTATTGTTTTCTAGATGGTTATAGTGGTTATAATCAGATTGCTATAGCACCAGAAGACCAGGAGAAGACCACATTCACTTGCCCCTTTGGCACATTTGCATACAGAAGGATGCCATTCGGTTTGTGTAATGCACCTGCCACATTCCAAAGGTGCATGATGAGCGTATTTTCAGACATGGTGGAGAGATTTATAGAGGTATTTATGGATGATTTCAGTGTTTTTGGTTCTAACTTTGATAATTGTCTTAACCATTTGCAGCTTGTTCTAAAGAGATGTGAGGAATGCAACCTAGTGCTGAATTGGGAAAAGTGCCATTTCATGGTACAACAAGGTCTTGTTTTAGGTCATGTAATTTCTAGCAGGGGCATTGAGGTGGACAAGGCAAAGATTGACATCATATCAAAATTGCCTCGTCCTACATCTGTGAAGGGTGTGAGAAGTTTTCTAGGGCATGCAGGGTTTTACAGAAGATTCATAAAAGATTTCTCTAAAATTTCTAGACCTCTTTGTGCATTATTGTCTAAAGATGTTGAGTTTATGTGGACAGAAGGGTGCATGAAAGCCTTTAATACATTGAAAGAGCTACTCACATCTGCACCCATTATGATGGCACCTGATTGGAATCTCCCATTCGAGCTTATGTGTGATGCCAGTGATTATGCTCTGGGA
Source organism: Prunus salicina (assembly GCA_020226455.1). NCBI lineage: Eukaryota > Viridiplantae > Streptophyta > Magnoliopsida > Rosales > Rosaceae > Prunus > Prunus salicina. The sequence goes on along the minus strand of CM035346.1, from coordinate 20,350,703 downwards.
GCTGTTCTGGGTCAGAGAGTTAAGAAGGTACCTCATGCTATTTTTTATGCTTCTAGAACTTTAAATGATGCTCAGCTTAATTATTCTACTACTGAAAAAGAATTGTTAGCTGTTATATTTGCTTTAGAGAAGTTTAGGTCCTACTTGATTGGTTCCAAAGTTATTGTTTTCACTGATCATGCTGCTTTGAGATTTTTGTTTAGTAAGAAAGATGCTAAGCCTAGGTTGATTAGATGGGTGCTCTTACTGCAAGAATTTGATCTTGAGATTAAGGATAAGAAGGGTAGTGTGAATGTGGTTGCAGATCACTTGTCCAGGTTACTTCATGATGAGGAAGAAAACAAGCTTCCCTTGAGTGAAAACTTTCCAGATGAGCAGTTATTTGCAATTGATTTACAACTTCCATGGTATGCAGATATTGTTAATTATATAACTACTAAGGTTTTTCCTCCAGGTATGTCTAGCCAAGAAAGGAAACGATTAGTGTCTATGTCTAGGCACTATTATTGGGACGAGCCCTACTTGTTCAAATTTTGTCCAGATCAAATTATTAGAAGATGTGTTTCAGAGGAGGAGCATATGAGCATTCTCCAACATTGTCATCAATTTGCATGTGGAGGACACTTTGGAGCGAAGAGAACATCACTCAAGGTATTACAATCTGGGTTCTATTGGCCTAATGTGTTTAAAGATGCTTTTTGGTTTTGCAGGGCTTGTGATAGATGCCAACGGACAGGGAATATCTCTTCTAGAAATCAAATGTCATTGCAAAACATTCAAGTGGTGGAGCTCTTTGATGTGTGGGTATCGACTTCATGGGTCCATTTCCTAACTCCTTTGGTTATTTATATATTCTTGTGGGTGTGGATTATGTATCTAAATGGGTCGAGGCTGTCCCCTCAAAAACTAATGATCACAAAGTTGTTGTGAAATTCTTGCAGGATAACATCTTTACTAGGTTTGGGACACCAAGGGCGATAATTAATGATGGAGGTAGCCATTTCAATAACCAAGTTTTTGCTTCCTTAATGAAGAAATATGGGATCACACATAAGGTTGGCACTCCATATCATCCTCAAACCAGTGGTCAAGTAGAGATAAGCAATAAAGAGATCAAAAGCATCCTAGAGAAGACAGTGAATACTATAAGGAAGGATTGGTCTCTACGCTTGAATGATGCCTTGTGGGCATATCGGACTGCGTACAAAAGCCCAATTGGCATGTCCCCATATCATTTAGTCTTTGGAAAGGCATGTCACCTACCAGTGGAGTTGGAGCATAGAGCATATTGGGCTATTAAAAAATTCAATTTTGATATGCAACAAGCAGGTGACAAGAGGAAGTTATAGCTGAATGAGCTAGAAGAGTTGAGGTATGATGCATATGAGAATGCTAAGTTGTATAAGGAGCGGACCAAGGCGTATCATGATAAGCAGCTAGTTAGGAAGGAGTTTCATGTGGGACAGAAGGTGTTGATCTACAATTCAAAATTGAGACTTTTCCCTGGTAAGCTCAAGTCTAGGTGGTATGGTCCTTATGTTGTTACAAAGGTTTTCCCTCATGGGGCTTTGGAGGTTCATAGCAAAGAGAAGAATCAGACATTCATGGTGAATGGGAATAGAGTAAAGCCTTATATTGAGATGAGCTTTGAGCATAGAGAGGAGGATGTGACTCTCCAACCTGTTCAGTACATTGCATGAGAGTCCAATAGTCTGGCTAACGACTATAAACCAAGCGCTTATTGGGAGGCAACCCAATGTTTAATTTTCTTTATTTATTTATTTATTTATAAATTTATTTTTCGTAAATTCTTATGAGCTTACCCCGTGCAATTTTTTTCTATTTTGCAGCCCATTCAATTACCCATAAACGGGGAAGTCCTGACATCCAAATACATCTATGCTCGACCTAATTGCTTCAAGGGGGAGCATTCTAATCCTTTCCCTTAATTTGTTTTCTTATTATTTGAAGTTTATGTTTCTTTTTACAAAAAAAAAAAAAAAAAGTTTTTTTCATATGAGTTAACTTATGGTAACTCCAATGAGCACCTCTGTTAATACAGTGTCTAGGAGTTCTATAGGCGACACCTTGGGTGTCTAAGAAGTTTGGGTTTTAAGCGGGACCATTGTGACCTCTCCAAACTTCCCGGATCCCCTGGCTGTGTTTTCTGAGGTTCTTAACTGGTAATCCATGAGTCCCTTGTATATTCGTGTGTTTTATTCAAAAAATATATATATATATATATAATAATTATTATTATAATTTATAAAATTTAAAATTTAAAAAAAAAAAAAAAAAAAAAAACCTTCTCTTTCTCTGAAACACTACCTACATTAACCCTAAAAATAAACTCTCTTTCGTTCATTTGATCTAGCCGCCCTCTAACCCTGAACATCTCAGCTTCCTCTTCCTCCCGAACCAAACCTTCTCCAAATTGTTGTTTATTATAGATCTTGTCAATGGAGAAACTCCAGGAGGCCGTCGGTCGAAAGCTCAAGGAGGAGGAGTCCGAATTGAGCATGGTGAAGGTGCCTAGCCCAATGGTTTTGTTGAGCTCACTGCCAGCTATCCCACCAGAAGATCCTAAGGGAGAGGACACCATTATGCAACGGGTGTTTGAGGTGATTGAGGTGCTCGTGGTTGTGTTTGCCATGGATCCCTCAGAAGTTGTCATAGATGTCTTTCTGTTTCATAGAGGTATGCTGATAGAGGCAATTGAAGACATGGTTCCAAATTGGGATCTGGATTGTGGATTGGAAGAGATGCAGATTGCAGCGCTGGCACATTGTCTAGATACTTGGAGGGAATATCTGCTAGATAGGAGGTTTGTGGCAAGAACTGTTGTGCTGAGCAGTCACATGTACTGTACAGGTAACATTCGAGACGAGTTTGACATTTACTTAAGTGTGCTTGACGAGTTTCACTTCCAATTAGTGTACATGACCACAAGGCTCCGAGACTTCGTGGAGCAGATGGATGAGTTGATGATAGATGGAGCCCGATATGATTCGTCTGTTTCAGACCCTTCGGAAAGTGAGTCAGAAGAAGAGCCATGGGTGAGCTCAGCCATCGATAGCATTTTGAGAAATGCTATGTTTGAAGGATGAACCGTGCAGTGCCAAGGTTACCCTTAATCCATGTTTTCTGTTTTCTTATATGCTTTCACATTGGGGACAATGTCCAATTCAGGTCTGGGGGTATCAATGGAGGTTTTCAATTTTTGTTCACTTGTATTTCAATTTTTTGTTAATTTGTGTTTTCAATTTTCAATTTTTGTTTACTTGTATTTCAATTTTTTTTGTTAAATTGTGTTTTCAATTTTCAATTTTTGTTCATTTGTGTTTCCAATTTTCGTTCACTTATTACTAATTTTTTTAGAATGTCATACAACCAATGCTATGGAGCTGCCATTGAGATTTTCATATCAAACATTTTACACTTCACAAAGCTTTTGCTCTTAGAATTCTGGTGGCTAAAGTACCATGCTCAGGTTCTTGAAGGATAATGTTGTTTGAAATGTTAACTCGCAATTGTACGGGCCAGTTAGTAGTATAGCAAGACAAGTACGAGGTCGTACCCACGAGGACTGAGAAGCTAATATTAGTTATGTACTTAGATTACCAAATTCAAGAAAGTAGGAAGTTAAGTCTAAAACAGAATTTAAAGCAAGAGTGATTGTAGTTGTTGAACAAATGAAGCAAAACGAAATTGTAAACAAAAGCAAAGTGAGCAAATGTAACAAAGAATGTTTTGTGGGCTGGAAAACAAATTGGGAGACTAGGGCATTCGATTCACCATAACAATTCAATTCTGGGTTATAAGGCGTCAAGTGACAAGTCTAATTCGGATTCAAAGATTGATTCTAGCTAAAGTATGATTATGCCATGGTGTCTGGTCCTAACCTTGTGTTCCTAATTCCCTAACTTGATCATTTGTTGTCTAACCTAAATTAAGCATTAGGAACCCATTAAGCATAGAAGAACAATTTAAACAACCAAGCATGTATCTAATCCCTGTTGTCGAATGTCCATACATACTCTTCTTATTCATAGTTCAATTCAAATCAAAGCATGGTGTCTACTCTTGATTCAAACCAATATAGTTAATATACAAGTTCTAATGGTGATTAATCATCCAAACAAGCAACATAACTGATAAGCATAATGAATAAGAACATGAATCATGAATCAAACTTGAAACTCAAATCTTCAACTTATAAACCCAGAATATTCATGTTAGGTTACATCGAAGCCCCAGTTATGAATTTAGCTACTCATAATGGAAATGAAACTTAAACAGAAAGGAGAAAACATAATGAATGCAATAAGAGTGGAAAAACCCATTTATGAAGTTGCTTGTGGTGTCCAAGGCTTCTCCAAGTGTTTCTCCACGTCTAATGCTGCTCCAAGAGCTTCCTCACATCTAGAGTATGGCAGCTAAAGAAGTGATTTGGGATGAGTTTGGGTGAGTGGTGATGGCAAAGAAAGATGAAATTCGTAGAGAATTGGAAGGGAGGCTTGCTGGAGCTGTTTTGGTGATTTTGGACAGAATGGAGTGTTTGGGGAAGGATGGAAGTGTTAGAGGATGGCTGAATGGATTGTGATGTGGTTGAATGAGTGTGAAGCTCTCTATTTATAGAGTGTGAAGCTCCCCTTTGGCTGATCAAGCACATGGCTCAAAAGAGGATCCAAGGCTCCTCCAATCTAATTTGTCTCCCCTTTGGCTGATGCTCAAAAGAGGATCCAAGGCTCCTCCAATCTGATTTGTCTCCCCTTTGGCTGATGAAGCACATGGCTCAAAAGAGGATCCAAGGCTCCTCCAAGTGGAAAATGCAATCAGCCTGGTGTGTATTTTGATGGGCTCACGGATTGGGCTCAACTTAATCAATTGCTGCATTTGAGTAGTCCATCTTGAAGTTCAGATTCTCATCTTTCCAACCACATATTATTTGGGCCAATCCAAGTTCAGACAAAGAAGTTAAGGCCGAAGTGAATTGCTAACTCAATCTGCACGTTTTTGCACCACTTTGCATATTTTCCTATCCAAAGCCACCATTGTAACCTAAGGCCCAATGAACTGAATAACAAACCAAAATAGATTAAAAGCACAAGTTTTTCTTTAAGAACTAAAGCAAAACATAAACTATAAGGGTACAAAATGATATACAATTGTGAACTGATCAAATACCCCCAGACCTAGATTTTGCTAGTCCTCGAGCAAAACAAAAGAAAACAAAGTAAACAAAACAAGAAGTTCACTAAACCACTTCTGTAGGTAACACAATTGCATTGAGCATATGCAATAAGCCTTTAAACCTCTAGGTATCCCTAGCAGGAGGAGTTGTGTCTCCTGAGGGTTTAACAGAAACGATACCCACAAACGCTTTACTGACTCTACAAAACAAAAGGTTAGAAAACTAACTTTGAAAACAACTAATGAAAATGAAAGAAAACTTTAGTCATACCTCCAATACCATAGAGTTGCCAAGATAGATGATCAATAAGTGTGTACAATGGAAGCTATAGCTCAAAGGCACACGGCTTCAAAGTAAACATACCCAAATCTTGAAGGGAGAACATGCTTCAACTCTAATTCTCACATAAAGCACTCAATCACTCAGAACCTATGGTTTTATTCTCTCAAACAAGCAAAATGAGTATATGAAATAGAAGCACAATATTTGGTTAGATCTCATGAAGGGAATCAAATACTAAGAATAGAGATACACACATACATACCAGCACCCATAAATACATCCTCAAAGATCAGCTAGGTCTTTCACAAGGTTGTAATGAAAGGCTAGGGTTAGGGGAAATGGAAGAATTGGAAGGAACACAATTAACTTAAGAACACACCAAGGTTGCATTCTTCATTGATCTGCAAGGTATCATTGATTTAGAATGGTATGGCTGCAACTTCATAGCATCATCTGGCATAGAACTTATATTTCACATTTAGATCAAATCGAAACACTTTCTCTTTTCTTATTTGCTGACTTGATCTACTTCTTCTTTAACTTATTGCACAGATTCACACCAATTTACATTTAGGCATGTGGCAGCAACTTCCTTGCTTCAAACTTTATCTTGGCACACCTTGGTATATTTCTAAGCTATAGGGTATGGCTATAATAGGTTAAATATCTCAGATTGAGATACAAAGTTAGGGGAATCATGAGGGTGATAGAAGAAAATGGGTTAAAGTGTTTGGCTGCAAGAGGGCTGATGGAACACACAAACGGGTAGGGTGAAAAGAAAGCACAGAGAATTGTTATACACACATAGCCTAGCATCACTTCAATGAGTTCATTCATGAGTGAGAGCATGCACCTGATATCTGCAAAGAGAATCATCCTTAGTATTCAATCAAAATGGAACAATGAGATCATTTAGAGTGAATTGAAGAAAATAAGTAGAGATGAGGAATAGAAACACTTTAAACCCTCTCAAGAAAGCAATTAGGCTCGAAATAGCTCACTAGGGTAGTCTCCACTATTCTCCTTCAAGAATCTGAGCATGGTACTTTATCCACCAGAATTCTAAGAGCTACCGCTTTGTGAAGTGTAATATGTCTCATATGAAAATCGAAATGGCCGCTCCATAGCATTGATTGTATGACATTCTTAAAAAAAATAGCGACACCGAACAAAAATTGGAAACACAAATCAAATGAACAAAAATTGAAAACACAAATCAAATGAACAAAAATTGAAAACACAAATCAAATGAACAAAAATTGAAAACCTCCCCCCCAGACCTGAATTGAACATTGCCCCCAATGTGAAAGCATATAAGAAAACAGAAAACAAGTATTTAAGGGTAACCTGGCACTGCACGGTTCATCCTGCATTTCTCAAAATGCTATCGATGGCTGAGCTCACCCATGGCTCTTCTTCTGACTCACTTTCCGAAGGGTCTGAAACAGAAGAATCATATTGGGCTCCATCTATTATCAACTCATCCATCTGCTCCACGAAGTCTCGGATCCTTGTGGTCATGTACACTAATTGGAAGTGAAACTCGTCAAGCATACTTAAGTAAATGCCAAACTCGTCTCGAATGTTACCTGTACAATACATGTGACTGCTCACCACAACAGTTCTTGCCACAAACCTCCTATCTAGCAGATATTCCCTCCAAGTATCTAGACAACGTGCCAGCGCTGCAAGCTGTATCTCTTCCAATCCACAATTCAGATCCCAATTTGGAATCCTGTCTTCAATTTCCTCTATCACCCTACCTCTATGAAACAGAAAGGCATCTATGGTAACTTCTGAGGGATCCATGGCAAACACAACCACGAGCACCTCAATCACCTCCAACACTGGTTGCATAATGGTGTCCTTTCCCAAAAGATCTTCTGGTGGGATAGCTGGCAGTGAGTTCAACAGAACCATTGGGCTAGGCACCTTCACCATGCTCAATTCGGACTCCTCCACTTTGAGCTTTCCACCGACGGCCTCCTGGAGTTTCTCCATTTGCGAGATCTACAATAAACAACAATTTGGAGAAGGTTTGGTTCAGGAGGAAGAGGAAGTTGAGATGTTCAGGGGTTAGAGGGCGGCTGGATAAATGGAGAGTTAATTTTAGGGTTAATGTGGGTAGTGTTTCAGTGTTTGGCAGTCCACAATAACGTAATATCCAGCCACTAATAAACATGTACAAAAAAAAGAAACATAAACTTCAAATAATAAGAAAAGAAAGAGAAAAATTTATTTTAAAAACACACGAATATAGAAGTGACTCACGGATTACCAATTAAGAACCTCAGAAAACACAGCCAGGGGATCCGGGAAGTTTGGAGAGGTCACAATGGTCCTTCTTAAAAACCAAACTTCTTAGACACCGAAGGTGTCGCCTAAAGAACTCCTAGACACTGTATTAACAGAGGTGCTCATTGGGGTTACCAGAAGTCAACTCATATGAAAAATCTCTTTTTTTTTTTTTTTTTTTTTCATAGGCATGCAAGACATTGAACAAAATTATACTAAGCAAAACAAAGCTCACACAACTTAACTCTAACACAAAACCTAACAAAATTGTCAATCCCTACCCCCAAACTTAAATGGAGCATTGTCCTCAATGTGAAAGCATATAAGATGAGTGAGAACATGTTAATAATAAGGGGAAAGTTTAAGACAAAGGATTAGAGAAACTCCCTCTTGATGCGATTAGGTCGACCGCTACCAAGCATCTTATTCTTTAACACATGGGTTGCCTCCCAAGAAGCGCTAAGTTTTATGTCCTCAGCCGGACAACCAAACTTGCTATATTGAATGGGGTGGTTTGGGCTCAATCGGCATCCCATGCAATGCAAGATTATTCACTAGGCTTGTTTTCCTTTTCCGTCGCTTCCTTGCTGCTTTCCTTTTCTTTCTTTTTTTATGAATAGAATCACAAAGAATTGGAGGAGTGATTAAAGAATCTCCAAATCTGGGCAACTCCTCCTTATGTGTAGGAAGTATAGCATTGAACATGTGGGCAGCCACATGCTCCTCCTTGTCTACTCCTTGCAACAAGGATGCTTCGATTGAATGTGGAAGACCATCAAATTTGTCCTTTCCTGAATTACCAAATACTTCAATTAGAAAACACTCTTGTACAATTTGGCTTCAAGGCATCAAACATTTTAAAGGCAATAGTTTCCCCCAAAACAGTCATGGAGAGAGTGCCATCTTTCACGTTGATGATTGTGTTTGCAGTGGCCATAAATGGTCGCCCGAGGAGAATGGGATCAACATGGTCTTCATGTGGATTATCCTCCATATCCATCACTACAAAATCAGCCGGAAGAATGAGTGTATTAACTTGAACTAAAATATCTTCTACAATACCTTTTGGATATTTGATAGAATGATCAGCTAGTTCAAGGCGAATTGACGTTTTCTTCATCCCTTCTAAGCCAAGCTCCTGATAAACTGAATATGGCATTACATTGATGCTTGCTCCCAAGTCCAACATGGCTCTTCCAGCCTTCTTATCTCCGATGTTAATGGGAATGTCAAAGCTGCCAGGATCTTCTAGTTTTGGTGGGAGCTTCCTTTGCAACACAGCACTCACATTTTTGTTGAGCTTTACTTCTTCACTTGGAGCAAAATTGAGCTTGTGAGTTATCAAGTGCTTGATGAACTTTCCATATGCAGGGATCTGTTTAACAACATCAAGCAAGGGCAAATTGATATTAACTTTACTCAAAATATCATAAATCTCTTTAAAAGCCTTATCTTGATTTGCTTTCTTCAAACGGCCTGGAAATGGAATCGGTGGAATATATGGAGGAGGTGGAATGTATCTATCTTCACAAAGATGTGGTGGCACAAATTTGTCATCTCTTTTATGCAATTGAAATGGATTGGGTTCCTGAGAATCAGATTTGGCCTTAGGAGTAGAGTGGGATGTTTTGGGTTGTTCTCCTTCCACAGCTGTGGTTTCCTCTTCATCTTCATTTTCTACAACCACAACATCATTTGATAGATCATAACCAACTTCGTTATCAACAATCTTACCTGATCTGAGCACATGAACGGCCTTGGCTTCATGGATTTTTGGATTAATCTCGGTTTGGCTTGGCCATTTCCCAGGCTCTCTTTGAGCTATTTCAGCAGCTATCTGGCCTAATTGGACTTCCAACTTGGAGTGGGCAGCTTGTGTAGTGTGCTGGAAATTGGATTGGTTGATTGCCATTTGCTTCACTATATCCTCCAACGATGATGATTGTTGTGGCCTATGGAGTGAAGGGGGATTCGCTTGATTCTGTGTATTCCTCCATGAAAAGTTTGGATGATTCCTCCAACCTGGATTATAACTTTGAGAATATGGATCATTTATTGGACCTTGGTTGTAAGAATTTACCAACTTAGCTTGCTCTTGCACAAATTCTGGATATGCAGCCCCAAGGGGACAAGAAATGGTAGGATGATCATGAGTTTCGCAAATGCTACACACTTCCTTTGAAGGGTTTCTTGAGCTTAATGCAAGGAGGGCATCTAGCTTTTGTTCCAATTTAGAAATCTGCACACTGGAAGAATCATTAGAACCACCAACAATACGTTTACCTCTTGTATCGGTGTGTTGGGTCTCCATTGCTATCGCCTCAAAGAGTTCATATGTTTCTTCTGGCGTCTTAGTCTTATAAGAACCACCTGCAAAATTAGTGACAATATTATGACTAGAGGGGGTTAGTCCTTTATAAAACATACGCATCTGAAGCTTCAATGGAATCCCATGATGAGGACATTGATTGAGCAGCCCATTGAATCTCTCCCATGCTTCACAAAACGACTCATCATCTTGTTGTGCAAATAGAAAGATCTTGTCCCTAAGCATGTCGGTTTTTTGCGTGGAGAAGTATTTCTCCAAGAACTTCTTTTGAATGGCTCCCCAAGTTGTGAGTGAACCAGGCTTCAAGGAATTCAACCAATATTTCGCCTTATCTTTCAAAGTGTAAGGAAACACTCTCATTCGAAGTTGATCTTCCGTCACACCTGTCAAGGGAAAAGAGCTCACAGCATTAAAAATATCCTTTATATGGGTTAATGGATCTTCATTAGGTAAACCATAAAAGGAAGGCAACATATTAAGATGAGAAGATTTAAGCTCATAGTTTCGAGCTGCGGTGGGCAGCAAGATGCTTGAAGGGGATGCTGGAATTGTCGGGATATCAAGGTCTCCCATGAACTCATTGGCAGCCATCTCTTCTTCTTCTTCTTGGTCTGAACTTGATTCTGAATTGGAAGGTGAAGAACCTGGGAGGTCAGTGTGGATAGCAAGACCTTCAAATGTGGCGATGGCTTGCTCTTTTGCAGTTGCCAACTCTCTTTCTAGACGATTCTGAATTTCAGAGATCACCCACGAGGCCAGTTAGTAGTATAGCAAGACAAGTACGAGGTCGTACCCACGAGGACTGAGAAGCTAATATTAGTTATGTACTTAGATTACCAAATTCAAGAAAGTAGGAAGTTAAGTCTAAAACAGAATTTAAAGCAAGAGTGATTGTAGTTGTTGAACAAATGAAGCAAAACGAAATTGTAAACAAAAGCAAAGTGAGCAAATGTAACAAAGAATATTTTGTGGGCTGGAAAACAGATTGGGAGACTAGGGCATTCGATTCACCATAACAATTCAATTCTGGGTTATAAGGCGTCAAGTGACAAGTCTAATTCGGATTCAAAGATTGATTCTAGCTAAAGTATGATTATGCCATGGTGTCTGGTCCTAACCTTGTGTTCCTAATTCCCTAACTTGATCATTTGTTGTCTAACCTAAATTAAGCATTAGGAACCCATTAAGCATAGAAGAACAATTTAAACAACCAAGCATGTATCTAATCCCTGTTGTCGAATGTCCATACATACTCTTCTTATTCATAGTTCAATTCAAATCAAAGCATGGTGTCTACTCTTGATTCAAACCAATATAGTTAATATACAAGTTCTAATGGTGATTAATCATCCAAACAAGCAACATAACTGATAAGCATAATGAATAAGAACATGAATCATGAATCAAACTTGAAACTCAAATCTTCAACTTATAAACCCAGAATATTCATGTTAGGTTACATCGAAGCCCTAGTTATGAATTTAGCTACTCATAATGGAAATGAAACTTAAACAGAAATGAGAAAACATAATGAATGCAATAGGAGTGGAAAAACCCATTTATGAAGTTGCTTGTGGTGTCCAAGGCTTCTCCAAGTGTTTCTCCACGTCTAATGCTGCTCCAAGAGCTTCCTCACATCTAGAGTATGGCAGCTACAGAAGTGATTTGGGATGAGTTTGGGTGAGTGGTGATGGTAGAGAAAGATGAAATTCGTAGAGAATTGGAAGGGAGGCTTGCTGGAGCTGTTTTGGTGATTTTGGACAGAATGGAGTGTTTGGGGAAGGATGGAAGTGTTAGAGGATGGCTGAATGGATTGTGATGTGGTTGAATGAGTGTGAAGCTCTCTATTTATAGAGTGTGAAGCTCCCCTTTGGCTGATCAAGCACATGGCTCAAAAGAGGATCCAAGGCTCCTCCAATCTGATTTGTCTCCCCTTTGGCTGATGAAGCACATGGCTCAAAAGAGGATCCAAGGCTCCTCCAAGTGGAAACTGCAATCAGCCTGGTGTGTATTTTGATGGGCTCACGGATTGGGCTCAACTTAATCAATTGCTGCATTTGAGTAGTCCATCTTGAAGTTCAGATTCTCATCTTTCCAACCACATATTATTTGGGCCAATCCAAGTTCAGACAAAGAAGTTAAGGCCGAAGTGAATTGCTAACTCAATCTGCACGTTTTTGCACCACTTTGCATATTTTCCTATCCAAAGCCACCATTGTAACCTAAGGCCCAATGAACTGAATAACAAACCAAAATAGATTAAAAGCACAAGTTTTTCTTTAAGAACTAAAGCAAAACATAAACTATAAGGGTACAAAATGATATACAATTGTGAACTGATCAGATAATAGTGGAGACTACCCTAGTGAGCTATTTCGAGCCTAATTGCTTTCTTGAGAGGGTTTAAAGTGTTTCTATTCCTCATCTCTACTTATTTTCTTCAATTCACTCTAAAATGATCTCATTGTTCCATTTTGATTGAATACTAAGGATGATTCTATTTGCAGATATCAGGTGCATGCTCTCACTCATGAATGAACTCATTGAAATGATGCTAGGCTATGTGTGTATAACCATTCTCTGTGCTTTCTTTTCACCCTACCCATTCGTGTGTTCCATCAGCTCTCTTGTAGCCAAACACTTCAAGACATTTTCTTCTATCACCCTCATGATTCCCCTAACTTTGTATCTCAATCTGAGATATTTAAACTTATTATAGCCATACCCTATAAAGGTTAGAAATATACCACGGTGTGCCAAGATAAAGTTTGAAGCAAGGAAGTTGCTGCCACATTCCTAAATGTAAATTGGTGTGAATCTGTGCAATAAAGTTAAAGAAGAAGTAGATCAAGTCAAAAAAAAAAAAAAAAAAAAAAAAAAGAAGAGAAAGTGTTTCGATTTGATCTAAATGTGAAATTTAAAGTCTATGCCAGATGATGCTATGAAGTTGCAGCCATACCATTCTAAATCAATGATACCTTGCAGATCAATGAAGAATGCAACCTTGGTATGTTCTTAAGTTAATTGTGTTCCTTCCAATTCTTCCACTTCCCTTAACCTTGGCCTTTCATTACAACCTTGAGAAAGACCTAGCTGATCTTTGAGGATGTATTCATGGGTGTTGGTATGTATGTGTGTATCTCTATTCTTAGTATTTGATTCCCTTCATGAGATCTAACCAAATATTGTGCTTCTATTTCATATACTCATCTTGCTTATTTGAGAGAATAAAGCCATAGGTTCTGAGTGATTGAGTGCTATATGTGAGAATTAGAGTTGAAGCATGTTCTTCCTTCAAGATTTGAGTATGTTTACTTTGAAGCCGTGTGCCTTTGAGCTATAGCTTCCACTGTACACACTTATTGATCATCTATCTTGGCAACTCTATGGTGTTGGAGGTATGACTAAAGTTTTCTTTCATTTTCATTAGTTGTTTTCAAAGCTAGTTTTCTAACCTTTTGTTTTGTAGAGTCAGTAAAACGTTTGTGGGTATCGTAACTATTAAACCCTCAGGAGACACAACTCCTCCTACTAGGGATGCCAAGAGGTTTAAAGGCTTGTTGCATGTGCTCAATGCAATCGAGTTACCTACGAAAGTGGTCTAGTTTTGTTTTTATCTTTGTTTTCATTTTGTTTTACTCGAGGACTAGTAAAATCTAGGTTTGAGGGTATTTGATCGGTGCATGATTACATATCTTTTTGTACCATTCTAACTTATGATTTGGTATGTTTTTGAGTTAAACTTGTGCTTTTAATAAAGTTTTGTGTATGTTTCAGTATAATAAGGTTGAGACTCATTATATGCATTTTGAAGACAAGTTAGCTCAAAACAGTGTCTGCAGATCAGTCATATTTACGGATTAACCTGTACTTGCTCAAAAAGAACCAGATAATGCGCCATACATCACTAGAAAGATACGGAAGTCTAGTTTCCGTAGCATTTTACGGTGCATGATTTGGAGTCTTCTAGAGGAAGTTATACATGATTTAGTAGCTCAAGGTCAAACATTCGGGCCTCAGTCTAGTTTCCGTGGGTCAGCTTGCAGGCCTCGGTTCAGTTACTTACATAGGTCAAATGAGGGGACACCCTTAATAGAATTTGTTCCAATGGGTGTCTAATATAACATATCCAAATTGCAGCACTATTGGATAAGTCTGGAGCCCTCAGCATGTCAAATACGGAACCTGGTTCACAGACAAACCAGGCCTCAGTCCAGTTTTCGTGGGTCCGCTTGCAGGCCTCATTTCAGCTACTTGCACAAGTCAGATGAGGCAATACCCTTGATAGAATGTGTTCCAATGGATGTCTACTATAACATATCCAAATTTCAGCCCAATTGGATAAGTTTGGAGCCCTCAGCATGTCAAACACTGAACCTGGTTCACAGACAAACCATGTGTTTAAAGCAGCCACACATGGAGGCAAAGCATGGGCAGCTGTTGAACCATGTGTTTAAAGCAGCCACACATGGAGGCAAAGCATGGGCAGCTGTTGATCCATGTGCTTAAAGCAACCACACATGGAGGCAAAGCTTGTGGCAGCTGCAAAGCATGAGCTGCCACACATGGGAGACAAAGCATGAACTGCCACACATGGGCAGCTAAGAGACCAGCCAATGGGGAGGACGAATTTGAAGTCTATAAATAGAGAGTTTCAGCTCATTCAAAGGAGGATATGATTCCATAAATTACATTTCCATTGTACACCATCAAAGAGTTGTCTACCATCAAAGAGTTGTTTACACCATCAAAGAGTTGTCTTCTTTATCAAAGAGCTATCTTCTTCTTATTTCTCTTTTTATTTTCTGTTTTGTATGTTCTTGCTATCCATTCAAATTATGGATAGCTAAATATTTTAGTTAGGGCTCGATTGAAGCCCTAATCATGTTTCTTTAAGGATTTCGATATGTCTTTGCTATAAACTACTTTTGTGATGCTTATTGATTAATTTCAGATTATATTTTACTCTTTACATACATTATGTTATGCTTGATCATCATATGCATGCTATGTATTGAGTTTGTTACATAGGTAAATTTAGATGACCGAGTCTTGTACCTATGAAAGTAACAAAAGAACTAGTTATAAGTTCTTGAAATTAATCATCATGAATAACTAGAATAGATACCATGTTCTAGAATTTGTGTGTTGTCGATTTCCATTGTGTTATGCATTCTTAAAGTACAACTTAGTAGATACCATGCTAAACACTTTAAGAATGAAAAGAGTTAGAGTAGATACCCATGCCTAACTTGTTGTTTAGGGAAATCAATAACTTAAAGAGTAGATATCATGCCTTTAGGTTGACAAACATAAGCATCCAAAATCTGTTTTGTAGCATTGTGCATGTCGTTTGCTTAAAGAAAAAGATTAGTGGTGAACATCGAATCCCTAACTAGTTTTCTCATTGTTTTAACCTCAATCCAATTCTATTTTTAATCAAACGCTGTTTTCAATATTTAGTATTTAAATTTTCAGTTTTCAATACCATCATAAGAAAATCATCATTTTGAACACCTTGTCTACACCGAATGCCATTTAGTTTAAGGAAAATAAATTAAGCACAAATTAATCCAATCCTCGTGGGAACGATCTCGTATTTGCTTTCTATACTATTTATCTGATCTTGTGCACTTGCGAGTTAAAACGTGCATATAGTTGCTTAATTTTTAGGTTACTATTTGTTCAACATTAATCGCGTGTTCGTTTTCTAAAATAGGTACTCCGACCACGCATACATAGCAGGCGGGACCCTCTCAGGGTCAAGCAGCGTGGGACTACTTGTGAGTGGACTTTGTTTTCAAATCTTAAGCATGGTTTTACTGATAGGAAAATATTGCATATTGCTTTAAATGATATATTTGGATTTATTATATATTTGATTATGGATTTTGATATTCTTATAAGCATTGGTATTATATTTTGGGTCTTGACATATTTGAGTATCTTGAGTACGTTTGTATGGATTTTGAGGATTTCTATCTATATTATCTATGTGTGTGGTACTTGGGTTGTTGAGTTGAGATTGTGGAAATGTTAAGTATAGAATGTCAGTTTGGAGTGCTATAAGCACTACCCTATGTACCTCCCCGGATTTGGAACTTGTTTACTGATACTCGAGATACTTGGAATTGTCGGAACCCGGGACATCCTTGACGGGATGTTGCTATAGACCCTGGATTTGGACTAGTCTGCGCGCGTAGGACTGGTTTTTCAGGCGTACAAGCTTTGAGTGTCTCGGCTATACATGCTGGCTGAGAGTTAGTCCTCCAGTTGGACGGCTCGTTCCCTAGTCACATGGTGAATTGAGGAATGGCTCTGCCATGTGGACTAGTCAAATAATCCCCCGGTTGGATTGTTTCCCCTGTACAACTAAATGTTGGTTATATTTATATATATATATTATTATTATTATATATATATATGTGAATATTCATTCGTTCTTGTTTCTCGGTAAGGATACTTCCTCGCCGGTCGTGCCAGTGGGTACGTTTTCGAGAGTTTAATCTTTTGGGACTTTTAAGTTTTGAATGGTGGGTTTGTGAAGGGTTGTTCACGGATTTCGGACTTGGTATCCGGTATTATTTTAGTATGTGATTATATACTTGCATATGACGGTTTTATTATGCATTTGGATTCCTTGCATGTTTTTCTAAAGGTGTGGTTATATTACATTGATTTAATTGAACTGAACTTTATTTTTATCCACTCACAATTTTCTGTTTTGCATCCCCCAGCCAGTAGCGAATGAGCTCCGCAGTCGAGCCGGACCGGGTGCTCTCGAAACTTGAGTCTTCATAGGGACTCCTTCACCTTTTTCCTTTCAATTGAACGTTACTTCTGTTGTATTTGAATTTCTTAGATATGCTCTGTATCGCCCACTGAGGGTTTTAAATTATGAGGCCGGAGGCCTTTGTTGTAAACTGTTTTATTACTTTTAAAGCCTGCTGCTGGTTGGGTCTGATTAACTGTAAATTTTGAATAGGTTGAAGTTTGGGAATGTTCAATTTACAGGGGAGACTTTGCCAAATTTTTTTGGTAGAAAGTCTCGGTCTTTAGTAAGTGGGCCCGGCATCGGGGTGATGTTGGAACTTAGGCGGGGTCTGTCCCGGTTTCTGAGGAGATTGGGGGCGGGTCTTGTCAGCTTGGTATCAGAGCATTAGGTTCACTTTCCTTCGACTTTCGCGCTTCTGTTGCATTGTTGAAACTAATGATTCTATGGTTTCTTTTGTGTAGAATCATGCATCCTCAACGCCCTAGGACGAGGGGTGGTCGTGTTCCGAGAAGGGGAGTAGATCCTCCACCTCCACCTCCACCACCCTATCCACCTCCTTCACCTCCATCTTCACCATCTCCACCTACTGAGTAGCAAGATGGAGGGAATGAACTCGGCTTACGGCGTTTCTTATCTTGGTTCACCCACACCATGTCTACTGCCTTACATGGGAGAAGGAATACTGAAGGCTTGGATATAAAGAGGGTAAAGGAATTGGGAGCAAAAGAGTTTCATGGTGGTGTTGATCCTGCTGAGGCTGACGCTTGGCTTACAGATGTCGAGTGGATATTTGAAGTTCTCCATTGTCCTGATGGAGATAGGGTTCGCCTGGCAGTCTTCCTTCGATCAGTTCTACCCGCATACTTACAAGAATGCGAAGAAGTCTGAGTTTCTGCATCTGAGGCAGGGTTCCATGTCAATGTTCGAGTATGAGCACAAATTAATGAGCGCCAGTCACCTCAGCCCCTACTCTGCCCCAATTTAGACCCGGCCGGCACAACCCTCGAACCCCGGAGCTTCCCCACCGTCATCGTCCATCCTGCCGCCGTGATTTCCTCAGTTTTCACCGAATCTTCGCAGCCGTTGTTCTCTCTCCTCCGGGCACCAAATCCGGCAATTGAGGTATGCTTTCTGGACTATTTTTGATGCTTTAGCTGATGGTTGGGTAGGATTTGATTGATTGTTTGTATAGGGTAGTGAATTTGAAACCCTAGGTTTCGGCCGGTTTTTAAATTGAAATTATGGCCACTTCCGGCCGTTTTTCGGGGTAGGTCCGAGAACAAAAGTGCCTCCAATTGATGTTTTGAACCTAGGGTAGGAACCTTGGCCCTGAATTTGAAACCTTAGAGATGGTTGTTGTGTACCACGGATTGGTTGGATCTTAATGATTCCGGATTGAGAGTGTTTCCTCACCGCTGATACAACTTGTTCAAGCAATGGTTTTTTCGACATGCAATACCTGAAAACAAAGAAAAACTAAAGAAAGTAAGCAGTAGTAACAAGACTCTTAATCAAGTCCCCGGCAGCGGCGCCATTTTTTGTTAGACAGATTTTGTTCAATCTATTTCTCGCAAGTGCACGAATCAATTATAATATAGGAATGCAAGTACGAGGTCGTTCCACAGAGACTTAGATGAAAGGCACTTAATACTACTACTTAGATTCCAAATAACCTAAGCTAAACAGAATTTAATTGAGATTGAATTGAGTTGTTTGGAGTGAAAACTACTAAAAAGGAATGCAAGAGCAAGTAATCAGAAGTAGATGTTTGGAGAATTTAAAGATGATGAGACAAGCACTAGGGGTTCAACTTCACCATGACAATCCAATTTCAAGTTACAAGTTGACAATCACCTAAATTGATTACAATTCTGGAGTTCATGTTATGTATGATTATCCATATGATGTTTGGTTTTAATCAAGTACTCAGAAACACAACCTAGCTATGATGTTTAGTCTAAGCTATGAATCTGAATCCATTAAGCTTGAGTACCAACACTATAGAACCAAGTAAACATTTAAACATGATGTTTGTCCTAAATGCATTACTCACTCATTCACTAATCAGTTCAAGAGTCATATGATGTTTATGTAAACTTGAACTAGATAATCAACATGCAGGTGTTAATAATGGCCAGTTATTTAAACATGCATAAAGATTCAATAAGAACAAGTGAATGAGACCAGAATTTAGAAGTAATCAACAAAGGATAACATTAACTTGAAAACATGAAATTGTCTTGACAGGCTACATTGAAACCCTAGTTATGGTAATTAGTTATACATCATTAATGGAGAATACAATTGAATCAAAGTAAACATGGAGAAGGTAAGAAAAACCCGTGAAGATCAAATTATGATGTTGAAGAACTCCTCACAGCTTCCACCATGTATACTTGCAGCCAGAGGTGAAGAGTGGTGTGAATGTAGGAATTATGTTTGGGAGATGATGGGGATGTGAAGGATGGAGTGGTTTCTGGGAATTGGACTAGAGGAATTGTGAATGATGTGAATCTGAATGTGTGTATGAGTGTAGTGGATGAAGTGAGTTGGGATGAGTTTGGGTGAGTGGTGATGGTAGAGGAAGAGGAAATTCGTAGAGAATTGGAAGGGAGGTTTTCTGGAGCTGTTTTGATGATTTTGGATAGAATGGAGTGTTTGGGGAAGGATGGAAGTGTTAGAGGTTGGCTAGAGTGAATTGTAGTGGCTGAATGGAATGAGATGCTCTGTATTCAGAATTGGAGTGCTATTTATAGGGAGAATGAGAAGAGGAATCTGAATTGATTTAAGCCTCCACCATCAGCTCTTGCAATTGAATATCTGCTCCACTTCACCAACAATTCCCACCAGAAACCACACCTCATCCTTAGCTCAGCATGACCAAGCAAGCAATGAGCTCATCTGTAAGTCAGCATGACGTGTACTTTGATGGGCCGACGGATTGGACTTCCCTTAATCAATTCATGTATGTGAGCAGCCCATCCTCATGTTCAGACTCTTATCTTTCGATCCACATGTTATTTGGGCCAATCTAAGTTCGGACGAAGAAGATAAGTCCGAAATGAATTTGTAACTCAGTCTTCCATTTTTACACATTGTTTTCACCATTTTACTCCAAATGCCTCAAGTATTACCTAGAGCTCAATGAACTGAATGACAAACACAAAAGAGGTTAAAAGCACAAGTTTTACTTAAAAACATAAGCAAACAATAGGGTAGAGTGCTACAAAAAGATACAGAATTATGCATTGATCAAATGCGGGCACACGGCCTAAAGATGAACCCTAAGAAATGTGCCTTCGGTGTCACCGCCGAGAACTTTCTCGGTTTCTTGTTTCACCAGTGAGGGATCGAGATAGATAAGAATAACTCCACGGCCATTATGGCAGCACCTCCGCCAAAGACCAAAAAGGAACTTCAGTCCTTCCTTGGTAAGGTCAACTTGGCGGGAAAAATTCGGCCGTTGACTCCTCTGCTCAAATTAAAGGACACGGAGCGATTTGTGTGGGAGGCGGAGATTTGACAATTTGGATAGACACATTTCTAGAAACCTGACACCCCTAAGGGTAATCCTCCATACCCTAAATCCAACAATATCAAGAATCCTCATGCAAAACCCACGCATGGTTATTATAATCCTTCGGAGGTGATGCCCCTAAAGTCAACACCTCAAAACAGCAAGAACCTTGAAGCACTTCATCCCAGTTCATAATGAACTTCTTTTGGAACTTAAATCCACTCTTACTGACTACTTGTCAGTATACAACCCTATTCCTTCATAAATTCTACAACCCCCAACACTCTTTCATCCTAACCATCACGACGGAGGTTCAGTAGTAAGTAGGGATAAAGATCTCCACTTGCCACTACACTCCCACTCTCCAACTTCCCCTTAATGTTCTCTTGTGACTCCGAACATAAAGTTCATTGAGTTTGCCATGGTTACAAATTGGCAAAGCATCTCAAATACCGTTTTCGACGTCCTCGGTGTCGAAATGGTGCCATTCCGTGACAAAACCCATCACACCACCCACAACTATGGATGCACACAAGGTGCAAGGTCCACAGAAATTTGAACCTAAGCTCTGATACCAATTGACAGGACCCACCCCAAATTTTTCACAAAACCCGAGACGAATCCTGTGGAGACCCCGGCATCACACCCATGTCGGGTTCACTCCTTAAAAAGGTAACCTCCTTCTTTAAAAGGAGTAAGGGCACGAGACTTTCTACCGAAAATTCGGCAGAGTCTCCCTTGTAAATTGAACATTTCCCAAAATTTCCACCTGCATAAAACACATTTAATAACCACAACTGGCAGCACGCACAATATAATCTCATGCAATTTACATAAATGGCCTCCGGCCTTCAAATGAATCTAGCAGAACTGCCCACACTGTTTAAAAAAACCAACTTAATGCATCAAACATGCATATAACAATTTCAAAGTTTATTTATGCACACCTTTACCCACTTAGTCCACAGGACAAGCCTCAAATCAACAAAGTTCCAGAACTAACCTCACTACACAACCTAAGTGAGGTTTAACTCACGGCTGCGCCTAGTCACTTCAGGCTGCCTACGTACCCTTACTAAGGGATCAAGCCACACATAGTTCTTTCCTCAACAATCACAACTCCGATAAAATACCAATATTTAACGTAGAACCAACAAATACATTTCAGATTTATCAACATTCAAAATTCCAACAAAACACAATGACACATTCTCAAACTCTTCCTTTATATCAAATCAACCCTGCAACCATACCCTATCCAAGGCGTATGTTGCCAAACAACACCTCCCAAACCGGGGCGTAAACTTTTATACATATACCACATATACACATACATATATATATATATATATATATATATATACAATAGCACCCACCTCTCACCATCATCATGTACCAGGGGGAACAATCCAACCGGGGATTGTTGACTAACCACATGTATTCCGTCCTCCAAAAGACCATGTGGTTAGGGATGAGCCGTCCAACCGGGGGACTAACTCTCAGCCCAGCACGTACGGACGAAGAATCAAGACCTGTACGTCTGTAAAGTCCTACGCGAGCAAACTACCCAGTTAAGGGTCTACGGTAACACCCTGTTAAGGTATGCCCAGGTATCATCACATCCACATATCCATAACCATTTTCATGTATCAGTATCTAAGGGGAGGTACATGTGATGTTGCACATCATGTACTGGGGGAAACAATCCAACAGGGGATTGTTGACTAGCTCACAATTATCCGGCCCTCAAACGTCCATGTGGCTAGGGAATGAGCCGTCCAACTGGGGGACTAACTCTCAGCCAGCACGTACAGCCGATAAAATCAAAGCTTGTACGTCTGAAAACCAGTCCTACGCGCGCAGACTACCACCCCTCAGGGTCCACGGCAATATCTCCTTAAGGATGCCCCGTATTTCAATAATACCACCCCGCAGGGTCCACGGCAACATCTCCTTAAGGATGCCTCGTATTTCAACATATCCAAACCATATCATAATATTCCCGGCATCCCATAATTCCAGGATCCGTAACCAAGAAAGCCCACACGCTCGAAACATGGCACGTGTGTGAATAGTAACCAGGGAAGGTACGTATGATGGTGGAGTTCGTAACCCTTACAACCATATTTCCAGAAGATATTTCCTTCCTTACTTCTATTGTTCCAAACCTCTATACGTAGTATAGACAACCAATTCTCAAGCATAACAAAGGGGGTACCTAGGGTAGTGCGTATAGCACTCCAAACTGATGTTCTAACCATTTTTATACCTTTATACATCCACACAAATAATTATGTAAATATAAATTCTAATCTTATATAAACCTTAACCAATATAGCATCCCAAAAACTCCCCCATTGAACTCATCAATTAATATCCTAAACCCACAATATCCACATAACTCGACTAACAATCAAGACATGTCTCTACGGTCATTTCAATCTTCCTAGGAAGGTAAGAATACTCCGGAAGACCCATGGTCAACCAAGGGTCAAACTACCCAAGCTTGGTCAAGGCGCCGGAGCACCATCCCTGTTATCGCCTCATTCACCCCATATATCATAGGACCGTCGCTCTCTGAGCAACGCGCCGGAGCACCGCCCAAAATCCACCACCAACACCACCACTAAACGGTCTTGTAGCTCAGGCCGTGAACCTAACGGCCGAGATAAGTTCCTCTCTCGGCCACAATCGTTTGATTAGAAGTCCAACCCCAAACAGGCACATCATTTGAACATCTTCTACCCAAACCCCATCACCATCTCGACGCACGATAGACCATGCTGGCACGCTCGCGCACAAACTCACTGCATCCAAAAGAAGGGCGTCACGTGTTCGCGCACATCCCCTCGGCCCGGAGTACCAGGCCGCGAGATTTGCAACGTCGTACACTACCGAAGGTCAACCGGCGAGACTCCGTTCTCACTAGCCTTCGGCATCGAAGCTGTAGTACCGATGGAAGTACACGCGCCCACATGCCCAACGACATCTTACGATCCTAAGCAAAATGAAAACCACAGGCATAGCTTCGGAACGACCGATCGACGGAACGGCTCGGTATTACGACTCACGCGTGAAACACCGATCGATGGAACTCTCGGCCCCGCATGGACTAGGTTCTGCATAAAGCATCTCTAGCAACAAAAAAAAGTACCTACCGGTTGCATGGTTCCCATGGCCCCTCGTGGGAAGGGCCCTACGAGGTTGTCAGCATCTGCCGCCCCGGCACCTACCGGTTGCATGGTTCCCATGGCCAAACCCTCAGCCACCCTTGGAATGTTGAACATTTGAAATTTTATTACAAGTGATTGGACCTTCGGCCACTCCACTTTTTGTAACATCTATCATCAGCGTTAGTCTATTTATATATTCTATGCAACTAATTACGCCTTGTAATATACTACCTACGGCATACATGCATACATTCGAACATAGGACAACAACAAAGCTGATTCAAAATATACTTGGATAAAGGCCACAACAAGGCTATTGTCATACAAAACTGCCAAACGGCATGATCCACAAAAATATTACATAAACATAAAACGTCTACTGCTGAGCTGAGGGATTGGAATCTTGGGGCGATGGTGTAGGCATGGCTTCGTCCTCCCCGCTGCTCGAGTCGGACTCACTTGAGGAATTGGTTTCGGCATCTTCACCCTTGTAAGCCTTCACCATCTCCTCTGTGACCTCGGAGGAAGTTCAAGTTCAATTTCTTCCTTGCATTGTAGCGCTTGAACCGGTAGACGAAGTCATCGCACTAGTCCATCACCTCTGTTTGTGCCTAATAAATCACGGTCGTAAGAAGGGACTTCCTCTCAGCCCTGGCACCTGTTCATGAACTAAAACGGCCATGTTTCGTTAGGCATTTTGCCTTCCTAAAAACAGAAGAAAAATACGAAGGCAGAGTCCTCTCGGCCTCGCGACCGCGGTATTATGGGCCGAAGCCGAGGTCCATAGGAGACACGGCCGAAGATACTATGGTCAAATCGCCACATGGCCTCAGGGTCCCACGCCCCATTTAATGAAGTAGTGCCTCTAACTACCACAGCAAACCCACGGGGTGCAAGAAGCATTTAATGCACGAGGGCAGAAGGGAAGTGACTGAAGTCAGGATTTGGTAATCAGAGTGGTTAGGCGCAAACATTCTCACAAAGTATTCTCACAACTTGAGATCAGATCACCAACCACTAGACTAGGGCATTAAATGCGTTCCCAGGCCAAGAGCACAGAAACCACGATCAGGGCGGTGGTCGAGATTTGCCGATATTTATGGGGGTCACACCACCATGCTTCACGATCCCAAATGCCGATTTGACTACCCACTTGCCCTGTTGGCTGCGCAACTCTCTTCGGCCTGGTTCTCCGGGCCGAGGGGATGTGCGTTTAACACGGAGTCCTACTTTTGGAATGCGGTGCGGTTTGTGCGCGGGCGTGCCAGCACGGTCTACCGTGGGTTGAGTTCGGTGGAGTGTTTGGTTTATAAGGTGTTTGGAATGTTGCGCCTGTTTGGTCTGGACTTCTTATCAAACGATTGTGGCCGAGAAAGGAACTGGTCTCGGCCGTCAGGTTCACGGCCTGAACTACAAGGCCGTTAGTGGTGGTGTAGGTGGTGGATTTTGGGCGGTGCTCCGGCGCGTTGCTCGGAGAGCGACGGTCGTATGATATATGGGGTGAGTGAGGCGATAACAAGGATGGTGCTCTGGCGCCTTGAGAAATCAAGGGTCGTACGATATATTGATGAATGGAAGTTTCTTACAATCTATCACTACTCCTAAGAAAGCATGTAAAGATATTGAAAGTACATGACAGAAAAAATAAGTTGCTCCGTGGGAGGCTTTTGGTTTTTGGTGTTGGACCTTTTGCATGTGGTCTTGAGCTTGGTTTATATAGTAGGAGCCTGGGAGAGACAATCGAGGCTTTGACAAGACCTGCATGGTGGAGTCTAATCGGGGCAAGCATGGCTGAGTCTGGTCAGCATTTGGAGTCGTGAAGCATGGTGGTGTGACCCCCATGAATCTCGGTAAATCTCGGCCACCACTCTGATCGAGGTCTCTGCGTCTCTGGCCGTGGGAATGCATTAAATGCTCTGGTTTAGTGGTTGGTGAAGAGACTGCCAATTGCAAGAACATCTGATGGAATGTTTGTTCCTAACCACTCTGATTACAAAATCTTGACTTCAATCACTTCCCTTCTGCCCTCATGCATTAAATGCTTCGTGCCCTAGTGGATTTGCTGTGACGGACAGAGGCGTTACTTCATTAAATGGGGCGTGGGACCCTGAAGCCACGTGATGATTTGGTCAATATCTCCCTCGGCCGTGCCCTGCGTGTTCCTCGGCCTCGGCCCGCGAGGTTACTCGAGAGGCCGAGAAAACCTTGCCTTAGCGTTTTTTCCTTCGTTGTCAGCAAACAGGGGGCATCGAAACGTTGCCGTTTCCTTGAGCTCATGAGAAAAGCTGCGGCCGAGAAGAGGGCTCTTCGGCCACAACGGCCGAGATTTATTAGGCACAAACATGCCCCGATCAGACTCCACCATGCAGATCTTTTCAAGCCATCAGGCAGATCTTTTCAGTCTCGATTGGCCCTCCAGGACTTCCCCTATAAATACTAAGCTCAAGACCACATTCAAGGGGTCCAACACCAAACCAAAAGCCTCCCACGGAGCAACTTATATTTTCCTGTAATACACTTTCAATACCTTTACATGCTTTCCTAGGAGTAGTGGTAGATTGTAAGGAAAATCCATTCATCAATATATCATACGACCCTTGATTTTTCAAGGCGCCGAAGCACCATCCCATATATCATACGACCGTCGCTCTCTGAGCAACACGCCGGAGCACCGCCCAAAATCCACCACCAAACGGCCTTGTAGCTCAGGTCGTGAACCTAACGGCCGAGATAAGTTCCTCTCTCGGCCACAATCGTTTGATTAGAAGTCCAACTCGAAACAGGCGCATCACTTGAACGTCTTCTACCCAAACCCCCATCACCATCTCGACGCACAGCATCCAAAAGAAGGACGTCATGTGTTCGCGCACATCCCCTCGGCCCGGAGCACAAGGCCGTGAGATTTGCGACGCATACAACCTCTTTGTCCACCAAGGCAGTGAAGTCCTGCGAGGATTGGTAAGCAGCCACGTCCTCCTTTTTGGCAGCCTCCACCTCCTGGGCAGTAGACCGAACGGCTACCTCCCTCGACTCCTCTACCGCAACCCTCGCCTCCTTGGCCCCCATCAAAGCCTTCTCATCTTCGGCCAGCCTGGATGATAGCTCTATGATCTTCGCCGCGTTCTCCACGGCCAGACTATTGGCATCTTGGATGGCTTTGCCAGCCTCAGCGATTTTCGCTCGGCTGTCCTCAAACCTCTCTCGATACTGATTGGCAGCGTTCAGGGCTACGTCACATCTCCATGTCCCCCTACACACAAAAACAAAATAGTGCTACGTCACATATCGATTGCAAAATACAAAAGTCAAACACATCAAGTTAGGCACTTACCGCAGCCTGAGCCGAAACGCTCGGTCAGCCTATTCGCACGCCGTCTTTGCAGGCAGTTGCTCCCATTATGTCATCTCCATCTGAGCGCTTGTAATAACAGAGTTGACGAACGGCACGACCTTCCGTGGACATGCCACATTCAACGGCCCGACATCGTCCTCCCCTTCGTCCCCACATGTCAGGACGGCAGCTTCCTCATCCAGCCGCTTCAAAAGCGAGGTCACATCGAGAGGACCCTCGATTTGCCTTTTTTTGGTAGCCTAGAGATGGGCCTCGTGGATGGCCTCGGCCTCGGCCAACCTCTTCTCCCAACGACGGTCGGCAGCCGTCGCCTCCGCCGCCGAACTTTCCTCTGCCTGACGCGGCAGTTTCGTCTTCGGCCTTGAGGGGCCGTCTTTCTTCTTTTGAGGGGCCCACGACTCCAGCCGCCTCCTCGTCGCATTGGACATTGCTCTGCCCCTCGCCACTACACCAAAAACAAAAGGGAGTTAGGAAAGATTCGGCGTGCGCCGATATAACAAGAAAAGATGCATGCCGAACGACATCACTTACTCTGCCTCCTCTTCTCTCCCTCTTCCTCCTCTTTTCTTCGGGCATACTCAGGCTCCCCAATCAACCCCACCTTGAATAGATTCTTGTAGTCCAGCATGGTATTGAAAAAGTGATCTTCTTCGGCAATTCTCGACTGAACACGCTCGATTACTTCCACCTCCCTCTTTGTCGCGATCGGCCATTTCAAGGACACTACAATACGAAAATACACAACCCTGATTAGCTTCGGCAGTACCAAAAAACAAAAGACAAAAAAAAAAATACACAACTCTGCCGAATAGCATCCCCTTCCCTACCGACTGTTTGGAATGTCGGCGGCAGGTCTTCTAGGAGCTCGACACCCCGACAACAAAGTGCCCCCTTTGGCCTGCCGAAAGGCAGTTCGACTGAACCCATCCCCCTTGGGCAAACTGTTCGTTGCTTGGCTCTCCTTCTTCAGCTATACCAAAAGCCGTAATCATCCCGAGCAGTGTAATCCAGAAGTTCGGATTAGACTGCCCCGGCGCATATCCGATTTGGGCTAAGATCTTCTGCACCGAATGCCTCAATCGCAGCCGAAGCCCATGTTTGAAGGCATCGGTGAAGAAGACCACTTCCCTATCCGGATTGCTCAATGACTCCAACGGCCCCGGGATCCGCATGACTACTGAGTCCGGTATGTTATACAAAGCCCGAATCTTGGCCAGCTCAGCCTCGGTCATACCGTTCGGCTCTAGATGGTCCACCCTGAATACAAGGCCCTTTGGCTTCGCCATCGGCACCCTCTGACGGCCAGTGACCACTGTAAGCACCCCTTCCCCAGGCTCGGCCACCGTCACACTAGCCTCGGTCACCTCGGCTCGGCGACCGGATGTTGATGGTTGAGTGGTACTCCCCTCAACTACCTCCACGCTAGAAGTGCTCCTAGATTCGGCAGACACCTCTACGAAGTCGGTACTCTCAATCCCTGCCGAAGAGCTCTTCGACGCCGATTCTCCCTCAAAAGCTCTTGGGCTATCACTATGGTCTGATTCAGTGTCTGACATCTACAAACAAAAGGAAAACGAAACTAAATGACATGCTCGAATCCAACCACCATCCTAAAAGCCCAAGACCTGATGTTCATCTAAGTTCATCTAAGTTCTTACATGTTCATGGATGTTCATACAAAAATTCAAGGATTTGATTCATTTCAAGCGAGAAAATATCAGCATACTTTGTTTGCACGGTGGTTAGCACTCGCCGAATATCACCTCACAAGCTCCGTTTGCTCTCAAAGTTTCAAGTACCCCTCCTACCGCCTAGCATCGGGAAACGAAACGACGCGACTCTTCGCAGCTCTCCCGACACGTGTCCCCCATGCTTATCTCTTGCATCCCCCCTTGCACGAGCGCTTCCAGCTCTCAACTTTCCTGGAAAACGGCAGGCACGCATGGGTCGAGTTTTTCACTCACCTCTCGTGCCGAACGGCAGGCACGCATAGGTAGAGTTTTCACTCACCTCTCGTGCCAAATGGCCAGCACGCATGGGTAGAGTTTTCACTCACCTCTCGTGCCGAACGGCTAGCACACATGGGTCGAGTTTTCACTCACCTCTCCTGCCGAACGGCCGGCATGCATGGGTAGAGTTTTCACTCACCTCTCGTGCCGAATGGCAGGCACGCATGGGTAGAGTTTTCATTCACCTCTAGTGCCGAACGGCAGGCACGCATGGGTCGAGTTTTTAACTCACCTCTCGTGCCGAACGGTAGGCACGCATGGGTAAAGTCTTCTCGCGCCGTTTTCCCTTCCAATCTTCACACCAACCCCTTGGGTTAAGGACTTGGGGGACTACACGATCACCATCAGCCGGCGACGGAAGACGCTCATACCCGAGTCAGAATGCCGGAGCTCAGGGACACAAGCAAGCCCCCAACCAAGAAGTTCCTCCTCAATCGGAAACTTGGGGGACTCTTGTTTGTACCATATCTGACCCCCACTCACGTCTTGACACATGGAAAATCTACTCAGGTTCAAGTCCTCCAAAGTCACTTTGCAGTGAGCCATGCTGAAAAGTCCATCAGCATGCGCCGCCGATTCACGCTCATCCAATCAGTAGGATGCCTACCCCTGACGGACACCAACCTCCGGCACGCTGTACCGATAGACCAATCAGCGATTTTGGCCGAGTCTGACAGATCACCTCGGAGCTCCCGCCAGAACCTGTCAGGGCACGCGTCGACCGCTGAAGACACTCCCACGAGTCCCACATCGAAACTAAGTACTAAGAGCATCACAAATGCTCTCTATAAATAGAGCCTCTTTGCCCAGCCAAGAGGTAAGACTTTTTACTTGACTCGTGCTTTCGCATTGTCGATAAAATTGCTCTTAAGTCACTAACTTTGGCATCGGAGGGTATTCGGCAGGCACCACACCAATGTCCTTGACTACACCTGCCGCTCTTTCCTCTCTTCAGTTCGGATT
Organism: Prunus salicina; assembly: GCA_020226455.1. NCBI lineage: Eukaryota > Viridiplantae > Streptophyta > Magnoliopsida > Rosales > Rosaceae > Prunus > Prunus salicina. Next base: position 20,320,814 of record CM035346.1, on the reverse strand, counting down.
CAGCATCTACTTAAATCCCGAAACGCATCAAGAAGAAGGTCCCTCCAACCCCCGATTATTGACATACATGTAAGTTAGTCTAAACTCTTATCTATTTTGGATTTAGCGCGAACAATGTCCATGCATTTGCCCACAAATTATTTCAAAGTTACAATACTTCTCAATCTTTGAGGCTTTTCAAAAATAATGCCAGCATTAATTAATTCCCTACTCTTCCAATCCTTAAATCGACAAGAAACTTCATAGCCTTGTGGCCATCTATGAATGTGAAAAACTAGGTTTGGGCATTCAAACCGGTAACCCGATCAAACTGGCCAAACCAAACCGATGGTTTAGGTTGGTTTATTTTTTATTCAATCTTTTTTTTTATCATTAGTTTGAACCCAAACCAAACCAAAATATATGATTCAGTGTACAGTTTGCAATATTCAAAACTACGATTTAACCAAACCAAACTGATAGTATCATAAAAATATTATATATAATATTATTATAAGAATATATATATATAATACATAATTTCAATCTTTTATTTTCCTTCTCTCTCCATCTCTCCGTTTGTCTTGTCTCCATCAGTCCCTCTCTCTATTTTTTTTCTCCTTCTTATGTCTGTCTTCACTCTCTCTCCCCATCTCCCTCTTTTTTTTTTACTTCTTCTCCTTCTCTCCATCGATTTTATTTTCTCTCTCTCTCTCTCTCTCTCTCTCTCTCTCTCTCTCTCTAAGAAAGCCAAAAAAACCCAAACCGAACGAAACCAACCCACCAAGTCCGGTTAACCGAAGTGGTCAGTTTTCATCAATTATAGTTTGGTTTCGGTTTCCAAAATAGCCAAACTGAGGCCTACGGTTCGATGTTCAGGTTGAGCCCAAAACCGAACCAACCCAAACCGAACTCACCCCTAGAAAAAACCATCCAAGTCCATCACCCTCTCTGTCAAAACCTCAAATGATCCTTTGTCCACTTCTCCATTCACCGGCTCAAACGGAAAATCAATGGTCCTATACTTGTTGTCCGCCAAGTTATGCGCTGGATCACAGAAAGTGTCGACAACAATGGTATAGAATAACAAGTTACAAACCATAAATCTAGTCACATACCATGAAGTAATAGTAATTGGAACAACAAAATAATTTTTATTCTATATCTCCAATGTTGTCTTTCCATGTACAACTACCCAACAAAATGCCTTGCAAATCAATCATATAAAACCAAAACACTGCTTAAATCTGCCTTGTCAAAAGACACAGAGTTGCTGATCTGAACAATGATGACCTCAAATCTAACTCATAAGAGCACTTCCACCCCTATGGGCACAGGTGATAAGTGTATTTTTTCCTATATTTTTATACCTTTTATATGTAGGTTTTGTAGGGAAAGTTAATTAAAAAGAGTATGATTACTTTACTTTCCTTATTTTTCAGCTATTCTGCGCTCTTGGGAGGATTTCAACTGAAAATCGACTTTTCGAATGCATTTTAGTGCAAGGCCAATTGTAGAGGAAAGCTAAGACATCGAAGATCATTGTATCAAAGTTTCATAATTTTCTACCAAGCCAAATGCTCCAGACCTGCAAGTCAAGACAGCCTAAGTTGAAATCCCGTCAGAACTGCACTGCTGTGGAAGATTGAAGATTTGAATAGCTTTCCCATTTTTCCTGGTGGCTTGTAATATATGCTTGGAAAGCTTAGAGATAAAGCTACGTTTCCCATATTTTTCCAGAATTTTCTAGAAAGTGGAACGACCCCAAAACGTACGTGCAAGTTGGCTGACGTGTTTCCAAGTCAAAGAAGGATTCTTTCCTAGTTTGTTTCCTTAATTGTTTGAGTTGTTTTGCTTTAGGAGAGTTTTTCTAGACCTTTTTGAAGTAGGGTTTAGTTGTCTTATACTATATAAGGTCACCCTAGGATCATCTTTTGGACCATCGTCTTCTCTACCATATTTTTCCACCAACTTTCATACAACCAGAGAAATATCAGAGGAAGCCAAGAATTTGCTGCTGCATTATTTGAGGAGCTGAAGGTGTTCCTGTGAAGATTCTGAAGATCAAGTCCATCGGCCAAATTGGTTTTATGACAATAATTCTCTTGTTTATATTTTCTTCTGTCATGAACTAATTTCCCTTGCTAGGGCTACGATGTAGCCTAACCATGAATACTTAATTTTTATAGTTATATTAATTCCTGATTATTATCCCATGTTGAGTATTTGTTACTGTTCTTAATGATTTAAATATCTAGCTAATATTTAATTGATGATCCAAGCGGAGACCGAGAGGAGATGTTTGGTGTTTGCTTCTTGTAACAAATACCATGACTTGAATGAGTGCCCGAGAGGGACTAACATGACTCATGCAGTTTTCTTGTAGGTTCTCATAGAACTTAATGGGTTCTTGGTTTTCTAAATCCGTTGCTCGAGAGAGAATGGGTTGTTAATTGAGAATACTTTTGGTTGAGCCCGAGAGGGGATATCGAATGAATTAGGAGAAACCAACTGTCAACAGGATAGTAATTAGGGTTAATTGGCTATAAGAATTAAGTAGAATTGGTTATGGTGAAATCGGATGCTCTAGTGTCTCATCATCTTAATTTTCCATCATTAATTAAATTGCTATTTTTCATAATTGTTTTAGTTTACTTAAATCAATCAATCATCTTAATCATCTATTCAAATAAACTTCTGAATTAATCATAATTGGTAGTTAATAGGAAATTACAGTCTTCGTGGGAACGACACTCTACTTATTTCTATATTACTTGTACGGATTGTGCGCTTGCAATAATTTCACAACAAGTTTTTGGCGCCGCTGCGGGGACTGTTTTATTTTCTATTAATATCAATATATTTTAATTCTGAGTTTAATTTGAATTTCTTCTTTTTGTTTCAGGTACTTTGATCCGTGTATGCACCGTTCTCGTACCCTAGAACTCATACCACTTGACCCAGAAATCGAACGTACGTTTCATAAGCGGAACAAAGGAAACAAAAAGCACACTTTGGTGGAACCACCATCCACACCTATGGCAGAGGAAGCAGAAAGAGCAGTGGGGGAATTTGGCCCCCCAGTGGCAACTCCCTCAGCAATCCGACGTCCTGCTATTGCAGCCAACAATTTTGAGATCAAACCAGCCATGATCACCATGCTGCAAAATTCATCTGTATTTTGTGGTCTACCGAATGAAGATCCCAACATCCATCTTGCGATATTTTTGGAGATTTGTGATACGTCCAAGTTCAATGGAGTAACTGACGATGCGATCCGTTTAAGGCTATTCCCCTTCTCCTTGAAAGATAAAGCCAAGCTTTGGTTACTGTCACAGCCACAAGACTCCATTCGTACTTGGGATGATTTATCTAAGAAATTCCTTGCTAAATTTTTCCCACCAGCCAAAACTGCAAAATTCCGACAAGATATCATGTCATTCGCTCAATATGATAAGGAACCTCTATATGAAGCCTGGGAACGATTCAAAGACTTATTGCGCAAGTGTCCTCACCATGAGCTACCAACCTGGATTCAAGTTCAAACTTTCTACAATGGGTTGAGTCAAACAAGCAGGACACTAGTTGATGCAGCTGCTGGAGGGGCTTTAATGGCAAAAACGGCTACCGAAGCATTTGAATTATTGGAGACCATGGCATCCAACAACTACCAATGGCCAAGTGAGAGAATGAATCTGAAGCCAGCTGGGGTCTTGGAAGTCGATGCTATGGCTTTGTTAACAGCACAAATTTCTAACCTTACTAAAAAAGTTGATTCTTTAAGTGTTAATGCTATAAACACTAGTACTAATTTTGGTTGTGAACTTTGTGCAGGCCCTCATCCAAGTTCAGAGTGTACCACAGGGAACCCATTTGCGTCTGCTGAGCAAGTCAATCAGGTTGGAGAATTTAATCGACAAAGGAATAATCCTTATTCCAATACATACAACCCCGGTTGGCGAAACCATCCGAATTTTTCATGGAGCAATACTCAGAATGTGCAAAGACCACCACCTGGCTTTCCGGCTCAAGAGAAGAAAATAAATTTGGAAGACGCACTTACTCAGTTGACTATGTCTACCACCCAATTCATGACTGAAACAAAAACCCAATTTCAGAATCAGCAAGCTTCTATTCAGAATTTGGAGGTGCAAGTTGGCCAATTAGCTAATGTTATAAGTGGAAGAAACCAAGGAGTATTTCCAAGCCAACCTGAAGTTAACCCGAAAAATCAAGAACAAGCAAAGGCAATCACTCTTCGTAAAGGGAAGCAAGTAAATACAGCAGTCGACTTGGAACAAGAAGCATTAGAGAAAGAAAAAGAAGCTAAGAAGTCTGCAGCGGAAATGGGGCATGCATTTTCACCACCAATCACCACCACAGAAAAATCCCAAGAAGAAGAAAATTCTATACCAATTCCTTCTCCTCAATTGAAGCCATATGTCCCACAAATCCCTTTTCCGCAGAGGTTGAGAAAAAATAAAGTTGATGGGCAGTTTGCAAAATTCTTGGAGATGTTCAGAAAGTTACAGATCAACATTCCTTTTGCTGAAGCTTTGGAACAAATGCCAAGTTATGCAAAATTCATGAAAGACATTCTCTCCAAGAAGAGGAAGCACGAGAAAATCCAACTGACAGAAGAGTGCAGTGCCATCCTACAACGGAAGCTTCCACCAAAACAAAAAGATAGAGGGAGTTTTAAAATTCCATGCACTATTGGAAATAATTTCTTTGAAAGAGCTTTATGTGATTTGGGTTCTAGCATTAACTTACTACCTTTATCTGTTGCTAAAAAGATTGGTATTGGTGAAATTAAACCCACTACTGTTTCTTTGCAGATGGCGGACAGGTCAATCACATACCCAGATGGAATTATAGAAGATGTTCTAGTAAAGGTTGATACACTCATATTTCCGGCGGATTTTCTGGTTTTGGATATGGAAGAAGATTCTGACACGCAGCTAATTTTGGGTCGCCCATTCTTGATTACTTCACGCACTCTGATTGACGTAGAAGAAGGCTTGCTAACTTTGAGAGTTGGGAATGAAAAAGCGACATTCAAAGTTTTTGAAGCAATTAAATTTCCAAGAGAAGCGGAGGATTGTTTTCACATGGAATTAATTGATGAAATTGCTTCAGACACATTTAACAAGGAGAATCCGAGACATCCATTGGAATCTACATTGGTTCATGCTGCTACCTCCCAAGATGACAACCCCATGGTTGCTGAATATGCCTTATATTTGGATGCATCACAACCATACCATCCAAGGCAAAGGAATCAGTTCGAACCACTAGGAGCAGCACCTCCTAAGGCTGCACCTTCTGTGATTGCTGCACCTACACTTACTCTGAAGCCATTGCCAACACATTTGAGGTATGCTTATTTGGGAACTTATGAAACTTTACCAGTTATTATTGCTGCAAATTTGAGTGAAACTGAAGAAGAAAAAGTATTACGGGTTTTGAGAAAACATAAAACTGCAATTGGGTGGACAATCGCTGACATCAAGGGTATTAGCCCTTCTATGTGTATGCACCGAATACTAATGGAAGAGGAGCATAAGCCATCCGTGGAGCATCAACGCCGATTGAACCCCAACATGAAAGAAGTGGTTCGTGCAGAGGTATTAAAATTGCTTGATGCAGGTATTATTTACCCTATATCTGATAGTAGTTGGGTAAGTCCTACACAGGTTGTGCCAAAGAAAGGAGGGATGACTGTTGTGAAGAATGAAAATAATGAGTTAGTCCCAACAAGAACTGTTACAGGATGGAGAGTCTGCATAGATTACAGGAAATTGAATTCTGCAACCAGAAAAGATCACTTCCCGCTGCCTTTTATTGATCAGATGCTAGAAAGACTTGCTGGGCATGCCTATTACTGTTTCCTAGATGGATACTCAGGATATAATCAAATCCCTATCGCGCCTGAAGACCAAGAAAAAACGACCTTCACATGTCCATTTGGCACTTTTGCCTATCGTCGTATGCCTTTTGGGTTATGTAACGCTCCTGCCACTTTTCAGCGTTGCATGATAAGCATCTTCTCTGACATGGTGGAGCGATTTATTGAGGTATTTATGGATGACTTCTCTGTTTTCGGTTCATCTTTTGATTCTTGTTTGGATAATTTGGCATTGGTGTTGGCAAGATGTGAAGAAACCAATTTAGTTCTCAATTGGGAAAAATGCCATTTTATGGTACAAGAAGGAATTGTGTTGGGGCATAAAATTTCAGCAAGAGGTATTGAGGTTGATCGTGCAAAAATTGAGACCATAGAAAAGCTGCCACCTCCTTCTACCGTGAAAGGAATTCGAAGCTTCCTGGGACATGCTGGGTTTTATCGTCGATTTATAAAGGATTTCTCAAAAATTACAAAGCCTCTTTGTAAGTTGTTATTGAAGGATTCTGAATTCAACTTTGATTCAGACTGTTTGGAGGCATTTAATTTATTGAAGACAAAGCTCACCACTGCACCAGTCATTATGGCACCTGATTGGGAATTACCATTCGAGATTATGTGTGATGCAAGTGATTATGCTATTGGAGCCGTCTTGGGTCAAAGGAAGAATAAATTACTACATGTAATTCACTATGCAAGTCGTACATTGAATGATGCCCAACTGAACTATGCCACTACGGAAAAGGAATTGTTCGCAGTGGTATTCGCATTGGATAAATTTCGTTCTTACCTATTGGGTGCGAAGGTAATTGTGTATACGGATCATGCAGCTTTGAAATTTTTGCTAGCCAAGAAGGAAGCAAAGCCGAGACTAATTCGATGGGTTTTATTACTTCAAGAGTTTGATATTGAAATTCGAGATAAAAAAGGGTCTGAGAATGTGGTAGCCGACCACCTCTCTCGGCTAGTCCGTGAGGATGAAGTTATAGAAGATGTTGCGCCTATCCTAGAGACATTCCCGGATGAGCAATTATTTTCCATCAACTCTGAGAAAGAATTCATCACTCCCTGGTATGCAGATTTTGTAAATTACCTAGCTTGTGGTATTCTTCCCCCTAATATGTCCTTTTATCAGAAAAAGAAATTCCTATCATTGGTTAAACATTATTATTGGGATGATCCGTATTTGTGGAAGCACGGTCCTGACCAAGTTATTCGAAGATGTGTACCTGAGACAGAGATGGCTGACATATTGTTGCATTGTCATACTTTGGCATGTGGAGGCCATTATGGTGCTTCCAAGACTACGGCCAAGGTTCTACAATCTGGGTTTTTCTGGCCTACTTTGTTTAAAGATGCTCAAGACTTTGTTGCAAGGTGTGATCCTTGCCAACGTACGGGAAATATCTCTAGTCGAAACCAAATGCCCTTGAATAATATTTTGGAGGTGGAATTGTTTGATGTTTGGGGTATTGACTTCATGGGTCCTTTTCCGGCATCATATGGGAATTTGTATATTTTGGTTGCGGTGGATTATGTATCCAAATGGGTCGAAGCAGCTGCCTTACCCACGAATGACGCCAAGGTTGTGGTTAAATTTCTACGAAAGAATATTTTCACAAGGTTTGGGGTCCCTCGTGCAATTATTAGTGATGGAGGTACGCACTTTTGCAATCGTCAATTTAATTCTCTTCTTGCAAAATATGGCATTACCCATAAAGTGTCTACTCCCTACCATCCGCAAACTAGTGGCCAAGTTGAAGTCTCAAATAGGGAATTGAAGAAAATCTTGGAAAAGACGGTGAACGCCTCTAGAAAAGATTGGTCATTGAAATTGGATGATGCACTATGGGCTTATAGAACGGCGTTCAAGGCACCAATTGGGATGTCACCATATAGACTTGTTTTTGGGAAAGCGTGCCACCTTCCGGTGGAATTGGAGTATAAAGCATTTTGGGCTGTTAAAACACTCAACTTTGACATGAGTTCAGCGGGTGAGAAGAGGAAGTTACAATTGAATGAGCTAGAGGAACTTCGAAATGAATCGTATGAGAATGCGAAAATTTACAAGGACCGTACAAAGAAGTGGCATGACAAGCACATCTTGAAGAAGGAATTTTATGTGGGTCAAAGCGTTCTCCTCTACAACTCACGGTTGAAACTTTTTCCTGGGAAACTTCTCTCTCGTTGGTCTGGACCATTCACGGTGTTAACAGTGTATCCTTATGGGACAGTTGAAATCAAGAACGATCGTGACGGTACAACTTTCAAAGTTAATGGCCATCGACTCAAACCTTATGTGGCAGCCGCATTTCTTGAGGAGGAGAGCACCGTCCTACTTGATGACCCCAAGTAAACGCATCCAAAAGTCGGGCTATTGACTCTAAACTAAGCGCTTCTTGGGAGGCAACCCAAGCATTCTTACCTTTTATTTTTGTTTTTTGGTCTTTAGTTTCTGTGTGATTTCTCTTACATTATTCATGTTTTTGTTTTTGTTAAGTTTTGAGTCATCAAACAATGGATTTTATGCTCCAAAGAAACATTTTCGCATTTTTCTAGCCCTAGGATGTTTGCAGCACGTTTCAGATGTGTTACAGTAGTTGTTTTGGTCATTGGTTGAAGTTAAATGCCAGAAAATAGCAAAATAGCTTACTAGGTTCTTATTTTGGTCAAAATTAAAATTTCTGCCTAATGTCTTTTTTGTTGTTTTTCAGGTCAATCTGAAGCCACCGACGTGTTTAGAATGGTTATTATGATGTTTTGGACTTGGTTTGGGGGTCTCCGGTGGCCTACATTATGTTTTAGGACGATTTGAAGCTCAAAAAAGGACCTAAAACACAAAAAAGGGCAGCTGCTGTCTTGCCCAGAATTTGAAGATTTTTCGTCACCAAAGAGGTTTTAGCGACGGTGTTCATCGAATGTTTCGTCACTAAAGAAGTTTTAGCAGCAGTGTTCATCAGATATTTCGTCGCTAAAAGTTGGATTTCCAGATTTTTATGATTACATATCCAGCTCAATTTCGTTCCAATTTCATCACGTTCCAAGACTTATAGAAGCTACTAAGGGTCCGTTGACATTCCAAGAAGCAAGTTGTGGGTGTTTAAGTTCGTTGCTTTGATCCACTCTCACTTTGACATATTCTACGCTTTGCTCATCCATACATCTACACAAACCAGGGAAGTTCTCACACCCTCTCTCTCTCTCTTTTTAAATGAATTTGCATGACTTATTTTTCCTTTGTTTTAAACATTGAGGACAATGTTTCATTTAGGTTTGAGGTGGGTAACATTCGTTTTATTTTTTTTCGTTTTTAGTCTTTTTCGAGTCATGCAAAACATTGGTGTTTATGTTTCGATAATACTGTTTTAATCTGTGATAGAATTGAAGATTTGGCCCGCGTTGCCTTCTTCAGTTTTTCGTGCTGAATCCAGCCATATAAGGCTCGTAATTTTCTGACTTTTCGTTTGGAAGTTATAGCTGTTTTTCTGAACAGGGGTCTGGAACTGGAATATTTCTGCGATTCTGTACTGTGTTCTGTATTTAACGTCAGTTTTCATGAAGTTCTAATCTGTTTTTCTGGTATTTGTCTAAAGAAAAGTTGTGCGTTTCTTTGTCTATTTTCTGAGCATATAAGGCTTGTCAAAATCCATGCAGTACTTTAAGAGATAATTGTTGAAAACTGATCTGAGTTCGAAATTGAAAAGAAGCAGTTTTTCCGAAATGTAAATTCTAGTTAAAGCTATTACTTTTTCTTGCTAATAGAGATGTATATGCCATGTTTTGATCATGAATGCTTTACTAAAGTGTTGTCATAAATGGTTATTGCATTATAATCTTTGCACTTCACAATACCATACTCGTAATGTTTTGGTGGACAAGGTTGCTATGCTCGAATGACTATGGAATATTAGTGGAGACTACCTTTGTGAGATAATTGAGCCAAAAGCCATTCTTTGAGAGGGGTTTTATTGTTTCTACTCTTAAACACTCTTCGACTTTATTCTTAATTAGATTGCTCTCATTAGGTTTGTATTGGATACTAAAGAATTTTCTTATTTTTGTAGGTATGTCGCTTCCAAGTTGGATGGACCATAAGAGATGATGTTAGGCTATGCATGTTTTCACCCTCTAAAAGACTTTTCATCCTACCCCTTTGTGTGCGTCATTAACCCCTTTGTAACCAAACACTTGGCTCTTCCTTCATCACCCCTACTATCTGTTAACCTATATACCCCGTTTCTAAGCCATACCTTATAGCTTAGGATGCCAAAGTGAGGAAAATAAGAAGGGTGAGCTCTACACCAAAGAATTGGCGTGTACCGAGGTGTTTGTGCAAAATTGCAAGAAGAAAAAAACAAAACAAAAAAAAAAAGTAAAAGAATAAGAGAAGAAAAGAAAATATTCTGCAAATCAAAAGAATAAAAGTTCAAAATCACTTCAAAATGGAGTAGGAAATATGCACAATCCCTGGACGCTGAGTGGTATAAAAAGTTCAAAAAGAGCTGGCCGTATATGTGATCGTGAATAATGCTTTGGTATGTCCTAAGTTTTTGTTATTCCTTTCCTTTCTTTCTTAACCCGAACCTAGCCTTTCATTACAACCGAAGTAAAAGACCTAACTGATCTTTTGGGAAATCCTTCTTGGAGGTGAGGTATGTACTCTAATTCTTAGTATTCGATTCTTTCATGAGACATTATTTTCAAAAATTGCCATTTTTCAAGCTAAGCATATGTGATAATATTTGATTTCCATTACATAACTTCATACACATATGTGACATTTGAGTGTAAACCTAGGACTATGAGAGAAAAATTATAGAGTGATATCTGGTGAGGATTAGAGTCGAGGCGAAATAATTCCATGGCGTTCGAGTGTGGTTGTCTTTAAGCTTTGACGTTATGAGTTTTGGTATTACACATTACACTATGATGCAATTTACTCAAAGTGGCATATCTTTAGTGATGCAAATGTGATTGGCATGCATTGATTTTTATTAGCTTGCTTAAAGTGGTGTCTTTAACAACTTTGTTTTGTAGTAAAACGTTTGTGGGTATCGTGACTGGTAAACCCTCAGGAGACACAACTCCTCCTACTAGGGACACCTAGAGGTTTAACGGCTTGTGGCACATGCTAAGTGCCATTGAGTTTACCTGCGAAAGTGGTTTAGTTAGTTTTTGTTTTGTGTTTGTTTTAATTTCTAATTTTGCTCGAGGACTAGCAAAAGATAGGTTTGAGGTAGTTTGATAAGTGTATTTTTTCCTATATTTTTATACCTTTTATATGTAGGTTTTGTAGGGAAAGTTAATTAAAAAGAGTATGATTACTTTACTTTCCTTATTTTTCAGCTATTCTGCGCTCTTGGGAGGATTTCAACTGAAAATCGACTTTTCGAATGCATTTTAGTGCAAGGCCAATTGTAGAGGAAAGCTAAGACATCGAAGATCATTGTATCAAAGTTTCATAATTTTCTACCAAGCCAAATGCTCCAGACCTGCAAGTCAAGACAGCCTAAGTTGAAATCCCGTCAGAACTGCACTGCTGTGGAAGATTGAAGATTTGAATAGCTTTCCCATTTTTCCTGGTGGCTTGTAATATATGCTTGGAAAGCTTAGAGATAAAGCTACGTTTCCCATATTTTTCCAGAATTTTCTAGAAAGTGGAATGACCCCAAAACGTACGTGCAAGTTGGCTGACGTGTTTCCAAGTCAAAGAAGGATTCTTTCCTAGTTTGTTTCCTTAATTGTTTGAGATGTTGTTTTGCTTTAGGAGAGTTTTTCTAGACCTTTTTGAAGTAGGGTTTAGTTGTCTTATACTATATAAGGTCACCCTAGGATCATCTTTTGGACCATCGTCTTCTCTTCCATATTTTTCCACCAACTTTCATACAACCAGAGAAATATCAGAGGAAGCCAAGAATTTGCTGCTGCATTATTTGAGGAGCTGAAGGTGTTCCTGTGAAGATTCTGAAGATCAAGTCCATCGGCCAAATTGGTTTTATGACAATAATTCTCTTGTTTATATTTTCTTCTGTCATGAACTAATTTCCCTTGCTAGGGCTACGATGTAGCCTAACCATGAATACTTAATTTTTATAGTTATATTAATTCCTGATTATTATCCCATGTTGAGTATTTGTTACTGTTCTTAATGATTTAAATATCTAGCTAATATTTAATTGATGATCCAAGCGGAGACCGAGAGGAGATGTTTGGTGTTTGCTTCTTGTAACAAATACCATGACTTGAATGAGTGCCCGAGAGGGACTAACATGACTCATGCAGTTTTCTTGTAGGTTCTCATAGAACTTAATGGGTTCTTGGTTTTCTAAATCCGTTGCTCGAGAGAGAATGGGTTGTTAATTGAGAATACTTTTGGTTGAGCCCGAGAGGGGATATCGAATGAATTAGGAGAAACCAACTGTCAACAGGGATAGTAATTAGGGTTAATTGGCTATAAGAATTAAGTAGAATTGGTTATGGTGAAATCGGATGCTCTAGTGTCTCATCATCTTAATTTTCCATCATTAATTAAATTGCTATTTTTCATAATTGTTTTAGTTTACTTAAATCAATCAAATCATCTTAATCATCTATTCAAATAAACTTCTGAATTAATCATAATTGGTAGTTAATAGGAAATTACAGTCTTCGTGGGAACGACACTCTACTTATTTCTATATTACTTGTACGGATTGTGCGCTTGCAATAATTTCACAACAACAGGTAAGGCAAGGACAAGACAAAGGCTGTCACTATTCACGTGAGTAATAGCAACCCTTGCAATTTTGTTTCCACCCTTATGGGTTAGGGCAAGGGCAATTACTATTCACATGAGATATGAGGAGATGAATTTGTATAGAGTTTTTAGTGTGGGAAGTAAATAATATGGCTAGATATTTATAAAAAATGCATCAAACCCCCTCTGAAGAGCAGTACTCCTCTTCTCTGTAAAGAATAAACCTCGCAACAGAGCCTGAAAACACACGAAACCATCTCTCATTTTTCAGATATGAACACAATGTAAAAAGGGAAAAGGCAAGCATTCTTATAATAACCCACATTCAATCGCTCCAAACAGCAGAGGAATAATCCTGTATAAACAATATTAAATCAAACTGCAAAACGAGCAAAAAATTCAAATTTGGAGTAGGTTTTGTAATGTTAAAAACAGAAAGAAAAAAAGTCTGACAATCCACATTTAAGACATAAAAACAAAAAGTACCAAGAATAGAGACAAACATCCTTACAAGAAGCCAAAAGTTCATAGTCCTCTACAACCTATAAGAATTAGACCTAGATACACGAGCCAAAAATACCAATTTAGAGCATTTACATGTACCAACCAATGAAAATAAGAAACTAAACTATAAGGAAAGATGCATCATTAATTTGCAGGGCATACACACAAAAAAAAAAACAATTAAAAGAGACAAACGATATTCCAAGAAATAAAATTCAGTTCCACTAAACAGGATCCCTATAAGAATTAAACCAAAATACACAAGGCAATAAATTTCCAATTTAGAGCAGAAACTAAGGGCATGTTTGGTATTGAATTTGAATCCAACAAAGTTTAAGGTTTAAGGTATCATGCAATTTGATCTTTTTCCAGCTTTTATTTTCCTTATCTATTCTTGGAATATCATTTTCTAGTATTAGGTTGAATGGATTTAGTGATGTTCTTTAAAACTATGGCTAGATTTTCAGATTTTGAAATTTGCATGGCCCTATTATATGTTGCCAATATTTGTAGGAGAAGTTGCACTAGTTGATTGTATATCCTCGAGTTCGTTGTGTCTAGATTTTTTTGTCCGTTTCTAAGTCATCTATGCATGTGCAGTTTTTTTAAGGCAAAGAACGTAAATCAAGTTTGGGGCTTCCAACTAAGGTATTGTTCTTTGGGGGCATGTTTGGCAGGTTGGATTAGCCTGGACAGTGTTAAATAACACTTTACCGGGAAGTTACCATACCATATGGGTTCTTACCATTTTTTCATCATTTAAATTTGTCTTGTTTTATGGTTCATAAGATGATGATGATGATGATGATGATGATGATGATGATGATGATGATGATGATATATCTGATGGATCTTCTCTTTCAACAGAAAGTGGCATTTTTCACCATCAGGCATGAAGTGCTCCTTGAGATTCTATTTGGGCCAAAATTCTACACGACAGCCCATTTTTGTCAAGAGGCCCATGAACCAAACATTTGGGCTTTCATCTACAGGAACCAGAAGGAAAAAACCAAGACACTGGAAAAGCCCAGACCTTTTTGAACAAATTACGAATATAGCCATAATCTGAAATGAATAAAATACCATTATTGGCAATTAAAAAACTGATACACACAATCTTGGATAAAAGCCCAGCTTCTGAGAAAATCTCACCACTTGGTCCATATCCCAAAAGGCAAAAAGAGCAGATCTTTTTTCTCAAAGAAGCCCCCACGTGACTTTTTGACTTTGAAAAATCAAAATTTTCAACTATCACAGAGGAGTTGATAGGAAGTTAATGAAGGCAGGTCTTACAGGAGGACTTCTCCATTTTTTGCAGCCAAAGGAAGAAGATCAAAATCCCTTTTTATATACAGAGAAACTCTGCACCAAAGCAAGTGGCCCAAGAGATAAGCAGACTACATTTTCAAGAGATAAGTAGGGAGTAAGGGAGTTGTTCAACAAGAAAAGCAAACTGACCATCATAGAAGATTGTGTTCTTTCTCTTTACAAAGAACAAACAGGAAACAAAGAAGAGTTGGTTTTTCTTTCAGAAAAAACAAAGAAAAGACTTCCATGAAAGCTGATTGCTGATGACCCTTCTCTGCCAAAATAGTAGCTTCCTTCTTTTATGACATTGAAAAAAGAAAAGATCTTTTTTAAGATTTGCCGCCCATTATTAAAAATTAAAAACCCCCACTCCAGCATGTCCTATAAATATTAGAGGAGGTGAACATATCAAAGGACGACCAAAAAATCAATCAAGACGAAAACTGTCAAAGTCACAATTGATAAACTCAAAAAGATCAACTGATCTCAAGAAACCTTCAGACACTGAAGCAAGCAAAAAGCTCTTTGATCCACAAGAAACAGATCAGCTAGAATTCAAATCTCTAGTTTCAGTTCAGTTCAAAGAAACAGTTTTACTAAGCGAGACTTCTCTCGTTACAAATTTGATTCAGCACAAAGCCAAATCAAGCAAAGTCCGGGTTTTTATAAATATGAAAACCTCAACAAATTTACAGATTGCCTTGGTCATCCAGAACAGGCACCGTAGCGCAGCTCCAGCTCAGTGATCATCAATCCAACCACTTCTGCCCTCTTTAGACTAGAAAGGCCTCAGTTCTGCTCGTTTAGCAAGCCTTCCTTGGCTTGAAATAAATTGAAGCTCTGCCAAACTCAAATGTTGGTATCGATTTCCAGTTGAAACTCATTAGTTGAAGGTGTTGACGATTCAATCCAGCATAGACACAGCCAATCCAGCCCAGTTCAGAGGCAGCTATCCAGGCGGAAATTGAAGTCCAACGTTATGTTGCCTTTTCCAGAGTTGTCATTTAGCCTTTTGACACCTGTAATAGGCAGTTCTGCATAAACAGTTTGTCTTCTTTTCATTTATTCTGGCCAGAACTACCAATTTTTGTACTGTGAAAATTTGTGAAGTCCTCACCAGTCTGAGGCAAGAAAATAACTTACTTGGGAGATATTCCTCACCCAAATTCACAATTGCTTGTTTAAGAATCAGTAACTTGGGGCGCAAGTTATCTATTTTTTAGAAGTCTGCTAGGGTTTTAAACTGCTACCAGTGGCACGCTCACACACAAAAGAAAGTTGACTTGTTGACCACCAATGGTTGTCAAGCTAATTAGGAACTTTTACATACCATTACAGGATTAAAATCAAAACGAGTGAACAGATTCCTGGTACTATCTCAAAGAACGCAAAGATTTTTGAAGATCTACCACGCCCTCTACCTTTGGACGAGACATGAATTTTTTTTGTATGAACTTGATCCATTAACTGGCCATTAAGTCACAGTGACTTGTGAAGCTCTCCTACGATGGCCTTCGGTATCCATGTTCTATAAATATACCAAAAATGATAAAGTGTTCACAATTTATTGTATATTTATAAGACATGGATGCCGAAGGCAGTCGCATGAGAACTTCATAAGTCACTTTAACTGGATGGCCAATTAACGAAAGGCAAATAGGTACATTATTTTGAGAGAAAAAATAGGTACATTATTAGAGAAAAAAAAAAGGTAAATTATTTTGAGAAAAAAAAAATAGGCTCATTTAAAAAAAAAAATTGTTTTCATAAAACAAACAATAAAAAGATGATCAAATTATTTTTCATAAAACAATATTTGGAGAAAAAATAGGTTCATTAAAAAAAATGTTTTAAAAATAAAACAATAAATAGATTATCAAATTATTTTTCAACATAATTAGAATGTACACTATGATTCATAAAATTATAATAAAAAAGAATACTGGTCGTATAATTCATAAAAAGAAAACAACATTAATTCCTAAATTTAATATTGAATTTAAATTATTAATACTTTAAATAGATTACTAGTCGTAATTCATAGAAGGAAAACACCATTAATTCAAAAATAGATTACTAGTTGTAAAATAGATTACTAATACTTTAATGTGGAATGTAATATGTAATTTCAAATAAGTTTCTAAATTAGTTCCTACATCCATTACAACTATTTGAAGATATTTCCAAATTCAACGGGTATCATTAGTTACACCCCCCATAACACAATAACTTATAAATAGGGGTAGTTTTGGAATCCGAAAAATATAATAAATCAGATTTTAAGTTATATTAGGTAACTTGCTTATTTGGATCCTAGTCATCGGGTATTATTTGAAAAAATTGGGTATTTTAAATAGAAAACTAAAGGAAAGGGTTGTAGGTGATTTTAAATGAATTTTATGAATCCAAGCTCAATTTACTATTATTATTTCTATAGGCAGCAGAAGTATAAGCATGGAGCACCTCATTGTAAGTTCATACCAGAAATATGTATCCTTCTTTCTTCACATTCGTGGCCGAAAGTATATTGGAAAGATCCCTAAACAACGGATCTGATTCTCATGCTTTGGAATGTCCAAAAATTGAAAAATTTTGTTTGTGATACCTTTTTAATAGGACAATCACTTAAGCAAATAACAATTTGGTTCACAATACAGAAAACAACTCTTCAGCTCTATATACTTCCCATGCTTGTAGCTAAGAGCATGTCCACTCCAAAAGGCTAAGGCAAAGGCAAAGGCAAGGCAAGGGCTGCTACTATTCACATGAATAGTGGCAGCCTTGCCTTTTTTGGTTCCACTCCAAAAGGCTAGGGCAAGGGCAAGACAAAAAAAAAGAATATGCAACAAAATATAAACTTGTTATGTATTTATAGGGAAAGTGAATAAAATTGTTATGTATTTATAGGGAAAAATCCATAATTTTTTTTTTCAATTCAATTTTTTCAATTTTTTTCAATTTTTTTTTTCTGACTTTAGTGCCCTTGGGCTGAAGCCCAGGCATGTATTTATAGGGAAAGTGAATAAAATTGTTATGTATTTATAGGGAAAAATCCATAATTTTTTTTTTCAATTCAATTTTTTCAATTTTTTTCAATTTTTTTTTTTCTGACGTTAGTGCCCTCAGGCTGAAGCCCAGGCAAGATCTGCCCTTGGGCTTGCCAGAGCTGGTGGGACCCAGGCCTTGCCCGAGTTGGATTTTCTGCGTTGGAGAGTGGATTGGGCTCGGGGGGGCCTTTTGCCCTGGCAGCGCCCCTGCGCTGCAGATGCTCTAAGAGCAAGTCTAGCAACTAAGGCTAGACTCGGGCTGGGGGGGGGGGGGGGGGGGGGGTTTGGGTGAAAAAGGCTTTTCCAGCAACAAAAGGCAGCCTAGGCAGGAGGTGGGGTTCGACCCAAGGGCTGGTGATCTCATCGCTGATGCCAGCCTGGTGCAATACACGCGCCAACGTTAAAAAAAAAAATTAAAAGCTCGCGCTACAATAGCCGCCAGCAGCTAGCTTCCACGTGTCGGCATCTTGGCTCTCCGATCTGATTTTTTCCTTCACTTCAACGGCAACCAATTTTTCTGCAATAAAAAAATGAAAAAAATTCGGAAAAATAGAAAAAAAATACTGAATTTTTTTGTCTATAAATACCAACTAATACTCTTCACTTTTAACACCAAATCCTCATACATTTTCTTCTCCTTCTACTATTATTCACTTTCTACTCAATATTTTTTTCACTTTCAAGTTGTATTTTTCTCTATCATATTATGGGTTTTTCTAGTGAAACCGGAGGGACATGGAGCATGATGGAAGATGTTAGCTTGTGTGAGGCTTGGGTCCAAGTTAGTCATTGTCCCGTAACAGGCATGAGATGAAATTATGTCATATGTGGAAAAAAATTCATCAAGAATTTTGTGAAAGGGTAATTGGTTCGACCCGTACGGAAATGACATTATCTAGTAGGTGGAAAATTCTTAATAAAGAGTTGGCGAAATGGAGAGATGCCTTGGCAAAAGCAATGGACAACCATAGAAGCAGGGAAAACCTTAGCAGTGAGGTAAATTATTTGTAATTTTCGTTTTATTAATTTCTATGTCATATTAATTTTTATTTAAATGTTTCTTGCAATTTATATATTTTGTTAATATTTCTTGTATTTCCAATATTAATATGAATGTTTCTTGCAATATTTATATTTTGTTTGCATGTTGCATTGCCAATATTTTTTAAAGTTTGTTGCATTTCCATTATTTTTTTTTATACTTGGTGCATTGCCAATATTTTTTAAAGTTTCTTGCATTTCCATCTTTTTTTTTTTTTTATAGATTATGCAAGCACAAATGTGGTTTGGTGCTACTGGGAAATGTAAAAAAAAGTTTCAACCATACCCTATGTTGGGAGGCGGTGAAGAATTGTAAGAGATTTCGAATTATTCCAACAGGTCCGACGGTAGTGTTGAACGAGACGCCACTCCATGAGACACCGGCATCGGATTCACCTATGGATTCCTCGATGAGCCAAGACTCACCCATCGAAAAGGAGCCAATGCCTATTGGGAGGAAGGCTGCGAAGGTGAAGAGAGGGAGTAATTCTACCAAGAATGCATCTAAATTTTTGGAGGAACTTTCAAAGCACCAAGCCATGAGAATTGAAATGGACAAGAAACAACAAGAGCACGATAGGGCAATTCAACTAGAATATGCAAAAGAAAGGGAGTATGTCCGCAATTAAAGGGAGTATGTACGCCAACAAAACATTGAAAAAAAAGATCAAGAAACCATGGCCATGGATACAAGCCATATGTCCCCTGAAACAAAACAATTTTGGAAGCTAGAACGAAGGGATGTTATGAGACGGAGACTTTTTCGTGACAATGGACCTAGCAACACGGATTGGTTAAATGATCAAAACCATTAAGTTAGTTTGCTTGCCTTTCATTTCATTGTATTTTTTGTTTTGTTTTGTTTAAAAAAATTAGTGGTAATTCATGTATTTTATTTTATGAGTTGTATTGATTTTCTTTTAGTGAATAAAGAAAATATTCAACAAAATTACTTTTAATTCAAAACATTCCATACATAAAAAGAAAACCACAACCAAAGCATAAAAATAAAACAAACCACAACTAAAGCATAAAAATAAAACAACGCATAACTAAAAATACAACATAAACATAATAAATTAAAAAAACATATGCACTTCACTTCATTCACCTTCATTGCCTTTCACCGCCCACAAATGCTCCATCAAGCAACTTGATGTCGTTCATGAATATACGACGATTGCATCTCCATGTAGCGCTCAATCATACGGGGCATGAAACTACCGTCTCTAACCAACGGTTCATGCTGCACTGGTTCTCCATTTGGCCCCATGGGTTTTTCATAAATTCGTGTTAAGGCCGTGTTCATGGGATCTGGTTCATACACTTCATTAGCATCGTAATCATACTCATCTTCCACAATTATGTTGTGGAGGATGATACACTTCATTAGCATCGTAATCATACTCATCTTCATGGGATCTGGTCAAATAGACGCGTCGTGCCCCTGATAATAGCCCACCGGGCTTGAAGGATACCAAAGCACCTCTCCACATCTTTTCTGAACCCCCCTCTTGATAGGCAGCAAAAATTTTTTGCTTATGGGATCGGGGATGTGGAATTGATTTCACAAATGTTGTCCACCTCAGGTAGATGCCATCAGCTAGATAATACCTGTTATGGTAGACGGTATTGTTGATTTCATATGTGATATTTGGGGCTTCACCTCTCAAAACATCATTGAACACCAAGGATTGACCCAGGACGTTCAAATCGTTTTGAGATTCGGCAACTCTGAAGAAGGCGTGCCAAACCCATGTATCAAAACCAGCAACTGCTTCAAGGATGATAATTTTCTGCCCTTTCCTATTTCCGTAATCCCCTTGCCAAGCAATTGGACAATTTTTTCATTGCCAATGCATGCAGTCAATGCTACCAATCATTCCAGGAAATCCATAAGACTCAGCTTTTTGTAGAAGCCGTTGCAAGTCCCTGGGCGTAGGTCTGCGCAAGTAGTCCCTGGTGTACAGAGTTTCCACTGCATCACAAGATTGCACCAAGCTCTCCAAAATTGTGGACTTCCCCATCCAGGCAATCTCATCCACCTGATCAGCAGATGACCCATACGCCAACATTCGTATCACAGCTGTGAACTTTTGCTAGGGAAGAAGCCCAAATGTCCAACACAATTTTTCTTTTGAACAAAATATTCATCATAATTGCAAATATCATGCATGACTTTATTGAACAAATGGGGTTGCATTCTATATCTCGCTCGAAAATGAACATCAGAGTATAGAGAATGTGGGATAAAATAATCTTCTAGAAGATTTTTACCCTGAGAATGTCTATGTCTGTCCACATTCGAGCCACGACCTTCTCGTGAACCACGACGGCTCTAGTTTTCTTCCTCCAGCAAAGCAACTGCTATGCCAAGTTGCTCATCTAGTTCTCTCTGCGCCCTTTTGCTTGCAGCTCGTCTACGCATTCTTTCTCTAGTTTCTCGCTCTTGCCTCTTCAAAACCTCTTGCATGTCTGTCATTCAGAATGGAGAATGAAATCTAAAATCTGATAAATGGAAATGTAGAGAAGATCTGGTGTGGGAGGTATGAGCTGAGCCTCTGGTTTTATAGAAAAATTTAGGCAGACAGATATGACACGTGGCGCAATCTTAGAGGGTGAAAATCTTATCTGAAATTTTAAATTAAAATGAAATTTTAAATTTATCTGAAATTTGAATTTCGAAATGTATCTGAAATTTGACATTTTAAATTTATCTGAAATTTGAATTTTCAAATGTATCTGAAATTTATCTGAAATTTGAAACCGAAAATCTTATCGGATATGAATAGTATTGACATGTAGGAACCCAAAAATCTTATCCGAAAATATTATCCAAATTAATTGTTTAAGTAAACAAAGTTGGGAAAAAAACAAAAAAATAAATAGTATTTGTCATGGCAAAGGGCAACTGCTAGAAACACACTTTGCTGGGGGCTAGGGCAGCCACTATTCATATGAATAGTAACTTTCCTAGGGCTCCCCTTGCCAAACTCCTAACTTAGGTAAAACACCCCATTTGGAACAACTTTTGTTCTTGGACATACCCCAAAAACTGGCCGAAAGTGGCCGGAAAAGCAATCTCGCAACCGGTTGAACCCTAGGTCCAAAATTAACCCTCTTACGCTAGAAATTCCTCAAATCCTACCCAACCATCAGCTAGGATATGAAAAATAGCTAGAAATCCATACCTCACACATCCAGTTTGGTGGCCGGAGGAGAGAGATCGATGCCAGCGAAAATCTGTCAAAAACCGACGACTTTCGCGGCGGATTGCGGCGGTTTCCGGCAGCATCTGGCATCGGAGTGAGGCAAGCTGGGTTGCTGGGGTGGTGGCGGTCCGTTCTGGACCGGTCCGGTGGCCAACTGTGGTCGGTGGAGGTCCCTGAGAATAGGGACCCGATCAGGACTGAAAACAGGGGGGTTAGTCGCGAGTTGGAGAGAGAAGGAAGAGGGGTTTTAAAAATATGGCTTGACAAATTACTAATTTGCCCCTGAACGTATTTTGACCGTATTTTCTTCGTTATAACTCGGATTTGAGCCCACTACGTGTCTACGGACTCATCTCGCTCCGTTCTACGCAACGGTATAACTGAAATCTCCAAATTCCCTTCCAATCAAAAAAATCAACTTTTAAAACCAATAAAATATTCTAAGGGTATAGTTGTCTTTTATTAAAATAAATTAATAATTAAATATTAATTAAGGACCGGGTTGTTACACGTGGCACAATCTTAGAGGGTGAAAATCTTATCTGAAATTTGAAATTACACTGAAATTTTAAATTTTAAATTTATATGAAATTTGAATTTCGAAATGTATATGAAATTTGACATTTTAAATTTATCTGAAATTTGAATTTTGAAATGTATCTAAAATTTGAATTTTGAAATTTATCTGAAATTTGAAACTGAAAATCTTATCCGATATGAATAGTATTGACACATAGGAACCCAAAAATCTTATCCAAATTAATTGTTTAAGTAAACAAAGTTGTGAAAAAAACAAAAAAATAAATAGTATTTGCCATGGCAAAGGGCAACTGCTAGAAACACACTTTGCTGGGAGGGGCTAGGGCAGCCACTTATTCATATGAATAGTAGCTGCCCTAGGGCTCCCCTTGCCATAACAAGGGGCTAATTGCTGAAAATGCTCTAATGAACATAAAAACAGACCAAGCACAGTTCGTAGATATGTTAAAAATAATAGTACACCAGACATATTATAAAGGAGAACAGAAGTACCTGATGCTGCCTCACCAACAGCTGGAGTGTTTGGCGTTACCCTAATAAATCAGCTGTTCCCAGCCCACTCCAAAAGTAGATAGAACAATTCCGTTAACAGGTAGGAATCAAAGAACCCAGAGCATGGGGATCAACAAATAGGAAGAGATAGCGCGCACAAAATATAAGCATTTCACGTTATGATTAAAGTGTAGAATAATTTAATTATTTATGTTAAACAGATTTGATTCTGAAAAGTCATTTCCAGGATTAGGCCTGTCTGGTATTAAGAGCGTGCAGTCCAGTAACTATAGTTATTATCAAGAGATGCTGGTCAAAACGAAGTATACTGTGTTCCGGCAATCATAAAACTAGAAACCCCAAATTACTGAATATTTTTTTTTCAAAAATAAAATGACTAAGAAACTTGAATTTTCATTACTACGTTGTCACAACTTTGAAGGGTGAGAACTGGCTAAATGTTGTAACTGTGGGTAAATAATTGACTTTGTGCAAGGAGAAAACTGCATTGTCAACATCTCTCAAACTTCTGTATCAGCACTATTATTTTCATGAACAGAATCATATTCTTTCTGGTTGCTGGCACATAAATGGGGATAACTGAGAGACCTGCAGATCTTTCAATTTGACTCCAGCAGCAATTGAAACTAGCAGCTTCTTCTACTGCAAAACTACATCTTTAACTGCACAAATGCAAAGGGGCAACAATATCATTATCTAGTGAACATCCACAAAATCACCATCTAAAAATTCATGCCCATATCTCTAAAATCAAGATACAAAAACCAAATTATATATATATATAATATAAAAATACAATATTTGAGAAATTGAGAGATGATGAAAAAGTGTAAATACCAACTTGGGGTTTGACAGAGAAAATGACGATATCACTCTCTTCCACCACCTGTAATCACCATAGAAGAAATGCAACTCAAATTATTCACCACAAAAGATACAGACAGATACACAAAGAAGAAACGGGAGAGAGGGCCAAACGTCGTCGTTTTTTTGGAGGAGCTCGACGCCGAAGGACTCGAAGGCGTGGCGTCGAATGGGGTTAGCGTGGAACATAGAGATGCGATTTGGAGGCAAAACGCCCGATCGGAGGACTCGAAGGCTTGACTTCCAATTTTACCCTTTGGAATAAAATTAGAAAAGAAGAAAATTAAAAATTAAAAATCCTTCAACTGGGAGTCCTCCTCCACCCCCATCTCCGTTGATTCCTCCCTTTTTCGTTTCAGCTTCCTCTGCTTTTCTACAATGAAGGAAACAAACCCACATCCCAAACCTCTCCTCCTGCTAATTTTACTAGCTGCAATTCTATCTCTCCAATCAGCTTTGGTTGTGGACTTTGTGTTCAATCTGCGTTTCTACAGCAACGCCACCTTCGAATCTCGGATTCTAACACTCACAAACAGCACAAATTTCTCCATCGGCCGAACTCTTTACAAGTCCAAGATCCCCACCAAGGCACCCAACTCTTCGTATGTGTCCGTTTCTCAACTTCTTGCATCTTCTCCCAATCTTTCAGTTTCTCCATGGAGTCGTCTTCCTCGCCTCAAAACCCGATATTCCAATTTCTTATTACTTTGTATTCTAACCATCATACTCTGAGGATTACCATGATGGAAAAACTCTACAGAAAAGCAAATTGAAGTAAAGACCCTAAGAAGTTCTTTTGGAATGTGAATTTGAAACTAACTATAGAATAAAATGGTAGCTGATAAGGAAGAGGGAGAGAGAGATGGAGGGTGGACTGTATAAAAGGTAGATGGATTCAATGACACTGTATAGAAAAAAAAAAGGAAAAAAAAAAAGGACTTCAATTTGCAGAGATAAGGGAAAGAGACGGTGGAGGAGGCATGGTAGGGTCAACAGCTTGATTGGCTGGAGTATTCTTTTTTTTTTTTTCATTCTAATATTATTTTAAAGGGTAAAATTGGAGGTTAAAGTCCAGTTGTACAAGTATTTTTATTGTTCTTTTAAAAAAAAATTTGGTCTGATTTTATTGTTCTTTTAAATGGGACGGGTGAATAGGAGTCGAATCCAAGCCCAACCCTAATTTCCAACACCTTGGGGCTCCCACGTGCGTTATACGCTTCAGTTCTCCAAAGGAGATATTAAATACCAAACATCAAATTTAAATTTGATATCTAATATGACAATTTCACATCTTACATAATTTTACAATTCACCTAAAATATCAAATTAAATTATTATTTTATTACATTTTAGTATTGATTTATTTTTAATTAAAAAAATGTATAAAATATTCATTTGACATCATACTTTTGAGATGTCAAAAATAACGTCTCAACAACCGGCCTCCATTTCATCTCAAGTTTGATAAAAAAAAAAAAAAAAAAAACCATACAAACACAAAAAAGGTCTTCCTTCTCTATAAAACTTCTGCCCTCTACTGAGTGGTTCCGCCGCCACCTCCCTACGGGGCGGCTACTCTGCCATCATCTGTAGGGACTCCCATGGCGACGGTGTTTTCTCCACCGATTGTTCCATTTCCGCCATTTCTTCTCCCCTTTTTCTTTCTTTCTCCTTGTATTCAAACGCGACCATCTTTCTTCGTACCTCCCGTTTTCCCTAAACCTGAAACCCTAGTTATCATCTGTCACTCTTGTTTCGGTTGCCTTCAATCTGACGTTGCAGGTCCCGGACCTTGCCTGGAGGTCTGTAATCTCAACATGATGTGGAAAAAGTGGGAATGGTACCAACACTAATACTCTGAACACTAATTTGGTTTTGTGGCTTTCTCGTTCTCTTGTTACATAATTGTTGATGCAACGGAATATCAGGTTCAAGGGCGCGGCAGCCTGCCTTGAAAGAGAGTTCGATGGAATCCCGAAACAGGTACCGTGAAATTGGAGCCTTTTTTACTCTTATCTTCTTTCAACTGTTTTTGGGGTTTTCATTGTTCTTAGGAAATTTTGATTCAAACTGATTGAAAGATTAATCTGACAGAGTTGGAGGAGTTGGATCTGTTTGAGAACAGTGGTCTATTTGAATGTCAACTGATTTAGAGGTTCTACTGTTCACTGATTAATAAGATTTAGAAATTCCAGGAATATTTTGATTGAAGGGCGAGAGCTTTCCGTTGCTTTTTGAGTTTTCCAAACTGAACATAGCATACCAAAATTTGCTAAATATCTTGAGTAAATTTTTAATTTTACTTTTGTAACTATTTGGATTTGGATTTGAGATTGAGGACTTGGATTTTGTACATCTCAAGTTTGTAAGCTAGGTGCGTTTTATTTAATTTTTGACTTATTTATTAGTTAACTGCTTCAAATATGAGTTGTTCTTTAGTTGAATTGACCTATATAACGTGATTGTTCAATAATTAGGATTTTGTACATCCTACTCAAACAGGTGAACTAAAAAACAATGATTCTTTTTTAATCAGTGAACAGTAAAGTAAAGAGATAAGAGGAATTGCAATTAAGATCAAATGCTAATTTTAAGATCTAAAAACATATTTGGTATTGAACTCCGAACTATTTTTAAGAGGTAAAGAAAATTGTAATTAAAATTGGAAAATCAGAAACCCTAAATTCTCAAATTGAAATGAACAAAAAATAGAAAATTGGATGCAATTTCAATTTGTGCTTCAGACTCGACATCTAAGCAGGAGATAGCTTGGGGAGAGAGAGAGGAACACAGCAACCCAAAAGGCATGATGTCATTCTTCTGGAGTTCCATCTCTAGGGAAGGTTTCCTCTAGTTCAAACCAAATGTTGTTCAACAGGTTGCCATATGAGCTGAGAGAGAGAGAGAGAGGCACGATGGGTTAGAAAAAAAAAACTGAAAAAACAGATATTTTTTGTTTTTAATGATTGAGGTGTTTTTGAGTTTATTTTGGGTTTGAGTTTTCCAAAATGGCCTACCAAACGGGTATTTTTTGTCTTTTAACTTAAAATCTGTTTTTGAGTTCATAAAATTGGATTCAAATCCAAGACGAAATAGGCCCTTAATTGTCCGTTCCTTTTCCTGGGGATGAGATGAGTGATTATTGATTTTCGTATTATTGTTTGTATAACATGTATTTCAACTTCTATTTCCTCCTCATTAAGATCCCATATGGTCTCAAGGTTAGATAATTTTATAGGATAACAATGGTTTAAGGTATCATGCAATTTGATCTTTTTCCAGTTGTTATTTTCCTTGTCTATTCTTGGAATATCATTTTCTAGTATTAGGTTGAATGGATTTAGTGATGTTCTTTAAAACTATGGCTAGATTTTCAGATTTTGAAATCTGCATTGCCCCATTATATATTGCCAGTATTTGTAGGAGAGATTGCACTTGTTGATTGTATCCTCGAGTCTGTTGTGTCTAGATTTTTTACTCCTTTTCTAAGTCATCTATGCATGTGCAGTTTTTTTAAGGCAAAGAACGTAAATCAAGGTTAGGGGCTTCCAACTGAGGTATGCTTATCGGGAAGTTACCATACCATCTGGGTTCGTGCCATTTTTTGATCATTTAAATTTGTCGTGTTTTATGGTTCATAAGATGATGATGATGATATATCTGATGGATCTTCTCTTTCAACAGAAAGTGGCATTTTTCACCATCAGGCATGAAGTGCTCCTTGAGATTCCTGGTACTATCTCAAAGAACGCACAAGATTTTTGAAGATCTGCTACGCCCCCTAGCTTTGGACAAGACATTAATTGTTTTTTGTATCACTTGATCCATTAACTGGCCATTAAGTCACAGGGACTTGTGAAGCTCTCTTGCGACGGCCTTCGATATCCATGTTCTATAAATATACCAAAATTGATCAATTGCTCACAATTTTTTGTATATTTATAGGACATGGATGTTGAAGGCCGTCGCAGAAGAACTTCACAAGTCACTTTAACTAGATGGCCAGTTAATGGATCACAAGTCAATTTTTCATCAGCTCTCCACGTCTTTAGTAATGATCCAAATATTTTAGCTATTATGTCTCACCTTGTTCTGTTGCACCTACTCCCAAGCTCATAACTGTTTGCCCATAAGATTAGAGGCATGACCATTTTCACTATACTAGTACAAATTTGGCGCACCAAATTAAAGTTAATAGAAAAAATAAAGAAAGCAAAATGCCAGTAAGAGCCAGAGGGAAACTTCAAGAGTTAAAAAAATACATACACTACCCATAAGCAACAAACTGTCATATTCCCAACTTGTATATCCAAATTATTATGAAAACAGAAAAACGAAAAACATACTTTGGTTTAATATGCCAAAAGCTGCTAGTTATTATTTCTGTAGGCAGCAGCAGTATAAGCATGGAGCACCTGACGGACCCAGGATCCGCCCGTAGGGTCATAGTGTAAATGTTCGAAAGAAATTTTAAAAATGAGTTATTTTTCTTATCTATTTTTTCTCTTCCAAATTTTATTCCTTTATTAGAAAAATATACTTTGAATGATTTCAATTTGTCATTTTTTTATGTATGTTTTTGAGTGATTTCAATTCATAAAATTTCAAACCAAACCTATGCCAATTAACCAAAAAACGAAAAAACCACAACCGCCTAATCAACAAAAATAAGCAAAAACTTCATCCAACAAATCAATCCAATACATATAAATCATAAATTTCATCCAATCAATTATAAATTTGATTTCCATTAAATTAAAACCAGTATACATGCATTTTGTTCTAATTACAATGAAGAAAAACAAGTTTTTTTATTTTTGGTGTGGAGAAATTCTTAAGTGTTAAATAGTGGTGATAAAACCAAATTGTGGTCATCCTTAAATAAAATTACAAGTAAAATTCATCATTCATGGATTCTAATTTCTAAGCCAGTCATTGGAATTTGGGAGGAAGAAATAATAATAAATGAAATAAATTTGACTTGCTGATTCCAACAACAAAACAGGTTAAAAAGATTAAAAAGAAAACAGTGTTATAAACTAAATAGATTGAGATTGAGAAACTGAAAGATTGAGAGAATTGAAAGGGAGAAAAATCTTAGGGAGTTTTATTCAGATTGATCAATCATTACAATGAAGATGAGGCCTCCCTTTATAGAAGGGAGGAAACGTGCTCATCAGGTAATGTACAGGGAAAAGGAAACATGTGGGCTCCACATGCATATATTTACAACAAACAGGTTAATGTTGGAGAACGGAGGGATACGGAAGGGTTTTTAATTTTAAAAAATTTCCTGGGCCAAAACGACGTCGTTTTGCCCAGGCGTTTTAAAAAAAAAAGCAGAAGCGCGTTGCGCTGCTTCTTCTTCCTCTTGCGCACAGCTTCCTCCCTCTTCCTATCAGGCAAAACATCAAACACTTGGAGGGCAATCCAAGGGGTCACACAACCAGCTGAAGTGGGCCTCCAAGCCTATTTCCATGGCTTCCATAGGGTCGTTTGACCCCAGTGACCCCACTGTGGGTCCGTCTCACCTCATTGTAACTTCATACCAGAAATATTCACTTAAGCAAATAACAATGTGGTTCACAATACAGAAAACAACTCTTCAGCTCTATATACTTCCCATGCCGGTAGCTAATGAACATAAAAACAGACCAAGCACGGTTTGCAGATACGTTAAAAATAATAGTACACCAGACATATTTCTTTATTATTATAAGTCAAGGAATAAATCATTGAAAGAACAGAAGTACCTGATGCTGCCTCACCAACAGCAGGAATGTTTGGCATTACCCTAATAAATCAGCTGTTACCAGCCCACTCCAAAAGTAGATAGAACAATTCCGTTAACAGGTAGGAATCAAAGAACCCAGAGCATGGGGATCAACAAATAGGAAGAGAGAGTGCGCACAAAATATAAGCATTTCACGTTTTGCAAGGAGAAAACTGCATTGTCAACATCTCTCGAACTTCAGTATCAGCACTATTATTTTCATGAACAGAATCATATTCTTTCTGGTTGCTGGCACATAAATGGGGATAATTGAGAGACCTGCAGATCTTTCAATTTGACTCCAGCAGCAATTGAAACTAGCAGCTTCTTGGCCTCAACTGCAAAACTACATCTTGGAAAGCAGGATCGGCACGGGCCTTGCCGATTGGCAGGATTACTAGTTTTTACTTGTAATTAAAATTAGAAGATCAGAAACCCTAAATTCTCAAATTGAAATGAACAAAAAAAAAAGAAAAATTGGATGCAATTTCAATTTGTGCTTCAGACTCTACATCTGAGTAGGAGATAGCTTGAGAAGAGAGAGAGAGAGAGAGAGAGAGAGAGAGAGAGGAACATCAACCCAAAAGGCATGATGTCATTCTTCTGGAGTTCCATCTGTAGGGAAGATTTCCTCTGGTTGAAATGAAATGTTGTTCATCATGTGCCTCCCCAAATTGACGATTTTATGGAAGTGTCACATTGTTTCCTAACATTAATTATGCCCGGTAAATTGTTGGAAAAATTTTCTTGTCTTCCTCAGATTCGTCACATGTACTGCATTCGCTTAAACACTTGATGTGGAGGGTTTGACGGCGACACTTCTTCCGGTGATGGTGATAAAGCTCCTTTAGGCTTACAAGTTGTTTTAGGATTGTGGTTATTTTGGGTTTTGTGGCCTATCTAGTGGTTTGTACCACTTCTGTATGGATTTAGTTTTGCCCTTCTATTGTGTTAGTTATGTTGCCTTTTTAGGCTTGGTGCTTTGAATGTTTTCTTAATGTCTCTCATGAGCTTGGTGGGTGGAATATAACTATCCTCGCCTTTGCCATAATCCCAGAGCGCATCAATATGCTTTCCATGATGCCTGCATTTTAAAATTTGCACCATATCCAGTAGGGTCGGACCCACGTGACCCACACCAAAGTCAAACATATTTGAGGCATATTTCTAGAAGCACATAGCTGAACCTAGGAGAGCCTCATCGCTTTTGATGCTGTACTTGGAAAGCATGATGACATAATAAATTCCAATAGTCTGACACTTATCAGCATAAACCCTTGTTGATGCCAAAAATCGGGTGTCAACTTAGATAGAGGAAATGTGGTGTCTTCAGCGGGACAAAGGGAATTGGGGAACTTCGGCAAGGCGAGTCCTTCGGTCACAAAGTGTTCCTGCATAAGCAAGATGAAAGAAGCAATCCTCAAGCTTCGGGCACCTATGTGGTACCTATTAAAGGCTCTCCGATGCTTAAATCAACAAGTGTGGGATATCCAGTAATTTTGGCAGAGTAATGGTAAAAGTGAAAAGAAGTTACTCCTTTACTTGGGCATTATTCCTCTTATGGAGAGGTAATGGTGGGAGTTTGCACAAAGTTTCTATGTGAGACGTTGTGCAAGTTCTTGTGGTGGCGACATGTGTCTAAGGCTTAGGTTATGTAATTGAGAGCTTCAGGCAATAACCTTGGGCAGGTAATTGCTGCATTGGAGGAATGTGTCTTTGATAGCTGAGATAATGACGTCATTGGTATCTAGGGATTCCCAGCAAGTGTCCTACCTTCAGTAAGCTATGGGTTTGTCCGTACACTGGTCCCCCAATGCGAAATGTGCTTGGTTGATTATGGTATAAACAACCCCTTTTAAATATTTAATCTGGTCAACCTATTTAATTGAGCTACCTTTGGGAAATGCTCTGCTCATATACTTGCTATTCCAAGAGTGAAGTCTAGATTGTATTATTGATAGCAGAGTGGTGCTATGATATCCTTCTTTATCAAATCTTGAAATTCAACAGGAAGTTCTTTAAGGAATGGACCACCCAGAAGTGATTGACCATGAACAATGTGCGAACTGGCTTTATCAAAACTTTTGTTTAGATAATCACCAAAAGCCTCATGAACTTTTCTAGCATGCTCTTTGACACCTTGACCAGAAATATGAGCCGGAGCAGTGGATTCAAAACTACTGCCCTGGGTTAATGAGGAAGCCATAGATGACAATTGGATGTCTGGAGTTGAGAATTAAAAGTTAGGGTTCAAGAAGTATGCGTGAAGTTGCAATGATCAAGGTTGGTTAGACGAAGAAGATATGTGACCACTGAATTAGAGGATAAGATGATAAATAAAGCTCAAATTTATGAGAAAAAATAGTCGTTAGAAACTAGAGGAATGAGGAAGAAACTAAAATTTCTTGATTAAGGATTTTAATTATGGATTCCAAAAATTAAAATCCTTAAAAGAGCCATTTTAAAGCTTGGTCTAAAAATCCAGAAATTGAACCTGATTTGTATACCTGATTTGAAAGAAGGGCCAAAGAGAACGTAAACTTCTTGTTTTAAGTTTTTGTTTTGGTAATATATGTGGTGTCAATTTACCAGCCTTCAGATGATTTTTAATGAGGTGGAAAACTTAAGAGTAAAAGTCAAGCAAATCCAAGGGGGAGTGAAAGGGTGGGCATAGCAGTTCTTATTGCCGGCTGGGAAGGAGATTCTAGTTAAGGCATTTTCAATGGCAATGCCAAATTATGTGATGTATTTCTATAAGTTACCAATAGGGATTTGTAAAGATATAAAACGGAGTTGAAGAAGGGCAATCATAGGGCTTGTGGGGATCAAATTATTCAAACTCGCCATAGAGGTGGCTTTGGTTTTAAGGATTTGATCTGCTTTAATTTAACCACTTTGGCTAAAACTGGTCGGAGGTTAATTCAGAATCTAACGTCACTTTTATGTTAAGTGTTACGGGAAAAATACTTCTCCTGTGGATCTTTTCTTGTTGCAAAGGAGGAAAGGGTGTGTTCTTTGGGATGGAAACTTGTATTAAAAGGCGGGGATGTGCTCAAAAGTGGTTTATGTTAGCCGGGGGGTCGGTACTTCAGTTAGAATCCGAGAGCATCCTTGGTTGCCAATTCTACACACTTTTCGTACCCTGTCCTATAGAGGTGATGCAAAAGATAGAGTGGGTAGCTTAATTGATCAAGACACCCATGAGTGGAATGCTATGAAGGTTAAAGCGATGTTTGACAAACGTGAGGCTTCCATGATTTTGGGGATGTCATGTACCGAAGATGATATGCAGAGGAATGGCAACTAGGGTATGACAAGTACCGGAGATGATGGCTAGAATGTTTGGCTAGGTATTTGGCATTTAAATGTACCAAATAAAGTTAAAAGTGTTAAAAAACTAAAGAGATTGTAGAGAGAATGTAGAGGCAGAGAAAATATAGGATCGTTTCCTATAACTCAAGTCTTATTCAATCTGTATTACAAAGGAATGGTGAACCCTTTTATAGGCAAAGCCTTGGTTAATAACCAGAGAAGGGAGGCTTTAGGAAGGTGTAAGGAAATTTCCTTCCAACATGTGGGCTCCACTCTCATCATTTTACAACACTCCCCCTTGGAGACCACAATGTATGCAATATGGCTCGTTAAAAACCTTGCTAGTAAAACCCAGTGGCAAAAAAACTGGTCGAAGGGAAAAAGAGTGCATAACCATATGTAATATAAAATTCTGTGCATATTGACATGTGTGCGACACTACCTTGTTAAAACCTTGCCATGAAAAACCTTGTGGGATAAAAACTTGGACGAAGGAAAAAAAGTACAGTGTGTGAAGATCTTTATTGATAGCAGGCTCCCCATGATGCATAGAAAAATATGTTTAAGCCATATTGTTGATCATCTTTCTGAAAGTCATAGCTGACATTGCTTTTGTGAGTCAATCTTGTAATATTATTGGATGCTCCCCCTGAAGAATATCGCCCCTTGATATCTTCATGAATATCTTTTCAGAGGGAAGATCTTTCAGACTGAGTGAATGATGTAGCCATCAACAATTCATGTAGTTGAGTAAGCAAATATATTTCCAGTTGGCTATCATTATGTAAATCATATAAATTTTCAAAGTCTGCATATCCAGCAAAATCTAGGCTATTAGTAAGTTGACTTGAAAAGAATATGCCCGTATATGGTTTTATGCGGAGATAGCATCAAATATGCCTCACATCATCCCAAAGTGACAGTGATGGAGCTGAGCTTTATCTAGAAAATACAATGTTCGGTCCAGTATACTTCCGGAAAATCCTTTAAGTGCCCAACGGATAATCCACACAAAAATGCTTCAATACCTTCTTAGTATAAGCAAGAATCTCGTTGGCATAATGCTCGATCTTCAGGAGTTTTAACCAAGTATTAACTCTTCTGGAGTTTTGATCAATTATAAACTCTTCAGGAGTTGTAATGTGTTGCAACCATGTCATAATTAATGTACTCATTGAGGCAATTTATAAATATTAATATTGAGTACAAAATTTGTGCTTCAGGCACATATCCTTTAGAGACTTGCTTCTTGCAATTTCAATCCTTTAGGGATTTTATTTAAGGGATTACACTTTATGACACATTATATAGCTTTATATCCAGCTATTTGTTATGCTTGTATATCTTTAAGGAATCATTTCTGGGGATATGCTCTGTGCATTTAATAACCCTTAAAGATAAAATGTTGGTCTCCATAAATGTGCAATAAGAAGGTACGATTGCATTTGTAAACATGTTTATTCCTTGTTTCTACCAGAAACATTATGTCATACAAAGTGGGTATATTCCTCTTTATTCGGAACACCCAAGTATAACTTTAAGGGTTAACATCTTTTGGGGTTCATACTATGGGTTTGTTTCCTCAACATAGCCCATTGATGATTTGAGTAGCTACTCCAGAACCAAAAATTGTCATTCACCAATTCATGATCCCACCATTCTCACATGCATGAGCATTTCCTTACCTTTTGGTACCCAAGCTACTTCAGCGGGCTTTTATTGTCTCTTTCCAAACAGACATATTTTACAAGATGAATTATGTGAAAATGTGGATCGTAACCTCTAATGGAGTGTTATTTTATAGTAGGGTGTGGATAATATTCATTTAGAGAGTTGGAACATTTAGAACCCATATATCTGTCATGCTGCAGGCATGCCACATATTAACACACACATGTCAATGAATTGTCCTTCTGGGACTTTAAATCATATAATTTGTTATGCATTAGGCGTGCACTGTATTAATATTGAAATGTTAATGGATTGTCCTTCCGAGACATCAATCCATATCATTTGCTACACAACAGGCGTGCATCATATTGATCACTGCTATAGCAATGTTCGGTTCTTATGGGACTTTAATTTATGCAGTGTATTATCAATGTATCCAACTTGCAATCTGTGAAATTTGCATTAATAATTCCTGGATACGTATCAGAATGATACAAACCATTCTTCTGGAATGGTCATAATATAAGTCGTTCTTCTGGAATAATCTATAATGCAAGTCATTCTTCTGGAATGGTCCTTTACATGGTGTTCTTCTGGGACGGCCTTATCTCCCCATTTGGTTACC
This sequence comes from Prunus salicina, assembly GCA_020226455.1. NCBI lineage: Eukaryota > Viridiplantae > Streptophyta > Magnoliopsida > Rosales > Rosaceae > Prunus > Prunus salicina. The sequence continues at coordinate 20,285,784 of CM035346.1, read as the reverse complement.
TTTAAGGATGTCGTACAAAATATCAAAATAAGAGTACAAGCATGAAATAAAACAAGTATTGCTTACATCCTTTGGTGGGAGAAACTTTGCTCAAGTATCATTCAAGCTCGTATCGGCTCAACAATTATAATGTAACGCTTGATGATCTAGTTATATCCTGCAAGAGATAACCCTCAGTGTTAGGTTCACTTCATGGATTTGTTCTTCAGATGTTCATTCTAAAGAAACAAAATCCCTTTTGAATAGGGAATTATAAGAAGAGAGAAAAGATACAAAGAATTGTGATATTGATTGCAAGGTAGGTAAGCAATTAGGGAAGGAAACTGGTGAGGAAACAGACAACAAACTCTCATTCTCCTTTAGTCTGGGAGAACTTTAGGAGATTAGGGCGATGTGGTCGTTCTTGTCTGTCTTATAATTCCCTGATATTCTTTGTTAGAAATGTTAACTCACAATTGTACGGGCCAATTAGTAGTATAGCAAGACAAGTACGAGGTCGTACCCACAAGGACTTGATCAGTTCACAATTGTATATCATTTTGTACCCTTCTAGTTTATGTTTTGCTTACGTTCTTAGAGAAAAACTTGTGCTTTTAATCTATTTTGGTTTGTTATTCAGTTCATTGGGCCTTAGGTAACAATGGGTGGCTTTGGATAGGAAAATATGCAAAGTGGTGCAAAAACGTGCAGACTGAGTTAGCAATTCACTTCGGCCTTAACTTCTTTGTCCGAACTTGGATTGGCCCAAGTAATATGTGGTTGGAAAGATGAGAGTCTGAACTTGAAGATGGACTACTCTAACGTATCAATTGAGTAAGACGACCCTAATCCGTGAGCCCATCAAAATGCACAGGAATGCAACTTCCAGCTGTTGAGTCATGTGTCTAAAACAGCCACAAGGGAGACAAAGCTTCATCAACCACATGGGCAGCTCAGAAATGGGTGTGCTTCATCAGCCACATGGGAGACAAAGCTTCATCAACCTAATGGGCAGCTCAGAAATGGGTGTGCTTCATCAGCCACATGGGAGACAAAGCTTCATCAACCACATGGGCAGCTCAGAAATGGGTGTGCTTCATCAGCCACATGGGAGATAAAGCTTCATCAACCTAATGGGAAGCTCAGAAATAGGTGTGCTTCATCAGCCACATGGGAGACAAATCAGATAGGAACCTAATGGGCAGCTCAGAAATGGGTGTGCTTCATCAGCCACATGGGAGACAAAGAGCCATGTGCTTAAAAAGCCACACATGGAACCATATGGGCAGCTCAGAAATGGCTGTGCTTGATCAGCCAAAGGGGAGCTTCACACTCTATAAATAGAGAGCTTCACACTCATTCAACCATATCACACTCCATTCAACCTAGAATTCTCTTCAACCATCCTCTAACACTTCCATCCTTCCCCAAACACTCCATTCTGTCCAAAATCACCAAAACAGCTCCAGCAAGCCTCCCTTCCATTTCCCTACGAATTTCCTCTTTCTCTACCATCACCACTCACCCAAACTCATCCCAAATCACCTATTTAGTTGCCATACTCTAGATGTGAGGAAGCTCTTGGAGCAGCATTAGACTTGGAGAAGCACTTTGAGAAGCCTTGGACACCACAAGTAACTTCAGAAATGGATTTTTCCACTCTTATTGCATTCATTATGTTTTCTCATTTCTGTTTAAGTTTCATTTCCATTATAAGTAGCTAAATTCATAACTAGGGCTTCGATGTAATCTAACATGAATATTCTGGGTTTATAAGTTGAAGTTTTGAGTTTCAAGTTTGATTCATGATTCATATTCCTATTCTTTATGCTTATCAGTTAATATGCTTGTTTGGATGATTGATCACCATTAGAACTTGTTTATTAGCTACCTTTGTTTGAATCAAGAGTAGACACCATGCTTTGATTCGAATTGAACTATGAGTAAGGAAAGTATGTATGGACTTTCGACAACAGGAATTAGATACATGCTTGGTTGTTTAAATTGTTCTTCTATGCTTAATGGGTTCCTAATGCTTAATTGAGGTTAGACAACAAATAATCAAGTTAGGGAATTAGGAACACAAGGTTAGGACCAAACATCATGGCTTAATCATACTTTAGCAAGAATCAATCTTTGAATCCGAATTAGACTTGTCACTTGACTCCTTATAACCCAGAATTGAATTGTTATGGTGAATCGAATGCCCTAGTCTCCCAATCTGTTTTCCAGCCCACAAAACATTCTTTGCTACATTTGCTCACTTTGCTTTTGTTTACAATTTTGTTTTGCTTCATTTGTTCAACAATTACAATCACTCTTGCTTTAAATTCTGTTTTAGACTTAACTTCCTACTTCCTTGAATTTGGTAATCTAAGCACATAACTAGTTTTAACTTCTCAGTCTTCGTGGGTACGACCTCGTACTTGTCTTGCTATACTACTAATTGGCCCGTACAATTGCGAGTTAACATTTCTAACAACAAATTTTGGCACCGTTGCCGGGGACTGAACGAAAGTTCTTTCCTGGTTATGTGCCCAAGGTTACCCTATTCTTTTTAGTAGTACTAACTAACTTAAATTATTTTCTGTTTCAGGTAGTTTATGTCTCGAAATCCCTTCCTTGAACAAGTGAGGTCTTCATTCGAACGTTCAAGATCTTTGAACGCAGGGCCATCTTTGCAACCAAGCCGGGTGATCTCTGAAATTCAGAATCGTCTAGAAAGAGAGTTGGCAACTGCAAAAGAGCAAGCCATTGCCACATTTGAAGGTCTTGCTATCCACACTGACCTCCCAAGTTCTTCACCTTCCAATTCGGAATCAAGTTCAGACCAAGAAGAAGAAGAAGAAATGGCTGCCAATAACGATGACAACCGAGCTTTGGAAGATTATGCTCAACCGGTTATACCAAATTCACCTTCGTGCATCTTGCTGTCTACTGAAGCTAGAAACTATGATCTCAAATCTTCACATTTTCACATGCTTCCTTCTTTTTATGGTTTACCTAACGAAGATCCATTAGCCCATATTAAGGAATTTTACAATGTTGTGAGTGGTTTACCTTTGCAGGGAGTGAGTGAAGCAAATCTGAGGATGAGGGCTTTTCCTTATACATTGAAAGATAAAGAAAAGGGTTGGCTAATGACTTTAGCACCTGGTTCACTCACCACTTGGGATGCCGTAGCTAAGAAATTTTTGGAGAAGTTTTTCTCTACTCAAAAGACAGCTACTCTGAGAGGGCAAATCTTCAACTATAAACAAGATGATGGAGAACCTTTCAATGAATGTTGGGAGCGTTTCAAGGGCCTGTTGCTGCAATGTCCACATCATGGGTTACCTCTTTACTTACAAATGCAAATTTTTATGATGGACTAACCCAAACATGTCAATCAACTGTGGATAATGCAGCAGGTGGAGCTTTGAAGAAGAAAAATGCTCAAGAGTCATATAATATCTATGAAATGTTGGGATCTAATGCTCAACACAAAGATACAAGAGGTAAACGAGTTGGAATGTATGAAATAAGTTCTAATAATGATCTTGCCTTGCAGGTGGCTAGTTTGGAAAAGAAGCTCGATTCTATGCTCAATATGGTGACTAAGATAGCTGAGGTGTGTGCCATCTGCAACATACCAGGTCATCCTACTTATCAATGCTCAGCAAGTGAGGCGTATCCCGAATTCGTTCAAGAGCAGGTGAATCTCATGAATTCTTACAATCAGAGGCCAAGGAATGACCCGTTCTCTAATACATATAACCCTGGTTGGAGAGATCATCCCAATTTCTCATGGAAGAATAACAATCAATTTCAAAATTTCCAACCAAAGCCTGCCACTACGCTTGAAGATACTGTCAAAATGCTAGCTCAGAACACCGTTCAATTCCAGCAAACTACCAATAGTACTCTCCAACAACATTCAGCTGCTCTAACCAAAATGGAGACACAATTAGGTCAGATTGCTGATGCTTTGAGTCAAAGAGAACCCGGGAAATTTCCAAGCCAACCGGTGATACTTCAAAGGAACCAAGAGCAAGCCAAAGCGGTCATAACACTTAGAAGTGGTAAGGTTATTAATGGAGTTGGCAATGAAGTTACTAATGAATCTGATCATGTGAATGCAGGTCCCACTCAAGAAGAGAATGAGAAATCAAATGACGATCCAAGTAATGCCACTTTTTTCGTATGAAGCTCCAAGTCTTCACAAGGCCGAAAAACCTTACACTCCTCCAATCCCATTTCCTGGAAGACTTGCCAAAAGCAATTAGGATAAGTCATTTAAAGAAATTTTTGATATTTTAAGTAAAGTAAATGTTAATTTACCTTTGCTTGATGTGATTAGGAATATGTCAGCATATGGGAAATTTTTCAAGGAGCTAAACACTTACAAGAGGAAGTATGGACCTAATGAGAAGGTGATGGTGTCTGAAAATGTGATTGCTGTGCTTCAAAGAAAACTCCCACCCAAACTCAAGGATCCTGGCAATTTTTCTATCAATATCACCATTGGAGGCAAGCTAGTTGAAAAGGCCATGCTTGACTTGGGAGCTAGCATCAACTTAATGCCCTATTCCGTGTACCTTCAATTAGGTTTGGGGGAGTTGAAGGCAACAACTATTTCATTGCAACTTGCTGATCGATCAGTGAAATATCCAAGAGGTATAGTGGAAGATATCTTAGTTCAAGTTGACAAACTCATTTTGCCTGCTGATTTTGTAGTGTTGGACATGGAAGAAGCTCCTATACATGATCGTGAGTTACCTATTTTGCTTGGGAGACCCTTTATGGCCACAGCAAAGACCATCATAGATGTGCAAAATGGTCTCCTCACCATGACTGTGCTAGGAGAAACTGTACAATTCAAAGTGTTTGAATCTCTTTCTCACCCTAGTAGTTCATTTGATTGTTGTTCGATTGATGTGCTTGACTCACTTGTTTTCTCTAAGTTTTTGCTAGCACAGTCCAATGATCCATTACAATATGTTTTGAGTCAATCTCAGAACGACTTTGATGAAGAAGTGCTCATAGAGATAGTGGCTGCTTTGGAAGCCTTAAAACCTTATCCCTCCACATTCTCGCCTCTTATAGAGCCATTAGGACCATCCACACATCTGATCCCTTCTGTTGTTAAACCTCCAGAACTTGAGCTTAAACCACTTCCGTCACATCTAAAATACGCTTACCTAGCTAAGTTTGAAACTCTCCCAGTTATCATAGCATCTGACCTCACCTCTTTGGAAGAAGATAAGCTAATTAGAGTGCTAAAAGAGTTCAAATCAACCATTGGTTGGTCTATTGCAGATATCAAGGGAATAAGCCCTACCATGTGCATGCATCGAATTTTATTGGAGGAGGGAGCAAAACCAACTCGAGAACCACAAAGGAGGCTCAATCCAAACATGAAGGAAGTAGTGAGAGCTGAAGTGTTGAAGTTGCTAGACGTGGGTGTCATATACCGATTTCTATCTGATAGCAAATGGGTCAGCGCTATTCACGTAGTGCCTAAGAGGAGGGGAATCACGGTGGTAAAAAATGAGCATAAAGAGCTTGTTGAAACAAGACCTGCAACTAGTTGGCGTGTTTGCACCGATTACAGGAAGTTGAATTCTGACACTAGAAAAGATTATTTTCCTATGCCTTTTATTGATCAAATGCTTGAGCGATTAGCTGGTCACACATATTATTGTTTTCTTGATGGATATTCAGGTTATAATCAAATTGTGATTGCTCCGGAAGATCAAGAGAAGACTACATTCACTTGTTCTTTTGGCACTTTTGCATATAGGAGGATGCCTTTTGGCCTTTGCAATGCCCCCGCAACATTCCAAAGATGTATGCTGGCAATCTTTTCAGATATGATCGAGAGATTTATTGAGGTATTCATGGACGATTTTTAGTTTTTGGTTCTTCTTTTGATAATTGTCTTAATCATCTCTCTCTAGTGCTTCAAAGATGTCAGGAAACAAATTTGATTCTCAATTGGGAAAAGTGTCAATTTATGGTGAAACGAGGTGTGGTGTTAGGGCATGTAATATCCAGCAAGGGTATTGAAGTTGACAAAGCAAAAAGACATCATCTCAAATATGGCAGCCCCTGCTTCAGTGAAGGGAGTGAGAAGCTTTCTAGGACATGCTGGTTTTTATCGTCGTTTCATTAAGGATTTTTCTAAGATCACTCGTCCATTGTGCAATCTTTTGGCCAAAGATGTCGTATTTCACTTTGATAAAGATTGTGTAAATGCATTTAATACTTTGAAACGTGAACTAACCTCTGCTCCTATCATTATGGCACCAGATTGGTCTTTGCCTTTTGAGCTAATGTGTGATGCATCTGACTATGCTATTGGTGCTGTTTTAGGACAAAGGGTGAATAAGCTGCCCCACGTGATTTACTATGCAAGTCGGACATTAAACGATGCGCAACTCAATTACTCTACAACTGAGAAGGAGTTGCTGGCTGTTATCTTTGCTTTAGAGAAATTTCGTTCATATCTTGTGGGTCTAAAGTTATTGTTTACTCTGATCATGCAGCTCTTAGGTTTTTGTTGACCAAGAAAGATGCTAAACCACGTTTGATCAGATGGATACTCTTGCTGCAAGAGTTTGACCTAGAAATTCGAGACAAGAAAGGGAGTGAAAATGTTGTTGCTGATCACTTGTCACGCCTTGTTGATGAAAACCATGGAGATGGAAAAATTTTGCCTCTCAACGAATCATTCCCGGATGAGCAACTCTTTGTCATTCAAGATAAAGAGCCATGGTATGCTGATTTTGTCAATTATCTTGCTTCTGGTGTCATTAGAGATGATTTGACTTTTCAGGAGAGGAAGAAGTTCTTTTCAATGGTGAAACACTACATGTGGGATGAACCCTATTTGTTCAAGTATTGCCCTGACCAGATCATTCGAAGATGTGTTCCAGAGAATGAGCAGCAAAGCATACTAACATTCAGCCATGCATTGGCATGCGGAGGTCATTTCAGTGCCAAAAAGACAGCTTTAAAGGTTTTGCAATCTGGTTTTTTTGGCCTACATTGTTTAAAGATGCTTTTGATTTTTGCTCTAAGTGTGATAGGTGTCAGAAAATGGGGAACATCAGTCGCAGGAATGAAATGCCATTAAACAACATTTTAGTGGTAGAGCTGTTTGATGTGTGGGGAATTGACTTCATGGGACCATTCCCATCTTCTTTTGGATACATATACATACTAGTGGCAGTGGATTATGTATCAAAATGGGTTGAGGCAACAGCTACAAGAACTAATGATCACAAAGTTGTTTGAATTTTCTCAGAGATATGATTTTCACTAGGTTTGGAATTCCGAGAGCTATCATTAGCGATGGTGGCAGTCACTTCTGCAACAAACCTTTCGAGGCACTAATGAAGAAATACAACATCACACATAGAGTGGCAACTCCATACCATCCTCAAACCTCTGGACAAGTGGAAATCAGCAATAGAGAATAAAAAGAACATCTTGATGAAAACCGTCAGCCCTACAAGGAAGGATTGGTCACTAAGGTTGAATGATGCACTTTGGCATATCGAACAGCATACAAGACCCCAATTGGAATGAGCCCCTATCGACTAGTGTTTGGAAAGGCATGTCATCTGCCAATGGAGCTAGAGCACCGTGCATATTGGGCCATAAAAAAGTTTAATTTCGATCTCAAAGAAGCTGGTACAGTGAGGAAGCTCCAACTAATGAGTTGGAAGAGCTCAAAATGAATCATATGAGAATGCAAGGATCTACAAAGATCGAACCAAGCTCTACCGACAAAGCAATTCTTAGGAAAGGAATTTCAACCAGGTATGAAAGTACTTTTGTATGACTCACGTTTGAGATTGTTTCCAGGTAAATTGAAGTCTAGATGGGTTGGACCATTCAAAGTGCTTCAAGTATTTCCCCATGGAGCTATGGAGATAGAAAACCTCAAGAATGGCACCCGTTTTAAGGTCAATGGACAGCGTTTGAAGCCTTATTTGGAGAATGTTTCTCAGGAGCAGGTTTATGCAGTTATAGATTCTCTCGAGTTTATGACGAGTTAGACACACTACCATGTCTTGCCCAGACATTAAATAAAGCGCTTCCTAGGAGGCAACCTAGCTGAGTTTGTGTTCTTTTCCTTTATTTGTTTTAGTTTTTAGTTTTTACTTTATTTCTTTCCATGCATATTGTGCCATTCATTTTTATTTCATTGCATTGCATCCATTCCATGCATATTGTGGTGGAGTTAAGTTGTGTGAGCTTTGTTTTGATTAGTATAATTTTGTTAAAAGTTTTGCAAGCCTATAAAAAAAAAAAAATTTGTTTTTTCATATGAGTTGACTTATGGTAACTCCAATGAGCACCTCTGTTAATATAGTGTCTAGGAGTTCTTTAGGCGACACCTTCGGTGTCTAAGAAGTTTGGGTTTTAAGCGGGACCATTGTGACCTCTCCAAACTTCCCGGATCCCCTGGCTGTGTTTTCTAAGGTTCTTAATTGGTAATCCGTGAGTCACTTGTATATTCGTGTATTTTTTTAAAAAAAATTTCTTTCTTTTTCTTATTATTTGAAGTTTATGTTTCTTTTATATGTGAATGTTTATTAGTGGCTGGATATTAAGTTATTGTGGACTGCCAAACACTGAAACATTACCCACATTAACCCTAAAATTAACTCTCCATTTATCCAGCCGCACTCCCCCGAACATCTCAACTTCCTCTTCTTCCCAAACCAAACCTTCTCCAAATTGTTGCTTATTGTAGATCTCGTCAATGGAGAAACTCCAGGAGGCCGTTGGTGGAAAGCTCAAGGAGGAGGAGTCCGAATTGAGCATGGTGAAGGTGCCTAGCCCAATGGTTTTGTTGAACTCACTGCCAGCTATCCCACCAGAAGATCCTTTGGGTAAGGATACCATTGTACAACGGATGTTTGAGGTGATTGAGGTGCTCGTGGTAGTGTTTGCCATGGATCCCTCAGTAGTTACCATAGATGCCTTTCTGTTTCAAAGAGGTAGGGTGATAGAGGAAATTGAAGACATGATTCCAAATTGGGATCTGAATTGTGGATTGGAAGAGATGCAGCTTGCAGCGCTGGCACGTTGTCTAGATACTTGGAGGGAATATCTGCTAGATAGGAGGTTTGTGGCAAGAACTGTTGTGTTGAGCAGTTACATGTATTGTACAGGTAACATTCGAGACGAGTTTGGCATCTACTTAAGTATGCTTGACGAGTTTCACTTCCAATTAGTGTACATGACCACAAGGCTCCGAGACTTCGTGGAGCAGATGGATGAGTTGATAATAGATGGAACCCAATATGATTCTTCTGTTTCAGACCCTTCGGAAAGTGAGTCAGAAGAAGAGCCATGGGTGAGCTCCGCCATCGATAGCATTTTGAGAAATGCTATGTTTAAAGGATGAACCGTGCAGTGCCAGGTTACCCTTAATCCCTGTTTTCTGTCTTCTTATATGCTTTCACATTGGGGGCAATGTTCAATTCAGGTCTGGGGGGGAGGTTTTCAATTTTTGTTCATTTGATTTGTGTTTTCAATTTTTGTTCATTTGATTTGTGTTTCCAATTTTCGTTCGGTGTCGCTATTTTTTTTTTTTAAGAATGTCATACAATCAATGCTATGGAGCGGCCATTTCGATTTTCAAATGAGACATATTACACTTCACAAAGCGGTAGCTCTTAGAATTCTGGTGGATAAAGAAACATGCTCAGATTCTCGAAGGAGAATAGTGGAGACTACCCTAGTGAGCTATTTCGAGCCTAATTGCTTTCTTTAGAGGGTTTAAAGTGTTTCTATTCCTCATCTCTACTTATTTTCTTCAATTCACTCTAAATGATCTCATTGTTCCATTTTGATTGAATACTAAGGATGATTCTCTTTGCAGATATCAGGTGCATGCTCTCACTCATGAATGAACTCATTGAAGTGATGCTAGGCTATGTGTGTATAACAATTCTCTGTGCTTTCTTTTCACCCTACCCATTTGTGTGTTCCATCAGCCCTCTTGCAGCCAAACACTTTAACCCATTTTCTTCTATCACCCTCGTGATTCCCCTAACTTTGTATCTCAATCTGAGATATTTAACCTATTATAGCCATACCCTATAGCTTAGAAATATACCAAGGTGTGCCAAGATAAAGTTTGAAGCAAGGAAGTTGCTGCCACATGCCTAAATGTAAATTGGTGTGAATCTGTGCAATAAGTTAAAGAAGAAGTAGATGATTGTTATAAATGTTAACTCGCAATTGTACGGGCCAATTAGTAGTATAGCAAGACAAGTACGAGGTCGTACCCACGAGGATTGAGAAGTTAATATTAGTTATGTACTTAGATTACCAAATTCAAGAAAGTAGGAGGTTAAGTCTAAAACAAAAATTAAAGCAAGAGTGATTGAAATTGTTGACCAAATGAAGCAAAACGAAATTGTAAACAAAAGCAAAGTGAGCAAATGTAACAAAGAATGTTTTGGGGGCTGGAAAACAGATTGGGAGACTAGGGCATTCGATTCACCATAACAATTCAATTCTGGGTTATAAGGAGTCAAGTGACAAGTCTAATTCGGATTCAAAGATTGATTCTAGCTAATGTATGATTAGGCCATGGTGTCTGGTTCTAACCTTGTGTTCCTAATTCCCTAACTTGATCATTTGTTGTCTAACCTAAATTAAGCATTAGGAACCCATTGAGCATAGAAGAACAATTTAAACAACCAAGCATGTATCTAATCCCTGTTGTCGAATGTCCATACATACTTTTCTTATTCATAGTTCAATTCGAATCAAAGCATGGTGTCTACTCTTGATTCAAACCAAGATAGCTAATATACAAGTTCTAATTGGTGATATCAATCAGCCATACAAGTAGTTACTTGTTAATGTATAAGAACTGTAATATGATCAATCTTGAAACTCAAATCTTCAACTTATAAACCCAGAATATTCATGTTAGGTTACATCGAAGCCCTAGTTATGAATTTAGCTACTCATATTGGAAATGAAACTTAAACAGAAATGAGAAAACATAATGAATGCAATAAGAGTGGAAAAACCCATTTCTGAAGTTACTTGTGGTGTCCAAGGCTTCTCCAAGTGCTTCTCCAAGTCTTGTGCTGCTCCAAGAGCTTCCTCACATCTAGAGTATGGCAACTAAAGAGGTGATTTGGGATGAGTTTGGGTGAGTGGTGATGGCAGAGAAAGAGGAAATTCGTAGGGAAATGGAAGGGAGGCTTGCTGGAGCTGTTTTGGTGATTTTGGATAGAATTGAGTGTTTGGGGAAGGATGGAAGTGTTAGAGGATGGTTGAAGAGAATTCTAGGCTGAATGGAGTGTGATATGGTTGAATGAGTGTGAAGCTCTCTATTTATAGAGTGTGAAGCTCCCCTCTGGCTGATCAAGCACACCTATTTCTGAGCTGCCCATATGGTTCCATGTGTGGCTTTTGAAGCACATGGCTCTTTGTCTCCCATGTGGCTGATGAAGCACACCCATTTCTGAGCTGCCCATTAGGTTCCTATCTGATTTGTCTCCCATGTGGCTGATGAAGCACACCTATTTCTGAGCTGCCCATTAGGTTGATGAAGCTTTGTCTCCCCATGTGGCTGATGAAGCTTTGTCTCCCATGTGGCTGATGAAGCACACCTATTTCTGAGCTGCCCATTAGGTTGATGAAGCTTTGTCTCCCCATGTGGCTGATGAAGCTTTGTCTCCCATGTGGCTGATGAAGCACACCTATTTCTGAGCTGCCCATTAGGTTGATGAAGGTTTGTCTCCCCATGTGGCTAATGAAGCACATGGCTCAACAGCTGGAAGCTGCATTCCTGTGTATTTTGATGGGCTCACGGATTAGGGTAGTCTTACTCAATTGATACGTTAGAGTGGTCCATCTTGAAGTTCAGACTCTCATCTTTCCAACCACATATTATTTGGGCCAATCCAAGTTCGGACAAAGAAGTTAAGGCCGAAGTGAATTGCTAACTCAGTCTGCACGTTTTTGCACCACTTTGCATATTTTCCTATCCAAAGCCACCCATTGTCACCTAAGGCCCAATGAACTGAATAACAAACCAAAATAGATTAAAAGCACAAGTTTTTCTCTAAGAATGTAAGCAAAGCATAAACTAGAAGGGTACAAAATGATATACAATTGTGAACTGATCATAGATCAAGTCAGCAAATAAGAAAGATAAAGAGAAAATGTTTCGATTTGATCTAACTGTGAAATTTAAGGTCTATGCCAGATGATGCGGTGAAGTTGCAGCCATACCATTCTAAATCAATGATACCTTGCAGATCAATGAAGAATGCAACCTTGGTGTGTTCTTAAGTTAATTGTGTTCCTTCCAATTCTTCCATTTCCCCTAACCTTAGCCTTTCATTACAACCTTGTGAAAGACCTAGCTGATCTTTGAGGATGTATTCATGAGTGCTGGTATGTATATGTGTATCTCTATTCTTAGTATTTGATTCCCTTCGTGAGATCTAACCAAATATTGTGCTTCTATTTCATATACTCATTTTGTTTGTTGAGAGAATAAAACCATAGGTTCTGAGTGATCGATTGCTATATGTGAGAATTAGAGTTGAAGCATGTTCTCCCTTCAAGATTTGAGTATGTTTACTTTGAAGCCGTGTGCCTTTGAGCTATAGCTTCCACTGTACACACTTATTGATCATCTATCGTGGCAACTCTATGGTGTTGAAGGTATGACTAAAGTTTTCTTTCATTTTCATTAGTTGTTTTCAAAGTTAGTTTTCTAACCTTTTGTTTTGTAGAGTCAGTAAAGCGTTTGTGGGTATTCTTCATTGATCTGCAAGGTATCATTGATTTAGAATGGTGTGGCTGCAACTTCATAGCATCATTTGGCATAGACCTTATATTTCACATTTAGATCAAATCGAAACACTTTCTCTTTTTTTTTTTTTTTTTTTTTGTGTGACTTGATCTACTTCTTCTTTAACTTGATCGCACAGATTCACACCAATTTACATTTAGGAATGTGGTAGCAACTTACTTGCTTCAGACTTTATCTTGGCACACCTTGGTATATTTCTAAGCTTTATAGGGTATGGCTATAATAAGTTTAAATATCTCAGATTGAGATACAATGTTAGGGGAATCATGAGGGTGATAGAAGAAAATGGCTTGAAGTGTTTGGCTACAAGAGAGCTGATGGAACACACGAATGGGTAGGGTGAAAAGAAAGCACAGAGAATGGTTATACACACATAGCCTAACATCATTTCAATGTGTTCATTCATGAGTGAGAGCATGCACCTGATATCTGCAAATAGAATCATCCTTAGTATTCAATCAAAATGGAACAATGAGATCATTTTAGAGTGAATTGAAGAAAATAAGTAGAGATGAGGAATAGAAACACTTTAAACCCTCTCAAGAAAGCAATTAGGCTCGAAATAGCTCACTAGGGTAGTCTGCACTATTATCCTTCAAGAACCTGAGCATGGTACTTTAGCCACCAGAATTCTAAGAGCAAAAGCTTTGTGAAGTGTAAAATGTTTGATATGAAAATCTCAATGGCAGCTCCATAGCATTGGTTATATGACATTCTAAAAAAAAAAATTAGTAACAAGTGAACAAAAATTGGAAACACAAATCAACTGAACAAAAATTGAAAATTGAAAACACAAATGAAAAAAAAAAAAATTGAAATTCAAGTGAAAAAATTGAAAACCTCCATTGATACCCCCAGACCTGAATTTAACATTGTCCTCATTGTGAAAGCATATAAGAAAATAGAAAACATGGATTAAGGGTAACCTGGCACTGTACGATTCATCTTTCAATCCGACTCACTTTCCGAAGGGTCTGAAACAGACGAATCATATAGGGCTTCATCTATCATCAACTCATCCATCTGCTCCACGAAGTCTCGGAGCCTTGTGGTCATGTACACTATTTGGAAGTGAAACTCGTCAAGCACACTTAAGTAAATGCCAAACTCGTCTCGAATGTTACTTGTACAGTACATGTGACTGCTCAACACAACAGTTCTTCCCACAAACCTCCTATCTAGCAGATATACCCTCCAAGTATCTAGACAATGTGCTAGCGCTGCAATCTGCATCTCTTCCAATCCACAATCCAGATCCCAATTTGGAACCATGTCTTCAATTGCCTCAATCAGCATACCTCTATGCGACAGAGAAGCATCTATGAAAACTTCTGAGGGTTCCAGGGCAAACACAAGAACGAACACCTCAATCCTCTCAAACACCCATTGCATAATGGTATCCTCTCCCAAAGGATCTTCTGGTGGGATAGCTGGCAGTGAGTTCAACAAAACCATTGGGCTAGGCACCTTCACTATGCTCAATTCGGACTCCTCCTCCTTGAGCTTTCCACCGACGGCATCCTTGAGTTTTTCCATTGACGAGCCCTACAATAAGCAACAATTTGGAGAAGGCTTGGGAAGAGAAGGTTTGGTCTGAGATGTTCAGGGGTTAGCGGGCGGCTAGATCAAATGAAAGATGGAGAGTTATTTTTAGGGTTAATGTAGGTAGTGTTTCAGAGAAAGAGAAGGTTTTTTATTTTATTTTATTTATTTATTTATTAAAAAATTATTATATATATATATTTTTAATAAAACACATGAATATACAAGTGACTCATGGATTACCAGTTAAGAACCTCAGAAAACACAGCCAGGGGATCCGGGAAGTTTGGAAAGGTCACAATGGTCCTGCTTAAAACCCAAACTTCTTAGACACCGAAGGTGTCGCCTAAAGAACTCATAGACACTGTATTAACAGAGATGCTCATTGGAGTTACCATAAGTCAACTCATATGAAAAATCTTTTTTTTAATTTTTATTTAATTTTTATTTTTTTTCATAAGCTTGCAAGACATTAAACAAAATTATACTAAGCAAAACAAGGCTCACACAACTTAACTCCACCACAAAACCTAACAAAATTGTCAATCCCTACCCCCAAACTTAAATTGAACATTGTCCTCAATGTTAAAGCATAACAAAGATGAGTGAGAACATGTAAATAATAAGGGGAAAATTTAAGACAAAGGATTAGAGAAACTCCCTCTTGATGCAATTAGGTCGACCGCTACCAAGCACCTTATTCTTCAACACATGGGTTGCCTCCCAAGAAGCGCCTTAGTTAATGTCTTGGCAAGACATTATGCCATTAGCTAACTTGATTGTACGAAGGGAAGATGATCCACCACATGACCAGTTTGAGTTCCAACTGACACTCCCTCATAAAATGGCTTTAAACGTTGTCCATTTACTTTGAAAGTCAAGCCATCTTTAGGGTTTTGAATCTCCATAGCTCCATAGGGAGAAACATTAACCACAGTGAATGGGCCAAGCCACCTAAACTTCAATTTTCCTGGAAAGAGACGCAAACGTGAGTTAAACAAAAGAACTGACATACCTTTGCTGAACTCTTTCCGTTGAATGTTCCTGTCATGGTAACTCTTGGTACGTTCTTTGTAAAGCTTTGCATTCTCATAGGACTCATGTCTAATTTCTTCCAATTCATTGAGCTGAAACTTTCTAACATGGCCGGCCTTGTCTAGATCAAAATTCAACTTTTTGATGGCCCAAAAAGCATTGTGTTTTCAAGACGGATTGACGTTTTCTTCATCCCTTCTAAGCCAAACTCCTGATAAACTGAATATGGCATTACATTGATGCTTGCTCCCAAGTCCAACATGGCTCTTCCAACCTTTTTATCTCCGATGTTAATGGGAATGTCAAAGCTGCCAGGATCTTCTAGTTTTGGTGGAAGCTTCCTTTGCAACACAGCACTCACATTTTTGTTGAGCTTTACTTCTTTACTTGTAGTAAAATTGAGCTTGTGAGTTATCAAGTGCTTGATGAACTTTCCATATGCAGGGATCTGTTTAACAACATCAAGCAAGGGCAAATTGATATTAACTTTACTCAAAATATCATAAATCTCTTTAAACGCCTTATCTTGATTTGCTTTCTTCAAACGACCTGGAAATGGAATCGGTGGAATATATGGAGGAGGTGGGATGTATTTATCTTGATGAAGATGTGATGGCACAAATTTGTCATCTCTTTTATGCAATTGAAATGGATTGGGTTCCTGAGAATCAGATTTGGCCTTAGGAGCAGATTGGGATGTTTTGAGTTGTTCTTCTTCCATAGCTGTGGTTTCCTCTTCATCTTTATCCTCTACAATCACAACATCATTTGATAGATCAGAACCAACTTTGTTATCAACAATCGTACCTGATCTGAGCACATGAACGGCCTTGGCTTCTTGGTTTTTTGGATTGATCACGGTTTGGCTTGGCCATTTCCCAGGCTCTCTTTGAGCTATTTTCGTTGCTATCTGGCCTAATTGGATTTCCAACTTGGAGATGGCAGCTTGTGTAGTTTGCTGGAAATTGGATTGGTTGATTGCCATTTGCTTCACTATATCCTCCAATGATGATGATTGTTGTGGCCTTTGGAGTGAAGGGGGATTTGCTTGATTCTGTGTATTCCTCCATGAAAAGTTTGGATGATTCCTCCAACCTGGATTAGAACTTTGAGAATATGGATCATTTATTGGACCTCGGTTGTAGGAATTTACCAACTTAGCTTGCTCTTGCACAAATTCTGGATATGCTGCCCCAAAGGGAAAAGAAATGGTAGGATGATCATGAGTTTCACAGATGCTACACACTTCCTTTGAAGGGTTTCTCGAGTTCAATGCAAGGAGGGCATCTAGCTTTTGTTCCAATTTGGAAATCTGCACACTGGAAGAATCATTAGAACCACCAGCAATACGTTTACCTCTTGTATCGATGTGTTGGGTCTCCATTGCTATCCCCTCAAAGAGTTCATATGTTTCTTCTGGAGTCTTAGTCTTATAAGAACCACCTGCAAAATTAGTGACAATATTATGACTAGAGGGGGTTAGTCCTTTATAAAACATACGCATATGAAGTTTCAATGGAATCCCATGATGAGGACATTGATTGAGCAGCCCATTGAATCTCTCCCATGCTTCACAAAACGACTCATCATCTTGTTGTGCAAATAGGAAGATCTTGTCCCTAAGCATGTCGGTTTTTTGCGTGGAGAAGTATTTCTCCAAGAACTTCTTTTGAATGGCTCCCCAAGTCGTGAGTGTACCAGGCTTCAAAGAATTCAACCAATATTTCGCCTTATCTTTCAAAGTGTAAGGAAACACTCTCATTTGAAGTTGATCTTCCGTCACACCTGTCAAGGGAAAAGAGCTCACAACATTAAAAATATCCTTTATATGAGTTAATGGATCTTCATTAGGTAAACCATAAAAGGAAGGCAGCATATTAAGATAAGAAGATTTAAGCTCATAGTTTCGGGCTGCGGTGGGCAGCAAGATGCTTGAAGGGGATGCTGGAATTGTTGGGATATCAAGGTCTCCCATGAACTCATTGGCAGCCATCTCTTCTTCTTCTTCTTGGTCTGAACTTGATTCCGAATTTGAAGGTGAAGAACCTGGGAGGTCAGTGTGGATAGCAAGACCGTCAAATGTGGCAATGACTTGCTCTTTTGCAGTTTCCAACTCTCTTTCAGAGATCACCCGGTTTGGTTGCAAAGATGGCCCTGCGTTCAAAGATCTCGAATGTTGGAACGAAGACCTCACTTGTTCAAGGAAGGGATTTCTAGACATAAACAACCTGAAACAGAAAATAACTTGAGTTAATTAGTACTACTAAAAGAATAGGGTAACCTTGCGCACATAACCAGGGAAGAACTTTCGTTCAGTCCCCGGCAACGGCGCCAAAATTTGTTTGTTAGAAATGTTAACTCGCAATTGTACGGGCCAATTAGTAGTATAGCAAGACAAGTACGAGGTCGTACCCATAAGGACTGAGAAGTTAAAATTAGTTATGTACTTAGATTACCAAATTCAAGAAAGTAGGAGGTTAAGTCTAAAACAGAATTTAAAGTAAGAGTGATTGTAATTTTTGAACAAATGAGGCAAAACGAAGTTTCAAACAAAAGCAAAGTGAGCAAATGTAACAAAGAGTATTTTTGTAGGTTGGAAAATAGATTGGGAGACTAGGGCATTCGATTTACCATAACAATTCAATTCTGGGTTATAAGGCGTCAAGTGACAAGTTTAATTCGGATTCAAAGATTGATTCTAGCTAAAGTAAATGGTGTCTGGTCCTAACCTTGTGTTCCTAATTCCCTAACTTGATCATTTGTTGTCTAACCTAAAGTAAGCATTAGGAACCCATTAAGCATAGAAGAACAATTTAAACAACCAAGCATGTATCTAATCCCTGTTGTCGAATGTCCATACATACTTTTCTTATTCATAGTTCAATTTGAATCAAAGCATGGTGTCTACTCTTGATTCAAACCAAGATAGCTAATAAACAAGTTCTAATGATGATCAATCATCCAAACAAGCATATTAACTGATAAGCATAATGAATAAGAACATGAATCATGAATCAAACTTGCAACTCAAAACTTCAATTTATAAACCCAGAATATTCATGTTAGGTTACATCGAAGCCCTAGTTATGAATTTAGCTACTCATAATGGAAATGAAACTTAAACAGAAATGAGAAAACATAATGAATGCAACAAGAGTAGAAAAACCCATTTCAGAAGTTGTTTGTGGTGTCCAAGGCTTCTCCAAGTGCTTCTCCACATCTAATGCTGCTCCAAGAGCTTCCTCACATCTAGAGTATGGCAACTAAAGAGGTGATTTGGGATGAGTGTGGGTGAGTGGTGATGGAAAAGAAAGAGGAAATTCGTAGGGAATTGGAATGGAGGCTTGTTGGAGCTGTTTTGGTGTTTTGGGGTTGAATGGAGTGTTTGTGGAAGGATGAAGTGAATGAGATGAATTGTGAATGATGTTGTGTTTAGAATTGGAGTGCTATTTATAGGGAGAATGGAAGGGGAATATCTGAATTGAATATGGTTTATGCCAATAGCACTTGCAATTAAAAACTCATCTTTTGGCTAGTGCACTTCACCAACAACTCCCATTAGATAGCACTTGTAATTAGAAACTCATTCTTTTGGCTAGTGCACTTCACCAACAACTCCCATTATATAGCACTTGTAATTAGAAACTCATTCTTTTGGCTAGTGCACTTCACCAACAACTCCCACTAGATAATGCATTTCATCATACATATGTCATGCATGACTATGCATTGCACTCTTCTTTTGGGTTCGTTTTGGGCTTGTTAATACATTCATAAAATTCTGGAAAAATATGGATCTTCAAGCCCTTTGTCTTATCTTTCCAAGCATATGCAGCCCAACTCAAGGAAAAATTGGGAAGACCTTCAAATGTCATTTGTGGCCCAGTAACGCAAATGCTGCGGAATTTTGACCTTGAGCTACTAGATCATGTATAACTTCCTCTAGAAGACTCAGAATCATGAACCGTAAAATGGTACGGAAACTAGACTTCCGTATCTTTCCAATGATGTATGGCTCATTATCTGGTTCTTCTTGAGCAAGTACAGGTTAATCCGTGAAATTGAATGATCTGCAGACACCGTTTTGGGCTAATTTGTCTCCAAAATGCATTTAATAAGTCTCAAGCTTATTACACTGAAACAAACACAAAACTTATTAAAAGCACAAGTTTAACTCAAAAACATAACCAAATCATAAGTTAGAAGGGTACAAAAAGATATGTAATTATGCACCGATCAGATATCGCTGAAACGTGATCCGGGATAGTCTCACTTCCTGAATGGATGATCAGAGATAGTCTCGCTTCTCAAGCACATCGAGTGCTCACTGATAGGAAAGACAAGTGGATATTGCATTACTAGATACAGAGAAAACTAGATGTATTATGCAAAGGAAATTTCATTAGTAACATATTTATATATAAATGAGAAGAATTGTTAGGTCCAGTGATTCTCAAATTAACCACAGAAAATTTGCGAGATTCTCGTGGTGCTTTTGAAAAAGTATCTCCGTGAAATCCGCAAATCAAGATCGGCTTCGACGAAAATAATTTTTGAAAGCACCGAAAGTGCCGACAGACTTTAATGGAGGCCGTGTGAAGTTTTGGAATCTAGGAAAAAAAAAGAAGAAGAGAAAATGGGGATCCGAGAAAATGTTGGGATCTTGGAGACGGTGCCATATTTTCATCTATAGATATTGCCTCTACAAGGCCCAATTGGGGTAACTGCGTTTCAACTCAACTTCCTTTAATTTTCTAAAAATTCAAGTTTTCTAAGACTTTCTTCTTCTTCTCCCCTAAGGCATTTCGATTTAAATATTGCCCCCAAAACAATCCGTGACACCAAAGTCTGGCGTCCATCCTTTGTATCCCAAAATTGTCATCTCACGGTTAATGATTCTATCATGATGAATGATACAATTGCTGTCATAGTAGCTAGGAATTTCCTTACTTCTATGGATGAAATATTGTTAATAGGAAGGTCTGACGAAGAGGCTATTGATGGCTCAATGGCTTTTAGCATTCAGAGTGCTACTTATGTTTCTAACATGGCTGATCGTTTGTGTGCCAGAGCAAATGAGATTTAGAAGTTGAACACTGAAAATTCGTCTCTTAAGAGAATGCTTCATGAGTCTCAACAGGAGGTTGAGAAACATAAAGAGGAAAATAATGCCTTGTTGAAACTGGTGAGTTCATACTCCATTGATAAGCGGACAAGGCTTGACATGCTACAGATTTCAAATGAAAAGATTCTGGGAGACCACGAGAGGCTCATGGCTAAGCTTAAGAGGTGCCATCATCTTCCTTCTTCCTTCAAAGGCTTCCAGGACATAATGGAATTTTATAGATTTTACAGAGCCTGCTCATTCCTTGTAGGTGAAAAGAATCTATCTGTTGTATGCTCTTTTCCTGTTATAATATTTGGGTAAATTCTTAAACTTACACCTGTGGTTTTTACATCTTTTCAAAATGACGGTTTGGAACCTTGTGCCTTATAGGTTCAAGTAACCACATCAAATCTCTCAAATTACATATTTCAACGCATGTGAGCCTGGAACTTCTGGCCTGGGCTAAACACGACCTCAAAATTTATTTGCCCTTTTCAAATAGGCATGAAATATGAATTGAGGAAAAGTCATGATAATATTGCAATATACTAGTGAAGAGCATTAACTACTATATACCTAAACTTCAGGTTCATGACTTTTCATATATTGTGATCCATGGGCTTCCGGCCCAGATCATATAATATGACAAAATATGTGGGGAGCCTCAATTTATCCTTTGAGGTTTATCCTGATATTATTCATTTCATGGTGTATCCTTAACAACCGGAATTCACAAAATATATTTCTTCCTTGAGGTGTCGATTATAACATAATCGAACTTTATTAAATTCATCACTTTCTTAAGCCAAAGAAATATGTGGTGTACCAACATTTTCAATAATACCTCAAGGGTTGTCCATTTAATTGTTGGAACTTCAAGTTCTCAACATTGTCAGATTTTGAACTTCAGGCCAAAATTGCATATTCTCATGGTATGGACATTTTTATAATTTCCTGTGCATATTTCAGGACTTCAAGCCCTTACATAATTGTTCATGTTTTGAGGAACTTCTGGCATCTCATTTAATTGCTCATCCATGAGTTTAAGGAACTGCAGGTTCCCTTTTGTATATAGTGACGGTTTACCCAAAATGGTTAATATTTATGTATACGTCACTATTCATGTATATGGCACTATTCATCAGGTCAAGAATATGTGCCTATTTATGTGGACAGTACATTTGCCAGTACAGTTATTATTCATGTGTACGGCACTATTAACCAATATGGTACTGTTACATCATCAAGGAACTCCAAGTCCTTATTTACATGTCAAGGATCAAGGATCTTCAGGTCCGATCACTTGTTTACAAATATAGTACCGGAAAGATTGCTAGCTCTCATATCATTATTATCATCAAGGATCTTCAGGTCCTGATGTAATTGTATGATGAGGATCAAGGATCTTCTAGTCCTGATCTTTGTATGCTGTAAAACTCATCATACCGCACAATTAATTCATAAAATAAATTGGTTGTAAATAAATTACTGGTATGGACGATAAACCCGCACCATACTTTAAATAAAGGTAAATGTGCGGTAAAATAAATTCATAAAGTAAATTACTTTCTATATGGTGTTTAATTCCGCACCATGCTTTAAATAATAAACTAGATGTGCGATAAAGTAAATGTGCTTGTATGGGCACTAATTCTACTCCATACTTTTAAATAAAAATAAAGGCAGTTATGTGGACGATAAATATGCGCCACACTTTTAAATAAATACTGTCGTATGGGTAATAAACATACACCATACTGTAAATAAAGTAACTAGGGGGATAAAGCCACCACTATATATATATGTATATATATATACATAAAGTATATAAGTAATTGCTAATGTATGTAATATATTGATTTACTAATATATGAGGTATATAGCATATTATATCAAATATATAATCAGGCAAGCAGAAAACTAGTGCATGATGGATATCACGCTTGCTCCTGCCTTTCCACTTGCCACCAGCACACCTGTACTAATATTGGTGTTAAATAGTGTAGGATAATAATGAAATAATTGAAAGGATAAGGGGCAGAGAGCTTTGCTTATTTTATTTTCTTTCAGTGGGTTTGCTGTTACTCAAATGATCCTCAAATTTGTATCCGAATTACATTTTGGTCTGTAAACTAAATTAATCGTTCAAATGGTCCACCAACTCTTTATTAATCGGCACTTTGGTCATACTGTTACATTTTCTGTTAAATTTAGTTATGTGAGCAGCACATGCTACATTTGTGGGGGTAAATAAGACTTTTGACCTATGTATCACCACTTTATCACCTACGTATCACCATTTTATCACCTATTTTGGGAACATAGGATGGTTATTGATGGTTTTACCCTTACATTTGACAACAACATTAACATAATGTAACGGTATGATCAATGGATTAATATACAATTGATGGACCATTTGAATGAATAATTTAATTTAGGGACCAAAATGTAAATCGGATATAAATTTGAGGACCATTTGAGTAATTTACCTAAAGATGCTTTAGCACTTCCCTTGGGCCAGTGGCTGAGAAAACTGTGGACGAAAACAAAGGTCCCAATAATCTTCAGCACCCAAAGCTGTGCTCTTGCTGTAGCCAATATATAAACTATTAAATCTGTCCACCAAAGCCAATCATATAATAATATAATATATATATAGAGTAACCAAAAGCAAACAACAAGCGATTGATAAGGATATGGTTCTCTCATAGCAAATCTGACAGCGATTATTTTCAAGCACAACAATGCCAAACTGGCTCAAAGAGGTCTCTGGCAACTGAAATATGGTCTCTTAGGATCTCTTCTGGCTTCGCAGTTATACCGAATCCAGTTCCAGTTGGATTGTCAAGAAACACCAGGCCAAAGATTTGGTTCCAGGAACCAAAATTGGGAGCAGGTCAGGAGGGTGTTTGTTAAAATTTACACACCATGAGCTCGAAGAAGTTGCCGATCATGGAAGAGCGACCAGGGCCGCCTTGGAGCCAAATGAGCAGTGGGGTTTGAGAGTGATGGGGGTGAGATTGTGAGGTTCTGAGCTTCATGGAAAGTGTAGAAAATTGTAGAGCCTGTGGTGGGATTGACTTGTTTGGGGAACAGAGGTTGTGATGATGATGATAATGAAGAAAAGGAAAATGAATTAAGAGATCTGGGTTTCATTAGAGAATTCAGTTGGTATATTATTTTTTTTAAAGCGAATTCGTGCTAATAATGTGTTGTAAAATAAACGGATATGCTAGAATATTGAGCTGCACGTAAAGTAAATAAGACAGAATATTTAACGAGGTTCGGCCTTGCCTACATCCTCGGAGGGCAGCAGCAGTAACTTTTCACTATGTAAAATAATAAGGCTACAATTTAGTGTCTACAATATATGTGACTCACTGATTTTTCTCTCTTGGAGAATTTCTCTTTGCTCTCTTTTTTTCTCCACTCACTCACCCTCTTTCTTCCCTTCCTTTCTTTCCTCTGTCTAGGCTTTCATTTCTTCTCAGATGGTCTCACTAGCAAAGGAAGGGGGAAGCCTTATTTGTAGGCAAAATTCAGTGGCTGCTTACTCATATTTCTTGGGCTTCATGTGGGTGTTCGCAGACAAGCTTCATCATTATTTTTCTTCAATCAATTAGGTAGTGGGCTTTATCATTTTGGGCTCCACATTCTTGACTTTACAACAAAGATAAAAGGGAGCTTATCCTTTTTGGTTTTTTTTTTTCCAGCATTTGCTAGCTTTCTTCATTTGTCACACCGGGGGCTTTTCAAATGGGGAAATGATGGCACATGCCATCTTTGTTAACAGTTTAGAGACAAAAAGATGGAGTGGGTGATAATCCAACTTGGTGGGCATGTGCGGATCTTTGTGAAAAAGCTTTGGGCATCTACACCCACAAACATTATCTTCTTCCACTGCTTCCATGGCTACAACGTTCTCATTTGTCTGTGAGTTTAAAATGCAGCTGGAATCATGTTCAGTGGGCCCATTGTTTTTTTACAAACTTATGGATGATACCGAGTGGATTAGCTCGAGGGTAAGAATTTGAACTCTACTTCATTAGGATAATTCAATTGTTTTCTCACCTTGGTTATGTGTACACACTACTACAATATCATTAAACCACGACATAAAATAGACGACGGTGCACTTTAAAACCGTCATCGTATTTTAAAAGATGACGCTTTTACAAAATCGTCGTGGTATATGATCTAATACACCACTAAAAGCAAGTTGATTTTAAAAAGACAACGTTCTCAATTAACGAACGTCGTCTTTTGAAAACACGCTAAACAAAAAGGGCACTTAAGTTTATTCGCCCTCGACCTAAAAACTTCAGATTTCCACACGGCTTGTTTGTCTCCCTCCTTTTGAAACCTTCCTCAACTCTCTGAATCTCCCTCAAATCTTCCCCTCTCATCGCATCTTCTTAGTCTCTTAAATAAATCTGTAACTGTTCGCTGTCGTCGTCCCCAAGCTCGTCGCCATAGGAGGGGTCACCGTTTGCGATTTAAAGTTTGCTGACACTTTAGGCCTTTAGCTGTCGTCGTCACCGAGCTCGCCGCCATAGGAGGTCAACATCTTCAAGGTTAGCCTCCTCACCGTATCCCTCTCTTTCTCTCATTTTCTTTGATTCCCAATGTTAGGATGCTGAGATGGCATAGTTACAGCTGGCATAGTTAGTTTGTATTGTTAGTTAGGAAGTTAGTTCTAACCGAATTGGTTAATGAAGGTTTTACAGCAATATTAGGCCATTACTGTAGCAAGAAGGGTTATGTTGAGAATATTGTACTGTTTTAGTAATTCAATAAAGAAATACTTGTTTCTCTGTGTAATCCGAGGGTCAAGGTTGAAAGGGGTTTAACACCCAAAACAAAGCACAAATTTCATCATCTTCCTCTTTTCTAGGGTTTATTTGGGCAAGAATCTGTTTCTAGGGTTATGTTTTACTGGTTTAGCTTTCTCAGCCCTTTACTGTTTCTAGGGTTATGTTCGATTATTATGTGGATTTTTTTTGTTTTGTTTTGCAGGTGTGGATTTCAGTGTACATCTTCGTGTTTTGTTGTCTTGAGCTTTATTATTATTATTTTCACTGAATCTGACTGTGGCTGTAGTGTTTTTGTTTGATTTGGCTATTATATTGTGAATTTACTCAAATTTGGAAGCATGTTCATGTTAACTCGCGAGCTACCTCCTAGAAATGTAATGTAAGAGAGAGGAGGAAACAGGAGAATAGAATATAAGAGAGATTTGAGGAGGATGAGTAGCCGAGAACTACCTCTCCCTCCTCTGTTTTTTGTTTCTTAGTTTCCCTTCAATATTTATTTTGTGCTTGTTCATTTGAGTACTTAGTTTAAATCAATATTCCAACAAGCAGTTGTTTAGGTTTCATGAATTTTGGTCTTCTAATTTCTTTGTGTTTGTGTTTGGGCTTGAACATTTATGTTAATCCCTTCAAGAGATGTTTGTTGTTTGGCTATTGGTTGAGGTCTGCCCTTCTATGCCTTTTTTACTTGCAAGGTGAGGTTTCATTTGCAAATTCTGTACAATCTTCTTTGCAAACTGCACTTGCAGGCTCTCTCTCTCTCTGTATTATTAACCACACACACACACACACACACACACACACACACACACACACACACACATATAAGCTAGCTAGCTGGCTTATAAAGAAATAAAAAAATAAAGAAAAATACAACTAGACAAATAGTTAGCTTTGAACATGTCAACTTTTGAATTCCTTTTCTTGTTTTTAGCACTCATAAGTTTGTTCTATAATCAGCATCAGGAATTAACTTACTTTTTCTCTAATACCAATCATAATCCTCTGTTAACTAAACTGCAGTTCCTAAAAGAGAAGAACTTCAAGCAGACAATTCTTTATTATAAATGAGAAGAACTTCAAGCATGCAATTGATAAAAATTGAATCTTTATTATAAATGTCACAGCGGCTGATGTTTTCCTGTGGAGGGACAAGAAGGGATCGGCAAGTGTTGTTGTTGCGATAACGATCATATGGGTTTTCTTTGAATTGCTTGGATACCACCTGCTGACTCTGCTCTCCCCCTGCTTGATTCTTGGCCTTGCTATGTTGTTCTGATGGTCCAATGCTTCAATCTTCATTAACAAGTAAGCATGCCTTTGAATTTTTTATTTATTTCTTTGTGATAGTCTCAGTTTTATCTGTTTAGAATGGTTCACTTAGCGCCACTTGTTATATGTAGGTCTCCACCACGCATTCCACAAGTTAAAATTCCAGAGAAGCCGGTTCTACAGATTGCGTCTGCAATTACAATTGAGATTAACCGGGCTTTTGTTATCCTGCGAGAGATTGCCTTAGGGAAGGATCTGAAGCAGTTCCTCTTTGTATGTTTATTGCTCTATCTTTTGCTTTCTCTGCCTTCTTTAATTGATGGTGTTCATGTTACATAAATTTTACCTACTGCTATTCATGATGATTATTTAATTGTTTCTTTGAAATTTGATTTGATTATAAATCCATCGCGGTATATATGAATTGCAATCTATATTTACGCTTTTGGTACTTGCTACCATTCACGCCGGTTCAGCATGATATTAATAGACTGTTAAAAACGTTATGCAGATATATGCAGAAATGATTGGCAATGTCATGATAGATGCTGGGTCAACTGGAAAATATTATCATTGTAAGTATATAGAATTTACATCTACTTGATAAAAAATTATACATATTTATGTTTGGTATGTTAAAGGTGAGATACCCGTCTTGTAGCTGCTATTTCAAATACGCCGTCTTATAGCTGTTATTTTAAATACGCTGTTTTATAGCTGGCATGCAGTTTAAGGGCAACATTTCCTCTCCTCTCTCTCTAGCTTGGATATTTTCAAGTTCATGTATTCAGTATAAATATTTAACTGAGTGTGTATGTCTGCAGTTGTACGGCTTATGGGGCGTGCAGCCTCACACATTACATTGGAGTGTGCTCTGCAAACCCAACCAAACATTACAATTATTGGAGAAGAGGTATTGCTTTCAAAGAGCCACTTCAATTATTCTTTGTACATGTTATATTATTGCTGATCATCCTCAATCGTTAAAGTTATATAAAAGAACCACATAATGCAAATATCCAAAGAAGAGGAATGTTTTGAAATACCATTTGCTGTATATATCTAACTAATATTTTCCTACAGGTTGCTGCGAAGAAGCAGACTCTGAAAAATGTCACCGACTACATTGTGAATATAATCTTGAAGTGTGCTGACCTTGGTTATTGTATTAGGTATAGGAATTTTAGTGTATTATTGTAATTAGGCTTGCAGCTTGCAGCTAGCGGCTCTAGACTAGAGTACTTTCATTTTTTAGATTTTATTTTGTTCTATTGTACTCTTGATATTCTATATATGAAAGAAACAATTTTTTAGTATATATATATGTATTCCGTGGGTAATAACATATTTGAGTATATATTTCTGATACCATAGGAAACAAGAAAAAAAAAACTAAAATGTAAAATTATGTCAGTTTTATAGTTAATAACTGTCATCTTAGAGTTAATAGACGACAGTTTTTCTGAAATAACCGACGTCTATTAATGTAAAGACGACGGTTATTTACCGTCGTAGTTTGACATTCGAAAAGATGACTGTCGATTTAACGACGGTTTGAAAAAGAAAAAGACGACGGTGTTTTCCCGTCGTCTATTTCAATTTTTGTAGTAGTGACATTCGTATGAAATTGTGGTCATATTATTTACTTCAACTTCTAGCACCTTGACACGGCAACGTCTCATATCCGGAAAAGGCAACTCTGTCATCCTTTAGTATTTGGAACTAACTGGACAACTGCAAATTATTGTTTGCAGGTAAACATGTGAACATATTACATTCACTGCTTCAATTGCATTGGTTCTTCATTATGTAATATGCCTCAAATTCAATGTTTGCAGCAATTTCTAGAGCCAATCAAAGCACCTGCAAAGAAATGAGGATCGAAGAAAGCAGGTGCTCCAAACACCGTTGACCTTCCACCCAGCTACCTAAACAAGATACATCACTTTGTGCACGGTACATGGCAACATGGATATGGGCAAGCTTGGACCAAAGTCGGGAAGGTGTATTTTTCTTATAATCTTCAACGGTCCCATTGGGTGGCAATAGAAATTGACTTCGTGAGACATACTACGACTGTATATAACTCCTATATTGCTTTTACCTCAACTTCCAAGCTGGTCAAATAACTGCAGCCTATTGGCGATACTCTGGCACGTGTGCTGTACGATATGCGCTTTTATGATGCTTCTGAGGTTGAAGAGGTTAAGCAAAGGGGGATGAAGATGTCCACGCTTACTCCATTCACAGTTTGCAGCACTGAAGATGTGCCACAACAACGTGACGGAGAAGCTATGTGAATTTAGTGCAGTTTATCGATATTGTACATAACTGCAGTTCTAATTTCTGAACTTATTGCACCGATAGTACCTCTTACAGAATCATGACAGTCAAATTCATCGAGCATCTCAGTGCTGGCATTTCATTGGATAAAGTTTACCCATCGAAGATCACATATTATCGACTCAAGCTTGCGATAGAAGCTTTAAGGGAGGAGGCATATATATGAGGTAAATTAGATAATTTTTGTGAATTGAGTTCAGTCTTCACTTATCACTTGGGAATTCACTCTGCTCCTTAATTATGTCAGGAAATCCTTTATATGAATATGCAGACATGAAAGCTCTACTGGAGGTGCTTTATATGGTGATCCATCCAGTTTGATAGAGCTATTTGGTTTAGTTATTCTCTGTTGAAATC
Organism: Prunus salicina; assembly: GCA_020226455.1. NCBI lineage: Eukaryota > Viridiplantae > Streptophyta > Magnoliopsida > Rosales > Rosaceae > Prunus > Prunus salicina. The sequence goes on along the minus strand of CM035346.1, from coordinate 20,256,488 downwards.
TTTTCCAGGGTCTTCGGCCATGTTGTACATGGTGAAATGTAATATTGTACAGTCGATGGAGGTGGCTAATTGCCTTACATGGCACATAAACTATTTCCATTTTGTAGACATGTCAGATAAATTGTACTCAATTTGGAGTAGGAATATGCATCAATTTTAATTTTGTCAAACCAAATTAAGTAGTACGTCTAATCAATACCACTAGGGATGTATTTGTCATTCAGTTTTGAAATTTGGGTTTTGTTTTCGAGTTGTCGTTGTGGTTAGCATAGTTATTCTTTAGATTGACACATCATCCTAAAACCAAAACCCAATTTACTCCTAATTAAAAAAGAACAAAAAACCCTAACACCCAACTAACTAACGGGATAGTTAATGTCCAAATTTTTTTTTTCTTCTTCTTCACTTCTGTCCTCTTCTCTTTTTCACTCCTTCTTGCTACACGTTCTGTCCTCTTCTCCTTTTTGCTTCACCTTCTTGCTCCACCATCACAAAGCAATAAGCATCGCTACTAAAATCCATTGAAAACAAAACCATCTTTGACAAACCACACGCCATAACAAAACCCAAAATAAATTATGAATCTCTCTATTTCATTCTTCACAGCAAAGGAATAAGAAAAACATCAGAAAATGAAAACCCATGAATTAATAAAAGGCTAACCTTCCTAATATTGGTCAGGTACCCATAATTTAATTCCTCCACCAAAAGCAACAATCTTTATACAAGAAGTATAAAAAAAGGAGAAGAGGACTGAACATGAAGAAGAAGAAGAAAAAAAAAAAAAAAAAAAAGAGGAACGCGAAGAAGAAGAAAAAAAAAAATCACAGCTTCTGGACGTTAACTATCTGGTTAGTTGGGTGTTAGGTTTTTTTTCTTTTTTAATTAGGAGTAAATTGGTTTTTTGTTTTAAGATGATGTGTCAACTTTTAAATCCCTTAGATTAAATTTTAGTGAGGTGACGTATGGAGAACAAAAACAAAGTAGATCATGGCAGAGAAAATCAGAACAGAGGATTTGGATCCAACACGTTAATATATGTATATGTATATAATGGCAGAGTATGGCATGGGAGGCCAAGTTTCCATACTGGGAACTATTTATAGCCACGGGATATTGTTGCTAGAAATGTTCACTGGAAAAAGAGCTACGGATGACATGTTTAGAGATGGTATAAGTATTCACCAATTCACTAACGCGGCGTTGCCTGACCATGCCTTTGATGGTAGCAGACCCTTCATTGCTCCTTGAAAGAGATGATGCGGAGGGTAATGATGACAGACACGGCGGCGACATGCAAGAAAGACCAAGTACAAGAAATCGGGATCGCGACCCAGTTCAAGAAAGAAGATTGGAGAAGTGTTTGGTTTCAGTGATGAAGATAGGACTTTCATGTCTGTAATATCACAAGGGGAGCGGATGCTTATGAATGTCGTTGTGAACAAAATAAATTCAATTAGAGACTCATATAAGCTCATCTATGTGCAACAGATTATAAGCTTTTCTATGTGCAACAGATTATATGTTCTGTATTTTTCCTTTCATTTGGAAAATAGAAGACATTCTGATTCACATTATATTTCCTTTTCTTTTCTTCCGTTTCTATGCACATTGCCTTGGTCTTGCTATGTCACTGCATGAAATAAACTAAATAAAGGGATCTTTGTATGTATATATTCAGTTACAAATCTATATGTATGTTCCAGCTGAGGATGTGGCTTGGAGCTTCCAATTTTTTATTTCTATGGAAACACCACAGTCGTTGACAAAAGAAGTGAGAAATTCAATAATTTGTTCGGTACAGAGTAATTAGCTGCTGCATTGGCCTTAGTTCAATGCAGATCCAATAAGAGTGTCTCTGACTTGCTGCAATTCCTTGTCAATATGGCTAATATCCATTCTCCCTCTACGTGATTTCACTGAACAAGCTACTCTAATTCTGAGTCTTCCAATCAGGCAGTCCTGATTTAGATCATTTTTCCCAAGCCCCAAAATATATTTATGATATTTGTTCAGGCAATGCAGTGCTAACAAAGAGTTATGGAGTTATCAGACGGGCCCTTAGCATATGTTTTTCTTGTAAATCTTGTTGAAAACATCTGGAAAATGATGAACTAATCCTGCCTTATCCGATGTTTAGAAACAGAAATTAGGTAAGATATTGAAGATTTTCATTTTTCAAGATTTGGCAGTTCTGTTTCTGCTTGGAATAACTCCAGGATTCTAACATCAGAAATATTTAAACCATAACAATTAACACCATTAAAATTACAAAGTGACTAAGTATCAAGATATCCTACAGCACATAGTGGTCCATTTACATAGCAAAATGTGATAACTGAGCTCTCTGCATCCCTCTTTAAATGACATAACTTTGCCTAATCAACATCTGAAAATGTGAACTTTCAGTACAACGTCATTTCTCTCAATGAGCTCAAATACACAAATATCTCCTTCCATCAAACAATTTTCCGTCACAAATTCATGCCAGCCACCAGAAAGTTTAGCTCCTGATTCGTTAGTATGACCAATCAAATTCACAGGTCACGATCTCTCTCTGACCTGAAGAGTCATGGTTTGCTTCCTCTTTTTGACAAAACTCCGGGCAAATGTAACTGGTACACGCTGCATAAGATGGATATATGAAAATGAAACTCTATACAAACCTAGTGAGTATTAGTAAATAAATAATGGAGGTGATTTGGAACTGGTACACAGACAACATATATATATATATATATATATATATATAGTATTTATGTTTGAAGCAAAGCTGTATAAGTATGTAGAACCTACCAATATCAGAGGTGTTGACCCCAGAGTGGCTCTGAAGGATGGATTCTTTGGGGTGAACCTGTTAGCAGCTTCAAGAGCCCTTGAAGATGAATTTAAAGGCCTTTGAGTAACCTGCCCACCAGTCTTCAACCTTATGTACTTGCCTACAGTACAAGAAACAAAATATAATCTGAATTCCTTAACCTTAATTTTGGGAATTTCTCATTCTGGTGGACTAACCAATTTCAAGAGAAGGGTCAAGAGAGCAAGACACACCATTTTCATAATTCAATCAGTTTCAACTTTAATCATGGGGTTTCTCCTTTTCTCAACTCGATCAATTGCTCCTCCGCCATGGCCTGTGTTCCCCAAAAAATTACAGAAAAAAGAACAGAATCTGTATAAGTTACAATGACATAATGAGCATATATTCACAAATGAACAGATTTACCTGGTGACATGGGGCAATCTTCAGCGCTGTTGGTGCGATAAGAAAAAACTTCAAATAAATGTTCATTGCAGTCATGGCGTGAGAAATAACTAACGCACAAATTAAACCCTATAAATCATGCAATCGTAGTACGAGTAAGTAGGGATCGTTCTATTCCGGGGATTAGGAGGGATGCTAATCAACACAAATTAAATTTATTAAACTAGAACTAAGTTAAGGGAACAATGATTGGGGGGAGTTGGATGATTTAGACCAAAGTAAAATTGACAGCAGCAAATAACTAAGATGTGAATGAAATATGGATTAAGGGATAGCTAGAGGATTCTTCTCCACACATGGAACATATGCACACAAATTGATCTCCAGTTACTCTTTCTATAAAGTATGAATGTCAAAGCCCCAAATTAATTGTGAACTGCACTAATTAACTCTCAAATTTTCCTAAGTTCATTGAATTGGACTCAGCGACTCAATCAAATTATTCTTATCAAGTTCCCTATATGAACAACATGATAGAGATACATATCAAAGATCATTAAGTTCTATGAAAATCATAAGCTTTGACAAGGCATTTGTAACTATGAAAAGCATGATACTCCTGCCAGGAATTTACTTAACACAATCATGACTAGTGACTTTTACTACTTGTAAATATAAGTTCATAACAATTAGGTGAAATTCCCTTATATCCTAGCATCAAATCCATGCATGCAAACTAAGTATGCATCCTTAATAAACATGCAAGAATAAGTCCTGAATAAAACAGAAAAGTAAATCACATTCATACTTTACGAAACCATAACTGGAAGTGATCAATTCATATAAAACATATGTCCATGGCTTCGAATTCACCTCTAACTAAGAAGAAATTCAGTTACTCATATTTAATAATTGAAAAACAACATAGAATGGAAATAGATAAGATAGGATAAAGAGAAGAAAAGAACTAGATGATGGTAGCAAGGAATTCCCAAGATAGCTCCAAGCTTTGCTCCTTTTGCAACTAGCTCTCTCTCTCTCTCTCTCTCTCTATTTGAATGTGTATGAGTAATGGATGAAGTGAGTTGATGGATTGTTGAATGATGTTGTGTTTAGAATTGGAGTGCTATTTATAGGGAGAATGGAAGAGGAATATTTGAATTGAATATGGTTTATGCCAATAGCACTTGTAATTAGAAACTCATTCTTTTGGCTAGTGCACTTCACCAACAACTCCCATTGTAATTAGAAACTCATTCTTTTGGCTCATTCTTTTGGCTAGTGCACTTCACCAACAAATCCCATTGTAATTAGAAACTCATTCTTTTGGCTATGCACTTCACCAACAAATCCCACTAGATAGTCATGCATGACATTGCATTGCAATCAGCTTGTGGGCCGATTTTGGGCTTGTTATTCACTCCAAAAAATCCTGGAAAAATATGGATCTTCAAGCCATTTGTCTTATCTTTCCAAGAATATGCAGCCCAACTCAAGGAAAAATAGGAAAGATTTTCAAATGTCATTTTTGGCCCAGTAACGCAGATGCTGCCGAATTTTGACCTTGAGCTGCTAAATCATGGATAACTTCCTCTAGAAGACTCCAAATCATGAACCGTAAAATGCTACGGAAACTAGACTTCCGTATCTTTCCAATGATGTATGGCTCATTATCTGGTTCTTCTTGAGCAAGTACAGGTTAATCCGTGAATGTGACTGATCTGCAGACACTGTTTTGCTAACTTGTCTTCGAAATGCATGTAATGAGTCTCATCCTTATTACACTGAAACATACACAAACTTTATTAAAAGCACAAGTTTAACTAAAAAACATAACCAAATCATAAGTTAGAAGGGTATAAAAAGATATGTAATTATGCAATGATCAAGTCAATCAACACAAAAACACACACATCACCAACTTTCAAATTATTGTCCCTTGCAAACGCCAACCAGCCAGGCTGGAATCGAGCTATTGAAGTTTCATACTTGAATTTGACAAGCCAAGTTCTTCCATCTAAAATCTTAAGGATTATGTTACGTGCAGGCTGCTTGACAAGATGTCTCCTTGCAAACCCGGATGGCAAATGCTAAAGCAAAAAGGAAATTAGGAATATATATATATATATAAGAATTTTTTTATTTATTTTAAAGAGAGACTAGTTACGATTTTGCTCTTTGAGAGCTAAGGGTCTTTGCTTAATCTTTTCGCACACTGACATCTAGAAATAGGAGTTAGCAGAGTGTTATATGGAAAGCTTACCAGGTAACCTCGGTGGATATAAACCGGTTGAATGGCAACCAAGAAATAAGGATATTCAGATTCGAAAGCATTGGCTCTCTGAAGAGCCAGAGCTTTTTCACTTTTATTCAATGGATGCGTCCTCCCAAGGACATCAGGTGTTCGTTTAACGAATATTCAAGTGCTAGATGAGCCTCCAAAATCTTTCTTTGTTGGCATATCATTCTTGTTGACATGAAAACATCATGAAAGCAAGTGCCATGATGAAAGAAGTGTCATGATGAAAGCAACATTATGCAAAAGGAAAGGAGGAGACATCATTATGTCCTAGGTAAATAGTGAGGACATCATTATGTCCCTAGGTAAATAGTGAGGACATCATTATGTCCCTAATCCCACTCACGAGAATCTAATGTAATTGCCTATAAGTCTTCTTTCCATTACATGGTAGAGTAGAGATTGTAATAACAAGAATCAGTTTTTTCCTAAACATATATTTCTACTTGGTATCAGAGCCACCGATCTGGTGGTTTCTTGTTTATCCCAACCCTCTAATTGAATTCAAACCTATATTGAGCTCATACGTTTTTCCATCCATCATCCACATATATTGAGTTCCTACTTTCACACCATCAATTTCCGCTACGATGACAACACTCGAGGCTTCCTTTGTTCTCCCGCATAGTGTTTATGCCTGAATAATTACGGCCCTTTTTGACCGAGTAAGCCTCCTTTCGGCCGTGGCTCCCGCTAATGAACTCAAGCAGCCGCGTATCATCGTTCCTTTTTTCCTCCTTACAAACAAGGGAAAAAACGCTAAGGATGGAATCTTCTCGGCCCCAAAACTACAAAATTTCAGGCCGAGGCCGAGGTCTTTATAAACCACGGCCGGAGATATTGACCAAATCATCACGTGGCTTCAGGGTCCCACTCCTCATTTAATGAAGCAGTGCCTCTGTCCGTCGCAGCAAATCCACTAGGGCATGAAGCATTTAATGCATGAGGGCAGAAGGGAAGTGATTGAGGGCAGGAGTTGGTAATCAGAGTGGTTAGGTACAAACATTCTTGCAAATGTTCTTGCAATTGGCAGTCTCTTCACCAACCACTAAACCAGAGCATTCAATGCGTTCCCACGGCCAGAGATGCAGAGCCCTCGATCAAAGCGGTGGCCGAGATTTACCGAGATTTATGGGGGTCACACCACCATGCTTCACGATCCCAAATGCTGATCAGACCCAGCCATGCTTGATCTGACTAGACTCCACCATGCAGGTCTTGTCAAGCCTCGATTGTCTCTCAGAACTCCTACTATAAAAACCAAGCTCAAGACCACATGCAAGAGGTCCAACACCAAAACCAAAAGCCTCCCACGGAGCAACTTATTTTTCTGTCATGTACTTTCAATATCTTTACATGTTTTCTTAGGAGTAGTGATAGATTGTAAGAAACATCCATTCATCAATATATCATACGACCCTTGATTTCTCAAGGCGCCGGAGCACCATCCCTGTTATCGCCTCACTCACCCCATATATCATACGACCGTCGCTCCTCGAGCAACGCGCCGGAGCACCGCCCAAAATCCACCACCTACACCACCACTAACGGCCTTGTAGCTCAGGCCGTGAACCTAACGGCCGAGACCAGTTCCTTTCTCGGCCACAATCGTTTGATTAGAAGCCCAGACCAAACAGGCGCAACACTCCAAACATCTTCTACCCAAACACTCCACCGAACTCGACGCACGGTAGACCGTACTGGCACGCCCGCGCACAAACCGCACCGTATCCAAAAGTAGGACTCCGTGTTAAACGTACGTCCCCTCGGCCCGGAGAACCAGGCCGAGAGATTTGCGCAGCCAACACTTTTGGCACGCCCAGTGGGACTCTTGTCAGCAAACTCACCATGAACCCAAGGGATGAGCAGGCCTTCAGGATGGAAACATCTTTTATGGCCAAATTCTCTATGGAACTACGGACGTTGTCCCATATACGGGCGCCAGTAGCGCCCACCGACATTCAGGCGTCAGGCCACGACAAGTCCTCTCAGCCAAAAAACTGGGGGCAATCCCGGCCGATGCGGGTGGAACCCCGGCTCACTGGCCACGTAGGAACAACGCGCGGCCCACTCCGCGCCTTGGCCGCCCAAAAGATCTAGTGGCTCAAGAAATCGACCTAGCGCGCACCATAGCCGTCCAAGCCCGTCCAGGCTCGGGTGGCGCGACCACGGTTTCGTCACAACGACGCGGTCAAGACAACCCGACCGTTCGCCTGTCACAAGCATCATCAACACCGGCCCATCGCCAGTATAGTTCGGCCGATCCAATAGTGATACACCCACATCACGGCCAAGCTTACGGCGGTTATCCAAGATTACCCGGTTCGGTCGTGACGGCTGAACCCTTTAGTGGAAAAACTCCGCTAATCAAGCCGCAAAATAAGGTACAACAAGCCCAGCGACCGTTTCCAGTTCAGCCAAAACCAGCCCCTCGGGATCCTCTGACCGAAAAGACTCGAGGCACGTCTGACGACGGCACGGCCCAAGGATGGCTGGGGGCACGGGATGCTGTCAAACCATGCCCACCAGAGATGCCCAGGATTTGGGATGACTTGTTCCCTAAAACATTTTGGGCACGACACGCGACAAAGGCTTCGGCTATTGGTACACCTCTATATCTCTCTACCTACGGCCGTTATTCTGATCAGCCAAGGAGGCTGAGACTTCGGCCTCTTCAGATTTTCAAGCAACCTGGACAAAGGACAAAGGACTACGCCCAGACCGTGCCCCAGGATGCAGACAAGTCGGAACAGCCAGGGCCCAATACCTACACCTCGGCGCAGGTTCCAAAGAAAATGGCGCCGAGGGCTTACGACAAAAAAGTCAAAAAGAAAAAAAGATGGAGGTAGGCGAGCAAGTTAAATAAACGGCGTAGGATAAACAGAGTACAAAGCATTCATAGAAAAATAAACTGCGCCTTATAATGATATTAGGAATTTTATAAATTAGGATTAATGTGCTAACAAAGAAAAAGACAACGGCCGATCACGGTCGGTCAAAACCGAAAAGATAAATACTTATGTTTGTGGGGAAGAAAAAACTTCTAAACTATTACAAAAAGCCATAAACGAAACCCCCAACCCCTCTAGGCGCCTTCGCTGAACATCCCCCAGATCAGGCAGGTTATCTTCCTCCAAGCAATGTCACCACTGTTTATATCGGCCTGCCACTTCGCCCGGACCAGTTTCCTCTCGGCCAGTGCCTTCTTCTTCTCGGCCGCCGCCTTAAGGAATTGCCTGGCCAAAGACTTGAGTTCAGACCCGGCCGCGGCCGCTCCATTTCGGCGCTGAAGGATGAGGGACCGACGGGCTTGGAGTTCGGCAATCTGAGCCTCGACCTGTGCGAGTTCTTCATTTTCCCTGCGGATGACGAGGTCATTCTCTTTCAGGCGGGCCATTGTAGGTTGGACCTGCTCCTTGATCATTGATAACTCTTGCTCAAGCAGGCACCCCTCGGTCATCCTCGCGCTAGCCTCGGCACACCGACCGAGCATCTCCTCACCCTCGGCCGAACGTACCTGAAGCTCATCCAACTGTGCCGAGTCCAGCAGACCCATCGCCATGGCTGCATCCAGGCAAGTCCTGAACTCCAGAAAGGCCTCGGCCGTGGTCATTTGGTGGGCGTCGCAGAGAAGGAACTCTCGGAGCCTCTCGATGACGGCTTTGGACTCCTCGTCTAGAGGAGCCGAGGACGAGCTGCCGCCTTCCTCATGGAGACTGGCGAACAAAGACTCGAGATCATCAGGAGAGGCGGCCTCCTAGGGACAAAAGAAAAGTCAGGGATATGACCAGATAGGATACACAAGGGGATAAAAGGGAGTGAGTGCTCACCTCAACGGCCGAACTTGTGCCAGGACCACCTGCGGCCACAAGCTCAGTCAGGACCCCCGAAGAGACAGGCAAAAGGCTCGGCGCACCTCCGTCTACACCCTCAACTGCCGTGAGCACGGTCACTACAACCGACTCCTGAGACAACGGTGCCGGGGGCATGCTCATACCAGCCGAGGACAATGGCACCGATGGTCGAGGAGGCTGAAAGATAAACAGGCTGGTCAGGGACATGAGGTGGACCAAAAGGAGAATAAAAGTATGAGAAAAGCATGGCACCTACCGAGCCGATCCTTATGCCGCCTGGGCGACGGGGAGTGAACGGCGAGGGCCCAGTGGAGGCAGGGGCAGTCGAGATAGGCACGGCAAGGGTGGCCGAAAGGACTTCCACCAGGACAGTTTGCGCCGACCCTTCAGCAAGAACCTCGCCATCTGACAATTCAACCACTGTCTCCTCTGCGCCCGGCCTTTCTTCGGCCTCTATCATCTCCACATCTTCCTCGTCCTCCTCCTCTTCCTCGGCCTCTTCCTCAACTTGCACCTCGGCCGTTTGCTCAGGATCAGCCGCCTCCTGGACCACCTCCTCGGCGGCAAGCACCTCTTCGGCGTCTGGCGCCTCGACGGCAGCTTCCTCCTCAACCACTGACTCCTCCTGGAAGGACCAGATTACCAGTTAAAAGGGGAAGAAAGATGGTTTGAAGGAGGAAAGAATGACAAGGAGCGAAGGAAAAAGTACTTACGGCCACAGGAGGGGCTTCGCTCACGACCACAGCAGGGACGTCTCCCTCGTCTTCACCCTCTGAAAGAACAAGGAGGGCTCTCTTCTTCGGCCGTTGCGATAATGCTGCCTCAATCGCGACACTTTCGGCCGGCGCAGCCCTAACCTCTGCGGCCTCGGTACTCACGGTTTCCCGTGCCCTTTGCGACCCGGGGCTGCGCATGTAAAAGAGACGGCATAGTGAAAAGAACATCACAAAAGGCGACCTAGAGGGTCCAAACAAAAATAAATAAGGAAAGAGAGCTTACCAGGAACAGTGGCTGGTCCAGCTGGCGGGGGAGATGGCACGGTCCTACGCGCCAGGGTTTTTCGCGCTCCCGCCGTAGACGGCGCTTTGGAAGGCAGGGCCGCAGGTGGAGTCACGATCGCTGCCCTGACCGAAGGGGGAGCTGCCACCCTGCCTACGGCCACGGCCGGCGTACTCGGGCGAGGAGGCGCGACCAAGGCCTTCTTCGCCTTACCAGCCTTGGGGAGGAGGGGGTCCCAGTCCGCGTTCTTCAAGGCTCCCCGCGCGGCCTCTTCAGTAGGCCGAATAAACCTGGCCGAGACGCACTCCTCGTACCAGACTCTTGCGTCTTCATCAATCGCATTTCGACGCATCCACGGCCGCAGAGTGAGGTAAGTCATCCCCTTCGCCAGTTGAAAGGAGATCCCAGCCACACCGTGCTGCTGAGCGACATCGGCCCTCCAAGACGAGAGCCGATTGATGGACAGCAGCGAAAGCGGCGCCGTCTGAATCAACCCAAACTGCCGTGCTACGAAATTCGGCAGGTACACCTCGGCCCCGGCCTTGGACAGGCCGCAATGAAGGTCGCGCGCGACCAGGAAGAAGCCCCAGATCTCCCTCAAGTCATTCTCCGTCTCCCCATTAGGGATTATGGAGAGGTCGTGCGTAAGGAACAAGGGGAACGGCCGAGCAAGGCACACTCGGAACTGCGACCCAGTCCTCTCGGTCAGTTCATAGAAGAACTTATAGCAGAAGACCGAGGTGTTGTGCTTCCTGGGGGCCCGCGCGAAGGCATTGGCCAGTGGCTCAGTATCAGCAGGGTTTACCGCCGCTCTCAGTTCTGGGAAATAAGCCTGGAGCCAGAATTGGAAGGCCCAGAGCGGACCACCATGCTTCGGCTTCATCCCGTCTGTGACCATGTCATGAAGTGTACGATAGATATGGCCGAGCAGGAACGGGCCGAGCGCCAGCCTTTCACCTTGCGCAAGATAATCGTCCAGATGGGCGAACTCCAGGGTGACTTTATTCTCCTGGGTACAAAACACAAATTTGCACAACCAGTACAGCAGAAACGCGGCGTGCTCGACCTCGCCCAAAGAAGCAATGGAGTCATCATCAGGATTGTCCTCCACGCCGAAGTTGCTGTAGAAGCTGGAGTAATTGAGCATATTCTTCGCCTTACCCAGCAAGCTTGGCGACAGTAGGCCATGCGGCCTTAAAACTCCCTGCGGCCTCAGGGGCGACGAGCGCGGCGTTCACTTCCACGCCGAGAGGAGAAAGGCCGAAGAGGGCGGCCATGTCTAGCACGGTCGGCGTCATCATACCGAATCGAAGATTCATGGTATTTGTGGCCGACGACTAGAAGCACAGGGCCGCGGACAGGAGCGACCGATCCATGACAAGCGGCCGATCGAATAACTTGATCAAGTGATAGATGCCTTGATCCTTCCATTGCTGACCGAAGAAATGCTCCATCCTCGGCAGCCACTTTTCCCAATCTGGGGTCGAAGTCGGCCATTGAGGCTGCGGCCTGGCAACATTCCAATCTTGGAAGTCCCCTCCATCGAAGGCTGAGAAATTCACCAGATTGTCCCTCAAATGGACAGCTAGCCTTTCTGGCATGCCCCCTTCCACAGTGGGGCCGAGGATGCAGGAATCTGAAGCAGAACCATCATCGTCAGTCCAAGGCACGATGACATCAGTAATGACTAAGCCCTGGAGCTCACGACAGATATCTTCAAACTGAGTGTCGAAGGCTTGGGACAAGGATTCAGCAGACGCAGAAGTGTTGGAGGCCATCGAGACGGATTAAAAACAGGGTTAGAGAAAGTCGAAGGGAAGGTGGTAAACACGAACACCAGTGAAGTGAAACCGAGCGTTCAGAATGAGGAATGAGGAACTCTCTGGGAAGGAACAGAAAATGGCTTGGGGCTGGTCAGAGAATAACTGGACAGGAGGAGAGTTGGAAAACTGAGAAAGAGTTTTTGCAGAGTTTGGACGTCTGAAAATTCTGAAAGCGTGAAGAACAAATAAAGAAGGATGGGCTTTTTATACTGGCACCTGAATTCGAAGCGAAAGGGCACGACCCTTTCAAAAGACGTAACGATCTGGCAGTAGACACGAAAATGCGGTGACGTGTCAGAAGTCCAAAAGACCATCGCTTCAGTTGACGAGGCGAAGCGACGGCTCGTGCGAACCAAGGCAATAATGACTCATGCGACGTGCTTGCACATTAAATGCGCGAACCGACGTGTGCATTTAAGAGGAAGAGACACCAGCTGTCTGTCAGAATCACTTCAAAGAAATGCAAAAGGTCCGTCCCTTGGAATCCATTCGGCCTCGACCCAGGCCATGGCCGAAGAATCCAGGGACGTGGGGGCAATGTTTATGCCTGAATAATTACGGCCCTTTTTGACCGAGTAAGCCTCCTTTCGGCCGTGGCTCCCGCTAATGAACTCAAGCGGCCGCGTATCATCGTTCCTTTTTTCCTCCTTACAAACAAGGGAAAAAACGCTAAGGATGGAATCTTCTCGGCCCCAAGCTACAAAATTTCAGGCCGAGGCCGAGGTATTTATAAACCACAGCCGGAGATATTGACCAAATCATCACGTGGCTTCAGGGTCCCACTCCTCATTTAATGAAGCAGTGCCTCTGTCCGTCGCAGCAAATCCACTAGGGCATGAAGCATTTAATGCATGAGGGCAGAAGGGAAGTGATTGAGGGCAGAAGTTGGTAATCAGAGTGGTTAGGTACAAACATTCTTGCAAATGTTCTTGCAATTGGCAGTCTCTTCACCAACCACTAAACCAGAGCATTCAATGCGTTCCCACGGCCAGAGATGCAGAGCCCTCGATCAGAGCGGTGGCCGAGATTTACCGAGATTTATGGGGGTCACACCACCATGCTTCACGATCCCAAATGCTGATCAGACCCAGCCATGCTTGATCTGACTAGACTCCACCATGCAGGTCTTGTCAAGCCTCGATTGTCTCTCCAGAACTCCTACTATAAAAACCAAGCTCAAGACCACATGCAAGAGGTCCAACACCAAAACCAAAAGCCTCCCACGGAGCAACTTATTTTTCTGTCATGTACTTTCAATATCTTTACATGTTTTCTTAGGAGTAGTGATAGATTGTAAGAAACATCCATTCATCAATATATCATACGACCCTTGATTTCTCAAGGCGCCGGAGCACCATCCCTGTTATCGCCTCACTCACCCCATATATCATACGACCGTCGCTCCTCGAGCAACGCGCCGGAGCACCGCCCAAAATCCACCACCTACACCACCACTAAAGGCCTTGTAGCTCAGGCCGTGAACCTAACGGCCGAGACCAGTTCCTTTCTCGGCCACAATCGTTTGATTAGAAGCCCAGACCAAACAGGCGCAACACTCCAAACATCTTCTACCCAAACACTCCACCGAACTCGACGCACGGTAGACCGTGCTGGCACGCCCGCGCACAAACCGCACCGTATCCAAAAGTAGGACTCCGTGTTAAACGCACGTCCCCTCGGCCCGGAGAACCAGGCCGAGAGATTTGCGCAGCCAACACATAGTTCCTCGACCCAGGAGGTGAAGGACAAACCAATTTTCAAGTGCACTCATTGTGGTGGTTCAAGGCATACTCGTGGACATTGTTATGAATTAGTTGGCTTTCCATCTTGGTGGGATCATTCTAAGAATAAAAGAAGTGGTCATAAAGCACTCCAAGCCCCTGCTACTCCAAAGACCCCACCTGTAAGTGGCAACAAATCCGATGAACATATTTCTGCATCTGCGTCCATGGCTACATCAAGTACAACCGGTTATGCATTGAACGTTTCTTCCACCTCACCCACCAGTAATGTCTGGATTATTGATTCAGGCGCCTCTGATCATATGACATGTGATTTGAATAAAATCACATCTTTGTCTCCATCATCACAGTCGGTAGTATCCAATGCTAACGGTAGTTCCTCTCCTGTTGTTGGACAGGGTTCTTTATCCCTTACAGATTCGTTGCACCTGGATTCAGTACTTGTTGTGCCATCATTGGATTTTAATTTGCTATCTGTTGCGCAAATTACTCATGCTCTTTCTTGTACTGTAACATTTTGGCCAAATTGTTGTATTTTCCAGGACATCCTCACAAGGAAGATAATTGGTTATGGTACTAGAAGGGGCAATCTGTATTTTCTGGATTTGGCACCAAGTGGTGCGACTCGGATTTCTCAAGCCTTCAAGACTAGTGGAGATCCGACCAAAAAAATTCAGAATTTGATTTGGTTGTAGCATAGACGGTTGGGTCATGCCTCCTTTGGATACCCTAAAAAGTTGTTTCCTTCATGGTTTAGCAAACTTTCAGATTTTAATTTTAAGTGTGATGTTTGTGAACTGGCAAAAAGCCATAGAGTCTCCTTCCCTTTGAGTATGAATAAAAGTACAGTGCCATTTGCAATTGTTCATTCTGATGTTTGGGGTCCTGCTCCAATTTCTACTCCTTCTGGTGCTCGTTGGTTTGTTACCTTTATTGATGATTGCATGCGTATGACTTGGATTTCTCTCTTAAAAACCAAGGGGGAGGTGTGTACCACATTTCAACAGTTTTACAAGATGGTAGACACTCAGTTTCATGCAAAAATTAAGATCCTTCGTTCTGATAATGGGGGTGAATTTGTGAATCATGATCTTTGTCAGTTTTTAGAAGCTCATGGAATTGAACATCAGCGAACATGTCCATATACCCCTCAGCAAAATGGGGTAGCAGAACGCAAAAATCGTCATTTGTTAGAAGTGGTTCGAGCTTCATTGTTTGATGCTCAAATGCCTCGTTCTTTTTGGGGAGAAGCAGTGTGTTCTGCTGTGTATCTTATCAATCGGGTTCCCTCCAGTGTCTTGAACTTCCAAACACCATTACAAGCCCTTCGTCAGCTTTGTGCTCTTCATTCCACTCCCAATTTGGAGCCACGAGTCTTTGGATGTGTAACTTTCGTTCACCTTTATACACATCAGCGCAACAAGTTGGAGCCTCGAGCACTCAAGTGCGTGTTTATTGGCTATGCCCAACATCAAAAAGGGTATCGATGCTATCATCCACCTACTCAAAAGCTCTACATCACTATGGATGTGGTTTTTCGAGAAGAAGAAATGTATTTTTCTGGGGGAGTTCAAGCACAGGCGAGTCCAGATACTGCTGATGATCAGTTCGACCTGGAAGGATTTGTTACTTTGGAGTCGTTATGTCATCCAACAGTTCAAGATGCACTAACCGACTCGACAGATACCACTCCAAAAACTATGCACGAAAGTAGTGATGACCGGTCACGGTTGGTCCTCTCACCCACAACCCAGTCACCCGGTCAGGGGGAGAAGAATGATGTGCCCGTTTCTGAAGTTTCTATACCATTTAACCAATTATCTTCTGAGGTGTCTTCTGAACCTACAACCCAGGTAACATCCCAGAACATTGATGTTGAAGATTTATATTTAACTGATTTGTTTTCAGATGATCCATCTAATGAGATACATCTACAACCATACCAATTACCTGTTCGTAAGAATCGTGGCATCCCGAAGATTCAATATGAAGCGGATCCCAAAGCTAAAGTGAAGTACCCGATTAGCAACCATGTTTCCACTCATAGGTTGTCCGCACCACATGCCATGTTGATCAAGCAACTGGATTCTTTGTCTACACCAAGCAGTGTAGAAGAGGCTTTGATGGATCCAAACTGGAAACAAGCGATGAATGATGAGATGCAAGCTCTTCAAAAGAATTCCACATGGGAACTTGTTCCTCTCCCAAGTGGCAAACGAACTGTGGGTTGTAGATGGATTTATACTATTAAGTTGAAGGCAGATGGATCAATCGAATGGTACAAAGCTCGATTGGTGGCAAAAGGATATACTCAGAGATATGGAGTGGATTATCAAGAGACGTTTGCTCCAGTAGCAAAAATCAATACTGTACGAATCCTGATATCACTTGCTGCAAACTTGGATTGGCCATTACACCAATTCGATGTCAAAAATGCATTTTTACATGGTGATTTAGAAGAAGAAGTTTATATGGATCCTCCGCCTGGATGTAAATTGAGTTCCGAATCGAAACACTACGTGTGCAAATTAAAGAAGTCTTTGTATGGTTTGAAGCAGTCACCTAGAGCATGGTTTGGGCGGTTGACAAAGTCTATGAGGGCATTCGGATATAAACAAAGTAATTTTGATCATACTTTGTTCTTGAAGCATAAGGAAAATAAAATTACAGCTTTGATAGTATATGT
This sequence comes from Prunus salicina, assembly GCA_020226455.1. Taxonomy (NCBI): domain Eukaryota; kingdom Viridiplantae; phylum Streptophyta; class Magnoliopsida; order Rosales; family Rosaceae; genus Prunus; species Prunus salicina. The sequence goes on along the minus strand of CM035346.1, from coordinate 20,239,880 downwards.
TGATGATATGATCGTAACAGGTGATGATCCTGATGAAAGAAAAGCATTGCAAGAGTACTTATCTAAGGAGTTTGAGATGAAAGATCTTGGTACACTTAAGTATTTTCTTGGGATAGAAGTATCTAGATCACATCAAGGTATCTTCTTGTCTCAACGAAAATATGTTATGGATTTATTAACTGAAACAAGGATGCTGGGGTGTAAACCAGTTAATACGCCTATGGAGGGAAATCACAAGCTTGGTGAGTGTACAGATCATAAACTAACTAACAAGGAGCAATACCAGCACCTAGTTGGGAGGTTAATTTATTTGTCACACACGAGACCAGACATTGCATATGCTGTGAGTGTTGTAAGCCAGTTTATGCACTCTCCAAGTGAAGTTCATAGAGATGCAGTGAATCGCATCTTGAGATATTTGAAATCAACTCCTGGTAAAGGGTTAATGTATTCAAAGCAAGGACATCTGGATGTAATTGGGTATACAGATGCGGATTGGGCTGGGTCCCAAACAGACAGACGATCCACTTCAGGTTATTTTACTTTTGTAGGAGGTAACCTTGTTACTTGGCGTAGTAAGAAACAAAATGTTGTTGCAAGATCAAGTGTGGAGGCAGAATATAGAGGTATGGCACATGTTGTTTGTGAGTTGTTATGGATTAAGCATGTTCTAACAGAGTTAGGTTTTAAGCCTAAAAAACCCATGAAATTATATTGCGATAATATTGCGGCCATTAATATTGCTCATAATCAAGTTCAACATGATCGAACGAAACATGTTGAAGTGGATAGGCATTTCATCAAAGAAAGATTAGAACACTAGACACTTCAGTTCCCGTTTGTAAAGTCAAAAGATCAGTTGGCAGATATCTTGACGAAAGCAGTTTCAAGCCGAGTATTTCAGGACACGCTGAGCAAGTTGGACCTTGGTGACATTTATGCTCCAACTTGAGGGGGAGTGTTGACATGAAAACATCATGAAAGCAAGTGCCATGATGAAAGAAGTGTCATGATGAAAGCAACATTATGCAAAAGGAAAGGAGGAGACATCATTATGTCCTAGGTAAATAGTGAGGACATCATTATGTCTCTAGGTAAATAGTGAGGACATCATTATGTCCCTAATCCCACTCACGAGAATCTAATGTAATTGCCTATAAGGCTTCTTTCCATTACATGGTAGAGTAGAGATTGTAATAACAAGAATCAGTTTTTTCCTAAACATATATTTCTACTATTCTCTCCTGTTAAAATAAGGTTGTATCTTAATTTTTTTGGTAGATATCACATTATAGGTAAACAATACAAGACCAAATATAACATTACGTACTTTTGATTTCTCCTCTGGCATGGCCTGACTCATCGTCATCATCATCTTCTTCAGAATCAGAATCAGTTTCTTCCATCTCGGGCTTAGGATATTCAATTTCTGTAGCAGTTTTATCAAATATAAACACAGAGAAGTTGGAGTTCCCTTCATATCCAAAGACTAGCGAATTACCATAGTCAAGAGAGCACAACTTTGAGAACTCTGGCCAACCCTTGTCAAACCAAACCCAACCATCGTTGGATCTTCTGAGTTATATTTCCATTTCTGCACCACTTGGAAGCTTAAGATGTACTGGACTTGATAAATTCTCTCCATATCTCATCAAAAACTTCATTGGAATTTTCTGCATAACAGAACATGTTAAGAGAAAACATTCTAAGCATAGTAATAGAGAGAGAGAGAGAGAGAGAGAGAGAGAGAAAGGTGCTTACAATTCTGGTCTTTTTAGAAGTCTTATCTAGAATGATCCTTAAGAAATGGGGTATGGAAGCTGGACTGTCATGAATAGAAGCCATGTCTGAATTAACTCTAAAGCTTGGTTGAGTTTTATAGGAAAGCTTGCTATTGGATGTAAAAAATCTGCTTTGTTCTTAGTTCACTACGAAGTGAAGTGACTAGATGGAGTTGATCTTAGTTCACTACGCTCGAGAAAGAATCTAATAATTTCAATCAACTCAACAGTCACTACTTTATTGGTTTTTATTTATTTATTTTATTCATGTTTTTATAGTTATCTCTTCATTTTCTCGAATTATAATGTACCCTCGCGCATACAATTGCCCAACAACTTTCTTCCTCCGACTTTTCTTTTCTCTTTTGAGATATAGTTATTTCTTTCATGGGATATTTGTTGAAATGTCACCTGAACTTATACCTTAGTTTCAATTTGTCACCTAAAAAAATAATTTAAGTGAAATGTCACCTGAATTTTTCAAAATCCATAATTTGTCACTTGAGTTTAACATCATTTGATTTTCCATCTATTTTCAAGGGTATTTTAGTCTTTTCATTTTCAAGGATATTTTAAAAATGGACAAAATTATTATTAAAAAAATAAAGCTTAAATGTAAAAATGGCTGGGGATTAAATGTGAAAAGATATATAATTTTTATAATTTTCAAGGGTCTTTTCATAATTTTTTTATAATGATTTTTCCATTTTTAAAATACTCTTGAAAATAAAAAGACTAAAATACCCTTGAAAATAGTTGGAAAATTGGATGATGTTAAAGTGAGGTGACAAATCATGGATTTTGAAAAATTCAGGTGACATTTCACTTAAATTTTTTTTTCCAAATGACAAATTGAAACTAAAGTACAAGTTCAGGTGACTGTTGTTAGAAATGTTAACTCGCAATTGTACGGGCCAATTAGTAGTATAGCAAGACAAGTACGAGGTCGTACCCACAAAGACTGAGAAGTTAAAACTAGTTATGTGCTTAGATTACCAAATTCAAGGAAGTAGGAAGTAAAGTCTAAAACAGAATTTAAAGCAAGAGTGATTGTAATTGTTGAACAAATCAAGCAAAACAAAATTGTAAACAAAGGCAAAGTGAGCAAATGTAGCAAAGAATGTTTTGTGGGCTGGAAACAGATTGGGAGACTAGGGCATTCGATTCACCATAACAATTCAATTCTGGGTTATAAGGAGTCAAGTGACAAGTCTAATACGGATTCAAAGATTGATTCTAGCTAATGTATGATTAGGCCATGGTGTCTGGTTCTAACCTTGTGTTCCTAATTCCCTAACTTGATCATTTGTTGTCTAACCTAAATTAAGCCTTAGGAACCCATTGAGCATAGAAGAACAATTTAAACAACCAAGCATGTATCTAATCCCTGTTGTCGAATGTCCATACATACTTTTCTTATTCATAGTTCAATTCGAATCAAAGCATGGTGTCTACTCTTGATTCAAACCAAGATAGCTAATATACAAGTTCTAATGGTGATCAATCATCCAAACAAGCATATTAACTGATAAGCATAATGTATAAGAACATGAATCATGAATCAAACTTGAAACTCAAATCTTCAACTTATAAACCCAGAATATTCATGTTAGGTTACATCGAAGCCCTAGTTATGAATTTAGCTACTCATACTGGAAATGAAACTTAAACAGAAATGAGAAAACATATTGAATGCAATAAGAGTGGAAAAACCCATTTCTGAAGTTACTTGTGGTGTCCAAGGCTTCTCCAAGTGCTTCTCCAAGTCTTGTGCTGCTCCAAGAGCTTCCTCACATCTAGAGTATGGCAACTAAAGAGGTGATTTGGGATGAGTTTGGGTGAGTGGTGATGGCAGAGAAAGAGGAAATTCGTAGGGAAATGGAAGGGAGGCTTGCTGGAGCTGTTTTGGTGATTTTGGATAGAATGGAGTGTTTGGGGAAGGATGGAAGTGTTAGAGGATGGCTGAAGAGAATTCTAGGCTGAATGGAGTGTTTGGGGAAGGATGGAAGTGTTAGAGGATGGCTGAAGAGAATTCTAGGCTGAATGGAGTGTGATGCTCTTGAATGAGTGTGAAGCTCTCTATTTATAGAGTGTGAAGCTCCCCTTTGGCTGATCAAGCACACCTATTTCTGAGCTGCCCATATGGTTCCATGTGTGGCTTTTGAAGCACATGGCTCTTTGTCTCCCATGTGGCTGATGAAGCACACCCATTTCTGAGCTGCCCATTAGGTTCCTATCTGATTTGTCTCCCATGTGGCTGATGAAGCACACCTATTTCTGAGCTGCCCATTAGGTTGATGAAGCTTTGTCTCCCCATGTGGCTGATGAAGCTTTGTCTCCCATGTGGCTGATGAAGCACACCTATTTCTGAGCTGCCCATTAGGTTGATGAAGCTTTGTCTCCCCATGTGGCTGATGAAGCACATGGCTCAACAGCTGGAAGCTGCATTCCTGTGTATTTTGATGGGCTCACGGATTAGGGTAGTCTTACTCAATTGATACGTTAGAGTGGTCCATCTTGAAGTTCAGACTCTCATCTTTCCAACCACATATTATTTGGGCCAATCCAAGTTCGGACAAAGAAGTTAAGGCCGAAGTGAATTGCTAACTCAGTCTGCACGTTTTTGCACCACTTTGCATATTTTCCTATCCAAAGCCACCCATTGTCACCTAAGGCCCAATGAACTGAATAACAAACCAAAATAGATTAAAAGCACAAGTTTTTCTCTAAGAATGTAAGCAAAACATAAACTAGAAGGGTACAAAATGATATACAATTGTGAACTGATCAGTGACATTTCAATGAATATCACTTCTTTCATTTATCAGTTAATTAATTTCAAGACCGAAATCAAGTGATTGTCTTGTATAGGAAGAGCACATCACATTATTCTCCAACCATGTCCATGCATTTGTCCACAAATTATTTCAAAGTTACAATACTTTTCCATCTTCGAGGCTTTTCAAAAATAATGTGTAGAAATTAAAGGAAAAAGAAACACAGTGTTTAACGTGGTTCAGCTTAGTTTGTCTGCATCCACCGTAGAAGAAGGAAGAAACTCTTATTCATCATAAACAGAGAATTAGCTTCTCTGGTACATAAAGAGCACTTGCCAACTGAAAACAATTAATGCACGCATCAGGTATCAAGCTACACTCATGAAGAGCCCAAGACAACTAACTCCACTCAGCCAACATAATAATAAATGAAGGAAATAACTCTGTACATATTCCAATACTCCCCCTCTAGCTGGAGAAAAACTTTCCTCAAGCTGATGCGAAAATGTTAATGGAGCCAAGCTTGGAGAGAAACTCTTGAAACTGAGATGAGGTCAAGCCTTTGGTAAAAATGTTTGCCAACTGCTCATTACTTCTAACAAAACACAGTTTGAATGACATTTGATTGAACCTTTTCACGAACAAAGTGACAGTCAACTTCAATATAACACAATCATGACTAGTGACTTTTACTACTTGTGAATATAAGTTCATAACGATTAGGTGAAATTCCCTTATATCCTAGCATCAAATCCCTGTATGCAAACTAAGTATGCATCTTTAATAAACATGCAAGAATAAGTCCTGAATAAAACAGAAAAGTAAATCACATTCATACTTTACGAAACCATAACTGGGAGTGATCAATTCATATAAAACATATGTCCATGGCTTCGAATTCACCTCTAACTAAGAAGAAATTCAGTTACACATATTTAATAATTGAAAAGCAATATAGAATAAGAAATACATAGGATAGGATAAAGAGAAGAAAAGAACTAGATGATGGCAGCAAGGAATTCCCAAGACAGCTCCAAGCTTTGCTCCTTTTGCAACTAGCTCTCTCTCTCTCTCTCTCTATCTGAATGTGCATGAGTAATGGATGAAGTGAGTTGATGGATTGTTGAATGCCTTTGTGTTTAGAATTGGAGTGCTATTTATAGGGAGAATGGAAGGGGAATATCTAAATTGAATATGGTTTATGCCAATAGCACTTGTAAAAAAAACTCATCTTTTGGCTAATGCACTTCACCAATAACTCCCACTAGATAGCACTTGTAATTAGAAACTCATCTTTTTGGATAGTGCTCTTCATCAACAAATCCCACTAGATAGCACTTGTAATTAGAAACTCATCTTTTTGGCTAGTGCTCTTCATCAACAAATCCCACTAGATAGCACTTGATCATGCATGACATTGCATTGCAGTCAGTTTGTGGGCCGATTTTGGGCTTGTTATTCACTCCAAAAAATTCTGGAAAAATATGGATCTTCAAGCCATTTGTCTTATCTTTCCAAGCATATGCAGCCCAACTCAAGGAAAAATAGGGAAGACCTTCAAATGTCATTTTTGGCCCAGTAACGCAGATGCTGCCGAATTTTGACCTTGAGCTACTAAATCATGTATAACTTCCTCTAGAAGACTCCAAATCATGAACCGTAAAATGCTACGGAAACTAGACTTCCGTATCTTTCCAATGATGTATGGCTCATTATCTGGTTCTTCTTGAGCAAGTACAGGTTAATCCGTGAATGTGACTGATCTGCAGACACTGTTTTGAGCTAACTTGTCTTCAAAATGCATGTAATGAGTCTCAACTATATTACACTGAAACATACACAAACTTTATTAAAAGCACAAGTTTAACTCAAAAACATAACCAAATCATAAGTTAGAAGGGTACAAAAAGATATGTAATTATGCACCGATCACGTGTAGCGCTCAATCATACGGGGCATGAAACTACCGTCTCTAACCAACGGTTCATGCTGCACTGGTTCTCCATTTGGCCCCATGGGTTTTTCATAAATTCGTGTTAAGGCCGTGTTCATGGGATCTGGTTCATACACTTCATCAACATTGTAATCATACTCATCTTCCACAATCATGTTGTGGAGGATGATACAAGTCATCATTATACTCCTAAGCCCTCCTTCAAAACCTCTGAGTTCTGCAAGGCCACACATGAAGCTAACTTGGCTGATTTTTCAAAGCAGAAGGTAGAACTAGATCAGATTGTAGAGCTTCAAAAGCAGCTGGCGGAGTGCAGGGAAGTGCAGAATAGGCTCGGGGCTGGACTGAGCTCCAAGACCAAAGCTACCTTCCTTGTGCAGAGCATGGTTGCAGCTTCTAGGCCAGCCCTAGAGATTGTAGAGGCTTCAATTCATCAGGGGGTGCTGCTTCAAAAAGAACTCTCCATCAAGAAGACCAACTTGCAAGAAACTCTCAAAAAATTAGGATTCTAATTTATTTATTTATTTATGCTTTCTATTTTTGCTTCATGATGAACAATTTGCCATGGGGAAGGCCCCATGGCTATTTATTTAAATAAAGTTATTTTTCTTGTTTTTTTTTTCGGGTCTTTAATTTCTTTTGATGAAATAAACAGAAGTAAAAGTACAAAAAGAACAAACTTTAAATAACTTTAGAACAAAGATAACTTTAAACAGAATCAAAAGTTTTTAGTGTAGTCCCTTCTCTATCCCAGGGTCTGTTTGTACAGCCTGTGAATCCCACATGGTTGGATAAAACTTCTTTAACCATTTGCCATTGATTGGGGCAGCCTGATTTTCTCCATCCCTATCCTACAACATGTATGCCCCCATTCCAAGGATCTGATTAATTATGAAAGGGCCTTCCCATGTAGGTGACCATTTTCCATAACCAGCCACATGTGTTCCAAGGGGCAGAATTGCTTTCCAAACTATCTCCCCTTCTTCAAAACTCTTGTTCTTTACTCTTTTGTTGTAAGCCCTTGACACAGCTTGCTTTCCTGCCAGGAGTTTATTGAGGGTGTCAATTCTGCTTGCATCCAATCCTTCCAATTCTAGCAGCATGGCTTGAGAGTAGTTTTCTCCTACCAGATCATGTTGGTGGGCAATTCTGAGGGACTGAATAGCTATCTCCATAGGCAGAATTGCATCATGACCATAGGTTAATGCATAGGGGGTCATGCCAGTTGCTTCTCTTTTTGAAGTTCTATATGCCCACAGAGTCTCTGACAACTTCTCATGCCACTGTTTTGGATTCTTCTCAAGCATTATTCTGATTTTGGATTCTTCTCAAGCATTATTCTCACCTTGTTGCTTGATTCTGCCTGCCCGTTAGCTTGAGCATAATAGGGAGTGGATTGAAGCAGCCTGAATTTGAATGCTTCTGACATATCCAGCATTTCTCTATGAAAGAAGATCCTCTGTCAGTTGTGATTGATTCTGGGACGCCAAATTTCTGTATAATCTGTTCTTCTATGAATGTGATGATCTCTTGAGATGTAGTGGATTTAACAAGCTTGGCTTTTACCCACTTAGTGAAATAGTCTGTGGCAACAATGATAAAACAATGCTGCTGGCTGCTGGCTGGATAGATCTTGCCAATGAGGTCCATTGCCCATCCCCTAAAAGGCCATGGCTTTACTACTGGATTCATGGGAACTGACGGAGCCTGCTGGATTGGGCCATGTCTTTGACAAGATTCACACCCCTTGGAATAGTCAATGCAATCTTTCATCATGGTTGGCCAGAAGTAGCCATACCTTCTAATTAACCAGCACATTTTTCTCCCACCTTGATGAGCTCCATAGATTCCTTCATGAGTTTCTCCCATGACTTTCATGTATTCTTTCTTTCCGAGGCACCTTAAAAGTACCTCATCCTTACTCTTTTGGACCAAATCTTCTTTTCACATAAGGTAGTTCAAAGCCATGATTCTGACTCTCTTCTCAGAGGGCAAAGTTGGATATTGTAAGTAAGTCATGACAGGATTTCTCCAATCATCTTCAGTGATTACGGCGAAATTGACATCTATTTTCCATCCCCCCTGGTCAGAACAGATGGTAGACTTTTCTTTCCTATCTTGATGATTCTTTGTACACAATCTTCAGGCATTTGTATGCCTATTGCTACATGAGCCAATTCATTAGCTGCAAAGTTTTCTTCCCTTGGGATGTGCTCCCAAGTAGCCTCTCTAAATTCTGTCAGAAGGTTCCTAGCTGCCACCAAGTAGACGGCTAGAGAAGGACTTAGGCACTTGTATTCCCCAGCAATCTGTTTCAAAAAAAGCATGGAATCTCCTAAGATTTCCACATATTGGATTCCTAGTTCTACCAGCATTTCAAGACCTATGATTAGAGCCTCATATTCTGCTATGTTGTTGGTGCATTTGAAATCCAATTGGAAAGAGTAACAGTGTATGGCAGCATGTAGTGTCTGAGTTTCACAGCAGTGAAGTACAAGGCTAGGCAAAGTCTTTCAATTGTAGAATATTTTCTTTCCACCTTCGTTAGAGTTCTGCTCAGGTAGTAGATTGCATGTTCCTTCCCTTCCTTGTTATCTTGAACTAATAGAATTTCAATGGACACCTCTAATGTAGATACATAGAGCTTGAGTGGTCTGCCTCTCTTTGGTGGGGACAGAACTGGTGGATTTGAGAGGTAACGCTTGATTTCCTCAAAAGCTTGTTGGTGCTGTTCTTCCCACTTGAAGGTCTGTTCTTGTTTCAATCTTAACAAAGAAGAGAAAGGCTGGATCTTTCCTGCATAATTGGATATGAATCTTCTCAGAAAATTAATTTTTCCCAAGAGACTCTGAAATTTTTTCGTGTTCCTAGGTGGTAGAACTTCCATGATGGATTTTGCTTTGTTCTTGTCGATCTCTATGCCTCTGTGGTGGACCAAGAATCCTAGGAAATTTCCTGCTTGAACTCCAAAAACACTTCTTTGGGTTCATTTTCAGTTTATGTTGCCTCATTCTTAGGAATGCTCTTCTTAGATTTGTCATGTGGTTTCCCTCCTCTGGGGATTTAATCACCACATCATCAATATAAACTTCCAAAGAATGCCCTATCATATCATGGAAAACAGAATTCATTGCCCTTTGATAAGTAGCTCCTGCATTTCTCAAGCCAAAAGGCATTACAGTGTATTCAAAAGCACCTATATGTCCTGGACACATGAAGGCTGTCTTGTGGATGTCTTCTTCTGCCACCATGATCTGGTTGTAACCTGCATTGCCATCCATAAAAGATAGCATCTGGTTGTGGGCAGCTCCATCTACTAGCATGTCTGCCATTGGCATAGGGTACTCATCCTTGGGAGAAGCTTCATTCAGATTTCTGTAATCCACACAGATTCTAACTGCCCCGGTTTTTCTTTTCAGAACTGGTACAATGTTAGCTAGCCAATCAGTATAAATGGCTGGCCTGATGAATCCTGCCTTGAGCAACCTTTCTATTTCTTCCTTGACTTTAAGTTCTGTGTCCATGGACATCCTTCTTCTGGCATGTTTGACTGGATGGTAGCCCTCTTTGATTGGCAGCTTGTGCTCTACCAATTTCCTGTCCAATCCTGGCATTTCATGATAATGCCAAGCAAAACAATCTCTGAACTCCTGCAAAAGTGCAATGAGTTCACTCTTAAGTGGTTCTTTTAATAGTGCGCTGATAAAAGTAGGCCTTGGATCCTTTTCTGTCCCTAAGTTTATTTCCTGCAAAGGGTCTTCCACTTCTGGCAGAGAGTCATCCAGTGCTGCTGGCGCAAAATCTAACACTTCCTCCTGCAGTTCTTCTTTCTCCTGATCTTTCGTGCTTTCATGAGTGAATTCTGCCATATTGATGGCTGGATTCTACATAGAAAGCTTTCTTTCCTCCCAATATATCAACAATCTTTTTGTGATGGATCAGATTGTTGAAGCTCGATCCTTTTCCTGTTGATTGGGACTAAACATCAGAGTTCTGGAAGTTTAGAACAAAAGGTCTGTTCCAGTCTTCCAAGGAGCTGGTTAGACCTTCTTCAATGAGCCTCTGGGCCGTGACACCATGGGGGCGGCCATTCTGGTTGACTCCAAGGAAGGTGAAAGGACCAAGGTCATCATGATAGTACCTTGCCTCAAAACACATGGCAGAAGGCAGAAATGGCCGTGGATCCGCCTTTACTATCTCCATGTAACCTTCTTCATTCCATAGAGCTAACTGTTGATGCAGAGTGGAAGGAACACAGACTCTGATGAATCCAGTCTCTGCCAAGCAGTGCATTGTAGGTAGTAGAAGTAGTATCTACTACAAAGAATGCAATCTTCAGCTTCTTGCTTCCTACCATGACATCTACATCTAAGATCCCATGAGTTCTGGTGATGCCTCCTGCGAAATTGGTGACAGTCAAGCAGGTTGGAATTAAATCCCTTTCTGTTCTGCCCATCTTGCTCAGCATTCTGTGAGGCAGAAGGTTGATGGCTGCACCTCCATCCACCATGATTTTGGGAATAGGAACACCCCCAAAGTTTGCTGTTATGAATAAGGGCCTGGGATTTCCTGCTTGCTATTCTGGCATCTCTTCTGCTTCTGCCAACCTGCATTCAAAACTCTCCTAGGAAAATACATCTCCCTCCAGAGTGCTTTCCTGTCCTTCTACAACCCAGAACTTTTCCGATAGAATGAACACCATGTTGATGCCTAGGTCACCTTGTAACAGGTCCTCCAATTCTGCACTAAAGGCCTCAATTTATGCATCCAATTCTCCGTTATAATCCATCTGTTCCTCACCGTATTTCTCTGTCCATTCTCCCTGTTCTTCCACTCCAAGGAGTGCATTCTGGTCATCTGCCGATGGCTCAAAATCCAACTGCTCCTCTTCATATTCCTCAGTCCAATCCTGTTGCCCTTCTTCTGGAATAGGATCAGATTTTCCTTCTGGTTGTGGAGTTTTGAGTAGATTTCCCAAGGTGGGGGCAGGATGGATAGAAGGTTTCCCTGAAGATTCTGCTTTCATCAGCTTCTGTGGCTGAGAGATTGCTTGTTCTGTCTGGGGAAGCATTTCTGGCTCTTTCCCTTTTTTGGCAAAACTGGTCTCTGGAAGTACCTGTGCATTGCTCTTGTTATTGAGGAATGTGCAGTACTGTCTCTGGACCCTCCTCCTTTGAGTTCTTGTTAGCTCCATTGTTGGTCTGCCATTCTTCCCGACAGAGTACCACCTGCCTTCAATGATAGCTGCCAGAGGTTTCTCATTTTCGGGCATCTTTATTGATATTTCCTCCTTGGGCTGCTTAATCATTCTCCTGCTGAGTTGGACAGGCCTGGGGTATTCTCTCTGTCTGGCTCTATCATGGGATATGGTTCCAATCCGGTCAAAAACACTCGGAGTGAGCTGTTCTTGTCTGTCCAGGACTACTTCCAGCTCAGCCTCACATTTGCACCTGCTGCAGAGCACTACCCTAGCTGAGATGGTTGCTTTTGGTCTTTCCATAGTCTCTTTTGAAACTATTCTGCTTCTGCTGGAGCTAGCCTTTGTAGCTGATCTGCCCCTCTTCTGTTTTGGCCAATTTAGGTTGACCATGTTGACTTGTGGTGGGGGAAAAGGATCTGTTGTGACAGATGGAGGCTTCTCTGCCAGCTTCAGCCTTCCTGCTGTTATCCCTTCCTGTATGACATCTCTGAAAACAACACAACTATTGGTAGAATGATTCCAAGAATTGTGCCATCTGCAATACTGTCTGCCCTTGAGTTCTTCTGGTTTGGGCATTCTGTGGGGTGTCTCTATTGCTTTCTGCAACAACATTTCATCAAACAAGGCATCCACCTTGGTCAGATCAAAGGAATATACCTTGTTCTGTGTGGTTTGTTTGGAACAAACCCTCCTGTGAATGGTGGTGGCTTCTGATCTCTTGGGGGCTTTGTAAGAGCCTTACAACTGATGGGATGCTTTAATTTTTCCATTTCTGCCACTGCAATCTCTCTCTCCTCCAAGCCTTCTGCATCTTCTTCTGACTCTACCTCAATCATATGTATTGAAGAAGAAGGGGACTTGTAATATGTGCCTTTGGAAGAGTTTCTCTTTTGCTGTTCCTCCCTGAGCAGCTCCTCATACTTGGATGCTTTATCTGCCAGTTCTGCCAGATCTCCAAACAGCATCCCATCAAATCTTTTTCTCAGAGAAATCTTGAGGGCAGCCTGAGCCATTTGGATAAAGTGTCTTTCTTCCATGAGGATTCGGCACTTCTTTTTGAGCTTCCTGAACCTGGTTATAAAGTCTTGGGCAGGTTCATCTTCACTCTGCTTGAGGGCAGCAAGGTCACTGATGGTGACTTCTGGCTGAATCCTGTAATAATAGTCATGGAAGACACTCTCCATCTGTTCCCTAGTGAAATAAGGAAGGGTTTTGAGGCCTATTAAGGGGTCCTATTATATTTCCATTTATGCGTGAACCGAGTAAGTGGGCTTGGAAGTTAAGTCAAGTCGGCCCTCGATGATGAGTAGAGACGACTTGACCTAGCCCTATATAAGCTAAAGGCCCTGCTCTCATCAGACACGTTCTCTAAACCTATTCTCATCATAAAGAGAGAGCTGAAACAGATTCTGAGAGAGAGCAGAAGTCTTGAGCCATTCCTGTTCTTGCTGGGATCACTACTGCTACGGATAGGATGAATTCAGAAGCTGTGTACACAAGGAAGATGGCTCTAGGTATGTCTTCACATCTTTATACGTATTACAAATTGTGTGTAAGATCTAGAACAAGGATATAAAGAATCTAACACCTGCAAGGTTTGAAGTATCTTCATGACCATAATGTGATTCACTGGTACTTCATGTGACATGATTTATAGCTATGGTTAATGATGTTAGATTATTAGAAGATTCTGTATTTCTCTTTGAGCATTTGTTACTTGGAATATCACCATATCATGTAAAGAGTCATCCTAAAAAAGGAGAAACAAAAGAAGAGTGGCTGTGGGAATGTCCATATCTGTCTAGCCCCATTCTCAAATCTCTTCGTTTTTTGTAATAAGGGACATTAAATGGGCAAATATTTTGGTGGATGCAAATGGATCTGTGAAGCTTGCTGATTTTGGATTGGCAAAGGTTTGTCTTTCATTGCTCCAAACCTTTTCTGTTTGTTGCCTTCAGTAATTTCCAGAATGCATGATAGTGAATTTTTTTCCCCAGATAACCAGAGGGAACAACAATCATTCTTGCCGTGGAACTCCATACTGGATGGCTCCTGAGGTTTTCTTATTATATATTTGTGTAGTGTCAGTTCTCAAAAGTTCCTCCTTTTGACACCGATTGATTTTATGGTTGCTTCAAACACTAAGGAAACACAAATATTAAATAACTTTGAGTGCAAGATTATGAAAAGAAAAACAAATCCTAGCAAATATAAGTCCACCCACCCTGAAAAATAATGTTATCCTACTTACTCCTAGGCTCCCTAAGACAGAACTGAACCAATCACCCACAAATAATGAAAATTAAGGTTATAACTCTCTCTCTCTCTCTCTCTCTCTGGGTTAAAGTTCTTCTGTTGTTAATTTTATCAAGAACATATACAAGAGCTCTTCTCCTCAATCCGACCCTTTATACACTCATTTTAGATGGGGTGAATTTTTTTGTGTTGGTTGGCTTGATCGGTTGAGCAGGGTACTTGTATTTATATGCATCTACCTAAGAGTCTTGCCCATCAAGAAACTCTTAAGAAGTCCTTATTGCATTCGGTTTATAACTTCTAATCCGCAATTAAGATAGGAATCCGTCTAGCTCTTATATTAGCCTTAAAACACTAACTTTAATAGAGCTGCAAGTTTAGTTGTATTTGAACTCCTAATTGATATCAAGTCTTAGACTCCTTTGATGATTATAAGACCACACTTTAATGAGATAGACATCTATATGTCTAACAGAATTCTTATAGTAATAGCCACTGTTTGCATGCTGAGGCTACGAAAACTGTGTCTTTTACCCTTTTTTCTAGTAGTGATATAATATGTATTCTGTTACCGTCTACAATTATATGAGCTCTTATCAAGTCTTCTAGGAATTTTCTACAATATTTGCGGACTACTCCACAATTGTCTACGATGATATGTGGGCTCTTAGATTGAATATCATTTTTTTGTATTAGAGGTAAAGGATCTAATGATGTTCTTTATTTATGATCATGCCTAGACTTTAAAATTTTAAAATCATGGAGTTTGTTGTCGTGTCTGAATTTTTCAGAATTTATGCTTGTGCAGGTTCTTAAGACAACAAACCAAGGTTATGGGATTGCAGCTGATATATGGAGCCTTGGTTGCACTGTGTTGGAGATGTTAACCGGGAAGTTTCCATACGATAAGCCAGAAGGGGTCCGTACCATGTTTTATTTAAGTAAATTTGTATTATTTATGGTTCAAAAAGATGATGATGATGATGATAGATCTAATAGATCTGACTGATGCATCCTCTCTTTGACAGAATTGTGCGTTATTTAACATCCTTCTTGGAAACCCCCCTGAGATTCCTGATTCTCTCCCGATGCATCCACGAGATTTCATACAGAAATGCTTGCAAGTTAATCCACATGATCGTCCCACTTCTATCGAGCTCAAATCATCCATTTGTGCAGTAGGCATCTGCTAGAATGACCTACACACCTGTGCAACAAGTCAATAATGCTCACTTCCGTCGTCGTCTCACTTTTTGATGACGTATAAGTCAAGGCTACTTGTGAAGTTGTCCTGCGAGTTAATGTAGGGATATCCCTAAGCCCTACGCCTATGCATCTGTGGTTTGATTTGATTTTCTCCTTTGTGTTTGCCTCTGATTAGCGGACATGTGTAACACATTATCTAGATGTTTCTTTTCCCAACCTCTGAATACAGTTTCTAGGCAGCAACGTAAATAGGGCACCTTCTACAGTGCACTAGGTGCACCCATGCACCATTTGTCCTTTATGATGCTCTCAGATTTTTTTAAAAATTGGTTACCGGTTATACAAGTTATCAAGTTTCCACTTTTTGAAAATGCAATTGCATAAGGGTCATGCAATTATGCTCTTCCTATGTGGCAATTGGCATATGATTGGATAGTGATTTACAGTAGTTTGGATATGAGAGTACCATAACATTGTAAGAGGATCCTAAAACTTATAAGTTACAAGATTTGGGTAGCGATTTACAAGTTTTTGAACCAAGATTACAACATTAGGGTTCACCTAATCCATACTGTTGTAAATACCCATTTACAAGGATATAGATCCACATTACAAGGAATTGGTAACTCCGGACCATGATGATGTAAATTGGGTCCTTATTATAGTAAAATGAGGGTTTACAAGACTAAGAGCCAATTTTACAATTGTGGGATACGAGGGTACAATAACCTTGTAAGGACGATCCAAAAACATGTAAGTTACACGATTTGAGTAGTGATTTACAAGTTTTTGTACCACGATTACAACATTAGAGTTCTCATAATCTTTAATGCTGTAAATCCTTATTTTACAAGGATATGGATCCACATTACAAGGAATTGGTAAGTGCGGACCATGAGGATGTAAATTAGGTTCTTATTCTAGTAAAATGAGGGTTTACAAGATTAAGGGCCGATTTTACAATTTTGGGATACAAAGGTACCATAACGTTGTAAAGAGGATCCATAAACATGTAGGTTACCACAATCCTCCAATGTCATAATCCAACTGTAAGAGTTGTTCCAGTTGTTTCCCACTACGGTGATTATCAAATTCTTTAATGTCTTAACCGTTTGCAACTGAAGGCAAATATGCCTCTGTTTATAAAAACTCTACTCAATGTCCATAGGCAGATACCCCACAGTATTGTAGTTTAGAGTTTAGACACCAAAAGAATTAACACATTAATTGATGAATTCTCATAGAAAAATTGAAATATTAATTCATGGAAAACTTAACTGGGACAAGCAATCGAAAACAACAATCTTACTTTCATCTGAATTTATACATCATCTCAAGCCTATCAAGCAATTACCACCAAACCAGAAACCAAATTAATGTAAACAAAAAACCAAAACAGAGCAAACCCAATATCTCATTCAATATCACAGATCAATTAATCAGAAACCAAGTTAAAGTTTTACCCGTCTTGTAGGCCTCCCTTACTGCTGCTGGCTGCACCTCTGTAGCCTACATAACTCAGCAGCCAAATCCAACACCACAAATAAATATAGAAATTAAAATAGCAAAACAAAATCACAATAGCATGAACAAAATTAAAACAGAAAGGAAAAGAGGGAGATGATACCTTGATAAAATCTTGGTCTCTAATCAAACAAATTTTAGGATAAATCAGCCAACTAAACCTTCGGAAAAATCAGCCACCATCAACCACAGCTTAGTGCAACCAGATGGAGATTTGTGACTTCGAAGGAGATGAAGATCTGTGACTTCAAAGGGGATTAAGAGAGATAAAACGAGAGGGAATCAGATATTTGAAGATGAAGCATTTTGGAAACTAAAATTGGGTTTTTGGAATTGAAATTGGGGTAAGAACAGAAATTTTTGAAGGTTTAAATTGAAACATTTGAGGTGAGAGAGAAAATTTGAAAGGTAAGCTGGTGTATAGTGTTGAGAGCTTTCTGAATTTGGGTTTGGAATTTTTCAGAGTGATTTGAGAGAGAGCCTTGCAGTTCGAGATAGAAGAGAGATGAGTGAGGATTTGGGTTTAGGGATAGGAGAGAGAATAACACGCACCAAACTCAAAATTTGGTGAAAAAAAGAGCGGCACACGAAAACAAATTGTGGGAAAAAAAAAATTAGAAATCCATGACGCAGCATAGACGTCGTCAAGTTTATGACGCAGAATCTGCATCGTCTCATATAAGTATTTTATGACGTGTAGAAGACGTCGTTATTTTAAGGGTATATCTATGACGTAGATCGTGCATCGTCGTATAGGCTATATCTATGACGAAGATCCTGTGTCATCTTATAAGTACTTCATGATGTGTAGAAGATGTCGTTAAATTCACAATGTTAATGACGTATGATAGGCGCCGTCTAAATGTACTATAATCAATGACACACGTCCAACGTCATTAAAAATGACTTTAATGATGCATCCAACGAATGTCGTGATAATGGTGTCATAAACTTACTTCAATGATGCATTTTAAAAACACGTCATAGTTTATTACATTTAATGACGTGGATTTTCGATGCGTCATTAAATTTGTGTCATAAAAAGACATTTTTGTTGCAGTGTTGGTTCACTTTGTTTTATATATATTTCTAATAGCAAGGTCAAAAGCTTATGTTTAATTTGATTATTATGAATCTAAATTCAGGCAATGAAAAGTCAGATGACTTGTGACAAGAGATGGAGAGTGATGACCAAGAATATTGTTAATGGTGAGTTTTTTTAAAAAAAAGTTGTGATCAATTTTCTTTTCTTTTACTTTAATTTATGCTCATTAGATAAATAAAATGTATTTTTGTGTATCTTTGATGTTGTCTTGCATTAGGAATAATCTATTATGTTCATCAGGGGGAAGCTCTTGTCGCAGTAGTGATCATTGGTCTTGTTATCTCTGTATATGTGGCATTACATTGACAAATTACATGTCTCTATGATTTTTAGATTATGATGTCTTGTATCAGAAATGTTTATATATTATTTGATACAGAATGTGTTTCAAAATTTTTCTTAATCCTTTGTTTATGGGTGTTTCATGATAGTAAAATATTGTAGATGCCCATTTAAAAGAAGTTAAAAGCCTTTTTATTATGTTGTAAATAGGCTTTGGGTGTGTTTTTAAAGTCCATTTCATATATGGTTTTTTTTATAATTTGGGTTCTATATTGAGTATACCGTACTATTTGCTATTACGAAATATATCAGCAATTTTAATATATATATATATATGTGTGTGTGTGTGTTTTAATTATGTATAAGGATCTAATTGACATTTTCTACATAACTAGGCTCCCAGCACGCGCTTTCGCGCGTGCGAGAGGCTTTTTTTAATCACGTGCGCTACACGCGACTGACAAAATTTCGTAAATACTTTTTCACAATTATATTTATATAGATGTCCGTTTCAACAGTTTCATATTTTAATCACGCGCATATGATAAAATCGTCGTCTTAAAAGTTTTCCTTTATCGTCCGTATCTTTCTAGATGTCCATCTTAACAGTTTACACGCTATAAAAGAAATGACAAATATAATACAATAATTGCATGTAACACAACATGCAGCAAATGCAAGCATGATTTTGAAATTTTTAGAGTACATACATACATATATATAATGAATGAGCGAGCATTATACATCCCTCCTCATATACATCATTTACGAATTAAGTTCTACAAAATACAACATCAATAATTAACGAAACACAACATACACTAATTAACACTTAATTGGGGTCATATTTTGACACTGCAACCCCAAAACATATATATATATATATATTCATACGCTATTTTGAACCCTCTATACGTTTCAATCGATCAGATGTTTTTTTTTTCACCTCTAAAACCAAAAGCCCTGCCATACCAACTGACTGAAACAACCTGCACTAAAAAGCTTGAATATTTTCAAAACGCAGTGTGATCGCTTTTTGATCAGTTCACAATTGTATATCATTTTGTACCCTTCTAGTTTATGTTTTGCTTACATTCTTAGAGAAAAACTTGTGCTTTTAATCTATTTTGGTTTGTTATTCAGTTCATTGGGCCTTAGGTTACAATGGGTGGCTTTGGATAGGAAAATATGCAAAGTGGTGCAAAAACGTGCAGACTGAGTTAGAAATTCACTTCGGCCTTAACTTCTTTGTCCGAACTTGGATTGGCCCAAATAATATGTGGTTGGAAAGATGAGAGTCTGAACTTCAAGATGGACCACTCTAACATATCAATTGATTAAGACAACCCTAATCCGTGAGCCCATCAAAATGCACAGGAATGCAACTTCCAGCTGTTGAGTCATGTGCTTCATCAGCCACAAGGGAGACAAAGCTTCATCAACAACATGGGCAGCTCAGAAATGGGTGTGCTTCATCAGCCACATGGGAGACAAATCAGATGGGAACCTAATGGGCAGCTATAGAGCCATGTGCTTCATCAGCCACATGGGGAGACAAAGAGCCATGTGCTCAAAACAGCCACACATGCAACCATATGGGCAGCTCAGAAATGGTTGTGCTTGATCAGCTAAAGGGGAGCTTCACACTCTATAAATAGAGAGCTTCACACTCATTCAACCATATCACACTCCATTCATCCTAGAATTCTCTTCAGCCATCCTCTAACACTTCCATCCTTCCCCAAACACTCCATTCTGTCCAAAATCACCAAAACAGCTCCAGCAAGCCTCCCCTCCATTTCCCTACGAATTTCCTCTTTCTCTGCCGTCACCACTCACCCAAACTCATCCCAAATCACCTCTTTAGTTGCCATACTCTAGATGTGAGGAAGCTCTTGGAGCAGCATTAGACTTGGAGAAGCACTTGGAGAAGCCTTGGACACCACAAGTAACTTTAGAAATGGGTTTTTCCACTCTTATTGCATTCATTATGTTTTCTCATTTCTGTTTAAGTTTCATTTCCAGTATGAGTAGCTAAATTCATAACTAGGGCTTCGATGTAACCTAACATGAATATTCTGGGTTTATAAGTTGAAGATTTGAGTTTCAAGTTTGATTCATGATTCATGTTCTTATTCATTATGCTTATCAGTTAATATGCTTGTTTGGATGATTGATCACCATTAGAACTTGTATATTAGCTATCTTGGTTTGAATCAAGAGTAGACACCATGCTTTGATTCGAATTGAGCTATGAATAAGAAAAGTATGTATGGACATTCGACAACAGGGATTAGATACATGCTGGGTTGTTTAAATTGTTCTTCTATGCTCAAAGGGTTCCTAATGCTTAATTTAGGTTAGACAACAAATTATCAAGTTAGGGAATTCGGAACACAAGGTTAGAACCAGACACCATGGCCTAATCATACTTTAGCTAGAATCAATCTTTGAATCCGAATTAGACTTGTCACTTGACTCCTTATAACCCAGAATTGAATTGTTATGGTGAATCGAATGCCCTAGTCTCCTGTTAGACAGCTTTTGTTCTATCTATTTCTCGCAAGTGCACGAATCAATTATAGTATAGGAATGCAAGTACGAGGTCGTTCCACAGAGACTTAGATGAAAGTACTTAATACTACTACTTAGATTCCAAATAACCTAAAGCTAAACAGAATTTAATTGAGATTGAATTGAGTTGTTTGGAGTGAAAACTACTAAAAAGGAATGCAAAGAGCAAGTGATCAGGAGTAGATGTTTAGAGAATGTAAAGACGATGAGACAAGCACTAGGGGTTCAACTTCACCATGACAATCCAATTTCAAGTTACAAGTTGACAATCACCTAAATTGATTACAATTCTGGAGTTCGTGTTATGTATGATTATCCATATGATGTTTGGTTTTAATCAAGTACTCAAAAACACAACCTAGCTATGATGTTTAGTCTAAGCTATGAATCTGAATCCATTAAGCTTGAGTACCAACACTATAGAACCAAGTAAACATTTAAACATGATGTTTGTCCTAAATGCATTACTCACTCATTCATTAATCAGTTCAAGAGTCATATGATGTTTATGTAAACTTAAACTAGATAATCAACATGCAGGTGTTAATAATGGCCAGTTATTTAAACATGCATAAAGATTCAATAAGAACAAGTGAATGAGACCAGAATTTAGAAGTAATCAACAAAGGATAACATTAACTTGAAAACATGAAATTGTCTTGACAGGCTACATTGAAACCCTAGTTATGGTAATTAGTTACACATCATTAATGTAGAATACAATTGAATCAAAGTAAACATGGAGAAGGTAAGAAAAACCCGTGAAGATCAAATTATGATGTTGAAGAACTCCTCACAGCTTCCACCATGTATACTTGCAGCCAGAGGTGAAGAATGATGTGAATCTGAATGTGTGTATGAGTGTAGTGGATGAAGTGAGTTGGGATGAGTTTGGGTGAGTGGTGATGGTAGAGGAAGAGGAAATTCGTAGAGAATTGAAAGGGAGGTTTTCTGGAGCTGTTTTGATGATTTTGGGCAGAATGGAGTGTTTGGGGAAGGATGGAAGTGTTAGAGGTTGGCTAGAGTGAATTGTAGTGGCTGAATGGAATGAGATGGTTTGTATTCAGAATTGGAGTGCTATTTATAGGGAGAATGAGAAGAGGAATCTGAATTGATTTAAGCCTCCACCATCAGCTCTTGCAATTGAATATCTGCTCCACTTCACCAACAATTCCCACCAGAAACCACACCTCATCCTTAGCTCAGCATGACCAAGCAAGCAATGAGCTCATCTGTAAGTCAGCATGACGTGTACTTTGATGGGCCGACGGATTGGACTTCCCTTACTCAATTCATGTATGTGAGCAGCCCATCCTCATGTTCAGACTCTTATCTTTCGATCCACATGTTATTTGGGCCAATCTAAGTTCGGACGAAGAAGATAAGTCCGAAATGAATTTGTAACTCAGTCTTCCGTTTTTACACATTGTTTTCACCATTTTACTCCAAATGTCTCAAGTATTACCTAGAGCTCAATGAACTGAATGACAAACACAAAAGAGGTTAAAAGCACAAGTTTTACTTAAAAACATACCAAATCATAAGTTAGAAGGGTACAACAAGATATGTAATTATGCACCGATCAAATACCCCCAAACCTAGATTTTACTAGTCCTCGAGTAAAACAAAATGAAAACAAAGATAAAAACAAAACTAGACCACTTTCGTAGGTAACTCGATTGCATTGAGCGTATGCAACAAGCCTTTAAACCTCTAGGCATCCCTAGTAGGAGGAGTTGTGTCTCCTGAGGGTTTAACAGAAACGATACCCACAAACGCTTATTGACTCTACAAAACAAAAGGTTAGAAAACTGACTTTGAAAACAACTAATGGAAATGAAAGAAAATTTTAGTCATACCTCCAACACCATAGAGTTGCCAAGATAGATGATCAATAAGTGTGTACAGTGGAAGCTATAGCTCAAAGGCACACGGCTTCAAAGTAAACATACTCAAATCTTGAAGGGAGAACATGCTTCAACTCTAATTCTCACATATAGCTCTCAATCACTCAGAACCTATGGTTTTATTCTCTCAAACAAGCAAAATGAGTATATGAAATAGAAGCACAATATTTGGTTAGATCTCATGAAGGGAATCAAATACTAAGGATAAAGATACACACATACATACCAGCACCCATGAATACATCCTCAAAGATCAGCTAGGTCTTTCACAAGGTTGTAATGGACGGCTAAGGTTAGGGGAAATGGAAGAATTGGAAGGAACACAATTAACTTAAGAATACACCAAGGTTGCATTTTTCATTGATCTGCAAGGTATCATTGATTTAGAATGGTATGGCTGCAACTTCATAGCATCATCTGGCATAGACCTTATATTTCACATTTAGATCAAATCGAAACACCTTCTCTTTATCTTTCTTATTTGCTGACTTGATCTATTTTTTTTTTTTTTTTTTTTTAAATCAAACTTGCACAAATTCACACCAATTTACATTCAGGCATGTGGCAGCAACTTCCTTGCTTCAAACTTTATCTTGGCACACCTTGGTATATTTCTAAGCTATAGGGTATGGCTATAGTAGGTTAAATATCTCAGATTGAGATACAAAGTTAGGGGAATTATGAGGGTGATAGAAGAAAATGGGTTAAAGTGTTTGGCTGCAAGAGGGCTGATGGAACACACAAATGGGTAGGGTGAAAAGAAAGCACAGAGAATTGTTATACACACATAGCCTAGCATCACTTCAATGAGTTCATTCATGAGTGAGAGCATGCACCTGATATCTGCAAAGAGAATCATCCTTAGTATTCAATCAAAATGGAACAATGAGATCATTTAGAGTGAATTGAAGAAAATAAGTAGAGATGAGGAATAGAAACACTTTAAACCCTCTCAAGAAAGCAATTAGGCTCGAAATAGCTCACTAGGGTAGTCTCCACTATTCTCCTTCAAGAATCTGAGCATGGTACTTTATCCACCAGAATTCTAAGAGCTACCGCTTTGTGAAGTGTAATATGTTTCATATGAAAATCGAAATGGCCGCTCCATAGCATTAATTGTACGACATTCTTAAAAAAAAAACGACACCGAACGAAAATTGGAAACACAAATCAAATGAACAAAAATTTAAAACACAAATCAAATGAACAAAAATTTAAAACCTCCCCCCCAGACCTGAATTGAACATTGCCCCCAATGTGAAAGCATATAAGAAAACAGAAAACAGGGATTAAGGGTAACCTGGCACTGCACGGTTCATCCTTCAAACATAGCATTTCTCAAAATGCTATCGATGGCTGAGCTCACCCATGGCTCTTCTTCTGACTCACTTTCCGAAGGGTCTGAAACAGAAGAATCATATAGGGCTCCATCTATTATCAACTCATCCATCTGTTCCACGATGTCTCGGAGCCTTGTGGTCATGTACACTCCTGTCTAGCAGATATTCCCTCCAAGTATCTAGACAACGTGCCAGTGCTGCAAGCTGCATCTCTTCCAATCCACAATTCAGATCCCAATTTGGAATCATGTCTTCAATTTCCTCTATCACCCTACCTCTTTGAAACAGAAAGGCATCTATGGTAACTGCTGAGGGATCCATGGCAAACACTACCACGAGCACCTCAATCACCTCAAACACCCGTTGTACAATGGTATCCTTACCCAAAGGATCTTCTGGTGGGATAGCTGGCAGTGAGTTCAACAAAACCATTGGGCTAGGCACCTTCACCATGCTCAATTCGGACTCCTCCTGCTTGAGCTTTCCACCGACGGCCTCCTGGAGTTTCTCCATTGACGAGATCTACAATAAGCAACAATTTGGAGAAGGTTTGGTTCGGGAGGAAGAAGAAGTTGAGATGTTCAGCGGTTAGAGGAAGCGGCTAGGTAAACAATTACATAGAAAAGAAACACAGCTAGGGGATATACACGGATATACACGAATAAGAAAAAGAAAGAAAAAAATTAATTTAAAAATACACGAATATACAAGTGACTCACGGATTACCAATTAAGAATCTCAGAAAACACAGCCAGGGGATCCGGGAAGTTTGGAGAGGTCACAATGGTCCTGCTTAAAACCCAAAACTTCTTAGACACCCAAGGTGTCGCCTATAGAACTCCTAGACACTGTATTTAACAGAGGTGCTCATTGGGGTTACCAGAAGTCAACTCATATGAAAAATCTCTTCTTTTTTTTTCTTTTTTTTTCATAGGCATGCAAGACATTGAACAAAATTATACTAAGCAAAACAAAGCTCACACAACTTAGCTCTAACACAAAACACAAAATTGTCAAACCCTACCCCCAAACTTAAATGGAGCATTGTTCTCAATGTTTAAAAGAAGGAAATGCACTGCAATAACCAAACTAGACCTAAAAGACACAAAAAGAAAATTACTCTAAAAATAAAAACAACATAACCTGGTATTGACAAAGTTAGGGTGTTGTGAACTCAAGGGAGTCCACAGCTTGTGTTTCCAGTATGTCATCCAAGTATTGTTTCAACCGCTGCCCATTCACCTTGAAAATTGTCCCGTTTCTTACGTTTTCAATCTCAACAGATCCATGCGGAAAAACTTGAAGCACCTTGAACGGGCCAAGCCATCTAGATCTCAATTTACCTGGAAAGAGACGCAAACGTGAGTCATACAACAAAACTTTCATACCTGGCTTGAATTCTTTCCTGAGAATGGCCTTGTCATGATAACGTTTGGTCCTTTCCTTGTAGATTTTGGCATTCTCATAAGCTTCATTCCTTAGCTCCTCCAATTCATTGATCTGCAACTTTCTGACATTCCCAGCTTCCTTGAGATCAAAATTGAACTTCTTAATTGCCTAATATGCTCTGTGCTCAAGCTCCATCGGCAGGTGACAAGCTTTCCCAAACACGAGTCTATAAGGGCTCATCCCAATGGGACGGAGTCTTATACGCTGTCCTATATGCCCAAAGTGCATCATTGAGTCGCAACGCCCAATCTTTTCTAGTCGGACTGACAGTTTTCTCCAAAATGTTCTTGATCTCTCTATTGCTGATCTCGACTTGTCCGGATGTTTGAGATGATATGGAGTCGCCACTCTGTGTGTGATATTGTACTTTTTCATTAAGGCTTCAAATGGTTTATTGCAGAAGTGGCTGCCACCATCACTAATGATAGCTCTGGGAGTTCCAAACCTAGTGAAAATCATATCTCTCAGGAATTTTAGGACAACCTTGTGATCATTAGTCCTTGTAGCCAACGCCTCCACCCATTTGGATACATAATCTACAGCAACAAGAATGTAAGTATAACCCAAAGAGGAAGGAAAAGGTCCCATGAAATCTATACCCCATATGTCAAACACTCCACCACCAAAATGTTGTTCAGTGGCATCATATTCCTCCGGCTTATGTTTCCCATTCTTTGACACCTATCACATTTAGAACAGAAATAAAAGGCATCTTTAAAAAGAGAGGGCCAAAAGAAACCAGATTGAAGAATCTTAGCTGCTGTTTTCTTGGCACCAAAATGACCTCCACATGCAAATTCATGACTGAACTTGAGTATGCTTTGCTGCTCATTCTCTGGGACACACTTCCTTATGATTTGGTCGGGGCCATGTTTGAACAAATATGGATCATCCCAGAAGTAATGTTTGGCATTGGCAAGGAACTTCTTTCTTTCCTGAAAAGTTAAATCATCTCTCAAAACACCACTAGCAAGATAATTAACAAGATCAGCATACCACGGTTCTTGATCATGAATGGCCAATAGTTGTTCATCTGGAAAAGATTCATTGAGCGGTAGGACATCCTTATTCTCATGGTTACCATCGATGAGACGAGATAGATGATCAGCAACAACATTCTACACCCTTTCTTATCTCGGATTTCTAAATCAAATTCTTGCAACAGCAATACCCATCGAAGCAAGCGTGGCTTAGCATCCTTCTTGTTTAACAAGTACCTAAGTGCTGCATGGTCAGAATATACAATCACTTTAGAACCAACAAGATATGAACGAAACTTCTCTAAAGCAAAAATTACAGCAAGCAACTCCTTCTCAGTTGTAGAGTAATTGAGCTGAGCATCATTCAATGTTCGGCTTGCATAATAGATGACATGAGGGAGCTTATTCACTCTTTGACCTAGAACTGCACCAAGAGCATAGTTAGAAGCATCACACATTAATTCGAAAGGTAAAGACCAATCTGGTGCCTTGATAATTGGAGTTGATGTTAGTTCAAGTTTCAAAGTGTTAAATGCATCTAAACAATCTTTATCAAAGTTGAAAACAGAATCTTTAGCCAAAAGATTGCATAGAGGACGAGTGATTTTGGAGAAATCTTTAATGAAACGACGATAAAAACCTGCATGTCCTAGAAAACTCCTCACTCCCTTCACTGAAGTAGGGGCTGGCAAACTAGAAATCAAATCAATTTTTGCTTTGTCTACCTCAATACCTTTGCTGGAAATTGCATGACCTAACACAATACCTTGCTTCACCATGAAGTGACACTTCTCCCAATTCAAAATGAGATTTTGTTTCCTGGCATCTTTTAAGCACTAATGACAAGTGGTTAAGACAATCATCAAAAGAAGATCCAAAAACTGAAAAGTCATCCACAAATACCTCAATGAACCTCTCTATCATGTCTGAAAAGATAGCCATCATGCATCGTTGGAAGGTGGCTGGAGCATTGCATAAACCAAATGGCATCGTCTATACGCAAATGTTCCAAAAGGGCATGTGAATGTTGTCTTCTCTTGATCTTCTGGGGCTATTGCAATTTGATTATAACCTGAAAAGCCATCAAGGAAACAATAATGTGAGTGACCAGCTAGCCTTTCAAGCATTTGATCAATAAAAGGTAAAGGAAAGTGATCCTTTCTAGTGGCAGTGTTTAGCTTTCGATAATCAATGCAAACTCTCCATCCCGTGATGGGTTTTGTCGGCACCAGCTCATTGTTCTCATTCTTCACCACTGTGATGCCTGACTTCTTTGGAACAACTTGGATAGGACTCACCCATTTGCTATCTGAGATAGGATAAATGACTCCTACATCAAGTAATTTGAGTATTTCAGTTCTTACAACATCCTTCATAGGTGGGTTGAGTCTCCTTTGGGGCTCACGAGTTGGCTTGGCATCCTCCATCAAAATTCGATGCATGCACATTGTAGGGCTTATTCCCTTGATATCTGCGATGGTCCATCCGATAGCATTCTTGTGGTCTCTAACTTTAATCAGCTTGTCCTCCTCTAATGGTGAAAGGTCAGAAGCTATAATGACAGGAAGGGTTTCTATCTCACCAAGGTAAACATATTTAAGGTGTTGTGGAAGAGGTTTGAGCTCAAGTTTAGGTGGTTTGACAATGGAGGGAACTAGTTTAATGGAGGCAGGTTCAAGAGGCTCTATAATGGGTGAAATGGAAGAATGGTATGGTTTCGAAACCTCAAGAGCACTGCAACTTCCATGAACTCAGGTTCATCATCAAGGTCACCTAAAGGTTGTGTCAAAACAATTTCTAAATCATCATCAGATTGTGCCTGCACAAATTTAGAGAAGACCAGAGAATCCAAACAATCAATTGAAAAACAATCAACTGAATTAGAAGGATGAGATAAGGATTCAAACACTTTGAATTCTACGGTTGGCCAAGGACTGTCATTTTGAGAATGCCATTTTTAACATCAATGAGAGTGTTTGCTGTGGCCATGAATGGTCTTCCAAGCAAGATAGGCAGCTCACGGTTATGAATGGGTGCATCTTCCATGTCTAACACTACAAAATCAGCAGGCAATATTAGCTTATCAACTTGAACCAAAATATCTTCAACTATACCTCTAGGATATTTCACTGAGCGATCAGCAAGTTGTAAGCTGAGTGTGGTGGATTTCAATTCTCCCAAGCCTAGTTGAAGATACACTGAATAAGGCATTAGATTGATACTTGCACCTAAATCCAACATGGCTTTCTCAACTCGTTTATTTCCAATGGTTATGCCGATTGTGAAACTGCCTGGATCCTTGAGCTTAGGAGGAAGTTTCCTTTGAAGGACAGCACTTACATTTTCAGACACCAACACCTTCTCATGAGGGCTATACCTTCTTTTGTGTGAATTCAACTCCTTAAAGAATTTAGCATAAGTTGGCATATTTATGATCATATCAAGCAAAGGCAAGTTAACATTGACTTTACTAAGTATGTCATAAATTTCAGCAAAAGACTTATCGTGTTTGCTTGTAGCAAGACGCCCAGGGAATGGAATTGGTGGCAGATAAGGGTTCTTGGCCTTGTGCATTTGAGGTGAAATTGTTGACGTGCCAACGGGAATTGCTTCCTTTGGTGTGGTCTTTTCATTTTGTTCATCACCTGCATTCACAATATCATCATTAGTAACTTCATTGCCAACTTTATTATCAAAAACCTTACCACTTCTAAGCACTGTGATTGCTTTGGCTTGCTCGTGATGCTTGGGATTCACATTTGTTTGGCTAGGGAATTTTCCAGGTTCTCTTTGGTTCAAACTATCTGCAATTTGTCCTAATTGAATCTCCATCTTGGTAAGGGCAGCAGAATGTTGTTGAAGAGCACCATTAGTAGTTTGCTGGAATTGCAAAGTATTTTGGGCCAACAACTTGACTGTGTCCTCCAATGAACTAGATTTGGGTTGGAATGATGAACTCGCTTGATTTTGATTTTGATTGTTGCTCCAAGAGAAGTTTGGATGATTCCTCCAACCCGGATTATAAGTGTTCGAGAAGGGGTCATTTCTTGGCCTTTGGTTGTATGAATTCATCATGTGGGCTTGTTCATGGATAAACGCAGGATAATCATTCCCAGCTGGGCACATGTGAGTTGAGTGTCCTTGAACATTACAGATACCACAAACTTCAACTTGAGGAACTTTAGGTACCATGTTGAGCACAGAATCAAGCTTCCGTTGTAAACCAGCAACCTGTAAAGCAAGCTCATTGTTAGGACTAATCTCATAGATACCAGCACTTTTACCTCTTGTATCTTTGTGTTGGTCATTGGATCCCAACATCTCAAATATGTCATATGACTCTTGAGCATTCTTCTTCTTTAAAGCTCCACCTGCAGCATTATTGACAGTAGATTGACAAGTCTCGGTTAGTCCATCATAAAAAATTTGCATTTGTAAGTATAGAGGTAACCCATGATGTGGACATTGCATTAGAGTTCCTTTGAAACGCTCCCAGCATTCATTGAATGGTTCACCATCATGTTGTGCGTAGTTGAAAATTCGTGACCTCAAGGTGGCTGTCTTTTGGGAGGAGAAAAACTTCTCCAAGAACTTCTTAGCAACAGCATCCCAACTGGTTAGTGATCCAGGGGTTAACGACATCAACCAAGTCTTTGCTCTATCTTTCAAAGTGTAAGGGAACACCCTCATCCTCAAATCTGCTTCAGACACATCCTTCAAAGGCAAAGTACACACAACAGTATAAAATTCTTTAATGTGAGCCAAAGGATCTTCGTTAGGTAAACCATAAAAAGAAGGAAGCATTTGAAAGTGAGAAGATTTAAGCTCATAGTTTCTAGCTTCTGTGGACAGCAAGATGCATGAAGGTGAATTTGGTATGATTGGTTGACCAAGATCCTCCAAAGCAAGTCGGTCATTGGCTGCCATCTCTTCTTTTTCTTCTTCTTCTTGATCTGAGTTAAAGATGTTGAATTGAGAGTACTCTTCTAAGCTTGCAGAATTGGAGGTTTCAGCTTCTGAATGATTGAGAATAGATTCAATGGCTGCCACTCTTGCTTCAACAAGCCTTTCTTCAAGTTCACAAGAGATGGTTGTTGTGTACCACGGATTGGTTGGATCTTAATGGTTCCGGATTGAGAGTGTTTCCTCACCGCTGATACAACTTGTTCAAGCAATGGTTTCTTCGACATGCAATAACTGAAAACAAAGAAAACTAAAGAAAGTAAGCAGTAGTAACAAGACTCTTAATCAAGTCCCCGGCAGCGGCGCCATTTTTGTTAGACAGATTTTGTTCTATCTATTTCTCGCAAGTGCACGAATCAATTATAGTATAGGAATGCAAGTACGAGGTCGTTCCACAGAGACTTAGATGAAAGTACTTAATACTACTACTTAGATTCCAAATAACCTAAAGCTAAACAGAATTTAATTGAGATTGAATTGAGTTGTTTGGAGTGAAAACTACTAAAAAGGAATGCAAAGAGCAAGTGATCAGGAGTAGATGTTTAGAGAATGTAAAGACGATGAGACAAGCACTAGGGGTTCAACTTCACCATGACAATCCAATTTCAAGTTACAAGTTGACAATCACCTAAATTGATTACAATTCTGGAGTTCGTGTTATGTATGATTATCCATATGATGTTTGGTTTTAATCAAGTACTCAGAAACACAACCTAGCTATGATGTTTAGTCTAAGCTATGAATCTGAATCCATTAAGCTTGAGTACCTGTTGAACAAATAGTAACCTAAAAATTAAGCAACTATATGCACGTTTTAACTCGCAAGTGCACAAGATCAGATAAATAGTATAGAAAGCAAATACGAGATCGTTCCCACGAGGATTGGATTAATTTGTGCTTAATTTATTTTCCTTAAACTAAATGGCATTCGGTGTAGACAAAGTGTTAAAAAATGATGATTTTCTTATGATGGTATTGAAAACTGAAAATTTAAATACTAAATATTGAAAACAGCGTTTGATTAAAAATAGAATTGGATTGAGGTTAAAACAATGAGAAAACTAGTTAGGGATTTGATGTTCACCACTAATCTTTTTCCTTAAGCAAACGACATGCACAATGCTACAAAACAGATTTTGGATGCTTATGTTTGTCAACCTAAAGGCATGATATCTACTCTTTAAGTTATTGATTTCCCTAAACAACAAGTTAGGCATGGGTATCTACTCTAACTCTTTTCATTCTTAAAGTGTTTAGCATGGTATCTACTAAGTTGTACTTTAAGAATGCATAACACAATGGAAATCGACAAACACACAAATTCTAGAACATGGTATCTATTCTAGTTATTCATGATGATTAATTTCAAGAACTTAGAACTAGTTCTTTTGTTACTTTCATAGGTACAAGACTCGGTCATCTAAATTTACCTATGTAACAAACTCAATACATAGCATGCATATGATGATCAAGCATAACATAACGTATGTAAAGAGTAAAATATAATCTGAAATTAATCAATAAGCATCACAAAAGTAGTTTATAGCAAAGACATATCGAAATCCTTAAAGAAACATGATTAGGGCTTCAATCGAGCCCTAACTAAAATATTTAGCTATCCATAATTTGAATGGATAGCAAGAACATACAAAACAGAAAATAAAAATAGAAATAAGAAGAAGATAGCTCTTTGATAAAGAAGACAACTCTTTGATGGTGTAAACAACTCTTTGATGGTAGACAACTCTTTGATGGTGTAGACAACTCTTTGATGGTGTACAATGGAAATGTAATTTATGGAATGATATCCTTCTTTGAATGAGCTGAAACTCTCTATTTATAGGCTTCAAATTCGTCCTCCCCCTTGGCTGGTCTCTTAGCTGCCCATGTGTGGCAGCTCATGCTTTGTCTCCCATGTGCTTTGTCTCCCATGTGTGGTAGCTCATGCTTTGCAGCTGCCACAAGCTTTGCTCCATGTGTGGTTGCTTTAATCACATGGATCAACAGCTGCCCATGCTTTGCCTCCATGTGTGGCTGCTTTAAGAACATGGCTCAATAGCTGCCCATGCTTTGCTCCATGTGTGGCTGCTTTAAGCACATGTGACAGCAAAGGTTTGTTGTGAACCAGATTCGGTTTTTGACATGCTGAGGGCTCCAAACTTATCCAATTGGGCTGAAATTTGGATATGTTATAGTAGACACCCATTGGAACAACTTCTATCAAGGGTGTTGCCCCATCTGACTTGTGCAAGTAGCTGAACTGAGGCCTGCAAACTGACCCATGAAAACTGGACTGAGGCCTGGATTGTCTGTGAACCAGGTTCGGTATTTGACATGCTGAGGGCTCCAGACTTATCCAATGGCGCTGCAATTTGGATATGTTATAGTAGACACCCATTGGAACAACTTCTATCAAGGGTGTCACCCCATTTGACCTGTGCAAGTAGCTGAACGGAGGCCTGCAAAGTGACCTACGGAAACTGGACTGAGGCCCGAATGTTTGACCTTGAGCTACTAAATCATGTATAACTTCCTCTAGAAGACTCCAAATCATGCACCGTAAAATGCTACGGAAACTAGACTTCCGTATCTTTCCAATGATGTATGACGCATTGGTTCTTCTTGAGCAAGTACAGGTTAATCCGTAAATATGACTGATCTGCAGACATTGTTTTGAGCTAACTTGTCTTCAAAATGTAAATAATGAGTCTCAACCTTATTATACTGAACATACACAAAACTTTATTAAAAGCACAAGTTTAACTCAAAAACATACCAAATCATAAGTTTGAATGGTACAAAAAAGATATGTAATTATGCACCGATCAAATACCCCCAAACCTAGATTTTACTAGTCCTCGAGTAAAACAAAATGAAAATAAAGATAAAAACGAACTAGACCACTTTCGTAGGTAACTCGATTGCATTGAGCACATGCAACAAGCCTTTAAACCTCTAGGCATCCCTAGTAGGAGGAGTTGTGTCTCCTGAGGGTTTAACAGTTACGATAACCACAAACGTTTTACTGACTCTACAAAACAAAAGGTTAGAAAACTAACTTTGAAAACAACTAATGAAAATGAAAGAAAACTTTAGTCATACCTCCAACACCATAGAGTTGCCAAGATAGATGATCAATAAGTGTGTACAGTGGAAGCTATAGCTCAAAGGCACACGGCTTCAAAGTAAACATACTCAATTCTTGAAGGAAGAACATGCTTCAACTCTAATTCTCACATATAGCACTCAATCACTCAGAACCTATGGCTTTATTCTCTCAAATAAGCAAAATGAGTATACGAAATAGAAGCACAATATTTGGTTAGATCTCATGAAGGGAATCAAATACTAAGAATAGAGATACACACATACATACCAGCACCCATGAATACATCCTCAAAGATCAGCTAGGTCTTTCATAAGGTTGTAATGAAAGGCTAATGTTAAGGGAAGTGAAAGAATTGGAAGGAACACAATTAACTTAAGAACATACCAAGGTTGCATTCTTCATTGATCTGCAAGGTATCATTCATTTAGAATGGTATGGCTGCAACTTCATAGGATCATCTGGCATAGACCTTAAATTTCACATTTAGATCAAATCGAAACACCTTCTCTTCTTTTTTTTTTTCCTTTTTTTTTTTTTTTTTTTTTTTTGTGACTTGATCTACTTCTTCTTTAACTTTATTGCACAGATTCACACCAATTTACATTTAGGAATGTGGCAGCAACTTCCTTGCTTCAAACTTTATCTTGGCACACCTTGGTATATTTCTAAGCTTTATAGGGTATGGCTATAATAAGTTTAAATATCTCAGATTGAGATACAAAGTTAGGGGAATCATGAGGGTGATAGAAGAAAATGGCTTGAAGTGTTTGGCTACAAGAGAGCTGATGGAACACACGAATGGGTAGGGTGAAAAGAAAGCACAGAGAATGGTTATACACACATAGCCTAGCATCATTTCAATGAGTTCATTCATGAGTGAGAGCATGCACCTGATATCTGCAAATAGAATCATCCTTAGTATTCAATCAAAATGGAACAATGAGATCATTTTAGAGTGAATTGAAGAAAATAAGTAGAGATGAGGAATAGAAACACTTTAAACCCTCTCAAGAAAGCAATTAGGCTCGAAATAGCTCACTAGGGTAGTCTCCACTATTATCCTTCAAGAACCTGAGCATGGTACTTTAGCCACCAGAATTCTAAGAGCAAAAGCTTTGTGAAGTGTAAAATGTTTGATATGAAAATCTCAATGGCAGCTCCATAGCATTGGTTGTATGACATTCTAAAAAAATTAGTAACAAGTGAACGAAAATTGGAAACATAAATGAACAAAAATTGAAAATTGAAAACACAAATTAACAAAAAATTGAAATACAAGTAAACAAAAATTGAAAATTGAAAACACAAATGAACAAAAAATTGAAATACAAATAAAAAAAAATTGAAAACCTCCATTGATACCCCCAGACCTGAATTGGACATTGTCCCCAATGTGAAAGCATATAAGAAAACAGAAAACATGGATTAAGGGTAACCTTGGCACTACACGGTTCATCCTTCAAACATAGCATTTCTCAAAATGCTATCGATGGCTGAGCTCACCCATGGCTCTTCTTCTGACTCACTTTCCGAAGGGTCTGAAACAGACGAATCATATAGGGCTCCATCTATCATCAACTCATCCATCTGCTCCACGAAATCTCGGAGCCTTGTGGTCATGTACACTAATTGGAAGTGAAACTCGTCAAGCACACTTAAGTAAATGCCAAACTCGTCTCGAATGTTACCTGTACAGTACATGTGACTGCTCACGACAACAGTTCTTGCCACAAACCTCCGATCTAGCAGATATTCCCTCCAAGTATCTAGACAATGTGCTAGCGCTGCAATCTGCATCTCTTCCAATCCACAATCCAGATCCCAATTTGGAACCATGTCTTCAATTGCCTCTATCACCCTACCTCTTTGAAACAGAAAGGCATCTATGGTAACTGCTGAGGGATCCATGGCAAACACAACCACGAGCACCTCAATCACCTCAAACACCCGTTGCATAATGGTGTCCTCTCCCTTAGGATCTTCTGGTGGGATAGCTGGCAGTGAGCTCAACAAAACCATTGGGCTAGGCACCTTCACCATGCTCAATTCGGACTCCTCCTCCTTGAGCTTTCCACCGACGGCCTCCTGGAGTTTCTCCATTGACAAGATCTACAATAAACAACAATTTGGAGAATGTTTGGTTCGGGGAGGAAGCTGAGATGTTCAGGGTTAGAGGGCGGCTAGATCAAATGAACGAAAGAGAGTTTATTTTTAGGGTTAATGTAGGTAGTGTTTCAGAGAAACAGAAGGTTTTTTTTTTTTTTTTTTTAAATTTTATTTTTATTTTTAATTTTTAATTTTATAAATTATAATTATTATTATATATATATATATATTTTGAATAAAACACACGAATATACAAGTGACTCATGGATTACCAGTTAAGAACCTCAGAAAACACAGCCAGGGGATCCGGGAAGTTTGGAGAGGTCACAATGGTCCCGCTTAAAACCCAAACTTCTTAGACACCCAAGGTGTCGCCTATAGAACTCCTAGACACTGTATTAACAGAGGTGCTCATTGGAGTTACCATAAGTCAACTCATATGAAAAAAATTTTTTTTTTTTTTTTTTGGTAAAAAGAAACATAAACTTAAAATAATAAGAAAACAAATTAAGGGAAATGATTAGAATGCTCCCCCTTGAAGCAATTAGGTCGAGCATAGATGTATTTGGATGTCACGACTTCCCCGTTTATGGGTAATTGAATGGGCTGCAAAATAGAAAAAAAATTGCACGGGGTAAGCTCATAAGAATTTACGAAAAATAAATTTATAAATAAATAAATAAAGAAAATTAAACATTGGGTTGCCTCCCAATAAGCGCTTGGTTTATAGTCGTTAGCCAGACTATTGGACTCTCATGCAATGTACTGAACAGGTTGGAGAGTCACATCCTCCTCTCTATGCTCAAAGCTCATCTCAATATAAGGCTTTACTCTATTCCCATTCACCATGAATGTCTGATTCTTCTCTTTGCTATGAACCTCCAAAGCCCCATGAGGGAAAACCTTTGTAACAACATAAGGACCATACCACCTAGACTTGAGCTTACCAGGGAAAAGTCTCAATTTTGAATTGTAGATCAACACCTTCTGTCCCACATGAAACTCCTTCCTAACTAGCTGCTTATCATGATACGCCTTGGTCCGCTCCTTATACAACTTAGCATTCTCATATGCATCATACCTCAACTCTTCTAGCTCATTCAGCTGTAACTTCCTCTTGTCACCTGCTTGTTGCATATCAAAATTGAATTTTTTAATAGCCCAATATGCTCTATGCTCCAACTCCACTGGTAGGTGACATGCCTTTCCAAAGACTAAACGATATGGGGACATGCCAATTGGGCTTTTGTACGCAGTCCGATATGCCCACAAGGCATCATTCAAGCGTAGAGACCAATCCTTCCTTATAGTATTCACTGTCTTCTCTAGGATGCTTTTGATCTCTTTATTGCTTATCTCTACTTGACCACTGGTTTGAGGATGATATGGAGTGCCAACCTTATGTGTGATCCCATATTTCTTCATTAAGGAAGCAAAAACTTGGTTATTGAAATGGCTACCTCCATCACTAATTATCGCCCTTGGTGTCCCAAACCTAGTAAAGATGTTATCCTGCAAGAATTTCACAACAACTTTGTGATCATTAGTTTTTGAGGGGACAGCCTCGACCCATTTAGATACATAATCCACACCCACAAGAATATATAAATAACCAAAGGAGTTAGGAAATGGACCCATGAAGTCGATACCCCACACATCAAAGAGCTCCACCACTTGAATGTTTTGCAATGGCATTTGATTTCTAGAAGAGATATTCCCTGTCCGTTGGCATCTATCACAAGCCCTGCAAAACCAAAAAGCATCTTTAAACACATTAGGCCAATAGAACCCAGATTGTAATACCTTAAGTGATGTTCTCTTCGCTCCAAAGTGTCCTCCACATGCAAATTGATGACAATGTTGGAGAATGCTCATATGCTCCTCCTCTGAAACACATCTT
This sequence comes from Prunus salicina, assembly GCA_020226455.1. Lineage (NCBI taxonomy): Eukaryota > Viridiplantae > Streptophyta > Magnoliopsida > Rosales > Rosaceae > Prunus > Prunus salicina. Next base: position 20,202,467 of record CM035346.1, on the reverse strand, counting down.
CTGATAATTTGATCTGGACAAAATTTGAACAAGTAGGGCTCGTCCCAATAATAGTGCCTAGACATAGACACTAATCGTTTCCTTTCTTGGCTAGACATACCTGGAGGAAAAACCTTAGTAGTTATATAATTAACAATATCTGCATACCATGGAAGTTGTAAATCAATTGCAAATAACTGCTCATCTGGAAAGTTTTCACTCAAGGGAAGCTTGTTTTCTTCCTCATCATGAAGTAACCTGGACAAGTGATCTGCAACCACATTCTCACTACCCTTCTTGTCCTTAATCTCAAGATCAAATTCTTGCAGTAAGAGCACCCATCTAATCAACCTAGGCTTAGCATCTTTCTTACTAAACAAAAATCTCAAAGCAGCATGATCAGTGAAAACAATAACTTTGGAACCAATCAAGTAGGACCTAAACTTCTCTAAAGCAAATATAACAGCTAACAATTCTTTTTCAGTAGTAGAATAATTAAGCTGAGCATCATTTAAAGTTCTAGAAGCATAAAAAATAGCATGAGGTACCTTCTTAACTCTCTGACCCAGAACAGCTCCCAGAGCATAATCACTGGCATCACACATAAGCTCGAATGGGAGGTTCCAATCAGGTGCCATCATAATGGGTGCAGATGTGAGTAGCTCTTTCAATGTATTAAAGGCTTTCATGCACCCTTCTGTCCACATAAACTCAACATCTTTAGACAATAATGCACAAAGAGGTCTAGAAATTTTAGAGAAATCTTTTATGAATCTTCTGTAAAACCCTGCATGCCCTAGAAAACTTCTCACACCCTTCACAGATGTAGGAGGAGGCAATTTTGATATGATGTCAATCTTTGCCTTGTCCACCTCAATGCCCCTGCTAGAAATTACATGACCTAAAACAAGACCTTGTTGTACCATGAAATGGCACTTTTCCCAATTCAGCACTAGGTTGCATTCTTCACATCTCTTTAGAACAAGCTGCAAATGGTTAAGACAATTATCAAAGTTAGAACCAAAAACACTGAAATCATCCATAAATACCTCTATAAATCTCTCCACCATGTCTGAAAATACGCTCATCATGCACCTTTGGAATGTGGCAGGTGCATTACACAAACCGAATGGCATCCTTCTGTATGCAAATGTGCCAAAGGGGCAAGTGAATGTGGTCTTCTCTGGTCTTCTGGTGCTATAGCAATCTGATTATAACCACTATAACCATCTAGAAAACAATAATGACTATGACCTGCTAACCTTTCTAACATCTGATCAATAAAGGGAAGAGGAAAATGATCTTTCCTGGTTTCATTATTGAGCTTTCTGTAATCAATACAGACTCTCCAACCTGTGGTGAGCCTGGTAGGAACAAGCTCATTCTCTTCATTCTTTATTACTGTGATTCCACTCTTCTTAGGCACAACATGAACTGGACTCACCCATTTGCTATCTGAGATGGGGTAGATAATGCCAACATCCAAGAGCTTAAGAACTTCTGTTCTCACTACTTCCTTCATGTGTGGGTTAAGCCGTCTCTGAGCATCTCTGTTAGGCTTTGCATTATCTTCAAGGAGGATCCTGTGCATGCACTTGGATGGACTTATGCCTTTGATATCGGCAATGGTCCACCCTAATGCAGTCTTGTGCTCCCTAAGAACTCTCAATAGCTTCTCTTGTTCCACCAAACTCAAGTTTGCAGCAACTATCACTGGTAATGTCTGGTTCTCTCCCAAGTAAGCATACTTCAGTTGTTCAGGTAGTTGCTTCAATTCTAGATCTGGTGCCCTGACAATGGAAGGGACAAGAGTAGTATTAGTAGACACAAGAGTTTCAAAGCGAGGTACATACTTACTTGGATAAGGCATAGAAGCCTCAAGAGAATGCACAGCTTCATGGAGGTCTATCTCTGTAACATCACATCCACGTTCATAATTCATCCTTGTGAGGCTGTGGGCTATGCATGCCTCCAATGGTTCAATGCTATGTACCTGAAACACTTGCTCCACAACACTTCCTACCACATCAATCTTGAAACAATCATGGTTATCATGTGGCAATTTGATAGTGTCAGACAACATGAATTCTATCTTCTTACCATCAACTTTCATGCGTATAGTACCCTTTTTTACACTTATCTTTGTCAGCAGTTATCATAAAGGGCCTACCAAGAATAATAGGTAATGAAGATGGCATAGGAGAATCTTCCATATCCAGAACAACAAAATCAGCAGGCAAAATAAATTCATTTACCTGAACCAAAACATCCTCTAAAATACCTCTAGGTCTTCTGATGCTTCTATCTGCCAATTGCAATGTAATTGAGGTTGGTTTGAGCTCCCCCAACCTCAACTCCTCATAAACTGTATAAGGCATCAGATTGATGCTTGCTCCTAAATCAAGCAAAGCACGTTCAAATAGACGGTCACCAACCCTGCAAGGAATTGTAAAACTACCTGGATCTTTTAGTTTAGGTGGTAATTTTCTCAATAAAACCGCACTTACCTCCTCAGTTAATGCAACTTTCTCATGTTCCTGAAACTGTCTTTTGTGTGTGCAACAATCCTTTAAAAACTTAGCATAAGAAGGAATTTGTTAATTGCATCAAGTAAAGGAATGTTGATTTCTACTTTTCTCAAAGTTTCAAAAATATCAAGAAGATGTTTTTCTTTCTTTTGCTTAACTAACCTTTGAGGGAAGGGTGGAAATATCACCTTCTCCTTCTCACTTACCTTTGTGGCTGGAGAAGATTCAACATTTTCTTGTTCTTTCTTATCTGTCCCCACCTTGTTGTCAACTACCTTGCCACTTCTAAGGACTGTCACAGCCTTGAGCTGCTCCTGGCCCCCTGGATTAGGTATGGTTTGTGATGGAAACTCTCCTTTCTTCCTCTCACTCAACTCCTTTGCCAATTGCCCTACTTGTGCCTCCAATCTCTGAATAGCTTGGCTAGTTGTTGCTTCTAGTTTCTGAATGTTCTGACTAGTTAGAGCATTTGTCTGTTGCTGTGCAGTCAAGAATTGGAGTATGGCACCTTCAAGATTATTATTCTTCTTCTGGTCAGTATTTGGTTGTGCCACCTGTGATGAAGTATGATAATTACTTCCCTGTTGGAAGTTCTTCTGTTGCCCTTGTGGATTAAGCACATTTTGATTGTTGCTCCAAGAAAAATTTGGGTGGTCTTTCCATCCTGGATTATATGTGTTCGAATATGGATTGTTCTTGGGATGATAGTTGTTTTGCCCCACATAATTAGCTTGCTCATGATCTGTAAAACAAGACATAGGACAAGTCTCAGTAGTATGATTAGAATGAGAACATATAGCACATACCTCGATTTTAGCAACTTGTTGAACTTGAGAGATGTTCTGAGCTGACATTGCTTTCACTAGTATATCTAACTTCTTCTCCATTGCTGCCATTTGACTCTGGACTCCATCATTTGTGCTAACTTCATATACACCTTTACCTTTCACTCCTTGTCTCCCTCTTGATGAGAATTGCTGAGAATTTTCACTTAGGGTCTCAAATAGCACAATGGCTTCATCACTACTCTTTTCCATAAGCACACCTCCACAACCTGAATCAACAAGACTTTTGTTAGTATCATTTAAACCTTCATAAAAAGCTTGTACCTGATCATCTTGAGATAGATTGTGGTGTGGACACTTGAGAAGCAACTCCTTGAAATGCTCCCATGCCTCAAAGAAAAGATCTCCATCCTTCTGTTGGAAGGTTTGAATCTCCCTTTTAAGTTGTCTTGTCTTTTGGGCTGGGAAAAACTTCTTCAAAAATTTAGTGGCCAATTGTTCCCAAGTAGTAATGGAACCTGCAGCCAGAGAATTCAACCACAACTTAGCATTATCTTTTAAGGAGAAAGGAAAAAGAATTAACCTGATTCCTTCTGTTGTCAAGCTTTGTATGTTTTGAGTCTTGCAGAGATCAAAGAAATCCCTAATGTGCAAGTATGGATCTTCAGAAGGTGTGCCTCTATAGTGTGGCACCATGTTAAGCAATTGAGGTGATAAATTGAAGCTGCCTTGCACATTTGGTTGGTAGGCAATGCATGATGGTTGATTAAGGTTTTGAGGGACAAAAGAGTCCTTCATTGGCCTTCGAACATGTTCATCCCCCATTTCGTTCACAGTTTCCCTCTCAGCTTGCTTACGAAGACGTGTAAGAGTTCGTTCAATCTCAGGATTGTAGACAACAACACCTAAATTTTGGGATCGACGACCTTGCATAAACAAAATTCAACCTGTAAAAGAAAACAAATAAAAAAAAAAAAATTCAGCACAAACTAGTTACACAATCCGCGGCAGCGGCGCCAAAAACTTGTTGAACAAATAGTAACCTAAAAATTAAGCAACTATATGCACGTTTTAACTCGCAAGTGCACAAGATCAGATAAATAGTATAGAAAGCAAATACGAGATCGTTCCCACGAGGATTGGATTAATTTGTGCTTAATTTATTTTCCTTAAACTAAATGGCATTCGGTGTAGACAAAGTGTTAAAAAATGATGATTTTCTTATGATGGTATTGAAAACTGAAAATTTAAATACTAAATATTGAAAACAGCGTTTGATTAAAAATAGAATTGGATTGAGGTTAAAACAATGAGAAAACTAGTTAGGGATTCGATGTTCACCACTAATCTTTTTCCTTAAGCAAACGACATGCACAATGCTACAAAACAGATTTTGGATGCTTATGTTTGTCAACCTAAAGGCATGATATCTACTCTTTAAGTTATTGATTTCCCTAAACAACAAGTTAGGCATGGGTATCTACTCTAACTCTTTTCATTCTTAAAGTGTTTAGCATGGTATCTACTAAGTTGTACTTTAAGAATGCATAACACAATGGAAATCGACAAACACACAAATTCTAGAACATGGTATCTATTCTAGTTATTCATGATGATTAATTTCAAGAACTTATAACTAGTTCTTTTGTTACTTTCATAGGTACAAGACTCGGTCATCTAAATTTACCTATGTAACAAACTCAATACATAGCATGCATATGATGATCAAGCATAACATAACGTATGTAAAGAGTAAAATATAATCTGAAATTAATCAATAAGCATCACAAAAGTAGTTTATAGCAAAGACATATCGAAATCCTTAAAGAAACATGATTAGGGCTTCAATCGAGCCCTAACTAAAATATTTAGCTATCCATAATTTGAATGGATAGCAAGAACATACAAAACAGAAAATAAAAAGAAATAAGAAGAAGATAGCTCTTTGATAAAGAAGACAACTCTTTGATGGTGTAAACAACTCTTTGATGGTAGACAACTCTTTGATGGTGTAGACAACTCTTTGATGGTGTACAATGGAAATGTAATTTATGGAATGATATCCTCCTTTGAATGAGCTGAAACTCTCTATTTATAGGCTTCAAATTCGTCCTCCCCCTTGGCTGGTCTCTTAGCTGCCCATGTGTGGCAGCTCATGCTTTGTCTCCCATGTGCTTTGTCTCCCATGTGTGGTAGCTCATGCTTTGCAGCTGCCACAAGCTTTGCCTCCATGTGTGGTTGCTTTAATCACATGGATCAACAGCTGCCCATGCTTTGCCTCCATGTGTGGCTGCTTTAAGAACATGGCTCAATAGCTGCCCATGCTTTGCTCCATGTGTGGCTGCTTTAAGCACATGTGACAGCAAAGGTTTGTCTGTGAACCAGATTCGGTTTTTGACATGCTGAGGGCTCCAAACTTATCCAATTGGGCTGAAATTTGGATATGTTATAGTAGACACCCATTGGAACAACTTCTATCAAGGGTGTCGCCCCATCTGACTTGTGCAAGTAGCTGAACTGAGGCCTGCAAACTGACCCATGAAAACTGGACTGAGGCCTGGATTGTCTGTGAACCAGGTTCGGTATTTGACATGCTGAGGGCTCCAGACTTATCCAATGGGGCTGCAATTTGGATATGTTATAGTAGACACCCATTGGAACAACTTCTATCAAGGGTGTCACCCCATTTGACCTGTGCAAGTAGCTGAACGGAGGCCTGCAAAGTGACCTACGGAAACTGGACTGAGGCCCGAATGTTTGACCTTGAGCTACTAAATCATGTATAACTTCCTCTAGAAGACTCCAAATCATGCACCGTAAAATGCTACGGAAACTAGACTTCCGTATCTTTCCAATGATGTATGACGCATTTCTGGTTCTTTTGAGCAAGTACAGGTTAATCCGTAAATATGACTGATCTGCAGACATTGTTTTGAGCTAACTTGTCTTCAAAATGTAAATAATGAGTCTCAACCTTATTATACTGAACATACACAAAACTTTATTAAAAGCACAAGTTTAACTCAAAAACATACCAAATCATAAGTTTGAATGGTACAAAAAAGATATGTAATTATGCACCGATCAGTACCAACACTATAGAACCAAGTAAACATTTAAACATGATGTTTGTCCTAAATGCATTACTCACTCATTCACTAATCAGTTCAAGAGTCATATGATGTTTATGTAAACTTGAACTAGATAATCAACATGCAGGTGTTAATAATGGCCAGTTATTTAAACATGCATAAAGATTCAATAAGAACAAGTGAATGAGACCAGAATTTAGAAGTAATCAACAAAGGATAACATTAACTTGAAAACATGAAATTGTCTTGACAGGCTACATTGAAACCCTAGTTATGGTAATTAGTTACACATCATTAATGGAGAATACAATTGAATCAAAGTAAACATGGAGAAGGTAAGAAAAACCCGTGAAGATCAAATTATGATGTTGAAGAACTCCTCACAGCTTCCACCATGTATACTTGCAGCCAGAGGTGAAGAATGATGTGAATCTGAATGTGTGTATGAGTGTAGTGGATGAAGTGAGTTGGGATGAGTTTGGGTGAGTGGTGATGGTAGAGGAAGAGGAAATTCGTAGAGAATTGGAAGGGAGGTTTTCTGGAGCTGTTTTGATGATTTTGGGCAGAATGGAGTGTTTGGGGAAGGATGGAAGTGTTAGAGGTTGGCTAGAGTGAATTGTAGTGGCTGAATGGAATGAGATGGTTTGTATTCAGAATTGGAGTGCTATTTATAGGGAGAATGAGAAGAGGAATCTGAATTGATTTAAGCCTCCACCATCAGCTCTTGCAATTGAATATCTGCTCCACTTCACCAACAATTCCCACCAGAAACCACACTCATCCTTAGCTCAGCATGACCAAGCAAGCAATGAGCTCATCTGTAAGTCAGCATGACGTGTACTTTGATGGGCCGACGGATTGGACTTCCCTTACTCAATTCATGTATGTGAGCAGCCCATCCTCATGTTCAGACTCTTATCTTTCGATCCACATGTTATTTGGGCCAATCTAAGTTCGGACGAAGAAGATAAGTCCGAAATGAATTTGTAACTCAGTCTTCCGTTTTTACACATTGTTTTCACCATTTTACTACAAATGTCTCAAGTATTACCTAGAGCTCAATGAACTGAATGACAAACACAAAAGAGGTTAAAAGCACAAGTTTTACTTAAAAACATACCAAATCATAAGTTAGAAGGGTACAACAAGATATGTAATTATGCACCGATCATCTCTCAATCTGTTTTCCAGCCCACAAAACATTCTTTGTTACATTTGCTCACTTTGCTTTTGTTTACAATTTCGTTTTGCTTCATTTGGTCAACAATTACAATCACTCTTGCTTTAAATTCTGTTTTAGACTTAACCTCTTACTTTCTTGAATTTGGTAATCTAAGTACATAACTAATATTAACTTCTCAGTCCTCATGGGTACGACCTCATACTTGTCTTGCTATACTACTAATTGGCCCGTACAATTGCGAGTTATCATTTATGACAACACTTTTGGAAACAGTAATCTACATTGACTTTGACTGGAGAGAAAATCAACCAATTAACGATGTGGAGGAGCTTCAATAAACCCCCCCGGCTACCCTGTTAGACAATTCTACTCGGTATGTGTTGTAAAGCTAATAAGTGGAGCCCTGATCGGTGCATAATTACATATCTTTTTATACCCTTCTAACTTATGATTTGGTTATGTTTTTGAGTTAAACTTGTGCTTTTAATAAAGTTTGTGTATGTTTCAGTGTAATAAGGTTGAGACTCATTACATGCATTTTGAAGACAAATTAGCTCAAAACAGTGTATGCAGATCATTCAATTTCACGGATTAACCTGTACTTGCTGAAGAAGAACCAGATAATGAGCCATACATCATTGGAAAGATATGGAAGTCTAGTTTCCGTATCATTTTACGGTTCATGATTCTGAGTATTCTAGAGGAAGTTATACACATGATTTAGTAGATCAAGGTCAAAATTCGGCAGCATCTGCGTTACTGGGCCACAAATGACATTTGAAGGTCTTCCCAATTTTTTCTTGAGTTGGGCTGCATATGCTTGGAAATATAAGACAAAGGGCTTGAAGATCCATATTTTTCCAGAATTTTATGAATGTATTAACAAGCCCAAAACGAACCCAAAAGAAGAGTGCAATGCATTGTCATGCATGACATATGCATGATGAAATGCACTATCTAGTGGGAGTTGTTGGTGAAGTGCACTATCTAGTGGGATTTGTTGGTGAAGAGCATTAGCCAAAGAGATGAGTTTCTAATTACAAGTGCTATCTAGTGGGAGTTGTTGGTGAAGTGCACTAGCCAAAAGGATGAGTTTTTAATTACAAGTGCTATTGGCATAGACCATATTTAATTTAGAATTTCAACTCCCCTAAGCCTATAAATAGTGAGTTCTCCAAGCTTGTAAACACACCCCAAGGGGGGGAGCTCTCAAACATTTCTCTAGAGCTCCCCTCCCTTCTCTCCCTCAAATTCTCTTAGTTTTCATTTCTAGTTCTCAATTCTCGTTTTCCTTTTGCTTCTTAGTTGTAATTTATTTTTTGTAATGTAAATTCTTTTCTTTAGCAATTCAAGTTTGAGTAGTTTCCAAGTTTCAATTATGGTTTATGTTCTTATTCATTATGCTTATGAGTTAATATGCTAGTTTGAATGATTGATCACCATTAAGGCTTGCATGTTAGCTATCTTGGTTTGAATTAAGAGTAGACACCATGCTTTAATTCGAATTGAACTATGAATAGGAAGAGTATGTATGGACATTCGACAACAGGGATTAGATACATGCTTGGTTGTTTAAAATGTTCTTCTATGCTTAATGGGTTCCTAATGCTTAATTTAGGTTAGACAACAAATGATCAAGTTAGGGAATTAGGAACACAAGGTTAGGACCAGAAACCATGGCTTAATCATACTTTAGCTAGAATCAATCCGTTAATCTAAATTGAACTTGGGAACTTATTCGCTTGAGTTAATTTCTTTTCTTTCTTCCTTGTTTGATTTATTTTCTTTCTTTTTTTCATTTCTGTTTTGTACAGGGAATTGAATTAAATCAATCTATCATCAATCCTCGTGGAATCGACCTCGCACTTACATATGCTAAACTACCAACGGCTCGTGCACTTGCGAGTATCACAAGTTGAGGATGCAGCTGAATCTATTTTGGTGCAGCTGAATCGACGCAAAAAGTTTTTGGCGCCGTTGCCGGGGATTGGCAACATAGTTTGGTTATATTTCTTTTCCCTACTTGTTTTACTCTTTTTTTTTTTCTCTCATTTTCATGTCTTCCTAGGCACTTTCATGTTTTAAAATTAATGATGTTAATTGACATGTTGTGTTTGTAGTCCAACGGAACAGGACAATTGCCTAACAAGCAAGAGAACTGGGTTTAAGTCCCGGCTTACACAACACCAAAAAAAAAAAAATACTTTGAAGCATGGAATTAGATGTGTGTTGTTTTTTTTTCTTTTCATTTTAGTTTTTATGTCCTAATCCTTTTAATTCTCTTTCAAGTTTTTGTTTGTGTTTGTTTTAGCAATTTAGATAGCTAAATAAAAAAAGAGAGAAAATGCAACTCCAATCATGATGAGAAGTGTGGAGTAGTAGGAGAAGCCACGACCTCCAAATACATCTATGCTCGACCTAATTGCTTCAAGGGGGAGCATTCTAATCTTTTCTCTTAATTTGTTTTCTTATTATTTTAAGTTTATGTTTCTTTTTATACAAATTTTTAAATATTAAAAATAAAAAAAATAAAAAAAGATTTTTCATATGAGTTGACTTATGAGTTTGGGTTTTAAGAAGGACCATTGTGACCTCTCCAAACTTCCCGGATCCCCTGGCTGTGTTTTCTGAGGCTCTTAATTGGTAATCCGTGAGTCACTTGTATATTTGAGATTGTAATAAATATTTGCATGACTTAATTGAAATTTGGACTTCATTTTTCTTTTTGAATTAAAAAAAAAATTAAAAAATTAAAAAAAAATTTATAAAAATAAAAAAAAACCTTATATTTCTTTTTCTTATTATTTGAAGTTTTTTTATTTTTTATTTTTTATTTTTTTTATATATTAGTGTTTTTTTATATTTAAATACTAATATATGTAAATGTTTATTAGTGGCTGGATATTAAGTTATTGTGGACTGCCAAATACTGAAACACTACCCACATTAACCCTAAAATTAATTCTCCATCTTTCATTTTATCTAGCCGCCCGCTAACCCCTGAACATCTCAACTTCCTCTTCCTCCCGAACCAAACCTTCTCCAAATTGTTGCTTATTGTAGATCTTGTCAATGGAGAAACTCCAGGAGGCCGTCGGTGGAAAGCTCAAGGAAGAGGAGTCCGAATTGAGCATGGTGAAGGTGCCTAGCCCAATGGTTTTGTTGAGCTCACTGCCAGCTATCCCACTAGAAGATCCTAAGGGAAAGGACACCATTATGCAACCAGTGTTGGAGGTGATTGAGGTGCTCGTGGTTGTGTTTGCCATGGATCCCTCAGAAGTTACCATAGATGCCTTTCTGTTTCATAGAGGTAGGGTGATAGAGGAAATTGAAGACATGATTCCAAATTGGGATCTGGATTGTGGATTAGAAGAGATGCAACTTGCGGCGCTGGCACATTGTCTAGATACTTGGAGGGTATATCTGCTAGATAGGAGGTTTGTATTAAAAATGATAGAGGTTTGTGGCAAAGAACTGTTGTGTTGAGCAGTCATATGTATTGTACAGGTAACATCCGAGTTGAGTTTGATATTTACTTAAGTGTGCTTAACGAGTTTGACTTCCAGTTAGGGTATATGACCACAAGGCTCAGAGACTTCGTGGAGCAGGTGATAGATGGAGCCCAATCTGATTCTTCTTATTCGGATCCTTCGGAAAGTGAATCAGAAGAAGAGCCATGGATGAGCTCAGCCATCGATAGCATTTTGAGAAATGCTATGTTTGAAGGATGAACCGTGCAGTGCCAGGTTACCCTTAATCCCTGTTTTCTGTTTTCTTATATGCTTTCACATTGGGGACAATGTCCAATTCAGGTCTGGGGTATTAATGGAGGTTTTCAATTTTTTGTCATTGTGTTTTCAATTTCATTTTTGTTCATTTTTGATTGTGTTTTCAATTTTTGTTCACTTGTATTTCATTTTTTTTTTTTTCCATTTGTGTTTTCAATTTTTGGTCATTTGTGTTTCCAATTTTCGTTCACTTGTTACTAATTTTTTTTTTTAGAATGTCATACAACCAATGCTATGGAGCTGCTATTGAGATTTTCATATCAAACATTTTACACTTCACAAAGCTTTTGCCTCTTAGAATTCTGGTGGCTAAGTACCATGCTCAGATTCTTGAAGGAGAATTAGTGGAGACTACCCTAGTGAGCTATTTCGAGCTTAATTGCCTTCTTGAGAGGGTTTAAGTGTTTCTATTCCTCATCTTACTTATTTTCTTCAATTCACTCTATAATGATCTCATTGTTCCATTTTGATTGAATACTAAGGATGTTTCTTTTGCAGATATCAGGTGCATGCTTTCACTCATGAATGAACTCATTGAAGTGATGCTAGGCTATGTGTGTATACATTCTTTTGTGCTTTCTTTTCACCCTACCCATTTGTGTGTGTTCCATCAGCTCTGTTGCAGCCAAACACTTCAAGCATTTTCTTCTATCACCCTTATAATTCCCCTAACTTTGTATCTCAATCTGAGATATTAAAACCTATTATAGCCATACCTATAGCTTAGAAATATACCAAGGTATGCCAAGATAAAGTTTGAGCAAGGAAGGTGCTGCCCCGTGCCTAAATGTAAATTGTTGTGAATCTGTGCAATACAGTTTAAGAAGAAGTAGATCAAGTCAAAAAAAAAAAAAAAAAAAAAGAGAAAGTGTTTCGATTTGATCTAACTGTGAAATATAAGGTCTATGCCAGATGATGCTATGAAGTTGCAGCCATACCATTCTAAATCAATGATACCTTGCAGATCAACGAAGAATGCAACCTTGGTATGTTCTTAAGTTAATCGTGTTCCTTCCAATTCTTCCATTTCCCCTAACCTTAGCATTTCATTACAACCTTGTGAAAGACCTAGCTGATCTTTGAGGATGTATTCATGGGTGCTGGTATGTATGTGTGTATCTCTATTCTTAGTATTTGATTCCCTTCATGAGATCTAACCAAATATTGTGCTTCTATTTCATATACTCATTATGCTTGTTTGAGAGAATAAAGCCATAGGTTCTGAGTGATTGAGTGCTATATGTGAGAATTAGAGTTGAAGCATGTTCTTCCTTCAAGATTTGAGTATGTGTACTTTGAAGCCGTGTGCCTTTGAGCTATAGCTTCCACTTTACACATTTATTGATCATCTATCTTGGCAATTCTATGGTGTTGGAGGTATGATTAAAATTTTCTTTCATTAGTTGTTTTCAAAGTTAGTTTTCTAACCTTTTGTTTTGTAGAGTCAGTAAAGCGTTTGTGGGTATCGTTTCTGTTAAACCCTCAAGAGACACAACTCCTCCTACTAGGGACGCCTAGAGGTTTAAAGGCCTGTTGCATGCGCTCAATGCAATCGAGTTACCTACGAAAGTGGTCTAATAAACTTCTCGTTTTGTTTTTATCTTTGTTTTCCTTTTGTTTTACTCGAGGACTAGTAAAATCTAGGTTTGGGGGTATTTGATCGGTGCATAATTACATATCTTTTTATACCCTTCTAACTTATGATTTGGTTATGTTTTTGAGTTAAACTTGTGCTTTTAATAAAGTTTGTGTATGTTTCAGTGTAATAAGGTTGAGACTCATTACATGCATTTTGAAGACAAATTAGCTCAAAACAGTGTCTGCAGATCATTCAATTTCACGGATTAACCTGTACTTGCTCAAGAAGAACCAGATAATGAGCCATACATCATTGGAAAGATACGGAAGTCTAGTTTCCGTATCATTTACGGTTCATGATTCTGAGTATTCTAGAGGAAGTTATACATGATTTAGTAGATCAAGGTCAAAATTCGGCAGCATCTGCGTTACTGGGCCACAAATGACATTTGAAGGTCTTCCCAATTTTTCCTTGAGTTAGGCTGCATATGCTTGGAAAGATAAGACAAAGGGCTTGAAGATCCATATTTTTCCAGAATTTTATGAATGTATTAACAAGCCCAAAACGAACCCAAAAGAAGAGTGCAATGCATTGTCATGCATGACATATGCATGATGAAATGCACTATCTAGTGGGAGTTGTTGGTGAAGTGCACTATCTAGTGGGATTTGTTGGTGAAGAGCATTAGCCAAAGAGATGAGTTTCTAATTACAAGTGTTATCTAGTGGGAGTTGTTGGTGAAGTGCACTAGCCAAAAGGATGAGTTTTTAATTACAAGTGCTATTGGCATAGACCATATTTAATTTAGAATTTCAACTCCCCTAAGCCTATAAATAGTGAGTTCTCCAAGCTTGTAAACACACCCCAAGGGGGGAGCTCTCAAACATTTCTCTAGAGCTCCCCTCCTTCTCTCCCTCAAATTCTCTTAGTTTTCATTTCTAGTTCTCAATTCTCGTTTTCCTTTTGCTTCTTAGTTGTAATTTATTTTTTGTAATGTAAATTCTTTTCTTTAGCAATTCAAGTTTGAGTAGTTTCCAAGTTTCAATTATGGTTTATGTTCTTATTCATTATGCTTATAAGTTAATATGCTAGTTTGAATGATTGATCACCATTAAGGCTTGCATGTTAGCTATCTTGGTTTGAATTAAGAGTAGACACCATGCTTTAATTCGAATTGAACTATGAATATGAAGAGTATGTATGGACATTCAACAACAGGGATTAGATACATGTTTGGTTGTTTAAAATGTTCTTCTATGCTTAATGGGTTCCTAATGCTTAATTTAGGTTAGACAACAAATGATCAAGTTAGGAAATTAGGAACACAAGGTTAGGACCAGAAACCATGGCTTAATCATACTTTAGCTAGAATCAATCCGTTTATCTAAATTGAACTTGGGAACTTATTCGCTTGAGTTAATTTCTTTTCTTTCTTCCTTGTTTGATTTATTTTCTTTCTTTTTTTCATTTCTGTTTTGTACAGGGAATTGAATTAAATCAATCTATCATCAATCCTCGTGGGATCGACCTCGCACTTACATATGCTAAACTACCAACGGCTCGTGCACTTACGAGTATCACAAGTTGAGGATGCAGCTGAATCTATTTTGGTGCAGCTGAATCGACGCAACAAGCCCACATGTTGGAAGGGAATCTCCATACAGCTTCTTGGAGCCTTCTTTTTACCTAATTGTTAGCCAAGGCTTTGCCTATAAGAGCACTTCCAGCAATGAATCCTTTGCCATGGTAAGGGAGGGGCTAGGGTAACTACTATTCATGTGAATAGTGGATGCCCTTGCAAAAGGTTGTGATGTTTCCACCAATTGCCATGGCAAAAACTATTCACATGAGATATGAGGAGCGAAATTTGCAGCGGCGGATCCAGGAATTTTCCTGGGAAGGGGCAACATTTAAAAGGCTAAAAGCCAAAAGAAATTCCCGAATTATTCGAAAGAGGATTTAGGGTTTATGGTTATACAAAGATAACCAAATCAAAAAACAAAAATAATCTCTCTAAAATAAACAACAATATTAAAATACATATTATAAAATATATAAAAAACAGAAGGAAAAAAAAAAACCGGAAGAAAAAAAAAAGAAAAAAAAAACATTCAAACTTGGAGGAGAGGGATGGATCTGCAGCAAGACTCAAGAGCATGCAAAGCTTTGTGAAGAATCATTCAACGCGAGGTATCCCTTCCTTGGTCCAATTAATTCCAACTTGGACCCCAAGAACACACTCTTCGTTCAGTGGAAATAAGGCTTCTGGTTTGCTCTTTAAATTTTTTTTGTTTTGCCTGGCCAAAACGACGTCGTTTGGCCAGGACTTAAAAAACAAAACAAAAGCTGCGCCCAGCACTGCATCGCAGCAAAGAAAAGGAGGTTGCTGGGTTGCTGAGGCATTTATTCGAACAGGTGGTGGGCACCTCCAAGGTAGAGCTGAGGGGCAAACTCCGACAACTTCAAAGCTTTTTCCGGCGATGGGAGGTGCAGTTGCACCTCCTTGCGCCTCTGTGGATCCGCCAGTGGAAATTTGTATAGATTTTTGGTGTGGGAAGTGAAAATTATGACTAAGTATTTATTTTAAACAAAATCTAAATTTTTTTGTATTTTTTTCGATTTTTAATTTTTAATTTTTTGTTGTTGACGTCAGCAAACTTGGGCAAGAACTAGGGCTAATCTTGCCTGAGGGCTGACCTGGTTTCGTGGGCCCAAGCAGCTGCCCCCCCTCCCCCCCAACCCTTGATGCTGGAAACGTTTTTGGGCCTAAGCCCCCCCAGCCCTTGTTGCTGGAACTGCCCTAATATATGGCTTCATTCTCCTTTGTAGTTGATAGAGCAAGACTCAATGAAAATATCAGAAGAGCATTTCTATTGCTATTTGTATTCTCTCCATAATTCCCTCCAGTTTTTACAACAGTATGCAACAATTCCTTCCTCAAACAATAGGGGGCCGTTCGGTATCGTTTTCACTGCCCGTTTTCTGTTTTCATTTCCTGGTTTTTGCCAAAAACCTGTTCGGTGGAACGTTTTCACTGAAAACAAAAACGTTGAAAACGAAAACAAATCCAATTCATGAACAAAAGTTGAAAACGATATTATGTTGTTTTTGTTTTCAACGTTTTTGTTTTCAGTCCATACGATAATTCATTTTTTCCATCTCTCTTTCTCCAATCAACATCGATTCTTCTTCTTCTAAAATCTCTGAGATCTTGATTTACTTATCAAGCACCAGACCCAAAAAAAAAAAAAAAAAAAAAATTCAACAGAGGAGCACCACTGTGGAAACCCATCTCCCCCGATCTAGACCCATCGTCTAGTTTGCCGCACCGGCACCTCCAAAGCACGATCACCACCAAAGCAATTGAACCATAACTGCCACAAACCCAATTGAACCACTATCACCACCCAATCGAACCACCACCAACCATTAACAAATTAAAACAGAGAGAGGATGGGTATGAAGAGAGAAGAAGAAGAGGAAGAAGCAGAGAGAGGAAGAAGAAAAGAAAAAAATAAGAGAGTAAGAAGAAGAAAAGAAAAAATTAAGGGAGGAAGAAGAAGAGAAAGAATCATATAGAGGAAGGAAGAAGAAGAGAAGAGAAAAGAGAGAAAAAGGAAGAAAGAAAGAAAAAAGAAAGTCTGGGAAGGAATACGAAGAAGAAAAAAGAAAGGCACGGGCTTGGGAAGGAAGGAAAGGAAGAAAGAAAGAGAAAGAGAAAAAGGAAAAGAGATAAGATAAAAAAAAACATTAGAATTTTTTATTTGTTAAATTATACATTTTTTTTATTGTTTATAAATTTTTATCTTTGAAAAATAGCAGATTTTTTTTTATAAAAAAAACTGAAATTAGCAAAAATACAATTGAAAATAAGTCACATATTATTATTTTCAAATTGTACTACCAGACACATTTTCATTGTTTTTGTTTTCTGAAGATGTTTTCTAATTAATCTACCAGACGCATTTTCATTTCCTGAAAATACAAATTTGTTTTCTTGTTTTCATTCTCTGAAAATATTCTCAGAAAACACTCTCCGAAAACGTTACCAGACGGGCCCTAGGTGATCCATGTAGTACTAATATTGATTCCTCCAAATTGTTACTTTTGGACCCCCAATATCTGACAAACTAAGGGTAAAAGGAAGGACAATATTAGTGGTTCAAAAAGGATAAAAAATGGTATTGAGTTGGCTCAAAACAAGAAAAAAAGAAAGTGCACATTATGCAAAAAGATAGCACAACGTGACAAAAGAAATTGTCCATCAAATCTGAAAAGAAGATAAAGAATGAATCAACGAATCTATGTAAGTTTTGGTTCACTTTGTTTTATATATATATTTCTAATAGTAAGGTCAAAAGCTTATGTTTAATTTGATTATTATGAATCTAAATTCAGGAAATGAAGAGTCAGATGACTTGTGACAAGATATGGAGAGTGATGACCAAGAATATTGTTAATGGTGAGTTTTTTTTTTTTAAAGTTGTGAACAATTTTCTTTTCTTTTACTTTAATTTATGCTCATTAGATAAATAAAATGTATTTTTGTGTATATTTGATGTTGTCTTGCATTAGGAATAATCTATTATGTTCATCAGGGTCTAGCTCTTGTCGCAGTAGTGATCATTGGTCTTGTTATCTCTGTATATGTGGCATTACATAGACAAATTACATGTCTCTATGATTTTTGGATTATGATGTCTTGTATCAGAAATGTTTATGTACTATTTGATACAGAATGTGTTTCAAAAATTTTCTTAATCCTTTGTTTATGGGTGTTTCATGATAGTAAAATATTGTAGATGCCCACTTAATCCTAAGGTTTACGAAATTATCAAATTGCGTTCTTATTGTTTTTTTTGTTGTTGTTGTTGTGTCATTTGTAGTTCTCAAGGTTAGTATGAATGCTCACAAATGATCCATGCTGTGAGGTTCCATCAAAAACTCTGTTAGTTTGTTGATGTGTAATATATATCATAGAACGTCCCTGAGGTTCACACACCTATCAAATTGCGTCCTTTTTTTTCATTCGTGATCCTCAATGTTAATATGTATGCTCACAAATGGTCCCTACTAAAATTTTTGATTTCATTTAATTTTGGTTTTCTTTTTAAAATTATATGAATTTTAAATTATTTAAAAATATATATTGTATTTTAAATACACGTGACACTGTATTATTAGAGATATGGACTTCACATATATGCCACATCAACAAACTAATGAAGTTTTTTTAAAATAATTTAAAATTCATAAAATGAAAAAACCAACATCTTATAAATTTTAAATTATTTAAAAATATATAGATATTATATTTTAAATACATGTGGCACTATTTTATTGGAGACGTGGGCTCCATATATATGCCACACATGAGCAAACTAAGAGAGTTTTTTAAATTTAGAAATGAAAAACCAAAATTTTATGCGCCAAGGTTTTTTCATTTTTAAATTTTGTGAACACACATACTAACATTGAGAACCACAAATGACAAAATAAAATAATGAAGATGCAATACGATAGTTTCATAAACAAGGATGTTTTGTGATATCATTGCAAAGAGAAAAGAAAAGTAAAGAAGAGCAGTCACGTTTGACCGAGCCAGGGATGTTTCAGACAGTGAATCGAAATAA
The DNA here is from genome assembly GCA_020226455.1 of Prunus salicina. NCBI lineage: Eukaryota > Viridiplantae > Streptophyta > Magnoliopsida > Rosales > Rosaceae > Prunus > Prunus salicina. The sequence goes on along the minus strand of CM035346.1, from coordinate 20,183,900 downwards.
AAAGAAAAGAAAATTGTAAATCATTTTGCCGACATAAGAAGTCGTAAGTTTTGAACGAAACTATAATATAATAATCGTCCAATATGATGCCAGAAAATGAAGGAGCCCAGTCAAAAGCTTTAATTTCTAAAACCTGACTCACTCACTCAGCAAACTCTCTCAATGGCTGCTCGCTCCAGCACGGACTTTCCTCTAAACGAGGATATCCAGCTTTCTATGAAGCAATGCGTAAAGATGGATGTGCTGGGTCGCGGATATTACGGCACTGTGTGGCGCGTAAGGGCTCCGTAAGTGCTCACGTACTGGTCAATTTTATAACGGATATATAGATCCTCAATTTTATTACAGATCTCTTAACTGCTACACTGACTTCAATTGATCTGTGAATCTCTTTGTTAGTTGCACACTTATTTTATTATATTTTTTATAATTGGGGCTTCAGGATTGATTTACATATCGAAAGTGAAGTGCAGGTGTCAGATTGTCAAAATATTTCCTTCGTGTGGTAATATTTTCTTCATATGTAGTGCTGAATCGTTCTAGCAGAGTCATAGGGCTGAATCGAGTAGATTTTGGAGGAATACAAAATAAGATCAGGAAGTAATGATCAGCGTTTAAATCTAAAAGATAAATTTGGCTTGATTGCGACTAATTGTCAAGTTTATAGACAGCGGTTGAGAAAATAACAGAGTGTACGGCCTGTTCAGGCTTTCTTTAGTAGCTTGGATATATATGCATGTATGAAAGTTGCTTTAATTATCGGAAGGTCGCGACTTCTTTGTCTGTTATATGTTTGAAGTTTTATTATCGCATTACCTTTAGTGTGAAACAATATAATGAGAATGCCTCATATTCACTTCGATTCATGTTCGCTCTGATTCCAAATTGAAATTGTCAAGGAATTAGTTAACAATGTATATCAAATGTGCACACAAACACTAGCCTCTTGGAATTATGTGGGGATGAGGCTTTGGTTTGGAGGATTCCAACCCCACTCTCCTGAAGGTAAAGCTCTAATATTATATTAAAATATGAGTATCTAACCCAAAATTGACTTCTCATTTAGTTGTAATTTTCGATCTGGTGGCTCTGCCATTCAAGGCAGCAACTCGGCTGCTGACGGGATGGGCCATGTTTTTGGCTAGTTAGAAATTAGAATATGTTTTTTCATCACAGCTTTCTTATTGAGCCGTGTTCTAGTCAGAATCTCCGTTAACACCGATAGTTAATACCTCTACTCATATAAAAATCTTATTAAGAAAGTGGTTATATATATCTTATCTTTCCTTCAGTATCTGATATTTCATCACATCTTTCTTGATTGTGATTTCATGTTTCCCTGCAGAGACAATCGCTTCTTTGCTGCTAAGGAAGTTTCCTTAAGTGATCGGGGAATTAAGCAGCTTGAACAGGTGACACCGTGACAGAGGCTTGTGTTGCGTCATTTGTCCTGATTTTGCATGTCTCTTTTACTCAGCTATTAAGCGCCCGTTTGATAATCATTTCAATTTTAGTTTTTAGTGCTCAATTCTTGTGCTAAAGTGTAGAATGAAAAGAGGGAGAATGATGTTGGAATTTTAAATAGGTTTTTAAAAATTTACTGTTTTGATTTGTTTAATTATTTTGGTTGTTTTATTTTATTTTACTTATTGTACGGGTTATAAATATTTAATTTTTAGATTTTATTTATATATTGAATGCTTTAATTTTTTAGTTTAATATGGTGAAGGTTACATGTTCTTGGATTCCTATAAAAGGCCACTCCTCATTCACATTTGAAACAACACTATATACCATACTACCACAATATGAAACTACCATATAACACAACCATTACTGCAATTTGTTTCTCTCCTCTTCTATATTTCATACTTTCTCTACTTATATTGTTATTTTTGGGCAACAGTTTTGTGACTTGGAAACTTATATATCCGATTGTGAACGTGCTCATAGCGGACCTTGAGCTTGTGTATTGGAGGTCGTATTTTGGGGTCTTGTAGACCATCAGTATCTGCACGTAGGGAGCCTACAAAGGCTTTAGGACAGCGTCTTTGACGTGTTTCACTATACCAAGCTCGCTTTCATAATCTTAATTCATTTTACTTTTATTTACCTATTATTTGTTACTTTAGTTTTACTTATTATCTTAATAAAAGACTTTCCAATTCATTTTATATATTATTTTTATTATAAAGGGTTTTGCTTTTGGCTTTTACCGAAAGAGGAAAACTATAACTTTTATAACAAATGGAAGTGAGAATAAGAGTAAAGATGAGACTGAGAGGGGATGATGGGATGGAGAAGTAATGAAAGTGAAAACTAAAACTAAAAACTGAAATCTATTTCAAATTGTTTTCATTTTTAAGTTTTTGTTTTCACTTTTGTTACTCCTCCCTCCCATCCTCTCTCTCAATCTCATCATCACTTTCATTCTCACTCTCATTTTCCTTTATACTCTAGCATAAAAAATGAAAACTAAAAACTAAATTTGAAATGGGTATCAAACGGGCCCTAAGTAATTCAGTAATTGGGTATGATGGGAAAGCTCTGACTCATCATCAACCATTAACTCAAGATCATGATCAACGGCTCAGTCAAGATCTGACTGAATGACTGTGATGATGAGTTAGAGCTTCCTTCATATGATTAGAGAGGTCTGCATTGATTACTGTTTCTTTTATATTTCTTCTCATTCTTGGTTTTGTTTCCTATATTCCAGGAGATTGCAGTTCTGAGTCAGTTTCAGCACCAGAACATAGTTCGATATTATGGCACAGATAAGGTACAATCTATTTTTGTTGCTTTTGAGCTTGAATTTGTACACCAAAAGTCATGATACACACTCATCCACCAAAGTAACACTACCCTAAACCCTAAACCCTAAATATATATAGGCTTAACTGGTGATTTGCCCCTTGAACTTGTACCTAAGTTTCGTTTTACCCCATATCCTTTTTTTTAATTTAGAAAATTAAGGACCTGAACTAATGTTTTTGGCCAATTTGCCCCCCGATGTCAAAATCTTCCACTTCCCATCCGTTCTACCGTCAAGTTGGTGTTTTGGTGGAGATGCGAAATGACAAAAGTAACCTCCAACTTGATCGCATGATGGATGGGAAGTGGCAAATTTTGACGTCCGGGGGCAAATTGGTGAAAAAAATTAATGGATGTGTGTGTGCATGCGTGCGCGCGCTCATTAGGAAACAAATGGCAACAAAGAATAGGGATGTAAAACAATAGAAACCTGAGATTTTAAGGGCCCTGTGTGAAACTTAAATGGGGACATTCCACACTTTAGTATGTGTGTTGAAATTATTTATACGAGCATAATGAAAGCTTTACTCAGTAGGAAACAAATGACAACAAAGAATAGAGATATAAAACAATAAAATCCTGAGATTTTAAGAGCTCTATGTGAAACTTAAATGGGGACATTCAAACGAACCAACATGAAATTTTTGTTTTGTTTTTGGTTTTGAGTGGGAGAAAACACTTTAAATTTGAGATTGATAAATAGAGGTTCATATGTGCACGGCTATAGTTGTTTTAGTTGATGTGTCTATTTGTTTTTTTTTTTTTTGTTGCTTTTTGTTTGTTTTTTTTTGGTTTTTTGCGTTACAACATGCAACTATAAAGATACTAATGACCACAAAAATATTCATTGAAGACAACAACCAACTTCGCCAAGCACATAATTATGTACATGTATTAGATGCTTGCATATATATACAATATAAATAATATATACATAAAAAAAAAAAAAATTGGTGGTCCTTAAAAGTTGAGGAACCTGTGCGGTGGCACTACTTAGAATCACCCCATCTCAATTTCACCTCTTTGACATCCAAAACATCCTCAACAACATTTGGTTGTGCTTTTGGAAGTTCGGCTTGTTTCTCCGTTGAAACAGGAATGACTCAAAAACACTCAAAAAATCAACACTCACAAACTGAGTGAGTTATGATGCGGATGGCACTTATACCACAAGCACAAAAAACAATCAAGAAAGATACACTGAATTAGATCAAATATCATTCATATTAATTCTCACTCGTGACAACCTACACAACCTAACACTCCCCGCATTAGCAACAACTAGGTGTGCTAAAATATGACTGGTTTGAATACTTTTGGATTATGGTATTCTTCTTAGTAAGGAGGACTGTAGAGGAATTTACAAGTGTGCTTTACAAGAAATTAGATACATTAATTAAGTAGGAGAATATACCCTAATTATACAAGGATTGTCAACTGTATTGAAAGAAGTAAATAAATCACTTAATTAACTTAGGAAATAAATCTCCTTTATTTGTTAGGTTAACTCACGTCAACACTCCTCAAGTTGGTGCATACACGTCACTAATGCCCAACTTAGTAAGTGAGTCATGAAACACTCGTTCAGAGACATCCTTTGTCAAGACATCCGCTAACTGATATTTTGACTTTACAAAGGATCGGCAGATGATCTTGTTCTCAAATTTTTCTTTGATGAAATGTCTATCCACCTCAACAAGTTTTGGTAAACTGGATTATGAGCGATATCAATCGCTGACTACTTGTCACAATTTACTTGAAAGATGTTGAAGCAGCTAACCGCAGTATATTTGATCTATTTCTCTTGTATCCAAAAGTATTTAGTATGAAATACTAGTCAGTATATTGGCTTGTGAAACACTTAGACTATTAACTTAGGATTCATTCTCTTGTTGCTTTTTTGATGCTTCACTATGGTTTCCTATTGAACATAAATTTTCTCATACCGTGCTTTAGGTTATTAGGCATTGGATCTCCATAGCCCCTGTACTTGTCTCAAATCTACTTGTTTGTGAGCACCATTTTGTTGTTTATATACATTGTCTAAATAATCTTTGCAGGACGAATCAAAACTTTATATGTTCCTGGAGCTTGTAACCCTGGGAAGCTTATCTAAACTCCATTCGAAATTAAGTGGCTCAGGATCAGGTCTCCCAGATTCTGAGGCCTCTGTATACACAAGACAGATCCTGCAAGGTTTGGAGTATCTTCATGACAAGAATGTGATTCACAGGTACTTCATGTGACATGATTTATAGCTATGGTTAATGATGTTAGATTATTAGAAGATTCTGTATTTCCCTATGAGCATTTGTTATTTGGAATATCACCATATCATGTAAAGAGTCATCCTTAAAAAGGAGAAACAGAAGAAGAGTGGCTGTGGGTTAACAATGTCCATATCTGTCGAGCTACATTCTCAAATCTCTTTGTTTTTTGTAATAAGAGACATTAAATGCGCAAATATTTTGGTGGATGCAAATGGATCTGTGAAGCTTGCTGATTTTGGATTGGCAAAGGTTTGTCTTTCAATGCTCCAAACCTTTTCTATTTGTTGCCTTCAGTAATTTCCAGAATGCATGATGGTGAATTTTTTTCCCCAGATAACCGAAGGGAACAGCAATCATTCCTTCTGTGGATCTCCATACTGGATGGCTCCTGAGGTTATCTTATTATATATTTGTGCAGTGTCAGTTCTCAAAAGTTCCTTTCGACACTGATTGATTTTATGGTTGCTTCAAACACTAATGAAACACAAATATTAAATAACTTTGAGTGCAAGATTATGAAAAGAAAAACACATCCTTGCAAATATTAGTCCACCGACCTTGACAAATAATGTTATCCTACTTATCCTACGTAAGACAGAAGTGAACCAATCACCCACAAATAATGAAAATTATGGTTATAACTCTCTCTCTCTCTCTCTCTCTCTCTAGGTTAAAGTTCTTTTGTAGTTATTTTCACTTGGAAAGGTTATTGTTGGGTTCTCACACTACAAATTTTTGTTGGGTCTTTTTGGAGAGTTGAATAGCCACTGTTTGCACGCTGTGGCTACGAAAACTGTGGCTTTTACCCTTTTTTCTAGTAGTGATATAATATGTATTCTGTTACCGTCTACGGTGATATGAGCTCTTATCACGTCTTCTAGGAATTTTCTACAATATTTGCGGACTATTCCACAATTGTCTAAGATGATATGTGGGCTCTTAATTAGATTGAATATCAATTTTTTTTTTGGTATTAGGTAAAGGATCTAAAATTTTAAAATCATGGAGTTTGTTGTCGTGTCTGAATTTTTCAGAATTTATGCTTGTGCAGGTTATTAAGGAAACAGGTTATGGGATTGCAGCTGATATATGGAGCCTTGGTTGCACTGTGTTGGAGATGTTAACCGGGGAGGTTCCATACTATCCACTAGAAAAGGTCCGTACCATGTTTTATTTACGTAAATTTGTATTATTTATGGTTCAGAAAGATGATGATGATGATAGATCTAATAGATCTGACTGATGCATCCTCTCTTTGACAGTTTTGTGCGTTATTTAAAATCTCTTGCGGAAAGCTCCCTGAGATTCCTGATTCTCTCTCGAGGCATGCACGAGAGTTCATACTTGAATGCTTGAAAGTTAATCCACGTGATCGTCCCACTGCTATCGATCTCTTAGATCATCCATTTGTGCAGGAGACATATGCTACAATGACCAACCCACCTGTGCAACAAGTCAATGATGCTGACTTCCGTCGTCGTCTCACTTTTTGACGGACGTATAAGTCAAGGCTATTTGTGAAGTTCTTCTGCGAGTTACTAATCTAGGGATATCCCGAAGCCCTAAGCCTATGAATCTGTGGTTTGATTTCATTTTCTCCTTTTTGTTTGCCTCTTATTAGCGGACATGTGTAACACATAATCTGGGTGTTTCTTTTTCCAACCTCTGAATACAGTTTCTGTCAGGTTCAGTTACTCCATATATGAAACATTGATAAATTGGTTTTGAAGTGTTTTTTTTTTAATTATTATTTTTTATATTTATATATTTTTTTAATGAGGTGGAAGTGTTATTTTAATATACCTTGATGATCATACATACACATATATATGGTAATTTTCACTTTATTATCTTTAAGTTTAACTGAGTTTCAGTGTTTACTATATGAAGTTTTTTTTGTCTCAATCTCATACTTCAAGTTTATTTCCGTCTTAGTTTCATACATAATATTTATTTTCGTAACATTTTCATATATATGTTAGTTTTACTATCAATCTCTCCTTTAAATTGTTGATGTGGCAACTAGTGTATTCATGTGGACTAAAAAAAGAGAGTAAATAATTTAATTAAAACATAAAATATAAAAGATGAAGATAAAATACGTAAATATCTCTCTCCTTTTTTATTTATTTTTCGCTCCCTCATCATCCCTGTCAGCCCCCTCATCCTTCTCCTTCTCATTCATGTTACCCTCATATGTTTCCTACCGTAGGACCCTTTCTCCCAACCTTCACCTTCGCAGCCTCCGGCTGTCTCTCCCCCCTACTCCACAATCACTTCCATCCCCAGCCACAGCCGCACATCAACCCAAGATCTCCCTAAATCTCCCTAATTAAACCCTGGAAAATCAAATTTGGTTTGGCGCTGGAGGAATGAAAACTAGTCGGCATAAGAGGCATTGTGTTGCGAATATGAGGTCGTTGGTGAGTGGGAGTTGATTTGGGATAAGTGTCTTATTTCTCATATTTTTAGACCATTTATATTTGGTTTTTGTATGGAAAGTGATTAAAAAGAGCCTTATTACTTTACTTTTCTTATTTTCAGATTTTCTGCGCTCTTAGAAGCTTTTTGAAGGAAAATCAACTTTTCGAAGGAGTTTTAGCACAAGGCTAGTTGGAGAAGAAATATAAGACATTGAAGATCATTGTGTCAAATTTTCATAATTTTCTATGAAGCCAATTGTTCCAGAATTGCGAGTCAAGACAGCATAAGATGAAATTCTATAAGAACTGCGCTGCTATGGGAGATTGAACATTTGCAGACCTTCCCGATTTTTCTAAGTGACGTCTAATATGTCCCTGGAAATCTTAGAAAAACATCTACGTTTATATTTTTCCAGATTTTTTTAGGCAATGGAACAACCCCAAATATTGCATGCAAGTCAACTGACGTGTGTCCCAGTCAAAGAAGGATTCTTTCCTACTTTGTTTCCTTAATTGTTTAGGGTTTTGATTTTATTTAGTGTTGTTGTCGATTTAGTTGCGCTAAAATTGATTCAGTTGCATCCTCAACTTGTGATGCTCGCATGTGCACGAGCTGTTCGGTAGTATAGCATATGGAAGTGCGAGGTCGATCCCACGAGGATTGATGACAGATTGATTCAATTCAAATCCCTACACACACACACACACACACACACACACAAAAGAAAAGAACAAAAAAACAAAAAATAAGAAGAAGAAAAAGAAACTAACTCAAGCAAATAAGTTACCAAGTTCAACTTAGATTCACGGATTGATTTTAGCTAAAGTATGATTAAGCCATGGTGTCTAGTTCTAACCTTGTATTCCTAATTCCCTAATTTGATCATCTGTTGTCGAATCTAAATTAAGCATTAGAAATCCATTAAGCAAACAACTAAGCATGTATCTAATCCCTGTTGTCGAATGTCCATACATACTTCCTATTCGTAGTTCAATTTGAATTAAAGCATATGGTGTCTGCTCTTAATTCCAATCAAGATAGATAACATACAAGTTTTAATGGTAACCAATCATTCAAACAAGCATATTAACTTATATGCATAATGAATAAGAACAAGAGCCGTAATTGAAAATTGGAAACTAATCAAACTTGAAAACTTAAAATAAGAAATTACATTACAATGAAAAATAAAGGACAACTTAGAAAAACATAAAGGAAAATTTAGAAAAAGGTCTTTATTACAACAATTGAGAACTTAAAAGAAAAACTAAGAGAATTTGAGGAAGAAAAGGGAGAGGAGCTTTAGAGAGGTGTTTGAGAGCTCCCCCCTTGGGGTGTGTTTGTAAGCTTGGGCAACCTTCCTATTTATAGGCCTAAGGGGTCATTTGGTATGGCGGACTGTTATGGATTGGACTAAATCCTGGGATTGGCTTGAATTAACTTAAGCTGGATTAAGTACTGACTTACGTTTGGTGCTACATCGGACTAAGAAGCTGGATTGTAAAAATAGTGAAGACCTATGTTTGGTATTGTGTCGGATTAAAAAAAATTTATTCTAATATTTAAATTTAATTAGGGATTCTGACATTTTTAAAGTCTAAAATTCTAATATTTTTTTAAAATAATAATATGTGAGCTATTTTCAAGTGTATTTTTGCTATTTATGTTTTAAAAATAATTAAAACAATAATTAAATTCTAATGTAAAAAACCTAGATAATAACATCTTAGTAGATATATACAATTAATTAATAAAATATTTGAAATTTAAAAATGAAAGAAAACCACAAATATCTTCTCTTCCTTCATCTCTCCGTCACCTCACCAAAGATCCTCTTCAAACCCATTTTCCTACCTCCCCAAACTCATTTGCCGAACACCCCAAACCACATAGCTCAGGCCATGTTTTCCATAAACACAACCATGACTCTGCTCTCCCTATCACCCCACTTTGCCCCTAATTAAAGCCATCGAATTCTGACCAACATCAAAAAACAAACAAGATGGGGATGATGGGGATGATGATGGGGTCCTATTGGATTGCCCACAGTTGGATGACGCAATGAAAGAGGGATTAATTGGGGAAGAAACATCCAAAGGTGATAGACCCACCATTAATCCTCTTCTATTTTCAAAAATCCAAATTCTTCATCCCTTGACTTTTTCCCAAACTATGTCACTCTCTCAAAAATGTCAACACCCAAAGGTGCAATTGGAGATTTGAGAGACTGAGAGTGTGCTTTTTTGAATGGTTGATTGAGAAATTGAAGTTGGATGAGAATTTGAGTTGGGGTGTTTTGTTTTTCAGACAGAACACGACCAAGGCACCACTTGTACCTGTGTTTGTTCAGTTAAGGCAACAGCAGCCAGAGCAACGTCGAAGAGAAAGGCAGACTCGACTCTTTTCCTTCTTCCTATTTCTACTTGACGCCTCCCTTGGGTTTGAGTTTAGGGTTCCATTTCTTCTTCTTGTTGGCATTGAATTTTCCTTTACCCTTGTTACAGGGCTTAGCCGAAGAAGTTGAACCCTTCTCAAAAATAGCAAATGTCCCATTCCCTCCTTCTCTCTTGAAGGTCTTTTCAATGGTCACACACATGTTCAACAGCTTTGAGAGAGTGTGCTTCATCTTCCCCATGTTGTAGTTCATAATAAACTAGGAGAAGGAATAAGAAAGGGACACAAGGAAGATGTCAATACCCAAGTTGCGATCCAGTGGACTGTTAAGACTTTCTAGTTGCTCAATGAGTCCTATATCATCTTCAATCCATGTTGGTGGACTAGGGCTCCCTTAAAAATCCTGGTCTTCAAAGGCTCACATATAGCGTTGAAGCGTCTGTTGCGTGTGCCTTCTCCATAAAGCTCTTGGAGATGGGATATCATGTCAGTAGCATGCATCATATGCTCATGTTGTTTCTAGAGCTCTTCATTCATGGACGTGCTTGTCATACTTAGCACGTACTTCCTGAGAAGCATCTTCAGTAGGGGGCTCTATGTCAGAAGCTTGCTCTAGTGTGTACACAATCTTCTCGATAGTCATGAATATCTTGAGATTATGGTACCATGTTGAAAATTGAGCTTTTATTGTTAAAATTTTTTAGTCATGTGCATGAGTCGTTTCTGTCACATCCCGAGATCGGCTCCGCCGTAGCACGATATTGTCTGCTTTGGGCCCCCCTCTCTGCCTTCACAGTTTTGTTCTAGGAACTCACGAGCAACTTCCCAGTGGGTCACCCATCCTAGGATTGCTCTAGCCCCAACTCGCTTAACTTCGGAGTTCCCATGACTCCGAAGCCAGTGAGCTCCCAAAAGCCCTCGTGCTAGATGGAGGTGGGCATGTACATATAAGGCACATCACCCCCTCTCTGTTTGTCGATGTGGGATGTTACAATCCACCCCCCTTATGGGCCCGACGTCCTTATCGGCACACTTGCACCACAAGGCAGAGTGGCTCTAATACCATATTGTCACATCCCGGGATCAGCTCCGCCGTAGCACGATATTGTCCACTTTGGGCCCCCCTCTCTGCCTTCACAGTTTTGTTTCTGGGAACTCACGAGCAACTTCCTAGTAGGTTACCCATCCTGGGATTGCTCTATCCCCAACTCGCTTAACGTCGGAGTTCCTATGACTTCGAAGTCAGTGAACTCCCAAAAGGCCTCGTGCTAGATGGAGGTGGACATGTACATATAAGGCACATCGCCCCCTCTCCGTTGGTCGATGTGGGATGTTACAGTTTCTCTTCGGAAAATGTTCGTAAAGATTGTTTTGAGTTTTTTTTTTTTTTTTTGTTTTTTTTTTCTTTGGTTTTTTTTTTTTTTTTTTGTTTTGCTCAAGGACTAACAAAATCTAATAAGTTTTCTAGCCACTTTGTTTTGTAAAGTCAATAAAATGTTTGTAAAGTCAATGCAATCGAGTTACCTATTTAAGTGGTTTAGCTAACTGTAAGTGTATGCATTTTGTGATTTTCTTTTGGCTTCCCTTAACAATTTTGTAATAGGACAATCATTGTATTTTCCGAAGCTCCAGTTTAGATTAAGAATTCTTCTCTAGGTGTTCTTATCTGGCTACAATCTAATGGATAATCAATGTGTTTGACAAAGGTAATATCTACATTGCATCATATTGCATTCACTAAATTTTTTAAGATTATGACTAGTCATCTTTCTTTCATGTGACAAGTCAACCTTTGCATCAGTAGGATTTCCAGCTCACTGTTTCCAGCTGGATCCTAACCAACTTTTTTGTCATATTCTGCGAATTTTCTGTGCTACCATGTGTACTATTCTGACCTAGAAATTTTTGGGTAAAAGCCAAAGAATTTCTCATTTGGTAGCCGTCTCTTTTGTGGATAAGTTTTGGAATGTTTCTTAGCAATCTTTCTCTTCTTCTTCCTCAAGAGAAAACCATCATGTTTTTCATCTTTGAGTTTTCCAAATTGATTTTTCAAACATTCTCTCATATAAATATCTAGGTTAGATTCAAAATTGATTTCTTCAAGAGTATGGTTTCTTGAAGAAATTGGTCATTCTCTCCTTGAATCCAAATTTCGATTATGTCTGAGTTTGAGATGGCTAGCTAGTGTCGTAGGATGAAAGAGCTGAAGAATGAGCTGCCATTGCTATGAAGGACTAAGCTGTTGCTTTTGCTAAGCTTGAGAAGAAGATTGCACAAGGGAGGTATAGCTCATCTTCCTAAATAGATCTAGGATTTCTTGAGCTTGTTTGTGTTCCTTTGTAAGAATCTATTTTGCTTAGTAGATTGCCTAGTCGGTTGATGACCCCAAGTTTTTCCCAATGGTGGGTTTCTGGGTTAACAATTTCTAGTTTGCATCTCTGTAATTTTCTAGGTTTGTGTTCTTGATTGTTGACTAGTCATTGCATGATGTTCATGTATTTCTGGGTTTGTGCTCTTACAATTAACTAGTCATCATTATCTGCTGTTTGGTGTTTACTTGATTATGATGCCTTCGCAGACTTACACCATAGTTGTTGCTAGCACAGGGGATGCCTAGATTGATGGGTCCTTCTGAGTGCCTAGGTTGTCACTAGTAATCTTCTAGGCCATTGGTATGCTCTGTGTGTGTTCTTGGTTATGGTTATTCTTGACTAGCAGTTGACTAGTCATAAGTATATTTGTTTAAGTGTGTAAAGATTGTTGTGTTTTGCTTGAGTATCGTTTAAATTTACCCATCATCACCTAAATACCAATTTCACGAACTTCTTGTTTAGTTTTTCTCTTTGTTTTCCTTTTGTTTTGCTTGAGGACTAGCAAAGTCTAGGTTTGGGGGTATTTGATCAGTATATAATTACATATTATTTTGTACCCTTCTAGCTTATGACTTGGTTATGTTTTTGAGTTAAACATGTGCTTTCAAGCCTCTTTTCTCTTTGTTTTAGTGTTTAAAGCTTTGTGACTCATTTAATGCATTTTGGAGTCAAGTTAGCTCAAAATTGTGTATGCAAATTAGTCAATTTCATGGAGTGGACTGTACCTGCTCAGAAGAACCAGATAATGAGCTATTTATCATTGGAAAGATGTGGAAGTCTAGTTTCTGGAGTATTTTACTGTTCATGATTTCGAGTCTTCTAGAGGAAGTTATGCACGTTTTGGCAGCTTAAGGTGAAATTAGGCAGCATGAGCTAATTTTTTTTTTGTAGGGAAATTAGATAAAGTTGGTGAAATGGGTGTTGTAGGTAGAAGCAATACTCAATTCAGATTTTTACATCCCTTAGGCCCTGTTTGGTACACCTCCTTGGATTGGCTTGGATTGGACTAACTTAAATAACACCCTAAGCCCATGCTTGGTGCAGCCCATCTTTAAGTTAAATGAGACTATATAATCCTGGCCTACAAAAAACACTTCACTCGTTGGCACAAAATAGAGAGCTCTGAAGAGGTGCCGCTAAATAATGAAGCCGCTATCGAGTCTGCCTTTCTCTTCGACGTTGCTCTGGCTGCTGCTGCCTTAACTGAACAAACACAGGGTGCCTTGGTTGTGTTTTGTCTGAAAAACAAAACACCCCAACTCAAATTCTCATCCAACTTCAATTTCTCAATCAACCATCCAAAACAGCACACTCTCAGTCTCTCAAATCTCCAATTGCACCTTTGGGTGTTGACATTTCTGAGAGAGTGACATAGTTTGGGAAAAAGTCAAGGGATGAAGAATTTGGATTTTTGAAAATAGAAGAGGATTAATGGTGGGTCTGTCACCTTTGGAAATGTTTCTTCCCCAATTAATCCCTCTTTCATTGCCTCATCCAACTGTGGGCAATCCAATAGGACCCCATCATCACCACCATCATCCCCATCTTGTTTGTTTTTTTATCTTGGTCAGAATTCGATGGCTTTAATTAGGGGCAAAGTGGGGTGATAAGAAGAGAAGAGTCATGGTTGTGCTTATGGAAAACATGGCCTGAGCTATGTGGTTTGGGGTGTTCGGCAAATGAGTTTGGGGAGGTAGGAAAATGGGTTTGAAGTGGATCATTGGTGAGGTGACGAGAGATGAAGGAAGAGAAGATATTTGTGGTTTTCTTTCATTTTTAAATTTCAAATATTTTATTATTTTAGCTTAAATTTTATTTATTAATTGTATATATCTACTAAGATGTTATTATCTAGGTTTTTTACATTAGAATTTAATTATTGTTTTAATTATTTTTAAAACATAAATAGCAAAAATACACTTGAAAATAGCTCACATATTATTATTTTAAAAAAATATTAGAATTTTAGCCTTTAAAAATGTCAGAATCCCTAATTAAATTTAAATATTAGAATAAATTTTTTTTAATCCGACACAATACCAAACATAGGTCTTCACTATTTTTACAATCCAGCTTTTTAGTCCGATGTAGCACCAAACGTAAGTCAGTACTTAATCCAGCTTAAGTCAATCCAAGCCAATCCCAGGATTTAGTCCAATCCATAATAGTCCGCCATACCAAACGACCCCTTAGGCCTATAAATAGGAAGGTTGCCCAAGCTTACAAACACACCCCAAGGGGGGAGCTCTCAAACACCTCTCTAAAGCTCCTCTCCCTTTTCTTCCTCAAATTTTCTTAGTTTTTTTTTTTAAAGTTTGTTGAGGCCCAAAAAATCCATGGTTGGGCCCGAATAAATTTCTAGCCCAAGACGATATATTATTGGAAAAAGATCCGATTTGGAGCACATGAAAGTATGACATACGCGAGTCATACTCCGCACGCCATGCTAAATAAAAAGTCCGTGAAACTAGGAATTGAGATTAAAATTATAAAACGCATTTAGCTCTGCAAATCCATGCCAATTATCCTATCAAGCGCCATATTTAAAAGCATGCCAAGCGATATGCCATGCCAAGCACGAAATCGTTATTTCGCACCCAACCACGCTACAAGCCTAAGTGGGCCCAAGCCACTCAAATGCCCGGGGCTTGCTTGAGTGGGTTGTGGTATGGATGGTAATGAATCAACACGAGGCCCATTGATGGGCCGAGAAATGGAAGGTCTCGAGATTGCTTGGGAGACTCGAGACTCAAGCCCATTTCTTAGGCCCAAACATATGGGTAAGCACAAGAGAGAACAAAAATAGCCCAATAGCCCAAGCAAAATGGCCTGTGAACACAACCAAAAAAGCCCAACGTTTAACCAAAAAGGCCCACTTGCTTAAAAATACCTTAGCCCATATAAAACTCCAAAGAAACAAGCCACAATGCCTCAGCCCTTTGTTAAAAAATAGAAGTCACGTCTGCAAGATTATGGAACAGGGGCTGCTGGAGGTTGCAGCACATGGGGGATCAAATTCCAAGCCAAAGACGGTCAAAGAACCAAGGAACACTAGCCTGCGGCTGTTAGAAGCAACCTTTGGACCAGCATACATCTTCACTCCCTTTCCTTCATTAGATTTGGCTAAAGAAGGGTGAAGGAAAGAAGAAAAAGCAGTAGCCAACAATGGAAGTTCCAACTGGACAGCTGCAGGAAAGGAAGGTATTGAGCCCCAAAATCTCCTGAATTCATGCAAATAGACAGAGGCAGTTTTTGCCAAGATAGGGAAGTCACAGAAGAGGAGGAGAAAGGAGGAAAAAGCTTAGCCAAAATGGGTAGAAGCCATTAGGGTTTCTTGAAAAATAGGGGTTTCCAGCGGCTATAAATTAAGGCCTCTCCAACCTAATAACAACAACTCAGAAATCCAGAGAGCAAGCTTTCTCTCTAACTTGCAAAAACCTAACAACCTCGTGCACTGTTCATCTTCTTCTCCAATTTGTTTTCTGGCAGCTGCCAGAAGAACTCTGCCTTTCTTTTTCCTCTTTCCCAAGCCAAAATTCCTCACAAAACATCTCATTCCTTACCTTAACACTTTCTTTTCTCATAAACCAAGCCTAAATTCTCTCTTAGTGCTAAACTCATGTTGGTTTTGCTCCCATGCCACATGCCACTCATGCTGAGCTAAAAAGATTATCTGTAATCATGCCTAAACCACCTGTAAGCTACCATCATTTTGGTTGGTGAAGATAGCCAAAATATTTCCTGAGGTTTTGCTGCCCTTTCGAAGTATTTTGGGGCTTAATTTTCGAACTCAGACACATGGGGCAATTTCAGCAATTTTCCTCTTTACGGCAGCCCAACCCGTTTCAGCTGCTGGAAGAAAAAAGACCCCCACAAAGTTCTCAATTGTTGTAATAAAGACCTTTTTCTAAATTTTCCTTTATGTTTTTCTAAGTTGTCCTTTATTTTTCATTGTAATGTAATTTCTTATTTTAAGTTTTCAAGTTTGATTAGTTTCCAATTTTCAATTACTGCTCTTGTTCTTATTCATTATGCATATAAGTTAATATGCTTGTTTGAATGACTGGTCACCATTAAAACTTGTATGTTATCTATCTTGATTGGAATTAAGAGCAGACACCATATACTTTAATTCAAATTGAACTACGAATAGGAAGTATGTATGGACATTCGACAACAGGGATTAGATACATGCTTAGTTGTTTGCTTAATGGATTTCTAATGCTTAATTTAGATTCGACAACAGAGGATCAAATTAGGGAATTAGGAATACAAGGTTAGAACTAGACACCATGGTTTAATCATACTTTAGCTAGAATCAATCCGTGAATCTAAGTTGAACTTGGTAACTTATTTGCTTGAGTTAGTTTCTTTTTCTTCTTCTTAATTTTTTTTTTTTTGTTCTTTTCTTTTTTTGTGTGTGTGTGTGTGTGTGTGTAGGGAATTGAATTGAATCAATCTGTCATCAATCCTCGTGGGATCGACCTCGCACTTCCATATGCTATACTACCGAACAGCTCGTGCACATGCGAGCATCACAAGTTGAGGATGCAACTGAATCAATTTTAGCGCAACTAAATCGACAACAACACTAAATAAAATCAAAACCCTAAACAATTAAGGAAACAAAGTAGGAAAGAATCCTTCTTTGACTGGGACACACGTCAGTTGACTTGCATGCAATATTTGGGGTTGTTCCATTGCCTAAAAAAATCTGGAAAAATATAAACGTAGATGTTTTTCTAAGATTTCCAGGGACATATTAGACGTCACTTAGAAAAATCGGGAAGGTCTGCAAATGTTCAATCTCCCATAGCAGCGCAGTTCTTATAGAATTTCATCTTATGCTGTCTTGACTCGCAATTCTGGAACAATTGGCTTCATAGAAAATTATGAAAATTTGACACAATGATCTTCAATGTCTTATATTTCTTCTCCAACTAGCCTTGTGCTAAAACTCCTTCGAAAAGTTGATTTTCCTTCAAAAAGCTTCTAAGAGCGCAGAAAATCTGAAAATAAGAAAAGTAAAGTAATAAGGCTCTTTTTAATCACTTTCCATACAAAAACCAAATATAAATGGTCTAAAAATATGAGAAATAAGACACTTATCCCAAATCAACTCCCACTCACCAACGACCTCATATTCGCAACACAATGCCTCTTATGCCGACTAGTTTTCATTCCTCCAGCGCCAAACCAAATTTGATTTTCCAGGGTTTAATTAGGGAGATTTAGGGAGATCTTGGGTTGATGTGCGGCTGTGGCTGGGGATGGAAGTGATTGTGGAGTAGGGGGGAGAGACAGCCGGAGGCTGCGAAGGTGAAGGTTGGGAGAAAGGGTCCTACGGTAGGAAACATATGAGGGTAACATGAATGAGAAGGAGAAGGATGAGGGGGCTGACAGGGATGATGAGGGAGCGAAAAATAAATAAAAAAGGAGAGAGATATTTACGTATTTTATCTTCATCTTTTATATTTTATGTTTTAATTAAATTATTTACTCTCTTTTTTTAGTCCACATGAATACACTAGTTGCCACATCAACAATTTAAAGGAGAGATTGATAGTAAAACTAACATATATATGAAAATGTTACGAAAATAAATATTATGTATGAAACTAAGACGGAAATAAACTTGAAGTATGAGATTGAGACAAAAAAAACTTCATATAGTAAACACTGAAACTCAGTTAAACTTAAAGATAATAAAGTGAAAATTACCATATATATGTGTATGTATGATCATCAAGGTATATTAAAATAACACTTCCACCTCATTAAAAAAATATATAAATATAAAAAATAATAATTAAAAAAAAAACACTTCAAAACCAATTTATCAATGTTTCATATATGGAGTAACTGAACCTGACAGAAACTGTATTCAGAGGTTGGAAAAAGAAACACCCAGATTATGTGTTACACATGTCCGCTAATAAGAGGCAAACAAAAAGGAGAAAATGAAATCAAACCACAGATTCATAGGCTTAGGGCTTCGGGATATCCCTAGATTAGTAACTCGCAGAAGAACTTCACAAATAGCCTTGACTTATACGTCCGTCAAAAAGTGAGACGACGACGGAAGTCAGCATCATTGACTTGTTGCACAGGTGGGTTGGTCATTGTAGCATATGTCTCCTGCACAAATGGATGATCTAAGAGATCGATAGCAGTGGGACGATCACGTGGATTAACTTTCAAGCATTCAAGTATGAACTCTCGTGCATGCCTCGAGAGAGAATCAGGAATCTCAGGGAGCTTTCCGCAAGAGATTTTAAATAACGCACAAAACTGTCAAAGAGAGGATGCATCAGTCAGATCTATTAGATCTATCATCATCATCATCTTTCTGAACCATAAATAATACAAATTTACGTAAATAAAACATGGTACGGACCTTTTCTAGTGGATAGTATGGAACCTCCCCGGTTAACATCTCCAACACAGTGCAACCAAGGCTCCATATATCAGCTGCAATCCCATAACCTGTTTCCTTAATAACCTGCACAAGCATAAATTCTGAAAAATTCAGACACGACAACAAACTCCATGATTTTAAAATTTTAGATCCTTTACCTAATACCAAAAAAAAAATTGATATTCAATCTAATTAAGAGCCCACATATCATCTTAGACAATTGTGGAATAGTCCGCAAATATTGTAGAAAATTCCTAGAAGACGTGATAAGAGCTCATATCACCGTAGACGGTAACAGAATACATATTATATCACTACTAGAAAAAAGGGTAAAAGCCACAGTTTTCGTAGCCACAGCGTGCAAACAGTGGCTATTCAACTCTCCAAAAAGACCCAACAAAAATTTGTAGTGTGAGAACCCAACAATAACCTTTCCAAGTGAAAATAACTACAAAAGAACTTTAACCTAGAGAGAGAGAGAGAGAGAGAGAGAGAGTTATAACCATAATTTTCATTATTTGTGGGTGATTGGTTCACTTCTGTCTTACGTAGGATAAGTAGGATAACATTATTTGTCAAGGTCGGTGGACTAATATTTGCAAGGATGTGTTTTTCTTTTCATAATCTTGCACTCAAAGTTATTTAATATTTGTGTTTCATTAGTGTTTGAAGCAACCATAAAATCAATCAGTGTCGAAAGGAACTTTTGAGAACTGACACTGCACAAATATATAATAAGATAACCTCAGGAGCCATCCAGTATGGAGATCCACAGAAGGAATGATTGCTGTTCCCTTCGGTTATCTGGGGAAAAAAATTCACCATCATGCATTCTGGAAATTACTGAAGGCAACAAATAGAAAAGGTTTGGAGCATTGAAAGACAAACCTTTGCCAATCCAAAATCAGCAAGCTTCACAGATCCATTTGCATCCACCAAAATATTTGCGCATTTAATGTCTCTTATTA
Source organism: Prunus salicina (assembly GCA_020226455.1). NCBI lineage: Eukaryota > Viridiplantae > Streptophyta > Magnoliopsida > Rosales > Rosaceae > Prunus > Prunus salicina. The sequence continues at coordinate 20,164,240 of CM035346.1, read as the reverse complement.
CAAAAAACAAAGAGATTTGAGAATGTAGCTCGACAGATATGGACATTGTTAACCCACAGCCACTCTTCTTCTGTTTCTCCTTTTTAAGGATGACTCTTTACATGATATGGTGATATTCCAAATAACAAATGCTCATAGGGAAATACAGAATCTTCTAATAATCTAACATCATTAACCATAGCTATAAATCATGTCACATGAAGTACCTGTGAATCACATTCTTGTCATGAAGATACTCCAAACCTTGCAGGATCTGTCTTGTGTATACAGAGGCCTCAGAATCTGGGAGACCTGATCCTGAGCCACTTAATTTCGAATGGAGTTTAGATAAGCTTCCCAGGGTTACAAGCTCCAGGAACATATAAAGTTTTGATTCGTCCTGCAAAGATTATTTAGACAATGTATATAAACAACAAAATGGTGCTCACAAACAAGTAGATTTGAGACAAGTACAGGGGCTATGGAGATCCAATGCCTAATAACCTAAAGCACGGTATGAGAAAATTTATGTTCAATAGGAAACCATAGTGAAGCATCAAAAAAGCAACAAGAGAATGAATCCTAAGTTAATAGTCTAAGTGTTTCACAAGCCAATATACTGACTAGTATTTCATACTAAATACTTTTGGATACAAGAGAAATAGATCAAATATACTGCGGTTAGCTGCTTCAACATCTTTCAAGTAAATTGTGACAAGTAGTCAGCGATTGATATCGCTCATAATCCAGTTTACCAAAACTTGTTGAGGTGGATAGACATTTCATCAAAGAAAAATTTGAGAACAAGATCATCTGCCGATCCTTTGTAAAGTCAAAATATCAGTTAGCGGATGTCTTGACAAAGGATGTCTCTGAACGAGTGTTTCATGACTCACTTACTAAGTTGGGCATTAGTGACGTGTATGCACCAACTTGAGGAGTGTTGACGTGAGTTAACCTAACAAATAAAGGAGATTTATTTCCTAAGTTAATTAAGTGATTTATTTACTTCTTTCAATACAGTTGACAATCCTTGTATAATTAGGGTATATTCTCCTACTTAATTAATGTATCTAATTTCTTGTAAAGCACACTTGTAAATTCCTCTACAGTCCTCCTTACTAAGAAGAATACCATAATCCAAAAGTATTCAAACCAGTCATATTTTAGCACACCTAGTTGTTGCTAATGCGGGGAGTGTTAGGTTGTGTAGGTTGTCACGAGTGAGAATTAATATGAATGATATTTGATCTAATTCAGTGTATCTTTCTTGATTGTTTTTTGTGCTTGTGGTATAAGTGCCATCCGCATCATAACTCACTCAGTTTGTGAGTGTTGATTTTTTGAGTGTTTTTGAGTCATTCCTGTTTCAACGGAGAAACAAGCCGAACTTCCAAAAGCACAACCAAATGTTGTTGAGGATGTTTTGGATGTCAAAGAGGTGAAATTGAGATGGGGTGATTCTAAGTAGTGCCACCGCACAGGTTCCTCAACTTTTAAGGACCACCAATTTTTTTTTTTTTATGTATATATTATTTATATTGTATATATATGCAAGCATCTAATACATGTACATAATTATGTGCTTGGCGAAGTTGGTTGTTGTCTTCAATGAATATTTTTGTGGTCATTAGTATCTTTATAGTTGCATGTTGTAACGCAAAAAACCAAAAAAAAACAAACAAAAAGCAACAAAAAAAAAAAAAACAAATAGACACATCAACTAAAACAACTATAGCCGTGCACATATGAACCTCTATTTATCAATCTCAAATTTAAAGTGTTTTCTCCCACTCAAAACCAAAAACAAAACAAAAATTTCATGTTGGTTCGTTTGAATGTCCCCATTTAAGTTTCACATAGAGCTCTTAAAATCTCAGGATTTTATTGTTTTATATCTCTATTCTTTGTTGTCATTTGTTTCCTACTGAGTAAAGCTTTCATTATGCTCGTATAAATAATTTCAACACACATACTAAAGTGTGGAATGTCCCCATTTAAGTTTCACACAGGGCCCTTAAAATCTCAGGTTTCTATTGTTTTACATCCCTATTCTTTGTTGCCATTTGTTTCCTAATGAGCGCGCGCACGCATGCACACACACATCCATTAATTTTTTTCACCAATTTGCCCCCGGACGTCAAAATTTGCCACTTCCCATCCATCATGCGATCAAGTTGGAGGTTACTTTTGTCATTTCGCATCTCCACCAAAACACCAACTTGACGGTAGAACGGATGGGAAGTGGAAGATTTTGACATCGGGGGGCAAATTGGCCAAAAACATTAGTTCAGGTCCTTAATTTTCTAAATTAAAAAAAAGGATATGGGGTAAAACGAAACTTAGGTACAAGTTCAAGGGGCAAATCACCAGTTAAGCCTATATATATTTAGGGTTTAGGGTTTAGGGTAGTGTTACTTTGGTGGATGAGTGTGTATCATGACTTTTGGTGTACAAATTCAAGCTCAAAAGCAACAAAAATAGATTGTACCTTATCTGTGCCATAATATCGAACTATGTTCTGGTGCTGAAACTGACTCAGAACTGCAATCTCCTGGAATATAGGAAACAAAACCAAGAATGAGAAGAAATATAAAAGAAACAGTAATCAATGCAGACCTCTCTAATCATATGAAGGAAGCTCTAACTCATCATCACAGTCATTCAGTCAGATCTTGACTGAGCCGTTGATCATGATCTTGAGTTAATGGTTGATGATGAGTCAGAGCTTTCCCATCATACCCAATTACTGAATTACTTAGGCCCGTTTGATACCCATTTCAAATTTAGTTTTTAGTTTTCATTTTTTATGCTAGAGTATAAAGGAAAATGAGAGTGAGAATGAAAGTGATGATGAGATTGAGAGAGAGGATGGGAGGGAGGAGTAACAAAAGTGAAAACAAAAACTTAAAAATGAAAACAATTTGAAATAGATTTCAGTTTTTAGTTTTAGTTTTCACTTTCATTACTTCTCCATCCCATCATCCCCTCTCAGTCTCATCTTTACTCTTATTCTCACTTCCATTTGTTATAAAAGTTATAGTTTTCCTCTTTCGGTAAAAGCCAAAAGCAAAACCCTTTATAATAAAAATAATATATAAAATGAATTGGAAAGTCTTTTATTAAGATAATAAGTAAAACTAAAGTAACAAATAATAGGTAAATAAAAGTAAAATGAATTAAGATTATGAAAGCGAGCTTGGTATAGTGAAACACGTCAAAGACGCTGTCCTAAAGCCTTTGTAGGCTCCCTACGTGCAGATACTGATGGTCTACAAGACCCCAAAATACGACCTCCAATACACAAGCTCAAGGTCCGCTATGAGCACGTTCACAATCGGATATATAAGTTTCCAAGTCACAAAACTGTTGCCCAAAAATAACAATATAAGTAGAGAAAGTATGAAATATAGAAGAGGAGAGAAACAAATTGCAGTAATGGTTGTGTTATATGGTAGTTTCATATTGTGGTAGTATGGTATATAGTGTTGTTTCAAATGTGAATGAGGAGTGGCCTTTTATAGGAATCCAAGAACATGTAACCTTCACCATATTAAACTAAAAAATTAAAGCATTCAATATATAAATAAAATCTAAAAATTAAATATTTATAACCCGTACAATAAGTAAAATAAAATAAAACAACCAAAATAATTAAACAAATCAAAACAGTAAATTTTTAAAAACCTATTTAAAATTCCAACATCATTCTCCCTCTTTTCATTCTACACTTTAGCACAAGAATTGAGCACTAAAAACTAAAATTGAAATGATTATCAAACGGGCGCTTAATAGCTGAGTAAAAGAGACATGCAAAATCAGGACAAATGACGCAACACAAGCCTCTGTCACGGTGTCACCTGTTCAAGCTGCTTAATTCCCCGATCACTTAAGGAAACTTCCTTAGCAGCAAAGAAGCGATTGTCTCTGCAGGGAAACATGAAATCACAATCAAGAAAGATGTGATGAAATATCAGATACTGAAGGAAAGATAAGATATATATAACCACTTTCTTAATAAGATTTTTATATGAGTAGAGGTATTAACTATCGGTGTTAACGGAGATTCTGACTAGAACACGGCTCAATAAGAAAGCTGTGATGAAAAAACATATTCTAATTTCTAACTAGCCAAAAACATGGCCCATCCCGTCAGCAGCCGAGTTGCTGCCTTGAATGGCAGAGCCACCAGATCGAAAATTACAACTAAATGAGAAGTCAATTTTGGGTTAGATACTCATATTTTAATATAATATTAGAGCTTTACCTTCAGGAGAGTGGGGTTGGAATCCTCCAAACCAAAGCCTCATCCCCACATAATTCCAAGAGGCTAGTGTTTGTGTGCACATTTGATATACATTGTTAACTAATTCCTTGACAATTTCAATTTGGAATCAGAGCGAACATGAATCGAAGTGAATATGAGGCATTCTCATTATATTGTTTCACACTAAAGGTAATGCGATAATAAAACTTCAAACATATAACAGACAAAGAAGTCGCGACCTTCCGATAATTAAAGCAACTTTCATACATGCATATATATCCAAGCTACTAAAGAAAGCCTGAACAGGCCGTACACTCTGTTATTTTCTCAACCGCTGTCTATAAACTTGACAATTAGTCGCAATCAAGCCAAATTTATCTTTTAGATTTAAACGCTGATCATTACTTCCTGATCTTATTTTGTATTCCTCCAAAATCTACTCGATTCAGCCCTATGACTCTGCTAGAACGATTCAGCACTACATATGAAGAAAATATTACCACACGAAGGAAATATTTTGACAATCTGACACCTGCACTTCACTTTCGATATGTAAATCAATCCTGAAGCCCCAATTATAAAAAATATAATAAAATAAGTGTGCAACTAACAAAGAGATTCACAGATCAATTGAAGTCAGTGTAGCAGTTAAGAGATCTGTAATAAAATTGAGGATCTATATATCCGTTATAAAATTGACCAGTACGTGAGCACTTACGGAGCCCTTACGCGCCACACAGTGCCGTAATATCCGCGACCCAGCACATCCATCTTTACGCATTGCTTCATAGAAAGCTGGATATCCTCGTTGTGGGAGCAGATATTTTCGTCTCCAATCAGGGCTCGCCACGTGGAAAAGAAGATTATCTCTTAAATTAATTAATTGAACCAGTTTATCTGGCCAATTAATTAATTAGGATAAACATCTTGATTAACATGATATTATCTTTATTTAATAAGATAATATCATTAGTTAAGATATTATCCTAATAAAGAGATAATAATGACATTATCTTAGATAATTATCTCCATAAAAGGAGATAATATCATTTAATTAAGATATTATCTCCTTAAAAAGAGATAATTATCATTTAAATCAGATATTATCTCAGTCCGACTCGATCCCTACGAAACCCTAGCCCCGAGGCTCCTATAAATAGATGACATTATTCATCATTCGAGGTACATCTAAACTCACTTCAGAAAACCTACTCCTAATACCCGAGAAAAATACCCGTATCTCTCTCTCCCTCTCCACTCTCCATATTTTCTCCACACGGCTCCGGCCACCACACACGGCTCCGGCCACCCGGTTCACACCATACATAAACTCCGTACCCTTTGCTTAGCTATTGTTTTCTATAAACACTCGAACTAACTTAGGCATCGGAGGGCCTTTGGCCAACACCCCCCGGGTGTGGTCTACTTACTCCAATCTGTTTTACAGGACCGAGGAAGAGAGAGAAGGAAGATCGAAGGTTGAAGGATCTAGAAGCGAATATTCTCCCGTGAGATTATTTGCACAAACATTTGGTGCTTTCATTGAGAGCACGAGTTATACTCAACGCGTGCTCAAGGAATCCGTTCCTCCTATTTTCCAATCCACCGAAGCCTTCCAAACAACCATGGTTGGAAGCAAACGCACTAGGAGCAAAACCGCACGATGGCTCAATCCGTGACGGCCCAAAGCCACTCCACCCACGATCCCGCGATCGACATGGTGGCACCACCACCTCTCACCACCGTGCCACCTACCGGACCAGCGCCGAATCTAGCAACCTCCGTGGCACCGCCGCCGAACATGGTGGAACCTCCATCAAGGTGGGCTCGTTACCACCACTGACTTAGGCCGGTCTTGGAGCAACTTCAACCATTCCCTTCATTGCCTCCACGCTCGACGCATGCTCTCGGGTACACCTCCAGTGAAACCCTAGCCCGTGTGCAATTGGGCTCCACACGCTTCTCTCCTCCCGATCCACAAAGTCAAGCAAATCTCAACCTGAGAGTTGACCAGCTAGCTCAGAGAATGGACGACCAAAACGCTCTCATGAGGCAGCTCCTAATCAAATAAACGTGGCTCAAAATCTTGGCCTTGGACAACAGGCGAAGAGAGAAGAATAGACGAACGCACGGTGGGCAGCTCAACGGGCACCAAGCAGGTCGAGCAGGATGAGCAGACAAGGGGATGCACAACCACGTGATCAGCTTGCCGACATGTCGCGAGCATCTGCAAGCCACACGCAAAGCAACGTGCGAGAAAGGCTCGGCCCACGACTTGACGTCCGTGCTCGACTGGGCCCACAGGGAAATGTACTTCAAAGGCTAGGCCCCGAGGAAGGTCAGCCAGACGACCGTCGCAACGAGGTTCATGAAGAGAGGCGCTCTGCTACCCACTCGCAGAGAAATATTCATGAAAGGCTAGGCCCACAGGGAGGTCAACCCAGTAACCCTCACAATGAGGATCGTGAAGAGAGGTACTCCACTGCTCGCCCTCGGAGAACCAATTCTCGTCGTCAAGCTGCAGAAAATCTCTCACAAATGCAGTCCACCAACACGCCTCCTAGGCAGCGCGGACGAGAGGACCGACCCTCGCGAACCAACGAGGAGGTCGATCAGCATCGCCCAAATCGCAAAAGTCGCCAACGTAATCGACCAGCAATGTGCGCGGAAGATGTTGAGAAGCTTGTGAATGACCGACTTCGAGACTTGAAGACTGGCGGGAACCTCGAGGATGCACTACGTAAGGAGATGGACCAGGCGATCTCTACTCCTTTCACCCCTGAAATCGAGCAGGCTGCTCCCCCGAAGCGATTCTCAACGCCTTCATTTATGTATTTCAAGGGAGATTCCGATCCCGAGAGCCACCTAAAACACTTCAAAAGTGTCATGATCCTCCACAAGGCCGACAACGCACTGATGTGTAAGGCATTTGCAATGACCTTGCGAGGAGCAGCTCAGGACTGGTTCCACACCCTGCCATCCGGGTCGATCAACAGTTTCAAAGAGCTTGCCTATGTCTTCACTAAAGAATACACTTCTTATCGGACGATCAAGAAGAACCCAGATCATCTGTTCAACCTGTGCAAAAAGCCCGACGAATCCGTTCGAGATTACATCAAGAGGTTCAAAGCGGAAAAGGCCAACATCGTAGGGTGCGACGACCAAATCGCATCATCTGCCTTCAAGAAAGGTCTTCCAGCAGAACACGAGTTATACCGCGAGCTGACTATCACTCCCAGCCAGACTCTAGCAGAGGTCTTCGCGACCGCAGAACGCTACGCGCTCTGGGATGACGATCGAATCGCCGCGAAGAAATCCACTGAGCAGGGAGATCGGCCGACTAAGCAAGCGGGCCAAAGAAGTGATGGATTTAGCAACAAGAATAAGGACAAGCGCAGGTCACACCCACAAGGGGACGCTAAGGCAGGAGAGAACTACACCAAGTTCACCATCCCTATACATCAAATCCTAGCCCAAGTGAAAAACAAACCTTGGGTAAGAAGACCGCCACCCTTGAAAGGAGATCCAGACAGGAGGGATACTACCAAATACTGTGCCTTCCATGGAACGCATGGACACACTACGAACAACTGCTTCGCTTGGAAAGACACCTCGAAGAACTCGTGAGGGAAGGTCACTGCACGGAATTCATCGCTAAGCAGGCCATCCAGCAGATAGAGGACCGTGACACCGCCAAGGAGCCGCCCCAAAAGGTCATAAGGATTAACACAATCCTAGCCGACTCCGAGGAATCTGGGCTGACCAGCAAGGAAAAGAAAGGAAGATCAAACAAGCCACTATGATCTCGCAAGTCTCGACCGACCTTCCGCTAGCAGAAGACGATCCTGTAATCGGCTTCCAAAAGAAAGATTGGTCGGCCTCGACGTGCCACATAACGACGCCCTTGTCATCAGCATTCAAATTGCTCAAGCCATGGTCGACCGAATCCACGCAGATGAGGGCAGTGCAGCCAACATCCTACAATTGGCGGTCATCCAACAGATGGGCTTAGAGACAAAGATCAATAAATCAGCCAAGTCGCTGACTGGCTTCAATGGCGCAACAACGGTTACCGTGGGCACGATAGAGCTCGACGTCTACGCCCCACCTGTAATCAGCTCACAAATGTTCATGGTCATTGACGAAATCTCACCCTACAATGGCATCCTAGGCCGACCATGGATCAGCAAGATTAAGGCCATCACCTCCGCCACGCATCAGAAGATTCGCTACCCAATCCCTGGGGGCGGTATCGGTCAAATCAACAGCGATCAGGCAATGGCGAGGAAATGCTCAGCTCAAGGGCTGAAGAAAGGCAAGCAAACACAGTTCCTCCCTGTGAATCAGGCAGATCTAAAGGGAGTAGAACAAGCAGAGGAGAAAGCAGATCCCGTTCCTGACGGCCGAGCAGGTCAAAAAGGAAAGGGAATAACTACTCCCCAATAGCAATCAAAGAATCAGGACCAAGTCGAGGGAATCCGTCCGGAGGTCTATCCTGAAGAAGGATGGAAGCCCGAGGAGGACGTTGAGCTAGTACCCCTTGATCCTGACAAGCCAGAGAGAACAGCGCGGATCGGCTCGCGCCTAAGCCAGGAGGAAAAGGCAGAGCTTGCAGCCTTCCTCCAGAACAACAAAGACGTATTTGCATGGTCACCATCTGACATGCCTGGCATCGATCCCCAGATCATCTGCCATCGCCTACACGTCAACCCAGCCATCAAGCCTGTAGCGCAGAAGAGACGCAACTTCGCCCCCGAGCGGGTCGCCATCATTGAAGCCGAGATCGACAAGCTTCTAGCTGCCGGTTTCATTGAAGAAGTCTCATACGCAGAATGGCTGGCGAACGTTGTTCTAGTAGCAAAGAAAGATAAAGGCCTGTGGAGAGTGTGCGTCGACTATACTGACCTCAACAAGGCATGTCCTAAAGATAACTTTCCACTGCCGAGAATTGATCAGCTCGTCGATTCAACTTCCGGCAATCAACTGCTAAGCTTCATGGATGCCTACTCCGGCTACAACCAGATCATGATGCATGAAGACGACAGGGCAAAGACCTCTTTCATCATTGAAAGAGGTACCTACTGCTATAAGTCATGCCCTTTGGGCTGAAGAACGCCGGGGCAACCTACCAAAGGCTGGTGAACAAAATCTTCAAGGAGCAAATCGGCAAGACTATGGAGGTCTACGTAGACGACATGCTAGTCAAAGCTCCCGAACGAGTAGACCACATCAAGAATCTTGCCGAAGCATTCAGCCTACTCCGAAAATACAACATGAAGTTGAACCCGAGCAAATGCACATTTGGAGTTCATCCGGCCGATTCCTTGGATACTTAGTCACCCAAAGAGGAATTGAGGCACATCCAAATCAAATCAAGGCTATACTCAACATGAAGTCACCTGCCACAACGAAGGAGATACAAAGTTTAACGGGTAGGGCGGCAGCTCTCAACCGATTCCTCTCTAGATCTACCGACAAATGCAGGCCATTTTTCAAAGCCTTGAAGAAGGGACACAAAGACAAGTGGGATGACGAGTGTGAAGTAGCTTTTCAAAACTTGAAAACTTACCTCACTTCACCTCCATTGCTTCAAAGCCGATACCAGGCGAAGACTTGTACATCTACCTAGCGGTGTCCGACTCAGCTGTCAGCTCAGCTCTTATCCGAGAAGAGCTGGGGGCACAACATCCGGTATTCTACACTTCAAAAGCTCTCCTCGATGCAGAGACTCGCTATCCGAAAATGGAGAAGCTCATTTTTTCGCTTGTGGTTTCTGCGAGAAAGTTAAGGCCCTACTATCAAGCACACCGGATAATTGTCATAACAGAATTTCCTTTGAGATCGATCCTTCACAGCCCCGACGCTTCTCAGCGGCTCATGAAATGGGCTATCGAACTCAGTCAATACGACCTCCTCTACCGGCCGAAGACTGCTATAAAAGCCCAAGCTTTAGCAGATTTTGTTGTAGAGTTTACTCCGACAGCCGAAGAAGAGAAGATGGTCATGAAAGGCAAGGAAAAAGCAGACGACACCTCCCCCACCGATTCGAACCTACCTAATGACATGTGGCAGTTGCATGTAGATGGAGCATCAAATCACAAAGGAGCGGGAGCAGGAGTCGTCATAATCACCCCAGACGGAACCTTGTTGGAACAAGCTATCACACTAGGCTTTTCTGCTTCAAACAACGAGGCAGAATATGAGGCACTGCTTGCAGGACTACGCCTAGCGAAAGAACTGTCGATCAAGAGACTAGCCATCTACTCAGACTCCCAACTGATCACGAATCAAGCCTCAGGAGAGTACATGGCAAAGCATCCAAGAATGGTCCAGTACCTCGACAAAGTCCAAGGACTTTTGAAAGAATTCCCTACTTTCACCATCCAACAAGTTCCACGGGCAGAGAACACTCATGCAGATGCGTTGGCGAGCCTAGGATCAGCACTGGACACCCAGTTCAGACGCTCCATCCCAGTTGAACACCTTGACCGGCCAAGCATCGAAGAAATAGAGCCGATTGACTCAATGCAGATTGATGAGGACCCCAGCTGGCAAGACCCCATCATCGACTACTTAGTGAATGGAAACCTGCCAACGGATAAGTCCGAAGCTAGGAAGGTCCAGCAGAAGGCCGCGAGATACTATATGCATGGCAGCAAGCTCATCCGTAGATCATACTCCGGCCCTCATCTCACCTGCATAAAGTACCCTCAAACACTTGAAGTCCTCTGCAAGATTCACGAGCGAGTGCGGCAACCACTCTGGGGGCAGGTCACTCGCCCAGAAGGCCCTAAACATAGGCTATTTTTGGCCTACCATGCGCCACGACTCCGCCGAATATGTCAAAAAGTGTGATCGTTGCCAACGATACAAGCCGATCCCTAACCTGCCCGCCGAAGTTTACCATCCGCAAAACAGTCCATGGCCATTCATGCAATGGGCCATCGACTTAGTGGGTCCCTTGCCACCGGCGCCTGCCAAGAAAGAAATGATGATCGTCGCCACCGACTACTTTACTAAATGGATGAGGCCGAAGCTCTATCCTCTACTAAGGAAGCTGACGTGGAACGATTCATCTGGAGAAATATCATCTGCCGGTTCGGCTGCCCACAATCATTGGTCACTGACAATGGCTCACAGTTCATTGGCAAGCAGATCACCGCCTTCTTTGCGAAATACAAGATCAAGCAACACCTGTCCACTCCAAGGTATCCACAAGGAAATGGGCAGGCCGAGGCATCCAACAAAGTCATATTAGACTGCTTGAAGAAAAGGCTAGAAGGTGCCGAAGGGAAATGGGTGGACGAACTCCCCGGAGTACTATGGGCTTATCGCACCACCAAACGAAGGTCGACTGGCGAAACCCCATTTTCCCTTGCCTATGGAACTGAAGCGATCATTCCTCCTCACGTCACTGTCCCCAATATAGGCATTGAAGTCGGCAGTATAGAGCAGAACTCCGAGCAGATGAGGCTCAACCTTGACTTACTTGAAGGCGAGCGCGAGAAGGCCATTGTCCGAGTCGCCTCCTATCAACAGCGGCTGAAGTCCTACTACGACAAAAGAGCCAAGATCAGACAGTTTCAACCGGGCGACCTTGTGCTAAGGAAGGTCTTCATCACGGCACAAAGACAAGGGTCTAAGAAAATGAAACCCAATTGGGAAGGCCCTTACGTGATCAGCCAATCCGGGGGCAGAGGAAGCTACACACTAGACACCATGGACGGGAAGGAATACCACGGCAATGGAATGCCTACCATCTCCGAAAGTATTATCCGTAATGCTTCCTCCTGACTGCTAGAAGTTCCAAATTCTTGTACTCAGTGATTTTCATTTTCGAATAAAGGACTGTAATCTTATGAATATCAATATAAGTTCAGTTTCTCATTTCAAAATGTCTCATCTACCCACAAAACACAACTGTTGTCCATAAGCAGCGTCCTTCGGGAGACGCAGGGCAACGACCAGAAGCGTCCTTCGGGAGACGCAGCCCATAAAAAGCGTCCTAAGGGAGACGCAGGGTGCGCCAGGAATTTCCTAAGGGATGTATCCAGGTTCCTATCCGTTTCCTAAGGGAGGCAGGATAGCCAAACAGTTGCCCATAAGCAGCGTCCTAAGGGAGACGCAGGGCGACGACTAAAAGCGTCCGTTTGGAGACGCAGCCCATAAAAAAAGCGTCCTAAGGGAGACGCAGGGTGAGTAAAAGCGTCCGTTTGGAGACGCAGCCCACAAAAAAAGCGTCCTAAGGGAGACGCAGGGTGCGCCGGGAATTTCTTAAAAGGGGGTCGCCATGCTCTCTGCGGGAAGTATCCAGGTTCCTATCCGTTTCCTAAGGGAGGCAGGATAGCCAAACAGTTGCCCATAAGCAGCGTCCTAAGGGAGACGCAGGGTGACGACTAAAAGCGTCCGTTTGGAGACGTAGCCCACAAAAAAAGCGTCCTAAGGGAGACGCAGGGTGCGCCAGGAATTTCTTAAAAGGGGGTCGCCATGCTCTCTGCGGGAAGTATCCAGGTTCCTATCCATTTCCTAAGGGAGGTAGGATAGCCAAACAGTGGCCCATAAGCAGCGTCCTAAGGGAGACGCAGGGCGACGACTAAAAGCGTCCGTTTGGAGACGCAGCCCACTAAAAAAGCGTCCTAAGGGAGACGCAGGGTGCGCCAGGAATTTCTTAAAAAGGAGGTCTCCATGCCTCCTGCGGGAAGTATCCAGGTTCCTATCCGTTTCCTAAGGGAGGCAGGATAGTCACACAGTTGCCCATAAGCAGCGTCCTTTGGGAGACGCAGGGCGACGACCGAGCCATCCTAAGAGATGTGCAATCATGACATAGCCGGTTACCCAACAGTTCACAAGACACTATGCAAATTGAAGTTGAAAAAATTACTGAAATTTTCATAGCAAAGCGACCAACCGGCCAAGTTCAAACAAAAAGAAGATGGTCAAACAGGACCAATTATTCTAAACAACAGCAGACTACAAAAGCTGAAAAGAAATAAAGGAGTCTTCGTCTACTCCGAGACACCAGCAGGAGATCCTTGATCTGCAGCCACTTCAGAGTCCGCCTGATCAGCC